>CAWUFW010011494.1:0-611596 GCA_963921515.1 Calotriton arnoldi | reverse complement strand
TCAAACCTGTATAAAAGGAAGAGCCAAAGGAGTATCAGCAGAACACTTCCCTCAGACATCCCGGTGTCTGCAGTTGACGTGATCTCCTGATGAGAAATAAACCTTTTTCTTGTCTTCCAGTTTCCAGCGCTTGCCTCATTATTTTGATAGCGAACCCAAAGTGAATTAGAGGTGGAACCCTGCACCGGGCAGCATTGAGGGTCTTAGAAGACTCGCTGCCTTTCACAAATATTACAAAAATAATACATACTTTTAAGACATATACTAACACTTAAAACACTATAAAAAAATTCGATATTTTTAACAACTATATTATGACTGTCGATATTACTAACTTCGATATTATGGAAATCGACATTTCTTACCTGAATTTCGATATTCTGCACCACTATATTTTTGCAATTCGATATTCTGTCCATTCTATATAAAAAACTCGATATTCTGTCCAGTCGATATTTTTTTTCTCGATATTATGACTGTTCACCAATCAAAAATAAGACTTTAAAATGGTAGAAATAGCTTAGTTCAATGTAGATGGTAAATGCAACACTTTACTCTCAAAGTACCTTGGATGCGTAACGCAAAACAAACAAAAGGGTCGCAGGGAAGGTGATGCGTCGGTTCCTTGCTTTGGGGGAAGTGATGCGTTGGTTCCTTACTGCAGCGCAGGGGAGGTGATGCGTCGGTTCCTTACCGGAAAGGAGGTGATGCGTCGGTTTCTTACTGTGACCCGGTATGATGCGACAAGATGGCTTCTCGATGCGATACGATGATCCGGTGCGATGCGACAAAATGGTGTCTTTGATGCGATGCGACAACGTGGATGCGATGCGTGCACGCCCGACGGCCGTGCGGCGAACTCGGTAGACTCTTGAGCCGCGACAGGCCCTGCGACACGCTTCTCCGGTGATGCGACGGCAACCTCTGCAGCGGCGACACGCTTCTCCGGTGATGCGACGGCGAGCAGCTGCGGTGACAACACGCTTCTTTGGCGATGCGACGGCAACTGCTGCGGCGGCGACACGCTTCTTCCTCGATGCGTTGCGCTTCCAGCTCCCAGCGACATGCAGTCTCCAGAGGGCCCAAAACAACAGCAGGCACCTTACTGCAGGTAGAATTCCCAGCAAGGAAATTCAGGGGGAGCTGGTGGTGAAGTCTTTGTGACCCTGAGACTTCTGAACAGGAGGCAAGCTCAACTTCAAGCCCTTGGCGATCTTCCTCAAGATCGTAAAAGTTCACACAAAGTCCTTTTCTCCTTTCCTTGGCAAAGAAGTAACCACTGCAGGCCAACCCCAAACAGCAACAGCACAGGGGCAGTAATCTTTCTTCAGCTTCTCCGGTTCTTCTCCTTGGCAAAGGGTTCGTCTTGATTCCCAGAAGTGATCTAAAGTTCTGGGGTCTGGGCCCCAATATTTATACTGCAAAATCCTTTGTTCTCTGAAGGTAGAGAGTGTCTGTGCCCAGCCAAAACCAGTTCTGTCCTCCCTGGTGCAGCTTCCTGGCAGGAGGTGGAGACAGCATTGTTGAAAGCAGACCTGGCCCAGGTAGCTGAAAGGAAATCTCCTCCCCCTACTCTCTATTCTATGAAGGCTCAGGCAAGTGAAAGGAAATCTCCTCCGCCTACTCTCTATTCTATGAAGGTCCTATTCAGCCCAGCCCTGACTCATCAGACTGCTGGAGCCCAAGCCCTCTCCAGCCCCCTGTCATTCACAAACCAGACATGGAATACACAAACCTAGCAGAGGCATACTGGATGGTTAGGCAAGAAAATACCTACTTTCTAAAAGTGGTATTTTCAATCAATCAATCAATCAGGGAATTGTAAGTGCGCTACTACCGTGAGGGTCTCAAGGCGCTGAGGGGGGGGGTCCGCAGATCTGTTTAGCCGAAGAGCCAGGTCTTTAGGGTCTTCCTGAAGGTGTTCAGGGAGGGGGCGCGTCTGATGTCTGCCGGTAGCTCGTTCCAGGTCTTGGCTGAAATGTGAGAGAAGGGTCTTCCGCCTGCTCTGGCTCTGTGGATGCGCGGGGTTTCGGCCAGTGCGAGGTTGGAAGATCAGAGGTTTCTTTTGGGTACGTGGAAGTTGATTCTGTCGTTGAGGTATTTGGGTCCGTTGTTGTGTAGGCATTTGTAGGAATGAGTGAGGATTTTGAAAGTGACTTTTTTCTCCACGGGGAGCCAGTGGAGACTTCGTAGGTGTTATCTGATGTGTTTGTGTCGGGGGATGCCGAGGACGAGTCTGGCGGCGGTGTTCTGTATTGTCTGGAGTTTGCGGAGTAGGGACTTGTTGATGCCGGCGTAGAGTGCGTTTCCATAGTCCAGTCTGCTGGTGATGAGTGCGTGGGTGACTGTCTTCCTTGACTCAGGGGGATCCACTTGAAGGTCTTGCGGAGGATGCGGAGGGTGTTGAAGCAGCTGGAGATGACGGCGTTGACCTGTCGGTTCATGGTGAGTGATGAGTCGAGTACGATGCCGAGGTTCTCAAACACAGAATGTAAAATTCACCTACAATAAAAGATGTATTTTAACATTCTGAGTTCAGGCATACTAAACTTTATTTTCCTATCTTGTTCCTAGGGTCAGTTAGGATTATAAGATGTTATAAACAAACTGCCCATTCTGGCCTATGGGAACAGATAGCCTTGCAATAGTGAAAAACGAAATTGGCTGTAATTCACTATCAGGACATGCCACACACATCAGGGCATGTCCTACCTTTCACATACAATGCACCCTGCCCATAGGGGTACCTTGGGCCTACCTTAGGGGTGACTAATATGTAGAAAAGGGAAGGTTTAGGGACTGGCAAGTGGGTGCACTTGCCAAGTCGACATGGCAGTCCCAGACTGCACACAGGCTCTGCAATGGCAGGCCTGAGCCATATTTTACAAGCTGCTTCTGTGGGTGGCACAATCAGTGCTGTAAACCCACCAGCAGCATTTGATTTACAGGCCCTGGGCACCCATGGTGCACTGTACTAGGGTCTGACAAGTAAATCAAATAAGCCAATCATGGAGTCACTAATCCATTACAACAATTTATAATAGGGAGCACTTGCACTTTTGGCACTGAATAGCAGTGGCAAAGTGCCCAAAGCATCTAGACCAGCAAAAACATAGCAAAAACACAGGAGGCAACAGCAAAAAAATGGAAGGGAGACCCACGCCTATGGTGCCAGGTCTAACACACATTATAGGATTAAGGCACACAGAGAATATAATGTCAGGTGCACATAAATAATTGCACTTCTATGATGTGTATGGGTGGAGACTTAGGACCTCATTACATGTATGGCAGTCCTGGGACTGCTGTACTCGCTGTGGCGGTCCTACCACCTCAGTCCGCTGTGGCGGTCCTACCACCTCAGTCCAATTGCAGTGGTCAGACTGCCAGCAGCCTGCCCTTGGGGTGGGTGCTGGGAGGCACTTGACATGCCCCACCACAAGTGCATGGTCATGCGTGCACTGTTTGGCATGCACCACTTGGTGCATGCCACCCCGTGCACGGATGAGCAGTCGGCACTGTCAAGGCAGCAGTATGGTGTGTAGGCTCTCCTATGAGCCTTAAATACCTCTGCCGTGAGACCGCAACAGCATGGCAGTGGCGGCTGATGACATTTGAAAGTGGTGAGGCATAAACGTTGGGCATGATTTTTATATAGCAAACAATGTGAACAAGTTCTATGGACAGACCTGGGGTCCAGGGGGAGTCCCTCTCCTGAGAAAGAAATAAAAAAAAGATTGGCAAATGGTGCATTTTAAAGCAAATGAATGTAGCGATAAAGCAAGGCTTATTAAGCAGTGGGAACATATAGTCTTGAAATATTAAACACATTAAAAACTGCCCAATATCTTCATGCATTAATTTGTTCAACAGTTACTGTAATGTGTAAATTGTTCTGCATGGCAACTTTAGCCCTTTAAAATGTATGCTTGCCCAGTGTCTTGCACTGCATGCAGCATTAACTTTGGAAAAATATGCTCTAACTAGACTTACGAGAAACACCCACAGATGCTAGCTGTAACCAGTAATATAGAAATATGCAGACAGGTCTTTAAGTGAGATGAAAAAAGTGGTTGCTCTCTATAAAGGAACATGCCAAATACATTTCTGTGATTCACATACTGTGCCATCAGACCGGTATTTTGGTTTCTCTCTGAGATGTAATTTTATCCAGATAAATGGCACAGCAACTGACATACACCTAAAGCCTGTCAGTATGATTGGCTTTGTCACTGGGTGTTAGCTGTTTAAGATAAATGAGTAACAACAATGATTTCTTATAAATAATTATCATTGGAAATGTTTAAATTCTGAAATAGTGAGTCTGTGAATTAAATAGCATTGAGGCCTGTGGAAGGAGTTTTGGCCTTCAATTATGTGTGCTTTATGTTAGATATGTATCCTCTTTTTCTCTGCATATCTTGTCCATCTACACATCTTCAACCCCCTCTCTTTCCTCTTCAGCATCCTCTTTTCACTCTTCCCCGAATGTCCTTCCTCGCATCTGTCACTTCACCACCCCCAACATGCACTGCACTCCCTCAAATTTAAGCACTTTAATTTCTCTTACTTGTGCCTTGCAAATATTTTGACATCAGTGTACCCCCTTCACACACATATCCACTGAATTTCAGTTGCAAATGGAATACACAAACATTGTTCTGTGTGCTCTGCAGAGAGGCCAACCCACTGACAGGCACTTTGTTTGGCTTTAGCCTTAGTGCCTGAGCGCTCAATCAAAGCCCCTCATAAACACCTGGCATGGCTCAAGCTTCAAAGTATGCACAGAAAAAAATACAGCTAAACAACAACATTATAAAATAGCTAACTCATGGAGAATGCAAGATTAAGTAAAGCATGTTAAATAAGAGAGGAACTAAATCGCTGAAATGCATTCCCTCGACGTTTTTAACATTCATTGTTTGCAAGTCAATCCATGTTTTTAGCATCAGTGTTAACTTCGGGGCATGTACACAGGGCCAGTTTTAATGCCATACATCAGAGAACTGGCCACTGTAAGCACATGTTACACAGTAAGCACATATCTCTCGATTTGGGCCTGACTCGAATATTTGGATCCATTTCACAAGGGAGCAAATGCCGCAGCTCCACTTCTAAAGGAGCCAGCAATGTGCAGCGAGGGCCTGGGGTGCCACAGTGGGGGAGGTTAGAGTGATGAGGTGTCTCGGCACAATATACAGAACACAGCATTTGCTTAAAAAGACACCATGACGGACGTCTGAAATCATGCAGGGATGAAGTCTCCTACGCCCGAAACCGTAACGCTTATTGCGTCACTGGCCTACAGTGTGCATACAACCAGAGACCCGAATGGCAATGAAGGGCTTTAAAACAGAAAGCCCTGCGTCGTGCGTCACGTTAAGAAAGGTGATTTACTGCCTGCCTACCGTCTCCTGCTTCAGAGCGAGGCGGGCCAGGCAGCCTGAAACAGACAACCCAGACTTAAATACATCAATTTATTTAGAGATACGATCGTATTCCTAAATAAATCGATCTATTTTATATTTTTTTGTGTAAATGTGTAGGAATTTTCAGAGGGGCGCAGCCCCACAGCCCTAATGGAGAAACCACCCCTGTCGCCCAGGATTATACTCATAATCCTGGGCCAGGGCTTACTACGGCCTTGGCGATCTTTCTTACGCAGTGGTTTTGGTCCCAGCTGAAGACCGCCAAAGTCGTAATAAGGCCCTAAGGTAATCAGCTTGGGGACAGGTCGGAGATCTCGCTGGATTGCAGCATTGGCAATGCCACCTTGGTAGTTATCCAGGCTGAATGGAGGCCCGTCTCATACTTTACGTTTGGGCCTTCATTACAAGTGGCCCGTGTTTTGCCCGATATTTATCGGACCCAATAAAATCTGACTCCCTCTAGTTTGGAATTTATCGGATCTGAAAAATAACTCTTAAATACAAGTTTATCCCCAATAATAGGGACTAGCATGTGGATTATTGTGCTTAACACGCCAAAATTTGTGAATCCCAGTAATACTCAGGCATTTTTTTATTGATAAATTTCAGCAGGTTTGGCCTGCCACTATTTATTGGGGTAAATCTCCAGGAGTCTGGTGTTAGCCACTAAACCCCTAATTGTGATATGTGCAGTAACAGGAGTATACTTCACATATATCAATTAACAGGGCCACTCATAATGAGGGCCACTATCTTTATAGAGTTGTCAATAGTAGTAGGTACGGGCGCTCAAAGTTGTACCCTGAATTGTGTACCTTTTGGTTATCTCACTCTTTTACAACCAACTACTACCAGAAAAATGTTTAAAAGAAGGCTAAGGTAATGAGGGCTGCAGCGGTGATGCAAGTCTCTGCGATGAGTCCAACCCCTTAGCAGTGGAGATGCGTTGGTTCTGCTCAGTGTCGCGCCGCCCAGCAGAGGAGATGCGTCGGTTCGCCAGATTCACAATCTGGCAAAGCACCCTAAGCACACTTCCATGGGTCCAGGACTGGGATGGCACCACTTGGCAGGGTAGACTCACAGATGAAAGAATACAGGGGCATAATAGGGGAGGGCAGCATTTTGAATTCCACCTGTGGAATTGGAGGAAGTTAGTAATTCTGCATTACTCTTGTAACACGGATTTACTAATTAATTCCACCGCTCCACTCGGCTGGTGGAATTAATCAGCACTAACCTGCAGAGTGGGTGGGGTTTGTGTTGTCCATAGGAATTAGACTACCAAGGCCTCAGTGCGCATTCTCATCTGAGTACTTTTCTCCACTGCTCGAGCTGTAAATGTTTCGGTGGGCTCTGGAGATTTGATTTGGTGTGTGTCCATTTTTTGTGTGTGAAACACACTATTTCTCAAAGTTTTACGTGTCTGTTCAGCCCCCCCAGTTCAGACATTGCGGGAGGCGGATGTTTGCAGCCACCTGGTCCATTAATGTTATCTGTGGAGCAGAAGAGTATTTCTTGTGCATACTATTGTTGGTGCTGACATGCGCATACATACATTCACGAAGTCTCTTAGTAGCACATACAAAGGCAACACCACACTCTTCCACACATCCTCTCTCAAACATACATGAGCACAAAGTAAACACGGACATTCAGATGCACAAATGCACACCATCCAAACACAAAATGACATTGAAACTCTCTACACTTGCAGTCTCCTATATACACACTAAAGCCCATCAATCTTACAGGCGTATATGTGCACCCACAATCAAATGCACGTACAAACAGGCATAAAATAACTTCCTATTCACCCTCTCACACACGCACTCATACAAACCACAAACAGTGTGACCCAGACACGCACACGTATATATTTTGTGCTCAGCTGTGGCAGTGCAAACCCATCTCTAGACCCACTTAGTTTTGCAACATAAAAAATGTAAAACACTGAAAAAGGATCTTGAATTCATTAGTCTGTAAACTACTTGGCAATGTGACATTCTGCTTAAAAGGGGAAGAAACGACAATTCATCAAATATATGAAAGATGTTTTTTCATTGCATCAGTATATTAACCTGCATACATCGTCAGGTCTTTTGAGAGCTGTATTAGTTTTTTTACTGCAAAGTTGGCAAAATAAGCTCTACTGTGTGTTTACATGCGTGTGCATAGTATGTTTTAATAAATCAAGCTATCATTCCCACAGGTGCAGAATACCACATGTAAAAGAGCAATCTAAAAATGCAGAAATACATCCGTTAAGAGTGAGCGAGGGTGGGCGCACTCACGCACTGCTTTTATTCAACCCTCATTATCACCTTTGTCACTGCTCATTAGGGGTAGTTAGCTCACAATCTTCAGTCCAATAGTAACATAGTTTTCATATTAATTACACCACGTTGTCATTCCGTTATATTTGGAGTACATTTATTCTAAATAGTGAAATATAGAGATGTACTTTAACTAAGCAGTCTCTTGCCGTTCTGTAATCCCACTCAATTTAGAATGTATGCATATTCAATGCACGTATTTTCTGACTCCAGCGCAGCATTGTTATCTGACGAATCATGTTGAGTATTACAGTTATCCCAAAATGTTTTGCTGTACACTCAATTTTGTACAAATGCATGGCAAAGAAAACTTGGCATTTGACCTTTAAAATATGAATTTATTTAACACTGCAACAATAAATAAGTTTAAAACTAGTGGTCGGCGCAACTCTGTGGAATTTCGCAGATTTTTTATGTAACTCCGCGGAATTCCGTGGAGTAAAACTCTGCGAGTTCCACCCTCCCCTAGTGTATATGAAAGGATGTTGGAAGCCTGTTATGTCCCTGAGGCTTCAGATTAGGGTTACCTTTTTCCTCTGTGTGTCGTGCAACCCCACAAGTTTACCTGTTTCTTGCGGAGAGATCTCGCAGAGACGACATGAGCTATCACCCTTGTACCCACCTTACCCCAGTCGAACCTTGAAAACAAACTAGGATAAAGATGGGAGCGGGGAGGAAAGCTGGGATTGCAGGAGGGTGTCCGGAAGACCGGTAGAGGACGTCCTCCTGTTCGGATTAACTGTGGACACCAACTGCATAGGGAAACAAGGGAACACCTATTACTATCAGCCCAAACACACCCTCTTCCAGTCACTACCATACACTCATGCGGAAGACAGCAGTTACCTCATAATTGGACATCATATGTTCTGAAGTCCTCAATGGTAAGAACAGAATAGCGCTCCTGCGCAAGCACACCAAGGCAACTAGCGCTCCAGCGCGAGGCACACCAAAGAAACCAGCGCTCCTGCGCAATGTGCACACAGAAAGAAATCAACGCTCCTGCGCAAGGTACCCACAAAAGAAATCAGCGCTCCTGCGCAATGTACACCAAAGAACTCAGCACTCCTGCGTGGTGAGAAGAACCCAAAATAAGCGCTCCAGCGCGGTCTGGCTCTAATGGTCAAACAAGGAAAAATAACAAACAAGCGCTCCAGCGCGCTAAGGCAAAAAGTAGAATATCCTGAATGTCACTGACTGGACCCCTTCTCAGGGAAAGCAAGGCACATCCAAATACGCAAGGACTAGCCAAGGGAGGAAGGCATAAGGGTGTCAGCAAGTGGTAAGTCACGAAAGAAAAACAAGAAGAACGGCAGCGCTCCTGCGCAGCTCAGAAATACCTGCAAAGGTGTCTGACCAGACACGGGCGTCAATACGAAGCGCCGACCCGAGGGGAATCACTGAGTTTATGTGGATTCCCCGGAAGCGCTGAGTGACGTGGCGGTGGTTTCAGCAAGGAAAGCTGAACCGCTAACCGCCAGTAACCCGGAAGTGAGGGGAACTGTTCCGCACGAGTGAAGGTACAAACGTGCACACAAACATACCTGGTGATCGGGGGAGGAGGAACTCCTACCGAAACATGACAGTACCCCCGCCCAAAACAGACCCCCACCCGCGACATCAGCCTCACAAAGGGGTGGCAGGGCGAGGACTAAGAGGGTGACTGACATGGAAGACACGAACCAACCGGGAAGCATGGCGTACATGAGACAGGGGTTCCCAGGACCGTTCCTCTGGACCGTACCCTTTCCAGTCTACCAGATAAAAAGCCTCCCCGGGTACGACGGGAACCCAGTATAGCCCTGACCTCGTACTCAATGTGATCGTCCCTAAGAACTGGGGAAGGAGGGGCCGAGACAGTGCACTCAGGGTGAACAGCACGCAGAAGGGAGACATGGAAAACAGGGTGTATTTTCATCTGCGGAGGTAACAAGAGCTTCATGGACACACGGTTGATCACTTTGTCAATGACATAGGGTCCCACAAAACGGGGCAACAGTTTTTTGGGGCCGTGCACGTTAAGGTTACGGATGGAAAGCCACACCCTATCTCCCTTTTTGTAGGCGGGCTCCTTCTTCCGGTTATCATCCGCGTACTGTTTATAAGTTTCTTTGGCCCTGGCCAGCTCAAACCGGGCCTGTTGCCAGAGAGTGCAGAGCCTGGCATGGTATGCCTGAACCGTGGGCAAGGGACTGTTCTGTGGTTCTTCCCATGGCATAGTTCTAGGATGTTTGCCCTGTAGGCAATAGAAGGGGGACATTCCGATGGCGGAATGCATGTTGTTGTTATATGCGAATTCCACCATCCATAGCACCTCTGCCCATTCTTTTTCAACTGTCAGAAGCAAGCAACGGAGGTACTGCTCCATGGTGTGGTTTGTCCTTTCGGCTTGACCGTCAGTCTGAGGATGGTATGCTGATGACAAGCGAACGTCCATGTCCATGGCAGTGCATACCTCATTCCAGAAACGAGACACGAACTGCGAACCCCGATCTGTTATGACCACAGACGGTATGCCATGCAGACGAACCACATTTTGCAGGAATACCACTGCCAGTTCAGCTGCCGAAGGCAATTTCTTCAGTGGTACGAAATGAGCCATCTTCGTGAGGTGGTCTACTATGGTCAAAATAGTGGTGTAACCAGATGCGGTGGCTGGTAATTCTACGACGAAGTCCATGGAGATGGTGTGCCAAGGGTGAGGAGGAACAGGAATGGGGTGTAACAACCCAACGGATGGTCCCGACAAGTTCTTTCCTTGGGCGCACACACTACAATGAGCGATATGGAACCTGGTGTCTGTTTCCATCGTGGGCCACCAGAAATGCCTCTGCAACAGTTCCATGGTTTTGTGATAGCCTGGATGGTTGGACAATACATGGTTGTGACACGTAAACAGGGCCTGCTGTTGGTGGGCTACCAAAGGAAGGTAGTATTTGTCGTCTTTGTACAGGAACCCGTTCTGTGTGGTTACACCCGTGTGGTTCTCTACCAAGGACGTCTGATCAGTCTGTTTTATGTCGTCATGAAGCTGGGAAAGAAAATCAGACGTTAGAACCACACCCAGGAAGCAGTGTTCGGGAATGATGGGCAACGGCTCAGTGACTGACACAATGTCATCGGTGTCTTCTAGACGGGATAACGCATCAGCCTTGGCGTTCTCCCTCCCTGGTCGGTATG
This sequence comes from Calotriton arnoldi, assembly GCA_963921515.1. Taxonomy (NCBI): domain Eukaryota; kingdom Metazoa; phylum Chordata; class Amphibia; order Caudata; family Salamandridae; genus Calotriton; species Calotriton arnoldi. Next base: position 600,654 of record CAWUFW010011494.1, on the reverse strand, counting down.
TAATGCGGAAATCGTATTCATTAAAAAACAGAGTCCATCGTAGTTGTCTGGAAGTGAGGGCACGGGCTGAGCGAAGGAATTGCAAATTCCTGTGATCCGTATAAATAGTTACGGGATGTCTGGCGTCCTTCAGGTAGTGGCGCCATTCCTCGAACGCTGTCTTGATGGCCAGGAGTTCTCGGTCTGATATGGAGTAGTTGCGTTCGGCAGCTTGGAGTTTCCTGGAATAGAACGCCACAGGGTGTAGGAGACCTGTTACGGTGTTCCTTTGAGATAACACACCTCCCAGAGCGTTTTGTGAGGCATCAGCCTCCACGATAAACGGTTGTTCGGAGTCGGGGTGTCTTAGAATGGGAGCTGTAGTGAATTTGCTTTTCAGCTCCTGAAAAGCGTGTTCGGCTTCTGTATCCCAGCAGTAACGGACCCCCTTGCGCAGTAAACGAGTGATGGGAGTGACAATCCTGGAGAAACCTGTGATGAAGCGGCGGTAGTAATTAGAAAAACCCAAAACCTCTGGACGTGTTTCACGGTGGTAGGAGATGGCCATTTCAAGATAGCTTCTACCTTTTTGTTGTCCATTTGGATGCCAGTCGGAGTGATGACATGTCCCAGGAACTCGACAGTCGTAGTATGAAAGATGCTTTTCTCCAGTTTGACGTACAAACCATGTCGTCCTAGTTGTAGGAGGACGGCGCGTACGTGTTGGACGTGGTCTGACAAGGTCTGTGAATATATCAGTATATCATCGATGTATACTATACAGAATATATCAATGAAGTCCCTCAACACCTCGTCGATGAAAAACTGGAACGCCGCGGGGCGTTGCAGAGCCCGAAGGGCATGACCTGGTACTCGAAGAGGCCGAATTTGGTCCGGAATGCTGTTTTCCATTCGTCACCCTTCCGGACTCTGACTAGATGGTAAGCTCCCCGAAGGTCCAGTTTGGTGAAAATAGAGGCGTTCTTCATTTGATCCAACAGGTTGGAAATCAGAGGTAATGGGTACCTATTTTTTATAGTGATGGCGTTCATTGCCCTGAAGTCTATACATGTCCTGAGATCCCCCTCTTTCTTGGCCACGAAGAAAAGAGGAGAGGATACTGGGGACCTAGAACGGCGTATAAACCCATTGCCTAGGTATTCATCCAGGTAGGAGCGGAGGTGTTCATTCTCCTTGTTAGTGAGGGAGTATATCCGGCTACAAGGAAGCGTGGAGCCAGGGATCAGATCAATCCTGCAGTCGAACGAACGGTGAGGAGGAAGGGTGTTGGCTCCTTTTTTGTCGAACACTGCAGCCAGGTCAATGTATGCTTCTGGTACGTTTTCCAGTGTTGTCATGCCCATTCCTGTCAAGGGTAGAGCGTGGGCCTGTATGGCACGCACACCGGAGGAGTCGGTCGGTTTATAACAGGAAGTGTGACAATAGGCTGAGTCCAAGGCTAGGGTCCCGGATGTCCAGTCAACAGTAGCGCCCGTGGTGGGAGTGCTGCCGGGCGCTGACGTGGGGCGGGGGAGGGGCAGGGTGGGGGTAGCAAACCATGGATTATGGCCGATCAGAGGTAAGTAAACATATAAATAAATAAAACGAATGTCGTGCGCGCGCTGCATCGCATTTGGCGATGCAGCGCGCGCAATGAAATTCGTTTTATTTATTTATATGTTTACTTACCTCTAATCGGCCGAAATCCATAGTTTACTACCCTCCACCCTGCCCCTCCCCCGCCCCACGTCAGCGCCCGGCAGCACTCCCACCACGGGCCGCTACTGCCAGTCAATCCGAGGGTTATGACTCACTAGCCACGGAAGCCCCAAAATAACTCGAAACTGGGGTGCATCTATGATATCGAAGGCAATGGTTTCCGTATGTTTGTTTTCAAAGGCCATAACCAAATCTTCTGTTTGGTACCGGATTAGACCGGAGGTAAGATCAGTACCGTCCACTGCCTTTACAGCCTCAGGGGTCTTCTTTGATACCGTGGCCATACCCATATCCTTCATATACTGGGTGTCGATAAAGTTGCCGGTGGCTCCAGAATCAAGAAGGGCTGTTACGTGCCATACCTGGCCGGTCCATGATCGGAGGTCCACCTTAACACCCAGGTGGTGGTTGCCACTAAAACAGGCAGGGGTCGTAGTCTTGCTGGACGAAGAACCCAGTAGCTGGACCCCACTACCTACTGGGTTTCTTCGTTTCCCGCTTTGTCGGACTTAGATACAGGCAGAGCGTACGGTCTTCTTCCTTTGGCTCGGGTAGGCTTGACTGGGCATTCCCTGACGAAATGTCAGTTTTTACCGCAGTACAGGCACTGGTTTAGTTTTCTTCTTTTCTCTCTTTTCCTCATTGGAGAGAGGTCCCCTTACCCCTCCTATTTGCATCGGTTCAGGCACGTCACTAGGTGGAGCCGCTCGTCCTTCGTTTTGTCCTTGAAGGACAGGAATCGATTGTCGCCTCCTTTGATTCTCTCACTCTTTCGCTCCTGGATCCTGTAGTTCACCTTAACCACTAGGTCGATGAAAGGACCTCTTTCGTCAGGGGGATCAGGCATCTGGGATATCAGGTCCTTCAATTCGTTGCGTAAACCTCTGTAAAACACGGATACTTTCTTAGTTTCTGGCCAACGGGCTTCAATAACGAGTCTACTGAAGGTTGTGATGTAATGGAGCAGGTCAGTGTTGCCTTGTTTCAGATTGAGTAGTTCGTTGTCTGCGGCTTGAACAAAGGTGTGACGGGCGAACATCCGTCGTAGTGCTTCCTTGAAAGTCGGCAAGTTGTAAAGCATGGGGTCGTCATTTTCCACCAGGGAGATGGACCATTGGGCGGCGTCGCCACTCATGTAGGAGAGGATGAAGGCGATCTTGGATGCGTCATCCGGAAAGGCGGCTGCTCTGGCCATGAAATGTAATTGGCACTGGTGAAGAAAGACACTGTACTTGGCGCTGTCGCCATAGAAACGCTCAGGAGGAGCTAGTTGCACGGGATGGGGAGCTATCACGTGTATGGCATTATCTTGTTGCGTAGTAGAGGAGGAACCCTCAAAAGTGAACTGCGGTGGCCGCAGCAACCCTTCTTGCCGAACCCTAGAAGAGGGAGAAGGACCCCAGGGACCTGAAACCCCGGCCGCCAACTGACCCTGTAGGGCCGTCATATCTTGGCGTAAGCTGAGGTTCTCTGCCTGTATAGCAGCAAGCATAGCTGCTATATCCTGTAGCGTGACCTCGGTCATGTCGTCCGGGCGAGTAGTTAAACTTGGGCTTCGTATTCTGTCGTGCAACCCCACAAGTTTACCTGTTTCTTGCGGAGAGATCTCGCAGAGACGACATGAGCTATCACCCTTGTACCCACCTTACCCCAGTCGAACCTTGAAAACAAACTAGGATAAAGATGGGAGCGGGGAGGAAAGCTGGGATTGCAGGAGGGTGTCCGGAAGACCGGTAGAGGACGTCCTCCTGTTCGGATTAACTGTGGACACCAACTGCATAGGGAAACAAGGGAACACCTATTACTATCAGCCCAAACACACCCTCTTCCAGTCACTACCATACACTCATGCGGAAGACAGCAGTTACCTCATAATTGGACGTCATATGTTCTGAAGTCCTCAATGGTAAGAACAGAATAGCGCTCCTGCGCAAGCACACCAAGGCAACTAGCGCTCCAGCGCGAGCCACACCAAAGAAACCAGCGCTCCTGCGCAATGTGCACACAGAAAGAAATCAACGCTCCTGCGCAAGGTACCCACAAAAGAAATCAGCGCTCCTGCGCAATGTACACCAAAGAACTCAGCACTCCTGCGTGGTGAGAAGAACCCAAAATAAGCGCTCCAGCGCGGTCTGGCTCTAATGGTCAAACAAGGAAAAATAACAAACAAGCGCTCCAGCGCGCTAAGGCAAAAAGTAGAATATCCTGAATGTCACTGACTGGACCCCTTCTCAGGGAAAGCAAGGCACATCCAAATACGCAAGGACTAGCCAAGGGAGGAAGGCATAAGGGTGTCAGCAAGTGGTAAGTCACGAAAGAAAAACAAGAAGAACGGCAGCGCTCCTGCGCAGCTCAGAAATACCTGCAAAGGTGTCTGTCCAGACACGGGCGTCAATACGAAGCGCCGACCCGAGGGGAATCACTGAGTTTATGTGGATTCCCCCGGAAGCGCTGGGTGACGTGGCGGTGGTTTCAGCAAGGAAAGCTGAACCGCTAACCGCCAGTAACCCGGAAGTGAGGGGAACTGTTCCGCACGAGTGAAGGTACAAACGTGCACACAAACATACCTGGTGATCGGGGGAGGAGGAACTCCTACCGAAACATGACAGTACCCCCGCCCAAAACAGACCCCCACCCGCAACATCAGCCTCACAAAGGGGTGGCAGGGCGAGGACTAAGAGGGTGACTGACATGGAAGACACGAACCAACCGGGAAGCATGGCGTACATGAGACAGGGGTTCCCAGGACCGTTCCTCTGGACCGTACCCTTTCCAGTCTACCAGATAAAAAGCCTCCCCGGGTACGACGGGAACCCAGTATAGCCCTGACCTCGTACTCAATGTGATCGTCCCTAAGAACTGGGGAAGGAGGGGCCGAGACAGTGCACTCAGGGTGAACAGCACGCAGAAGGGAGACATGGAAAACAGGGTGTATTTTCATCTGCGGAGGTAACAAGAGCTTCATGGACACACGGTTGATCACTTTGTCAATGACATAGGGTCCCACAAAACGGGGCAACAGTTTTTTGGGGCCGTGCACGTTAAGGTTACGGATGGAAAGCCACACCCTATCTCCCTTTTTGTAGGCGGGCTCCTTCTTCCGGTTATCATCCGCGTACTGTTTATAAGTTTCTTTGGCCCTGGCCAGCTCAAACCGGGCCTGTTGCCAGAGAGTGCAGAGCCTGGCATGGTATGCCTGAACCGTGGGCAAGGGACTGTTCTGTGGTTCTTCCCATGGCATAGTTCTAGGATGTTTGCCCTGTAGGCAATAGAAGGGGGACATTCCGATGGCGGAATGCATGTTGTTGTTATATGCGAATTCCACCATCCATAGCACCTCTGCCCATTCTTTTTCAACTGTCAGAAGCAAGCAACGGAGGTACTGCTCCATGGTGTGGTTTGTCCTTTCGGCTTGACCGTCAGTCTGAGGATGGTATGCTGATGACAAGCGAACGTCCATGTCCATGGCAGTGCATACCTCATTCCAGAAACGAGACACGAACTGCGAACCCCGATCTGTTATGACCACAGACGGTATGCCATGCAGACGAACCACATTTTGCAGGAATACCACTGCCAGTTCAGCTGCCGAAGGCAATTTCTTCAGTGGTACGAAATGAGCCATCTTCGTGAGGTGGTCTACTATGGTCAAAATAGTGGTGTAACCAGATGCGGTGGCTGGTAATTCTACGACGAAGTCCATGGAGATGGTGTGCCAAGGGTGAGGAGGAACAGGAATGGGGTGTAACAACCCAACGGATGGTCCCGACAAGTTCTTTCCTTGGGCGCACACACTACAATGAGCGATATGGAACCTGGTGTCTGTTTCCATCGTGGGCCACCAGAAATGCCTCTGCAACAGTTCCATGGTTTTGTGATAGCCTGGATGGTTGGACAATACATGGTTGTGACGCGTAAACAGGGCCTGCTGTTGGTGGACTACCAAAGGAAGGTAGTATTTGTCGTCTTTGTACAGGAACCCGTTCTGTGTGGTTACACCCGTGTGGTTCTCTACCAAGGACGTCTGATAAGTCTGTTTTATGTCGTCATGAAGCTGGGAAAGAAAATCAGACGTTAGAACCACACCCAGGAAGCAGTGTTCGGGAATGATGGGCAACGGCTCAGTGACTGACACAATGTCATCGGTGTCTTCTAGACGGGATAACGCATCAGCCTTGGCGTTCTCCCTCCCTGGTCGGTATGTAATGCGGAAATCGTATTCATTAAAAAACAGAGTCCATCGTAGTTGTCTGGAAGTGAGGGCACGGGCTGAGCGAAGGAATTGCAAATTCCTGTGATCCGTATAAATAGTTACGGGATGTCTGGCGTCCTTCAGGTAGTGGCGCCATTCCTCGAACGCTGTCTTGATGGCCAGGAATTCTAGGTCTGATATGGAGTAGTTGCGTTCGGCAGCTTGGAGTTTCCTGGAATAGAACGCCACAGGGTGTAGGAGACCTGTTCCGGTGTTCCTTTGAGATAACACACCTCCCAGAGCGTTTTGTGAGGCATCAGCCTCCACGATAAACGGTTGTTCGGAGTCGGGGTGTCTTAGAATGGGAGCTGTAGTGAATTTGCTTTTCAGCTCCTGAAAAGCGTGTTCGGCTTCTGTATCCCAGCAGTAACGGACCCCCTTGCGCAGTAAACGAGTGATGGGAGTGACAATCCTGGAGAAACCTGTGATGAAGCGGCGGTAGTAATTAGAAAAACCCAAAAACCTCTGGACGTGTTTCACGGTGGTAGGAGATGGCCATTTCAAGATAGCTTCTACCTTTTTGTTGTCCATTTGGATGCCAGTCGGAGTGATGACATGTCCCAGGAACTCGACAGTCGTAGTATGAAAGATGCTTTTCTCCAGTTTGACGTACAAACCATGTCGTCCTAGTTGTAGGAGGACGGCGCGTACGTGTTGGACGTGGTCTGACAAGGTCTGTGAATATATCAGTATATCATCGATGTATACTATACAGAATATATCAATGAAGTCCCTCAACACCTCGTCGATGAAAAACTGGAACGCCGCGAGGCGTTGCAGAGCCCGAAGGGCATGACCTGGTACTCGAAGAGGCCGAATTTGGTCCGGAATGCTGTTTTCCATTCGTCACCCTTCCGGACTCTGACTAGATGGTAAGCTCCCGAAGGTCCAGTTTGGTGAAAATAGAGGCGTTCTTCATTTGATCCAACAGGTTGGAAATCAGAGGTAATGGGTACCTATTTTTTATAGTGATGGCGTTCATTGCCCTGAAGTCTATACATGTCCTGAGATCCCCCTCTTTCTTGGCCACGAAGAAAAGAGGAGAGGATACTGGGGACCTAGAACGGCGTATAAACCCATAGCCTAGGTATTCATCCAGGTAGGAGCGGAGGTGTTCATTCTCCTTGTTAGTGAGGGAGTATATCCGGCTACAAGGAAGCGTGGAGCCAGGGATCAGATCAATCCTGCAGTCGAACGAACGGTGAGGAGGAAGGGTGTTGGCTCCTTTTTTGTCGAACACTGCAGCCAGGTCAATGTATGCTTCTGGTACGTTTTCCAGTGTTGTCATGCCCATTCCTGTCAAGGGTAGAGCGTGGGCCTGTATGGCACGCACACCGGAGGAGTCGGTCGGTTTATAACAGGAAGTGTGACAATAGGCTGAGTCCAAGGCTAGGGTCCCGGATGTCCAGTCAATCCGAGGGTTATGACTCACTAGCCACGGAAGCCCCAAAATAACTCGAAACTGGGGTGCATCTATGATATCGAAGGCAATGGTTTCCGTATGTTTGTTTTCAAAGGCCATAACCAAATCTTCTGTTTGGTACCGGATAAGACCGGAGGTAAGATCAGTACCGTCCACTGCCTTTACAGCCACAGGGGTCTTCTTTGATACCATGGCCATACCCATATCCTTCATATACTGGGTGTCGATAAAGTTGCCGGTGGCTCCAGAATCAAGAAGGGCTGTTACGTGCCATACCTGGCCGGTCCATGATCGGAGGTCCACCTTAACACCCAGGTGGTGGTTGCCACTAAAACAGGCAGGGGTCGTAGTCTTGCTGGACGAAGAACCCAGTAGCTGGACCCCACTACCTACTGGGTTTCTTCGTTTCCCGCTTTGTCGGACTTAGATACAGGCAGAGCGTACGGTCTTCTTCCTTTGGCTCGGGTAGGCTTGACTGGGCATTCCCTGACGAAATGTCAGTTTTTACCGCAGTACAGGCACTGGTTTAGTTTTCTTCTTTTCTCTCTTTCCTCATTGGAGAGAGGTCCCCTTACCCCTCCTATTTGCATCGGTTCAGGCACGTCACTAGGTGGAGCCGCTCGTCCTTCGTTTTGTCCTTGAAGGACAGGAATCGATTGTCGCCTCCTTTGATTCTCTCACTCTTTCGCTCCTGGATCCTGTAGTTCACCTTAACCACTAGGTCGATGAAAGGACCTATTTCGTCAGGGGGATCAGGCATCTGGGATATCAGGTCCTTCAATTCGTCGCGTAAACCTCTGTAAAACACGGATACTTTCTTAGTTTCTGGCCAACGGGCTTCAATAACGAGTCTACTGAAGGTTGTGATGTAATGGAGCAGGTCAGTGTTGCCTTGTTTCAGATTGAGTAGTTCGTTGTCTGCGGCTTGAACAAAGGTGTGACGGGCGAACATCCGTCGTAGTGCTTCCTTGAAAGCCGGCAAGTTGTAAAGCATGGGGTCGTCATTTTCCACCAGGGAGATGGACCATTGGGCGGCGTCGCCACCCATGTAGGAGAGGATGAAGGCGATCTTGGATGCGTCATCCGGAAAGGCGGTTGCTCTGGCCATGAAATGTAATTGGCACTGGTGAAGAAAGACACTGTACTTGGCGCTGTCGCCATAGAAACGCTCAGGAGGAGCTAGTTGCACGGGATGGGGAGCTATCACATGTATGGCATTATCTTGTTGCGTAGTAGAGGAGGAACCCTCAAAAGTGAACTGCGGTGGCCGCAGCAACCCTTCTTGCCGAACCCTAGAAGAGGGAGAAGGACCCCAGGGACCTGAAACCCCGGCCGCCAACTGACCCTGTAGGGCCGTCATATCTTGGCGTAAGCTGAGGTTCTCTGCCTGTATAGCAGCAAGCATAGCTGCTATATCCTGTAGCGTGACCTCGGTCATGTCGTCCGGGCGAGTAGTTAAACTTGGGCTTCGTATTCTGTCGTGCAACCCCACAAGTTTACCTGTTTCTTGCGGAGAGATCTCGCAGAGACGACATGAGCTATCACCCTTGTACCCACCTTACCCCAGTCGAACCTTGAAAACAAACTAGGATAAAGATGGGAGCGGGGAGGAAAGCTGGGATTGCAGGAGGGTGTCCGGAAGACCGGTAGAGGACGTCCTCCTGTTCGGATTAACTGTGGACACCAACTGCATAGGGAAACAAGGGAACACCTATTACTATCAGCCCAAACACACCCTCTTCCAGTCACTACCATACACTCATGCGGAAGACAGCAGTTACCTCATAATTGGACATCATATGTTCTGAAGTCCTCAATGGTAAGAACAGAATAGCGCTCCTGCGCAAGCACACCAAGGCAACTAGCGCTCCAGTGCGAGGCACACCAAAGAAACCAGCGCTCCTGCGCAATGTGCACACAGAAAGAAATCAACGCTCCTGCGCAAGGTACCCACAAAAGAAATCAGCGCTCCTGCGCAATGTACACCAAAGAACTCAGCACTCCTGCGTGGTGAGAAGAACCCAAAATAAGCGCTCCAGCGCGGTCTGGCTCTAATGGTCAAACAAGGAAAAATAACAAACAAGCGCTCCAGCGCGCTAAGGCAAAAAGTAGAATATCCTGAATGTCACTGACTGGACCCCTTCTCAGGGAAAGCAAGGCACATCCAAATACGCAAGGACTAGCCAAGGGAGGAAGGCATAAGGGTGTCAGCAAGTGGTAAGTCACGAAAGAAAAACAAGAAGAACGGCAGCGCTCCTGCGCAGCTCAGAAATACCTGCAAAGGTGTCTGTCCAGACACGGGCGTCAATACGAAGCGCCGACCCGAGGGGAATCACTGAGTTTATGTGGATTCCCCGGAAGCGCTAGGTGACGTGGCGGTGGTTTCAGCAAGGAAAGCTGAACCGCTAACTGCCAGTAACCCGGATGTGAGGGAAACTGTTCCGCACGAGTGAAGGTACAAACGTGCACACAAACATACCTGGTGATCGGGGGAGGAGGAACTCCTACCGAAACATGACAGTACCCCCGCCCAAAACAGACCCCCACCCGCAACATCAGCCTCACAAAGGGGTGGCAGGGCGAGGACTAAGAGGGTGACTGACATGGAAGACACGAACCAACCGGGAAGCATGGCGTACATGAGACAGGGGTTCCCAGGACCGTTCCTCTGGACCGTACCCTTTCCAGTCTACCAGATAAAAAAGCCTCCCCCGGGTACGACGGGAACCCAGTATAGCCCTGACCTCGTACTCAATGTGATCGTCCCTAAGAACTGGGGAAGGAGGGGCCGAGACAGTGCACTCAGGGTGAACAGCACGCAGAAGGGAGACATGGAAAACAGGGTGTATTTTCATCTGCGGAGGTAACAAGAGCTTCATGGACACACGGTTGATCACTTTGTCAATGACATAGGGTCCCACAAAACGGGGCAACAGTTTTTGGGGCCGTGCACGTTAAGGTTACGGATGGAAAGCCACACCCTATCTCCCTTTTTGTAGGCGGGCTCCTTCTTCCGGTTATCATCCGCGTACTGTTTATAAGTTTCTTTGGCCCTGGCCAGCTCAAACCGGGCCTGTTGCCAGAGAGTGCAGAGCCTGGCATGGTATGCCTGAACCGTGGGCAAGGGACTGTTCTGTGGTTCTTCCCATGGCATAGTTCTAGGATGTTTGCTCTGTAGGCAATAGAAGGGGGACATTCCGATGGCGGAATGCATGTTGTTGTTATATGCGAATTCCACCATCCATAGCACCTCTGCCCATTCTTTTTCAACTGTCAGAAGCAAGCAACGGAGGTACTGCTCCATGGTGTGGTTTGTCCTTTCGGCTTGACCGTCAGTCTGAGGATGGTATGCTGATGACAAGCGAACGTCCATGTCCATGGCAGTGCATACCTCATTCCAGAAACGAGACACGAACTGCGAACCCCGATCTGTTATGACCACAGACGGTATGCCATGCAGACGAACCACATTTTGCAGGAATACCACTGCCAGTTCAGCTGCCGAAGGCAATTTCTTCAGTGGTACGAAATGAGCCATCTTCGTGAGGTGGTCTACTATGGTCAAAATAGTGGTGTAACCAGATGCGGTGGCTGGTAATTCTACGACGAAGTCCATGGAGATGGTGTGCCATGGGTGAGGAGGAACAGGAATGGGGTGTAACAACCCAACGGATGGTCCCGACAAGTTCTTTCCTTGGGCGCACACACTACAATGAGCGATATGGAACCTGGTGTCTGTTTCCATCGTGGGCCACCAGAAATGCCTCTGCAACAGTTCCATGGTTTTGTGATAGCCTGGATGGTTGGACAATACATGGTTGTGACACGTAAACAGGGCCTGCTGTTGGTGGACTACCAAAGGAAGGTAGTATTTGTCGTCTTTGTACAGGAACCCGTTCTGTGTGGTTACACCCGTGTGGTTCTCTACCAAGGACGTCTGATAAGTCTGTTTTATGTCGTCATGAAGCTGGGAAAGAAAATCAGACGTTAGAACCACACCCAGGAAGCAGTGTTCGGGAATGATGGGCAACGGCTCAGTGACTGACACAATGTCATCGGTGTCTTCTAGACGGGATAACGCATCAGCCTTGGCGTTCTCCCTCCCTGGTCGGTATGTAATGCGGAAATCGTATTCATTAAAAAACAGAGTCCATCGTAGTTGTCTGGAAGTGAGGGCACGGGCTGAGCGAAGGAATTGCAAATTCCTGTGATCCGTATAAATAGTTACGGGATGTCTGGCGTCCTTCAGGTAGTGGCGCCATTCCTCGAACGCTGTCTTGATGGCCAGGAATTCTAGGTCTGATATGGAGTAGTTGCGTTCGGCAGCTTGGAGTTTCCTGGAATAGAACGCCACAGGGTGTAGGAGACCTGTTCCGGTGTTCCTTTGAGATAACACACCTCCCAGAGCGTTTTGTGAGGCATCAGCCTCCACGATAAACGGTTGTTCGGAGTCGGGGTGTCTTAGAATGGGAGCTGTAGTGAATTTGCTTTTCAGCTCCTGAAAAGCGTGTTCGGCTTCTGTATCCCAGCAGTAACGGACCCCCTTGCGCAGTAAACGAGTGATGGGAGTGACAATCCTGGAGAAACCTGTGATGAAGCGGCGGTAGTAATTAGAAAAACCCAAAAACCTCTGGACGTGTTTCACGGTGGTAGGAGATGGCCATTTCAAGATAGCTTCTACCTTTTTGTTGTCCATTTGGATGCCAGTCGGAGTGATGACATGTCCCAGGAACTCGACAGTCGTAGTATGAAAGATGCTTTTCTCCAGTTTGACGTACAAACCATGTCGTCCTAGTTGTAGGAGGACGGCGCGTACGTGTTGGACGTGGTCTGACAAGGTCTGTGAATATATCAGTATATCATCGATGTATACTATACAGAATATATCAATGAAGTCCCTCAACACCTCGTCGATGAAAAACTGGAACGCCGCGGGGCGTTGCAGAGCCCGAAGGGCATGACCTGGTACTCGAAGAGGCCGAATTTGGTCCGGAATGCTGTTTTCCATTCGTCACCCTTCCGGACTCTGACTAGATGGTAAGCTCCCCGAAGGTCCAGTTTGGTGAAAATAGAGGCGTTCTTCATTTGATCCAACAGGTTGGAAATCAGAGGTAATGGGTACCTATTTTTTATAGTGATGGCGTTCATTGCCCTGAAGTCTATACATGTCCTGAGATCCCCCTCTTTCTTGGCCACGAAGAAAAGAGGAGAGGATACTGGGGACCTAGAACGGCGTATAAACCCATAGCCTAGGTATTCATCCAGGTAGGAGCGGAGGTGTTCATTCTCCTTGTTAGTGAGGGAGTATATCCGGCTACAAGGAAGCGTGGAGCCAGGGATCAGATCAATCCTGCAGTCGAACGAACGGTGAGGAGGAAGGGTGTTGGCTCCTTTTGTCGAACACTGCAGCCAGGTCAATGTATGCTTCTGGTACGTTTTCCAGTGTTGTCATGCCCATTCCTGTCAAGGGTAGAGCGTGGGCCTGTATGGCACGCACACCGGAGGAGTCGGTCGGTTTATAACAGGAAGTGTGACAATAGGCTGAGTCCAAGGCTAGGGTCCCGGATGTCCAGTCAATCCGAGGGTTATGACTCACTAGCCACGGAAGCCCCAAAATAACTCGAAACTGGGGTGCATCTATGATATCGAAGGCAATGGTTTCCGTATGTTTGTTTTCAAAGGCCATAACCAAATCTTCTGTTTGGTACCGGATAAGACCGGAGGTAAGATCAGTACCGTCCACTGCCTTTACAGCCTCAGGGGTCTTCTTTGATACCGTGGCCATACCCATATCCTTCATATACTGGGTGTCGATAAAGTTGCCGGTGGCTCCAGAATCAAGAAGGGCTGTTACGTGCCATACCTGGCCGGTCCATGATCGGAGGTCCACCTTAACACCCAGGTGGTGGTTGCCACTAAAACAGGCAGGGGTCGTAGTCTTGCTGGACGAAGAACCCAGTAGCTGGACCCCACTACCTACTGGGTTTCTTCGTTTCCCGCTTTGTCGGACTTAGATACAGGCAGAGCGTACGGTCTTCTTCCTTTGGCTCGGGTAGGCTTGACTGGGCATTCCCTGACGAAATGTCAGTTTTTACCGCAGTACAGGCACTGGTTTAGTTTTCTTCTTTTCTCTCTTTCCTCATTGGAGAGAGGTCCCCTTACCCCTCCTATTTGCATCGGTTCAGGCACGTCACTAGGTGGAGCCGCTTCGTCCTTCGTTTTGTCCTTGAAGGACAGGAATCGATTGTCGCCTCCTTTGATTCTCTCACTCTTTCGCTCCTGGATCCTGTAGTTCACCTTAACCACTAGGTCGATGAAAGGACCTATTTCATCAGGGGGATCAGGCATCTGGGATATCAGGTCCTTCAATTCGTCGCGTAAACCTCTGTAAAACACGGATACTTTCTTAGTTTCTGGCCAACGGGCTTCAATAACGAGTCTACTGAAGGTTGTGATGTAATGGAGCAGGTCAGTGTTGCCTTGTTTCAGATTGAGTAGTTCGTTGTCTGCGGCTTGAACAAAGGTGTGACGGGCGAACATCCGTCGTAGTGCTTCCTTGAAAGCCGGCAAGTTGTAAAGCATGGGGTCGTCATTTTCCACCAGGGAGATGGACCATTGGGCGGCGTCGCCACCCATGTAGGAGAGGATGAAGGCGATCTTGGATGCGTCATCCGGAAAGGCGGTTGCTCTGGCCATGAAATGTAATTGGCACTGGTGAAGAAAGACACTGTACTTGGCGCTGTCGCCATAGAAACGCTCAGGAGGAGCTAGTTGCACGGGATGGGGAGCTATCACGTGTATGGCATTATCTTGTTGCGTAGTAGAGGAGGAACCCTCAAAAGTGAACTGCGGTGGCCGCAGCAACCCTTCTTGCCGAACCCTAGAAGAGGGAGAAGGACCCCAGGGACCTGAAACCCCGGCCGCCAACTGACCCTGTAGGGCCGTCATATCTTGGCGTAAGCTGAGGTTCTCTGCCTGTATAGCAGCAAGCATAGCTGCTATATCCTGTAGCGTGACCTCGGTCATGTCGTCCGGGCGAGTAGTTAAACTTGGGCTTCGTATTCTGTCGTGCAACCCCACAAGTTTACCTGTTTCTTGCGGAGAGATCTCGCAGAGACGACATGAGCTATCACCCTTGTACCCACCTTACCCCAGTCGAACCTTGAAAACAAACTATGATAAAGATGGGAGCGGGGAGGAAAGCTGGGATTGCAGGAGGGTGTCCGGAAGACCGGTAGAGGACGTCCTCCTGTTCGGATTAACTGTGGACACCAACTGCATAGGGAAACAAGGGAACACCTATTACTATCAGCCCAAACACACCCTCTTCCAGTCACTACCATACACTCATGCGGAAGACAGCAGTTACCTCATAATTGGACATCATATGTTCTGAAGTCCTCAATGGTAAGAACAGAATAGCGCTCCTGCGCAAGCACACCAAGGCAACTAGCGCTCCAGCGCGAGGCACACCAAAGAAACCAGCGCTCCTGCGCAATGTGCACACAGAAAGAAATCAACGCTCCTGCGCAAGGTACCCACAAAAGAAATCAGCGCTCCTGCGCAATGTACACCAAAGAACTCAGCACTCCTGCGTGGTGAGAAGAACCCAAAATAAGCGCTCCAGCGCGGTCTGGCTCTAATGGTCAAACAAGGAAAAATAACAAACAAGCGCTCCAGCGCGCTAAGGCAAAAAGTAGAATATCCTGAATGTCACTGACTGCACCCCTTCTCAGGGAAAGCAAGGCACATCCAAATACGCAAGGACTAGCCAAGGGAGGAAGGCATAAGGGTGTCAGCAAGTGGTAAGTCACGAAAGAAAAACAAGAAGAACGGCAGCGCTCCTGCGCAGCTCAGAAATACCTGCAAAGGTGTCTGTCCAGACACGGGCGTCAATACGAAGCGCCCGACCCGAGGGGAATCACTGAGTTTATGTGGATTCCCCGGAAGCGCTGGGTGACGTGGCGGTGGTTTCAGCAAGGAAAGCTGAACCGCTAACCGCCAGTAACCCGGAAGTGAGGGGAACTGTTCCGCACGAGTGAAGGTACAAACGTGCACACAAACATACCTGGTGATCGGGGGAGGAGGAACTCCTACTGAAACATGACACTGTGGCAGCCTGAAACATTCAGTTCCAGAAGCCGGTACCCAGAATATGTTGAAGTCTTTGATTTCCCTGAGACCTCCAACAGGAGGCAAGCTCTACATCAAGCCCTCGGAGATACTTAGAATGCAGAAAGAACAGTCCAGTCCTTTCTCTGCCCAAGACAGAAGCAGCAACTGCAGGCCAACCCAACAAAGCAACAGCAAAGGGGCAATATTCCTCCTGGCAGCTCTTCCACCTCTTCCTCCTGGCAGGTTTATTAGTCCAGCAGTAATCTAAAGTTCTGGGGTCAGGGCCCCAATAGTTATACCACATTTTCCATTGAAGTTGGCACAAACAAAGTTCCTCTGGCACACATAAATCAGTTCAGCCTGGCTCAGGCCAGGTTCACCACAGGAGGTGGAGACTGTTTGTGAGAGGCAGCCACAGTCCATTCAAGTCAACCTTAACAAGTGTTCACATGGAACTCACTTTTAAGAAAGTTTTCTTTGTTCACAGATCTTTCTGTGTAGAATAAATATTTTAAACAACCTGTGTAATTACATCAATGATACTTTCGAGTAGGGAAAAGAAGATTCCAGAACAGCCAGTATTTATAAACAACCACGGTTCAGCCGAACCGAGTTTATTAGACAAGGATTATTTGTTTAGACAAACAGATATGAGTATTTCTTAAGGGAAACAGGAAGAGTGAGAATACCCTAGGTGAAAAGACAAACCAAAAGGTTGAGGAGCTCAACCTCATTCCTTACTTCAACCTAAGGGTTAGGGAGTTAAGGTTTTTCTGTAAGGCTACAAAAATAAGAACAGGGTCCAACCCTACCAGAATAGAACTCCTGGAGTTTCTGACAGAGTATGAGAAGGACCACCCCTCTACTGATGGGAACAACTCACAGGAGGAAGGAAACTTTGAGCTCCCGACCTCCAAAGCAGGGAGTAGAGGGTCTAGAACCTACAGAGGTAGGCTAGACTCTGTACAAGACAGTGAAGACAACTTCACTGAGGAGGACAACCTTTTAGCAAGGTTGACCAAGAGCCTAGATCTAGAGACTAGGCTCCTAGCTCTAGAAAGAGAACGATATGGCCTAGGGCCCATAAATGGTGGCAGCAATACTAAAAACCAAGAGAGATAAGGATCCTATGATCCCAAAATCCCCAAAGGGATTGTCCCTAAATTTGAGGATGGTGATGATTTCACCAAGTGGTTCACAATCTTTGAGAGGGCTTGTGAAGCCAGAAAAGTGAGGAAGTCTCACTGGGGGTCACTCCTTTGGGAACTGTTCTCTGGGAAGTGCAGAGACAGATTTTGGCCCTTACTGGGGCAGAAGCAGAGTCCTATGTACTTATGAAGGGCACCCTGATTGAGGGATTTAGACTCACTACTGAGGAGTACAGAATTAAATTCAGGGGGGCTCAGAAATCCCACAGTCAGTCCTGGGTGGAGTTTGTAGACTACTCATTAAAGGCACTAGGTGACTAGTTGAGTGGAAGTAAAGTGCAGAATTATGAGGGACTTTATCATTTGTTTATGAAGGAACACGGTTTAATTAATTGCATCAATGAAAAGTTGCATCAGTATCTGGTAGACCCAGGTACTATTTCTCCCCAAGAATTGGGAAAGAAGGCGGACTACTGGGTCAAGACAAGGGTGACCAAGACAACCACTGGGGGTGACCAAAAGAAAGAGGTTACAAAGCCTCCCCAGGTAAAAGAGGGTGAGAAGCCCAAAGGCAAAAATCAAGAATCTATTAAAAGGCCACCAAAATCATGTCCAAGGGGGTGGGCCCAGGAACTCTTCCCAGCCCAATGGTGGGTACAAGGGGAAACATTTTGATCCTGCAAAGGCCTGGTGTTTCCACTGTAACAAGAGGGGACACCGAACTGGAGATCCTACGTGTCCCAATAAGAATGCCCCTAGTCCTCCTCCAGTTGCTACTGGTGTGGCAAATCACCAGATGGGATCAATAGTGTGCCCAGAGCAAATCAGGGTTCACACTGAGGCTGTTGTAGTCTCTGAAGGGGAGGGAGGGTTAGCCACTTTGGCTATCTGCCCCCCTAATCTTAAGAAATACCTGCAGTACCCCTTAGTGAATGGGACTAAGATAGAAGACCTGAGGGATACAGGCGCCAGTGTCACTATAGTGAAAGATACACTTGTTTCCCCAGAGCAATACCTAACTGGAAAAACCTATCCAGTTACCAATGCTGACAGTGTCACTACTTACCATGCCATGGCTATGGTGACATTAGAATGGGGGGGTGTTGCTAGTCTGAAACAGGTAGTGGTCTCTCCAAAACTCACATCCGCCTGTCTGCTTGGAAATTATCTGAAAACCTCAACATGGGCTAAGGTAGAAAGAAAGACACATGCAGCCATGCTGCAAATCCCTGAGATCATGTGTGTGAAGACAAGAGCACAGTGCCTTTCACAGGGTGATAAAGGAGAGTTGGAGCCTGAAATGATGGCCCAAGAGAAAAGGTAGGAAGACTGGTGAAACAGCTTCCCCACAGCAGAAAGATCAGGACCCCTCCCTCTCCCCTGGGAAAGGACTTGTCAGCCCCAGAGGGAACTGAGTCCATGGAGCTTGAACCTTACGAGGTGGAGCTCTTGGGCCCAGGGGGACCCTCTGGGAACAGCTGTGCTTTTGGCAGCAGCTCTGCCCCTCTCTTGAAGGCCTGAGACAGCAAGCTACTGCACAGGACCTGGGAGATGTCTTGGCTCCCACAAGGTCTATTGGGAGGAAGGACTCCTGTACACTGAGGCCAGAGACTCCAAACCTGCTGCCACTAGGAGAGTGGTAGTGCCTCAGTTGTATAGGGAGGTTCTACTCACTCTAGCCCATGACAACCCTTAGCTGGACATCTGGGCCAGACCAAAACTTGGGAAAGATTGGTCACCCACTTCTATTGGCCCCAGATGTCCCAAAAAGTGAAGTAGTTTGTAAGCTCCTGTGTCACCTGTCAAGCCAGTGGCAAGACAGGTGGACAACCAAAGGCCCCCTTAATTCCACTACTAGTGGTTGGGGTTCCCTTTGAGAGGGTAGGAGTGGATATAGTGGGTCCACTTGAACCTCCCACAGCCTCAGGAAACAAGTTCATACTAGTAGTAGTGGATCATGCTACTAGGTTTCCTGAATCCATTCCCCTTAGAACTACTACAGCCCCTGTGGTAGCCAAGGCCCTCATTGGAGTTTTTACCAGGGTAATGTTTCCTAAGGAGGTAGTATCAGATAGAGGTTCCAACTTCATGTCTGCATTACTTAAAACACATGTGGGATGAGAGTGGAGTGATCTACAAATCCACAACACCTTACCACCCACAAACCAATGGTCTTGTTGAGAGATTCAACAAGACATTGAAAGGTATGATAATGGGACTCCCTGAAAAACTCAAAAGGAGATGGGATGTTCTGTTGCCCTGCCTGCCTTTTACCTACAGGGAGATGCCTCAGAATGGAGTATGGCTTTCACCCTTTCAACTTTTGTTTGGCCACCCTGTAAGGGGACCACTCTCACTAGTGAGGGAAGGATGGGAGAAACCCCATCAGTGACCAAAGCAAAATGAGGTGGACTATGTACTAGGCCTTCATTTCAGGATGACAGAGTATATGCAGAAAGCATCATAGAACCTTGAGGCCAGCCAGGAGCTCCAGAAGCTCTTTTATCACCAGAAATCTGCATTGTTAGAATTTCAACCAGGGCAACAGGTGTGTGTTTTGGAGCCAGTGGCATCCAAGGCCTCTCCAGGACAAATGGAATGGCCCTTTCCCTATCCTGGAAATGAAGTGCGAGTTCACCTACTTGGTAGACCTGGGCACCAGCAGCTCCTCCAAAAGGGTGACACAAAAATTGTGATAGGGCTGATGATTACTGATGAGGATCAGGAGACAGAGAATGAACCTCTCCCCGACCTCCTCTTTTACAGCCCCCAAGATGGGTCAGTTAATGGAGTTGTCTAATCAGACACCCTCTCTGCCCAACAGCAGGCTGATTGCAGACAGGTTCTGCAACAGAAACACTTGATGGATAGAATGCTGAACAATGCAAACATTCACCCCCAGTCACAAGGATCTGGGTTTAATCCATCATTCTTTTGCTCACCATGCAACCCCAGATTGGACCCAGCCATATGCAAATCGGTCTTGACCCTGTTCCTTATGGGAACAGTCCTGCCCGAACTGCCAAGCCAGGTCCTCCCTGGACCGGAAACAAGCATCCTGGGACCGGTTTTGGGGCATCACCCCTCATCAGTCAGGCTAGCTTGAATCCCAGGATGCTTGTTTCCGGTCCAGGGAAGACCTGGCTTGG
Organism: Calotriton arnoldi; assembly: GCA_963921515.1. Lineage (NCBI taxonomy): Eukaryota > Metazoa > Chordata > Amphibia > Caudata > Salamandridae > Calotriton > Calotriton arnoldi. The sequence continues at coordinate 580,869 of CAWUFW010011494.1, read as the reverse complement.
CAGTTCGGGCTGGACTGTTCCCATAAGGAACAGGGTCAAGACTGATTTGCAAATGGCTGGATCTGAACTGGGGTGGTGAAGTGAGCTAAAGAACGATGATGGATTCAACCCAGATCTGTGACTGGGGGTGAGTGTCTGAAAAGTTTCAGCACTCTGTCCATCATCTCCTTGTGTCTTCAACAGTATGCACTGCTCTTTTCCTTAACCCCTGGTCAGACTCCCCTGTGTACCCATGATGTGGACGCTGGAGACCGCTTGCCTGTCAAAACCAAAATCTATCGCCAGTCTGATCAAATTAAGGAAAGCATCAAAGCTTAGGTCAGCAAGATGCTGGAGTTCGGGGTCATTGAACCTTCTGAGAGTCCCTGGGCCTGCCCAGTAGTTCTAGTCCCCAAACCTCATCCACAGGGTGGAAAGAGAGAAATTAGGTTTTGTGTGGACTGCAGAGGCCTCAATGCTGTCACCAATACAGATGCACACCCCATCCCCAGAGCTGATGAACTGATAGATAAGTTAGGGGCTGCCACATACTTAAGTACCTTTGACTTACTTGCAGGGTACTGGCAGATTGGCATGGCCCCTGGGGCAAAAGAAAAGATAGCATTCTCCACCCCTGATGGGCACTTCCAGTTTACTGTGATGCCCTTTGGTCTAAAGAATGTCCCTGCCACCTTCCAAAGGTTGGTGAATCAAGTCCTTGCTGGGTTGGAAGGCTTTAGTGCAGCTTATGTTGACAATATTGCTGTTTTTAGCTCTTCCTGGTAGGATCACCTAATCCACCTAGGGAAGATTTTACAGGCCCTGCAAACTGCAGGCCTAACTATCAAGGCCTCTAAGTGCCAGATAGGGGAGGGAACTGTTGTATACTTGGGCCACTTAGTAGGTGGAGGCCACGTTCAACCACTCCAACCCAAAATCAAGACCATTCTGGATTGGGAAGCTGCAACCACCCACACCCAAGTCAGGGCATTCCTTGGCTTAAATGGGTACTACAGGAGGTTTGTGAAGGGATATGGATCCATTCTGACACCCCTCATAGAACTTACCTCCAACACGATGCCCAAGAGAGTAAACTGGACAGTTGGTTGCCAAAAGGCTTTTGACACCATAAAGGAGGCAATGTGCTCAGCCCCTATTCTCGAGGCTCCAGATTACTCCAAGCAGTTCATTGTGCAGACTGATGCTTCTGAGCTGGGGATAAGAGCGGTCCTATCCCAGACCAATGATGATGGACAAGACCAACCTGTTGCTTTCAAAAGGTTACTCCCCAGGGAGGAGCGTTGGAGTGTCATTGAGAGGGAGGCCTTTGCTGTTGTTTGGCCCCTTAAGAATCTGAGACCATACCTGTTTGGAACTCACTTCCTGGATCAAACTGGCCACAGGCCTCTCAGATGGCTAATGCAGATGAATGGGTAAAATCCAAAACTTTTGAAGTGGTCCATCTCCCTACAGGGTATGGACTTCATAGTGAAGCATAGACCTGGGGGCTGCCCATGCCAATGCAGGTGGCCTTTCCAGATTTTTCCACTTAGACAATGAAAACTCTTTAGGGAAAGGTGAGTCTCATCCTCTTTCATTGGGGAGGGAGAGGTTTGCATTGGAAAGTGCCCCTTTTTGCATGGTCGCCCCCCACTTTTTGCCTGACACATGATGCACTTTGACTTGGTGTGCCCTGGGTTCCTGTCAATCAGGTTCCCAAGGCCTGTGTTCTTTCCCAAAGCTGTCCCTTTGTACCCCCAATTGGCATCTGTGGCCACAGGTAAGCACCTTGTAAAGGTACCAAGGGCATTGTGACCACTGTGCCACCCTTAGAGGCCTTGTACATTAACACTCACACACTGCCATTGCAGACTGCGTGCTTTGGTGCAGAGAAAAGTGAAGAGTCGACATGGCACACTTCCCTGTGTGCCATGCCTGCAATGTACTGCCTATGGGCTAGGTAAGTCACCCCTCTAGCAGGGTACACTAGACCACAGGTGAGGGTACAGTGGGATAAGCCCTGTACCCCTACAGTGTCTAAGTCAATTCTTAGGATGCTTGTTTCCGGTCCAGGGAGGACCTGGCTTGGCAGTTCGGGTTGGACTGTTTCCACGAGGAACAGGGTCAAGATTGTTCTGCATATGACTGGGTCCAAACTGGGGTGGCGTAGTGAGCAAAAGAACGATGGATTAAACCCAGATCTTTGTGACTGGGGGTGAATGTTTGCATTGTTCATCAATCCGTCCATCAATTGTTTCTTTTGCCTAAGTCCATTCTTTGACATTGTAAGTGCAGTAAAGCCATAAATAGTATATGGTCTGGGAGTTGGTCATTACGAACTCCACAGCTTCATAATGGCTTTACTGAAAACTGGGAAGTTTGGTAGCAAACATTAAACCCACACTGATGCCAGTGTGGGATTTAATGTAAAATGCACACAGAGGGTATCTTAGAGATACCCCTGAAAAACAGCCAGCCCTGGTGTGGTTCCTGAATGGCTGCCTGCTATTTGCCACAACCAGACAGGTTTCTGGACCCCTTGGTAGAGAGCCTCCGTTCTCTGGGTCCAGAGACAAAGCCCATCCTGGACAGAGGTGTCACATCTCCTCCCCCAGGATGGGTTGGGTCCACGAAAGGGGAAGCTTCAAAGGCCTGCCTCCTTTGTACACTGTCCCTGCCTTTTGCTGCTCCCAGCAACTGGCTCCCACTGGTTCTCAACCCCACTGTGGGCAGGAGAATCGGTGGGAAAACGGAGCTAGGAGGAGAGGTGTGCCCACCTTTGCCAACCCCACCCCTCAGGTGAGGACAGCGAGGTGAAGAACACATATCGGTCTCCTCCATCTTAGAGATGAGGGGACCCAACCAATTAGGAAGAGGTTCATGACTTCCTCCCACTGGAGGGTGGCAAAATAGGGGGTGTACTCACCGCAAGGAAGAGACCCATTGGTCCCGACCTGCACACCCCTGTAACGCCCCTAAATTTAGTATTTAGGGGCGACCCTGAACCTTGCCTCCTCAGATTCGAGGAAGAAAGAAAAAGGACCGAAGAGCTGTGCTGACCCAGGAAGAAGAGGACACCTACTGCTTTGGCCCCAGCCGTATCGGCCTGTCCTGACACTGACCTGCCTACAGTGAAGAAACCTGCATGTCCAGCAGCCCCCCAGAGCCCAGAGGACCTGCCCTGCACTCACCTAACAGACTCTGTCACTCGTGAGCACTGGATTTATGCAACAAAGTCTACAAGACCATAACCCGGATCCAGGCGGCTCTGCGGTTCTATACCACTCTGCACCGGACACCCACGGCCCGAGTTCGAGTGGCCCAATACTACAAGGAGGTCTCCCAGCAATCCTGACCTGGAATCTAGTGATCCCTGACCTACCTCAAGGTTCAGCACGATGCCTGCAGCCTCAACCGGAAGGGTCCCCCCAACCACGACCGGAGCTAGTGAGAGAACCCGCACCAGGAGACACCCCTGCACCCGAAGCCCCACTGCGCTGGGTGGCCCAACCGATGGTCTTCAGGCATCACCCAAGATCCCAACTTACCTCTCAAGCCAGTGGTCGCCTTCAGGAAGTCTCCCTGCACGAGCCTCCAGCCTCTTTGCCAAATCAGAGGTCTCCCTTGGAATTCACAGGGTCCCCGACATCTCTGTGGCACACTACACCTGGCCGCCCCTGTGCTGCTGGTGGTGCAGCTCCTGTGCTCATTGCTCGCCCCTTCAGTGCTGACCTTAACCCCAGGAGCTTTGCTCCCACAACCAAGTGGCCTGCTTGTAAGCAGTTCCTGACCGAAAGACCCCTTAGCCCCATTGGCTAATGTTGGGCCCCTACACACTGCACCTGGCCGCCCCAGTGCCGCTGGTGGTGCAATTCGAGTGCCTCCTTAGACCTTGGGAAACCTTGGTCATAACCCCCAAAACTCCCACTAGTAAGTCGTTTACTTACCTGAGAAACCGCTAACACTTTTTCCCCATAGGAACCCATGTTACGAGTTTTGTTCCTGTAAATGTTCTGTGTTGAACTGAACTTTGTATGAAAGAATAAGTTACTAAACTGCAAACCTTAAAAAGTCTTACTTACCTTGTATTGTGAGATCCCCGGCATGGTATCTAGGCATACCACCCAGAGTAGTCGATGTAATCTAAAAGGAATCCAAAATTATTCCAAAAGTGATTACTGTGTGATTTAACCTTCTTTTTGAACTGATACCAACTTGTAATAATTGCAAATTCAACCACGACTCTATTTCCTTGTAAAGTCATGCATTTAAGAGTACATTTTACTTGCCTGTGCCAATTCCTGCTTGGTTCTAAAAAGAAAACATAAGTATACCTTTTCTATACCTACCTAATTGATCTGGATTCTGTCTCTGAGTGTGTGTAATCAGTCCTTGATTGAGTGAATAGAATAAATGCTTAACACACCTTCTGGATAAGCCTAACTGCTCGCCCACACTCCCACAAAGAGAGCTGTTAGTACTTACATAATTTAGCCTCTGTTATACCTCTGGGGATCCACTGGACTCTGTGCACACTATACTTTACTTTGGTATGGTGTATACAGAGCCAGCTTCCTATAGTAACCCTCCAGGTTGGCGAGCTTAAATTCCATCTTTGCAGGTAAGGCCGCAGACACAATCAGTCAGGTAGAGTTAGGGTGAATTTAGAAAAAGCAAAAATACCTATCAGGGAGAATTTAAAACTCAAATTGGTCTTAGATATGGGATGGTAGTGTACACCAAATCACTGTATGGTACTGCACAAACACAAGTCTTATCCTACCGAAGCCACCAATGTTAGAAATTGGGTTACTGGTTGAGCGGGGTGTGATCCCTGGTCAAGTAACAACCACAATCTTAGTCAGGGTAAGTCACAAGCAAACCCCAAATTAACCTGTGCTCAGCCCCCTGGTAGATTGGGACAAAGCAGTCAGGCTTAATATAGAGGCAATGCTTTAAGTATTTTTAAAACACTTCAAACAGTAAAACAGTGAAAACCGGAGATATTGAGTTGTAAAGTTTTTAGAGGAAATAACACCAACTGTGGATATCTGGCTGTGCAGGACTAGGACAAAGTCACAAATTCAGGCCAACTGCAATAGAGCATGGGCTGGCTACAGGGACATTATGCTCTAGTTTTATGAATACACAATGCAAGCAGCTCTGGCAAAGCAAAAACCTAGCACACCCCTCATTAGTTCTTCTCATAAGTTAATCTATAGGTGTTCCTCCTTTTGGTATTCAGCTGCCACTGGTAGCACTGCAAACGTGCAGAAAAAAATCCATAAATACAATTAGAAGAGAGCACACTGCAAACTACAATGAACCAACAGAAATTCAAGTGTACAATTAAATATCAAAAGCACATAATAGCCAACATGGTTTGTCTCTTTTAACACTATGGAACTGCTTCAGGGCAAAAATAAGGTGTATTTTTCCAAGGTAAGTTCAGTTATTCATCCTATGATTCAATTACCATCATAATTTGGGAAGTCAGTCACACGGTAATATCACCGTGTTTCTGGCCTGCTGTCACTCACATTCCAAACAATAACGATTTTTGCCATAAACAAGCTCCATAGTGTTAAAAGGAACAAAGGAACAAAACTGGCTGTTATGTCCTTTGGATATTTGATGAAGAATAAAGAAGAACTTTAATTGGACACACAGGGGCACTGTTACTACTATTTCATGCAATGCAGCGCAACAAGGGAACTTGCTGCGCTGCGTTGCGTGAAAGGGAGAGATCAAAAATGTTCCCCAGTTACCAAGATGTGGAGCATTTCTGCTCTCTGTTTGTGCTGGTGCACAGTGTGCTTCCTAGTGGCAACCCAGGCATTCTTGCACCGTTTTGCAAGGGTGCAAAATCATAATAAATCTCAGCCTAGAATGTTTTTGATTTATTGTACTTTGCAGTGTGCTCTCTTGTAAGTGGATTAATACTTTACTAATATATGATTGAAAGTGTGTTCCAAAATGCACCACCAGACACATACTATATACCTTTACCACTGTCCTGCCGAAGGGACTTGGCTAATTTCTTAATTTACGCTTGTCCTTTGTGTGATGATTGAATTTTTCACAATCCCTATGACTTTAGTGATGTAACATTGATTGCAGAACCCCCCACGCTGAAAATTGTTCAAGCACCATCGGATTAGCATGTTAAAGCCGGACATGTTGGCTTTGCCAATGCTTGTTTTCTTGTGTGAGCTGGGATTCATGTTCTGTGGAGCAGGATGGATGTCCCTACACACGGCTGACTGTATGGCTGAGCTGGTGCCTGTCAGAGTGCCTGGCTCTCCTCACAGGGAATATAACCTCGATGCCTCCCACTCACCCCTCACGTGCCGAGCTGCGTAAATATTTATGAGCACATGTAGTAAATGTTTATGAGGTTAATTCTGCTGTATAAACGAACCTCCCACTCGGCTCACAAGTCAAGCAGATTATCCTGGAAGAGCGCTGTCTGCCAGCCGTCCTCCCGCCAGGGGCTAGATTTGTGGCTTTTATTCTTCCCTCACTCCGGCTCGTGCCGAAGCTGCTTCTGCTCGCGCCAGTGCGGGCCCCGGAGTGCGCTTCCGTCAACGCCTCGCCCACAGACAGGTGAGTGCCGCTGGCCACCATTTGTATGTTTGGATTCATGCCTGGGTGTCTTAACAAACTTCGCACCCCGTCTAATATGTCCATCTTTGTTTGTCTTCGTTTTCATTTGTCACTATACTGTGGATATTGGTGTGAGACCTCTTAATGATCGTACATGGTGCTGTAGCTTTCTGAATATACCACAGAGGTCTCTTTGTCAGATGTCTGCTACACTTCAGCTTATGAATACCAATTGTGCTAATCAATTGTCAAGTTGTTGATCTGTCGGGTGTGATTTTTTACTGTCGTATCGGCACCTCCGGTCTTGTGATATGTATCCCTATAGGTTTATCTCAATGTATGATGTTGTTATCTGTTCATGTTATTGTGTTCCTTTGTTTTTCTCTGGGCGTTCACTGCACTCCTGTGTGTTTACATTTTTGTGAGCATGGTTACAAGTAAATTATTGTATATCTAGATGTGCTTGTGTGTTATGGGGTTCGGTTGTGTTTGAGTGTACACGTGTTTATCTGTGTGATCTTGTATTTCAGTTTGTGTATACTGGTGTGCTTGTATACTAGCGCATCTGTAATGCTGTGAGCGTTGGTCTCTAGATGTGTGCTGTTTCACTGTGCTTCTCTGGCCCGGATCACATAAAGCGAGCTCTGAGAGCACTAAGTCAAGGCAGTGCCTGCCACAGTTTTGGTCTGAGTGGTGTCTTGAGTAGCTGAGGTGCAGGAGAGGCACTATTGTACCACTTTAGGCAGAGGTAAAAGGTGATTTGTTACAGGAGCTTTCAACGCATTCGCTGCTTTTGGCTGGAAATATGGTTGCATTTGTTTAAATATGTAAGGTATCTAAAGTAACTAACTAAACGTAATGAAATAGCATTCACAAAGCAGCATAACTATACAACTAATATATAACAAGGCACATCACAACAAAACCGCCAAACAAAATGTAACACAATCACTCCACAAATCAACACCATTCTGCAAAAATGCAGCACAAAAACAAAAGAACACATCACCACCGCTACAAAATACAACACAATGAATAACACATTCTTGTCACGCATTACCACCACAGAAACCAACTTTCATAATGTGGTAGTAAATGTTACTTGCACCAAACACTGCCTTAACTTACCACCAAGGACATGTAATAGTGGCAGTTACAATAGTTTGACATCTGTCCCTTTATATCTTAGTATGAGCACCACAGTGCACCAGCTCGTGTCACTGTCATGTCGTGTCAGAATTTCACTGTCCCATTCCCTCCCACAGATCCATATGTTGTGGGAAGGCAATACAACTAACAGTACGTAACTAAGCGTACACCAGGTTACGAACCTCCGTGAGAAGCAGGATCGTGGGTCTGGTCAGTCGCTGCCTAGAAAGCACCGGTAAACACTTTCTCTGGTGATTATTGCTCAGACACTTACAGGCGCACATAGGTGGAGAGTCACAAGTGGTGCCACTAAGTGTATTTCCATTATTCGTAAAGTGATTCACGTGGGCGGTTCTGAGTGATGCTCCTGGAGTGCCAGTGCCGAGCTGGGGCTTCAAAGGATGTCCTGAAGAAAGAAACCCTGCTACTGCCAGGCATCTGTTGAGCATTGTGAGGCCAAACCCAGCTGCCCATCTTCTTTTTGCTCCTGCCCTTTTACTGTGTTCAACTCTGCCGCCTCCCTCTATCCCACAGCATTCAATTCTCAGCTTCATCCCTCAAGCTCATTTCTCTTCCCACCACCCATTTAGCACCACTCCTTCTCCCTCCAGCTCCTTTTTTCATCCTTCTTTTTCCTCTTTGCCCCTCCTACTTGTCTCTTCCATCCTTGTCCCACTTGCATCTCTCGCCAACCGTGCCTATCTATCTATCTATCTATCTATCTATCTATCTATCTATCTATCTATCTATCTATCTATCTGTCTGTCTGTCTGTCTGTCTGTCTGTGTCTGTCCGTGTGTCTGTCTGTCTGTCTGTCTGTCTATCTATCCATCCGCTCCTCTCCCTTTTCTATGCCCTTGGGCGTGTGTTTGGCAGAAGCTTAGCGGTGCTAGTGAAAGTGAGGACGAACTACTAAAAAGTACATATCAATATATATAACTAAAACCTACAATATATGTATATACAGGGTTTGGACTGTAGCACCACTGACCTTAAAACCCGAGATACCCCTAGTCTATGACCCTTAACCAGCTTATTGATCTACAGTTGATTTTATAAAGCGCTTCATGTTGGCCAAAGCACTTGCTAGATGGGCAACATGCCACTCCCTTATTGTGGATGGCCACCTCATGGCTCGAACCCCTGGCAAGACCACCTAGGGAGGTTAAGGTCCATGATAAGGTCCTTGCGGTATAAGCCGCAGCATTTGAGGAAGGTGTTATCGTCGAGTCCGGCACTACTGGTGTTTGTCAAACAACCTCCCAGATACACCTACCAACAGCATCCTTTTTTTGATGCACAATAATTCTCCTTGCCACACATTTACATGTTTCCTCAAACAAACAAGGAATACTTAGTAGGTCCCTGTTACAATCTCCTTGCCTTGAAAATGTCCCAAGTAAGGGATGGAACGTGTTGGCTGTGCCCGTTGTGGTTATAATAACAAATTAGTTTTTGCCTAATTAATCAACCAATGAAATGTTGTCCATCTGTACCAAATATGAACAATTAAAAGAACCACCAAGTTCCACAGGGATTAATGAAATCTGTACTGTTGTTCCCAATTATTTCAATTCTATGGCCTTGTGAATGGTGTGCTACAAACTTTAGTTTTTAATGTTAGGAACTCTCCTGTTGAGTTGGTTGCATGTTGCCCCTTTTGGTAGCGAGGTGCATTGTTTGTGAGCACCCACCCGCAATGCAGCCAATATTTCCAACACTTTATGTCACTAGATACGGGTGTGTGTCCTGAACACACCTACCACACCCATGGTAAGAGCAAGAAATGCTATCAGTAGATGAGTGTGACAGCTCTACCACTACCCAGTTGCCGCTCAGAGCCTGCACTTGCTATAAAATACCACATTCTAGGGAATCAGACTGGCTGACCCACTCTCAGTGTTTCAGGGACCATGCTAATGTCTTAAAACCAGAATATGATATGGTGGAGGGAGACAGCAAAAGGTCCCTGGAGCATTCACAGACAACACACGTACTATATGTTTTTATATGCTCATAAACGCAATTTATGGACAAGGCGTGGAGAGGTGCAGAGAATTACCCACATTCACACAATTTTTTCCCACGTTCGAAACCAGATTAGAAAACGTCTATATGTTTCAAGGTAAAAATAAGTATCTTTGAATATGACCAGGAAAGCTATTTTTTTAATTGAGAGGTGGAAAGAAGGAGACTTTGAGAAATTAATTTGCCACACCTATCACCTTCCCACCAACAGAAGAATATGTCTTCTAGCATTGGACAGAATGGATTATTAATAAGAATTTAGATGTAAAACATACATATTTGCCAATTCTAGTCATGACCGTCAGAATCGGCTTGATAAATAGGGATGGCTGGGAAGAGTAATCCATCTTAGGAAAGGATGCCACCACATGCCTTACTCCCCTTTATAAAAACATGAGGCATGATGTGAACTATTGTCCGCCTCTCGCACCTCCTCTACCTTAAAAAGAGAAGAGCTGCAGAATACAGAGAACACTGGTATTTACACTTCCTTCTCCCTGAATGTTGATATTGTGCATCTGTGACCCTCTCAAATAGCTAACCGCATATTAAGTAAACAAGTGAAAACCACATCATCTAAACTGTTCCCTGCAGAAGCTCATCGCAGAGCCATCTGCTTGGCCTGCTGTGTGTTAAACCCTCCTTTTCCTCTCTGCTATCCTGCGGTGTGTAGAAGGGGGTGTAAGCGTTGCTCAAAACACTCCTTCAAAGAGGTGTGATGGAGAAGGGCATATGCCAGTGCATCTAATGCTGCTGATCCAGGATAAAGTCAGAACAGTGCACTTTTCTACCGGACTCTGATTCCCTGCACCTACCAACTCAAAAATGTATTTCCTAGGGACACCAAAAGATAACCCTTGTTCGTCCCTCCTCCCCCTCATCTACTCTTTCTATCTGATGCTTCTTTTCATCTCCACTCCACTCTTCGCTTTTCTTTTAATTTATCCTGCCCCTCTTTATCCCTTCTATACCTCTTTAAATCTCTTGCTCATCTCTTCTCACTTTATCCATCCTATGCAATATGTTATCAGAATATCGTCTGATATGAATATAGTCTCCTAAATATTGTTTATAGAAATGTTACCCCATTCAAGTAAATCATAAAAAACATATACCCAATTTGACAATATTTTTGTAAACAATATTTGAGAGGCAGTATTTCTTTAAATGTATTCTGACATACAACTGTCCTACGCATCTTTTTCTTCAGTTTATCACTGCTGCACCTCACTTTATCCTCCTTAGTCCTCTATCATTTATTTATCCCTCCTACTCACCTTTTTAGTTCAGTCCTCCTACTCCTCACATCTCTCTGGCTCATCACACCTTTTTTAAAAAAAATCTCATATGCTCCCTTTTTCGATCTTTTCTTTATCCCTCCCTCTCCTCTTATTACCTTTCCCTGTTTTGTCTCTTTACACACCCTGTTCCTTGCTTAATCCATTCTATTCAATCACTTTATTCTCCTTGTTTCTAGCTTTATCACTCCTCTTTAATTTTCTCCTCCAGTGCCTCTTGGTCCGTCTTCAAGACTATTGATGAAGCTGACATCTTAGAACTACTATCTTCTCTGAAATACTCTAAACCACTTCAATGACCCCTTACTCTCCAAACTTCTCAAACGAGATCAAACACTCACTACTTCTCTTACGGACAAGGGTTATCAATGCTTCCCTAACAAAAGGCTCTATATCTGATTGTCTAAAAAGTGGCTAGGTCACCCCTATATTAAAAAACCTAACTCCGACCAGTCAGACCCTAACAACTACCGCCCTATATCCAATTTCCCAACTCTGGCCTAGCTCATGGAAAAATGTGTAGTTGGTGGGATAGGGTTTTGGTTAATGGGTTATGTTGTTTGGGTTACATCCATCAAAGAATGGCTCTCATGTCTAATAGCCTTGAACTGCACCCCTCACATCATAACCTCATCTAAATCTCTAGGAATAATCTTAGACAATCACCATTCTATGCAGGATCACATCAGCACCGCCACAAGAGGTGCCAGCTACCGATTGCACGCACTAAGGAAATTAAAACCGCTCATTCCGACTGCTGATCTCAAGACAGCAGTTCAAGGGCTAGTGCTCTCCAAACTAGATTACGGCAGCACCACCTTTGTTGGTCTAGCAAAAGCAAAACTGGCCCCTCTGAAGGCAACCTTTAACGGAGCTGCTCGACTTATCACAGGCTCTAAAAAAGTGATCACATCACCCCAAACTTCAGAGCACTGAACTGGCTACCATGTATGTAGACTCATAGTTTAAGTGCTCACAATACTAGTTGTAAAATGTCAGCAATCTAAGCAACTGGTCTGTTAGACAAATTAGCCAGTGACCTGGAAGGTACCCCTAAGAATAACTCTCTCTTAGGGCCTTGTCCCCCTTCTTAAATTCCAGCAAGTTTGACTTGTCGAAACTTAACAAAGTGTCCTAACTTTATCAATAAACATCGCACCACTTGCAATTGCAAATCCTATGTAAAAACCTGTTTGCGCAGGGATCTCAATTTAACAGTCCACCTGTACTCAGACGTTTAGGCTTTAAAACTGATAAATTAGAACACTGAAGCATACAAATAGCATCTTGTGACAAGATAATAAAAAACATGCAACCCACAAAATAGCGCTATGAATTGAGAGTTCCTTTGCCCTGTGTAACTCAGATGACATCTCTACAGGATAAGGAATGACTAGATAAAGTGGGTGCGACATAGAGGTAGATGTACTATATAAAATATAACGCCTTTTATATTTGGTAGACTAAACACAGGGCAACTGCAATCAGTGCTTAATTTGTAAAATATTAAGTGCAGGTGCTCAAATTTTTTATATATAGATATCCTATATATTTTTATAGCACTAGAAATTATTTGATAACTGTGTATCACAATGTTGAAATAGCTATACAATACTAACAGAGAATGTGTTGCATAATTTGCCTTTGATGCATAATATGTCTATATGCATACTAATTGCCATTAATTGTTGCATAATTTAGTTAACACTGCTGTATATTTTGCCACTCCATTACTGTGTAATTCCACTTGTCTGCATACATGCTTGAGAGCCAGAGATCTACACCAAATATGCTGTAACAAATTTGAAGCCACGGACAGGAGTATAAATGCTGCAGAATCCTGAATTGATAGGGTAGGAATCATGCTGTCAAACCTGAATCGAAAGGTGCATGTCTGGAGGTATGTAATATATGTGAGGAGCTTTTCATTATCTGTGAGTACCAAAGCATGGTGCCTCAAAAGTTCAAAAATAACACTTTGCACATAATTGTCCTAAAAATAAATACTTTAAAAAGGAACACTTCTGTTAGACCTGCCATCCTTGGTGTCGTATTCTCCCAAAACTTTTGCCTTTTACTCCCTCACTTTGCTGAACTCTTTTTTGTTGGCATTTGAACTCTCTCTGCACTTTACCACTGCTAACCAGTGCTAAAGTGCTTGTCCTCTCTCCTTAAAGAATGGTATAATTGGCCTACACCTAATTAGCACATTTAATTTACTTGTAAGTCCCTAGTAAATGGTGCTATATGGGCCCAGGGCCTGTAAAGTACCTTGCTAGTGGGCAGCAGCACACATTATGCCACTCGCTAAAGTAGCCCTGTAAAACAGTCTCAGGCCTGCCGCTGAAGCCTGTGGTGCTGTTTTAAACTGCAATTTCGACTTGGTAAAATATACCTTTTTGCTAGGCCTAACCTTTGTTTTTTATTACTTATAAGTCACCCTAAGATATGACCTAAAAACTTTTATGGCAGGGTGCATGGTATTTAAAAAAAAGTAGGACACCTCGCAGCTGGGAAGGCCAAGATGGTGGTCGCTCTTTTCTGAGCTCCCGCTCTGCTCCTGGCCCTCAATTGTTATTCAGTGATGCTGGCATGCTACTCAGCCCTGCACCATCTTCTCTGCATGCCCGGGAGACCTGGTCGCACTTAGGCAGTGAGGTGGGGCTGCCAGGGACCGCTGTGGGCAGCATGCGGGCGCTGGCCCTGGTTGATCTCGCGGCCTGGGACTGGGGGGGCACCCCCTGGACAGGACATTCCCTTGGCCCCTTGACTGACGGAACAGGAGAGGGCACCGGCCCACCTCCCCCGGACAATGACATGGGCCCCACTGGCATCGGCAGCATTGAGGGAACGGCGGTGCGGGCCTGCAGCTCTGTATACATGGCAGAGCCCTCCATATGGGACTTCCATAGCAGAGCCCTCCATACATGGCAGAGACCTCCATATGGGCCTGCCTGCAATGCCATTGCTGGGGCCCACCTGCCCTTGGGGGTACAATCAGGATCCCGGGCAAATCTAAAGACCACAGAGGAGGCGTGGGGCCCCAACCGGAATGACAAGGAGCTGAGTGCCCACCAACGATTTGCAGAGGCAAGGGAGGCCAGCCAGACCCCTTGAAGGTAGGATAGATCGGCAGTGGTGGAATGGACGGGGGTAATCAGCCCTAGCCTGTGCTGTAAGCCTGGCCCCTAATGTCTCTGGCTGATTGTGCCGCCTGCACCTTGCTTGGTGCGAGGCAGGCAGGCCAGAGTCTCCATTCTTTAGGCTACATCGCTCCCTGGAGCATGTCATGGGCCGCGACAAACCCTCCGCGACTCCAGCTCAATCTAAAATAGATACATTTACAGCCCCAACAGGCAGCAACAAAGGAGACCAAGGAGGAGACACCCAGGCGGACCAGGCCCCAGGAGGGGGAGACACCACGGTCATACTATTGGTGATCCAAGACTCCCACACAGCATTTAAATCCAAGATAGTGGAGGTGAGCTTAGATGTGGCTTTCTGCACCAGAATCTCTGCAACACTACAGCGTGGGTTTCCTATGTGGAGGAACATATCTCAGAATAGCAGGACGCAGTCCAGGAACTGGAAACAGAAGTGTCCCAACTGACCTCAACATCTAAGACCCTTACAGCTAGAGCCAAAGTTGCTGAAAACAGGAGCAGAAGAAACAACCTTTGCTTTGTCGGATTTCCCAAAGAGGTTAAGGGGTCCACATCGGGGGTGTTTTTAGAGCAATGGATTACATCCTGATCAACCCTACCTGACTGTGACCATGCTTCATTGTTAAACGGGCTTATAGATCCTTGGCCCAAAAGCCTCCTCCTGGGGCCCCATCCCGTCCTCAGATTTGGCCAACTTTCATATTAAGCCGGATTTGTAATGGTGTTCTTAGATTACGCCCGACAGGTTCAGGCCCAACACAATTCATATGACCAGGTCAAACAGAAACTCAGGGCCATGGCACTGCAAAACACACTTCTTTTCCCGGCCCACCTGGAGGTTGTCCTGGAGGGCAAAACCCATTTTTTTGATAACCCGGATTTAGCCTGGATTTGGTGAACCAAACAACAGTCCTTGAGACCGAACCAGCCGCTTCCCTGGGAGGACCACCCCAGCTTCCATACGCAGGATGATCCAAGTGCCAAGCTCGATGGCTCCCCGCATAGGATGCACTCCAGCAAGAGCCACCGTGACTGCCGGGCTGTCTCTGCCATGTCAGACTCAGACAACATAGGAACATCGGACCTGCCTGAGCCAGAGGGGGACCTGCTGGGGAGGCCCTGTCCCAGGTGGCGAGTTGTGGTGCCTGACTTGACAGTGCTGAATGAGACTCATTTACATCAATATTTCTGGGCAAGCCAGCACCATAATATCCTTTACTGAATACAAAGGCCAGGAGCCTCAGGACAAAAATTCCGGACTCCGTTTCCTCCTCCGCCCACCTTGAGGTGGAAACTGTTTTTGGGCGACAGATGCTTTTATTGGGGGAAAGTACAGGGAGGGGGGTAGTTGGTGGGATAGGGTTTTGGTTAATGGGTTATGTTGTTTGGGTTACAGTTATCTTTGCTGGGCACTACACATGGCTAACATACCCTGTAACTTGGTTCCTCCTGGGGTCGACTACTGCCCACACTCACATAGTGAGGACTCCTGGTGGTCCCTGAGACTCAAGACACTGCATACGTTTTTCCCCTCGATGTTATTTATGACACCATTTGACCCACCAAGAAGGCATTCACAGTCCTAACGTGGAACGTTAACGGCCTCTTACACCGCGTTAAAAGGGGCGCGGTTCTACGGTTCCTCCAGAGACACTTCCCCCGAATAGCGATGCTGTAAGAAAGACATCTCTTGGGTAAAAATTGCTCCCTCTTAGCTAGATACAGGTACTCCAGAGTTTACCATGAAGGCTACAGCCACGGCTCTCAGTGTGTAGCGATCTTCCTTCATAACTCCTTGCCGATGGCAGTGTCCCGTATTACACTTACTACCCTAGGGCGATATGTGCTGGTAGAAGGCTCCATTGATGGTACTCATTACAACCTTCTTAGCATATATATCCCCCCAAAACTTGTCACTTCCTCATATCTATCAGGGACTTGATGCTATCCGTTGCTATTGTCAAGCTAATCATGGGCAGTGACTTTAATGACATCATGAGTCCCATGGACTCCTTTTGGGGCACCCGTACAGTACCCAGAGAGGGAAGGAACCTTGCCAGCTGGGCTGCAGGTCTGGGGCTCTGTGATGGCTGGCAGGTCTGGAACCCTATGGCACACAAATTCACCCCCGTCTCAGCTGCCCACGGATTCCTCTCCTTCATAGATTTCTCTTTGCTGCCTGTCACTGACCTCTTACACACATGTGGCTTCCATGTCTTGTCCAGGGTCTTTCAGTCTTTGAGCCAGTTACTCTAGTTGTGGGGGACCCCGCAAGAAAGGGAGAACAGCCAGAGTGGCGTCTTTATGCCTGATTCCTAACCAATCAACAGTTAGTTCAAGTCGCACATGACCGAAGGGCCTGGCCTGCAGAAAGGCACTGCACCCAACTCCCGTGGACAGCCAACCCCATGCCACGCATGGCCATGTGCAGCATGGTGTTCGCCATGGGCCAGACCCTGCACCCAACCTCTGCTAGTGCCCAACCCCTCCCCCCACACACTGCAATCAAGCTATGCACAATGGGGGGTTGGTCACAGGACCTGGTGCCCAAAACTCCCATGGGCGCACATGGTTGAATAAAAGGGATATAATATTAAGTAAGGCTGGGCAACTGATTTTGTCATAGGGTCAGAACACCAAAATATAAAAGGTGGGCCTATTGGCTTTGTGAAGGGTCAGAATATCAACATATATAAAGCACATGTATTGCCTTTCTCAGAAAATGACTATTAATTATAATGAAATGTATTTTGCATTGATTCACACAGTTCAATGTTTAATAAAAAGTGACTGCCATAAAAATTTGTTATAAAGCTTTATTAAAAAAACTCAACATGTCGTTGAGTCTTTTTTTAAACAAAATCACGCTACAAAGTGCTGCCATTGAACAAACCACAAGGAGGCTCTGCACTTCAGCTGCAGAGCATAGAGCTCCAGCTAGGACTGCTAAAAAAAATTATGGTAAGCTTTCCTGGAATCATGGATTCAATGACCCAGGAGACATACTTTTTTTTTAATGTTACTGGGGGGCTGCTGCATTTCCTGCCGCCCCCCTCCTCACACAACATTAAAAAAAAGTTTGGTGGTGCCCCACCTCTTCTAGGGGCATCACAAACATGAAAATATATTTTGTTAAAATGACCCAGTAGACAATAAATACTCATACTATTTTATGTTTGGCCACAGCTGGGGCTCATATGTTATTAGCTAAACAATGGAATGATCCAGAATCTTCTAAAGTCTACCCCACGCTTTGTCAAAAATGAATGTGCTATGGAAAGTGCAATTACCACTATTGTGGTCTAATATTTAAATGTTATTGAAGGGGGAAGAAGCAATTTAAATATAAAAATATTCACGCGCCATTATTGTTTCGCCATTATTGTCTCTTTTTCTTTCCCTTATGTTGAAGTAGTTACAATTAACATCAGATTCTAACATTTTATGATTCCATGAATTGCCATTACATTGGTAACAATCCAAACCCTGGAGCACCATTGCTTTGCTTAACAATGTTTACAAATTTTAAAATCTCAGTGCATCTCCAAGAGATTGTTTCAATATTGGCTGTATGAAGAGCTTAAAAAAACAAAATTCTATCCTTGTCAGAATTTACTCAGCCAAATACCATGTTTCATATTAGCCCAGGCAGGTTGTCCAAAGCTTGCTCACTCCCAAGCCAAAATCCTTGAAGACCCAGTATCAGAAGAAACCACTTAAGCCACTTGGTCCTTCAATACAATAGAGCACTGGGGCTTGATAGTTTTATAGGAAATTTTTGAAAGCATTTTCTTTTTTTGTAAAAGCGCCGCATGCTGTGCTTTCACTTTAATGGCACAAAAAGTGACGCACCGGCGGCATAAGGGGCTTATAAATAAGCCCCTGAATATTTTACTCAGGACTGTCACAGACTCTAAAAGGTGTCTCTATTAGAAGTCAGAGCTAGAATGACTTCCTTGCACAAGGCTCTTTTTATCAGTAAAAACATTGTTTGCTGGCTTCAGAATTGCCTTCTATAAGCCACATCACTTCCGAATTTGGCTGGGCACATTAAGCTCATTATGTCAGTGGTAGATAAACAAACAACAATAGGGACTAACCCTGCAGGGGAATCCAGACTCACTGCATCAAAGTGCCAGGGAATCAGGGAAAAACCATCAGGTTTGTAAAAGAACCCTCACCCACCAACCTAGTTGGTGGCATGCTTCATCATCGGGTTCTCACCTGGGGTGCTGAATGCAACCCAGGTGTGCTTCGACGCCTGATTACAGCGGAGCAGGTGGTTTTTGTGAAGGAAGTGAAGTTGATGTGCAGGTAAAAATGCCTCTAGGATCCTCCTTCAGAGGAGAACTGTTTTATTACTGAGGTCCCAGGATAAAACCTCCCGCGCTGGACCAAACTAGGTTCTCATGTGGTTGGATCGCCTTGACGAATGCGTGACTACAGGTGTCCGTCCCCTTCCGGGATCCATACTACCATTGAATAGCTACATTTAAATTTACGTGTCGGTGTGAACCGTAAGTACGGCAAATCCCCCCGCACTCACAGCACACCTTAGCGTGTGTGCTGTTAGTTCACGAGGCCTTTGACCTGGACTCATTTCACCTTTTGGTCCTGAAGAAAGCCTATTTAAGTTCCATAGACAGGCTGAAACATGTAGACCACCACCAGGATATTATAGATCAAGTTAGTCTTAACAATATCCATCCTTACCTTTTAATCTTGTCCTGGGACCTCAGTAATAAAACAGTTCTTCTCTGAAGGAGGATCCTAGAGGCATTTTTACCTGCACATCCACTTCACTTCCTTCACAAAAACCACCTTCTCCGCTGTAATCAGGCGTCGAAGCACACCTGGGTTGCATTCGGCACCCCAGGTGGGAACCCGATGATGAAGCATGCCACCAACTAGGTTGGTGGGTGAGGGTTCTTTTAAAAACCTAATTGTTTTCCCTGATTACCTGGCACTTTGATGCAGTGAGTCTGGATTTCCCTGCAGGGTTTGTCCCTATTGTTGTTTGGTTATTTACTTCGGGGAAAAAGACGTACCCCTCTATTTTCTCGCTCTCCCTTTGTTTATACTAGTGGTTGATAAAGCCATTCAAGTTATTTAAATACTCTGCCGATCATCCTCGGAGAACCTCCCCTTCTCGCTACAGTTCTTTTGTATTTTGGGGCTGGCTATTTATGCCATCTGCCTCAAACTCAACTTGGACAAGACTGAAGTCCTCGTCCTGAGACCCACCCCCTCAGCTTGGGATTACTCCTGGTGGCCCGCCGCGCTAGTAACACCCCCCACCCACGGACCACACATGAAACCTCTGCATCATACTGGACTTCTTGCTCACAATGAACCCCCAGATCAACGCTGTTCCCTCATCATGCTTCCAGACGCTTAGCCTGCTTCGAAAGACCTTTAGATGGATCGCCACCGAATCCAGAGAGAAGGTCACCCACACACTCATCAGCAGCAGTCTCGACTACGGCAACGCAATGTATACCGGCGTCACCCAGACACTCCTCAGCAAACTACAGAACATTAAAAACGCCGCAGACAGACTGGTACTCAACATCCCCCGCCACAGCCACATCACTGAACACCTGCAAGAACTCCACTGGCTCCCAGTCAACAAGAGCCACTTTCAAGCTCCTCGCTCATGCCTACAGAGCCCTCCACGACACAGGACCAGCATATCTGAATCACTGCCTCTCATGCCACGTACCCACCGAACACCTCCTCTCCGCCCAACTGGCCCTAACCACCGTCCTACAGATCCGCAAGACCAGGACCGGAGGAAGATCCTTCTCCTTCCTCGCCGCCAAGACCTGGTGGCCTCTCCACTTCAGGTAAGCCCCGTCGCTGACCCAATTCAGGAAGGAGCTCAAGACCAGGCTCTTCGACTGAACCCCAGCGTCCAGATGGACCAGCATCCCCTCTCTCCCCCCTCCTCAGCGCCTTGAGACCCTCACGGATGAGTAGCTGTGCTTTTCAAACTCTGTTTGATTGATGTCCTCTCTGTAACCCATTGTTAATGCCAAAAACGTGTGCGCACTCTATGAGAACATTTTATCATACATCAATATTCACAGTCAATCTCTCACGAGAGGCACAATCGCACCTTCAATTGGCACTGTCTTCAGAGAGGCCAACTATGAAATAGACATGAAGTCTGCACAAGATTTTCCACCTGCCTTACAAGCTCGATTTATACTGGTGGCCATTATGAGAAGAATGTACCTGCATGAAGGGCTTCAGCTCAAATCTAGCACCTTCCAGGAACACCAACCTGCACCGTAAAGCCTCCCAAGAACCTAGAATGAAATCTGTTTACTGAATGTTGTTTACAAAGAGGTTGCTGGCCCACGTACTTGCCTCCCTCAGGTGAAAGCGCACAGAAAAAATTTAAATTATGCTCGTTTCCAGATAATTTGCCTATATTCTTGTGTTCTCTGAAAGATTACTGCTAAAAATATATATTAAAATAACATATGTAGCTTAATTCACACACAGTTCCATAGGGTGTAGATGGACTAAGCCTAATGGCCCTTAAAGCGTGAGTAGTTATGTCCACCAAAGAGCAAGTACTTCAGCATTGCCCTGCGTGGACATCAAGAAAGTGTCCAATATGAATCAGCTCTGCCTCAGGGGTCTGGTGCTCCTCATGTGCAGACCATGCAGCATCTCTGCCCTCCATGATGCACACATTTCAGTTTTCAGGGTTGTCTTTGGATCATGCAGATTTTACTGTTTTGTCACAAACAGAAAGAAAGCACGTTCAATCATTTACAGTCTGACATTTACTAATCTCTACGGATCACTTTGTAAATTGATTTGCCGCTCACTCACTCGCTTGTGATCTCACTGACAGGCAGCCCTCCTGCACTGGCGTAACGAAGCTTGAGGGGGCCCCCCTGGAAGGTACGTGGAGGGGCCCCCTCAGTGCTCAATCAGGAGCTCTCGGGCAGAGTACTGTGCTGAGGAGGCCCCCTGGAGCTTGGGGGCCCCGCCGCACCGCGGGGCCTGCGGGGGCCTGTGTTACGCCACTGCCCTCCTGGGAGATGCAGGTTGTGAGTCGTCTGGGGATGGTCTCAGCAATAAACCACCTGGATTGGCAGGTTTTAAGATGTTTTCCTCTCCTAGGAAGGCTGGTTAGCAACCACTCTAATCTTATCAGTGGTAGAAGCCGATTCAATCAATAAATGCTCAGAAGCAATTATTCCCCCACAAATCAAAAATCCGCAAATGAAGTAAATTAATTAGCTTTACATTGCTCTATTGAGTGGGAGCAGTGGATGGGATCTCAGGATGCCATGTGTCTCTGGGTGTATCAGACCACTCCTTACGTGGTCGAAGAGGCGGAGAGTCTTCAAAGCAGAGTCAGGTCCGAGACCAGCCCAAGCGAACATGAAGGAATAGAAGCGGAAGGTGGGGCCCAGGGCGAGGGTGGGCCCTGGGCTAGGGTGTTAGAAATGAGTAACCCTGCATTGCTTAGTATTGTAATTGCATTTATATAGCGCTTACTACCCTTGATGAGGCGTCAAAGCGCTTTTTCGCCGAGTAGCACGCTACTCCGGAACCCATAAAGGATTAGTAGTGAATTAGTATAGTGAAATGTGAAAGCATTTTGAGAGGTGGATATGTTAGTCAGTTATTTGGGTTGAGAAGGATAGTGGAGGGATAGATGAGGGAAAAGGCTTGCATTTATATAGCACTTGCTACCCCTGATGGGGTGTTGAAGCACTTTTTCGGCGAGTAGCACGCTACTCCGGAACCCATAGAGGATTCGTGGTGAATTAGTATAGTGAAATATGAAAGGAATTTGAGTGGTGGATATGGTAGTCAGTTATTTGGATTGAAAACGATAGTGGAGGGACAGAATAGGGAAGAAAGGTTTGCATTTATATAGCGCTTGCTACCCCTGATGGGGTATTGAAGCGCCTTTTCGGCAAGTAGTACGCTACTCCGGAACCCATAAAGGATTAGTGGTGAATTAGTATAGTGAAATATGAAACTAATTTGAGTGGTGGATATGTTAATCAGTTATTTGGATTGAGAATGATAGTGGAGGGAAAAAGGTTTGTATTTATATAGCGCCTGCTACCCCTGATGAGGTGTTGAAGTGCTTTTTCGGCGAATAGCATGCTACTCCGGAACCCATAAAGGATTAGTGGTGAATTAGTATAGTGAAATATGAAATTAATTTGAGTGATGGACATGTTAGTCTGTTATTTGGATTGAAAATGATAGTGGAGGTGTAGAAGAGGGAAGGATTTAGAAATATATATATATATATATATATATATATATATATATATATATATATACATATATATATATATATATGTGTGTTGTTTGATTTGGAGCTCATAGCAGCAGGAGGAGGCTTGGAGTGAGTAAAAGGGAGGTGGAGGGGGATGAGTTAGAGGAACGGGTTTAGAAAGGCTTGTTTTGGGGGATCGGAATAGTAAAAGAGGTATGAGATGATGCAAGGAGGGGTAGAGTAGGGAAGAGTCTAGAAAGGGTTATTTTGGGGGTCATAGTAGTGGTATGGGGCTTGGGATGAATGAGAGAGTGGAGGTAGAGGATATATTGATAGAGGTATAGGGTGAGAAATAGTGTAGTGCATTGGAAAGAGTAGTAGAAAGAGGTTTGAGCTGAGTCAGAGAGTTAAGGTTGAGGATATATTGAGATTGGTATAGGGTGAAAAATAGGGTAGTGCATTGAATATGCTGAAATAGAAGAAAAGTAATAAATATATAGATCCATACGTACATGGAAGGTATATAGATGCATAAAGGAAGGTAGTATATGTAGATTAAAGATGCATTAAATAAACTCCAGCTTTCAAGTGTTGTTGTACTTAAAATTAATTGTATATATATATATTTTTTTATTTTTGTAAATCAATACTGAAGCAATTGTAGATAAATAGTTATGATAAAAATGTACTTATTTATGCAGTCACTTATATACATGTTAAAAACGTAGAATAAAGTAACAATCAGTAATAAGTACGTTTGTTAAGCAGAACTAATGAATGTCTATATATTTTTTAAACATAATTATTCTACATGTTTATACAAAGCATTCCACATATATAGGTACATATCTATAGTACAAATAAATGCTTATATATAGAGAGATATGCTGTATATTTCTGTTTGCATATGGTGGTTATGTGGGGAAGAGCCAATTCCTGAGTAGTTTTCTGAAGATAAGGTGGTTATCCATGGATCTTATGTTGAGGGGTAAAGAGTTCCATAGTTTGGCTGCTTGAACAAAGAATGATATGCCACCCATGGTTTTTTTCTTGTAACTTGGGATTTTGAGGCAAGGTGCCACTCTAGAGCAGAGGTTCCTTTGTTGAATGTGTTTGGTGATTTTATTCCTGATGAAGAGCGGTCTTGTTCCATGTATCGCTTTGTGGGTGATACAAAGCAGCTTGAACGTGGATCTTCTAGCAACCGGTCACCAATGCAGGGCTTTCAAGGCAGGGGAGATGTGGTCTTGCGATTTTATATGCAAGAATAGTCTGGCAGCCGAGTTCTGAATTATTGGATTGGAGGGTATAGTGGAAGACGTGGTTGGGGGAAGGGGGATTGTTGTGGCTGTATAGCATTGTTATATTCTCATCATCAAAATACTTTATTCGGTATTTTTCAACAATAAAAGTACAAGACAAATATATATATATAAATATATATATATATATATATTACGTGTTTTTCTCCGCTTCAAACAGGGTACATCCATCCAACAGCGGACACAGACCCAGAATCAGTGCAAATTCTTTTATTGTTCCTCTCTCGCCGCCATTACGTGTTTCGGCTCGTCCGAGCCTTGATCACATGACAGTGGCAAGTGCAGAATGTGAAATATTTAAAGTGACAGTGCTTAATTCGTAATGCATCACGTGATGTCTAAATCATTGACATGAAAGAAAGATATCATTACCTACGCCCTTTTGTTGAAAAACATATACTTTGTTGTAAACACGTTGTTTCATATATAACAACCTGAAATGTTTTTCTATTGATTTGCTTCTTTACATGAATTTGTTGATCAGCGTATGATTGCAGTTTAGTTCAACATTGTTGCTATTTTGTGCTGGGTTGAATTCCAATAACCGATAATTAAGGTAAAATACCTATATACTACTTTTCAAACCATACATAATTAAAATTAGCTGATAAGATTTCTGGGTTAAATCCCTAGAGAACAAAATACTGCTACACCCTGATTGTCTTTAACATTCTCAAGATGTAATACGAGATGCATTAATAATAAAGTGCTGGTGCTCATAAGTGCAAACGTGTGTTGATGAAACTTAAAAACATCCCTAACTGTTTTCAGACCTCATAATTTTGATTCTTCTATGTGTGGGTTTCGACTCCCATTGATCTATCTTATTTGATGTCGTTCGGAATTGGATCAACTATTTGCTGAATATTGTATTGGACATATATAGGTCCAAATTTACAGTTGAAATTGACACAACCTGTAATACATCCTTTTACTGATTTGTTTTTCACTTAAAATCTTCATGTGCAACTCGAAGCCATCTATTTATATATCAATCAGATATTCTCAATACAAAATAGGAATAATGTGCAAAATCATGCTTATATATGTACATATAAGAACCATAAAGACCACATAAAATTATGGGTTAATATAAATATATAAATATATAAATATTTGTATCATTCCTTCATTTGATAAAAAACCATTGTTGATTTTATAAAAATTGTAATAAAATAAATAAATAGATTCCCATAGCACATATAAGTATTAATTTTATGAATGTATTTGTCGAAGTTACTGCTTAGTGTTCCCATTATTACAGTGATCTATCCTCTTAGTCTGCAAGCTCTATCAAATCATGCAGGTGTGTAAATCCTCAGTGGCATTGAGTCCCCCCGGGTATTTGGTGTCTAGCTGTAAGATGTATCTTGTTTCCAACTTTCTTAATTTCTTCTCTCGATCACCTCCTCTCCTACTGGGGGGGACTGCATCAATTACAAAGAACTTCAGGTTGGTGTTATTAGATCCATGTTTCTCCCTTAAGTGCCGTGCCACCGGATAGGTGTTGTCTTGATTTGTGATGGCGCGTAGATGTTGCAACACTATTTTATGTACCTGCAATTTTGTGCTGCCTATGTACTGTAGGCCACAAGGGCACAACAGCACATAGACAGCAAAATCTGTTTTGCAGGTTAGTAGTTTTGAAATTTTACAGACTCTATCACTGAAAGGTGTATTGTATGTACTCTTGTTGATCCCATGGGAACAAGCTTTGCATGTTTTGCATTTATAGAACCCTTTGTTCATTTGTAACCAGCTACTGTTGTCAATGATCTCTGGGCTGGTTCTAACCAAGTTATCCCTCATGGATGGTGCTTTACTGTATGTGATGGACACCCTCTGCGGTAGCAGTGGTCCAATCACCGGGTCGCTCAACACCAGAGGCCAATTTCGCTGAATAATTTTGTTCAGTGACTTGTGTTGTTTGTTGTATCGCATTATTAATCTGAAATCCTCACTGCCAATATCTTCATCATCTGTGTTGTTGTTTGTTAGAGTTTCAGTGTCTCTCAGTTTACCTATTAGTGCCTCTTCTCTCGTCAATAACATGGATTTGGATATAGCTTTTCTATTACATCCCTTTGATAACCTCTTTGCTCAAATCTTACTCTACTCTCATGTTGTGCTTTCCTAAGGTCCTCATCATTACTGCATATGCGTCGTAGACGCAGCATTTCCCCGTAGGGAATGCTATTGATGAGGTGTTTTGGGTGGGAACTGCTCGCATGGAGAGTAGAGTTAGCCGCTGTTTTCTTTCTGAATAGACGGGTTTCCATTTTATTGTTATTGATATACACTTGAGTATCCAAGAACTCGACACTTGTTTAGCTGAATGTTGCAGTGAAGTGTAGATTAATAGTATTAGAATTAATCTCCTCTACAAATTTCTTAGCTTCTTCTATTGTTCCATGCCATACAACGAACAAGTCGTCAATATAGCGCAACCACAATTTGACATTGTTGAGCATATATTGACTGTGCCTTTGCATGAGGACCAGCTCCTCCCACATGCCCATATGTAGACAGGCATAACTGGGTGAGAAGCTGGCCCCCATGGATACTCCTTTGGTTTGCTGATATAGTTGGCTACTGAACATGAAAATGTTGTTGAATAGACAAAAGTGAATCATTTCAATCAACATGATGCTGTGATCTCTATATTGCTCAGGTCTACGTGTCAAGTAATATTCAATAGCTGCAATACCATCAACATGCTCAATGCTGGTATATAGTGTGGTTACGTCTAAGGCTATAAGTACAAAGTCATCCTGCCAAACAAACACTGAAATTTTTCTTAAAAAGTCACTCGTGTCCTTAACATACGACATTAGGTTCTGTACATAACATTGCAAAAAATAATCAACATATTTGGCAGTGTGTTCTAAAAGACCCTCCCTGGCAGAAATAATTGGTCGCCCTGGGGGTTTATGGCATCCTTATGTATCTTTGGGATAAAGTACATAGTTGGTGTCGTAGGATTCTCACTTTTTAGATACTTGTACTCATCCATGCTGATTAAGTTTGCATTTTTCCATTTAGAGAGTTTGTTATAAAACTCTTTATATGTGGTTTCAACAATAAAAGTACAAGACAAATATATATATATAAATATATATCCAAAGCAGTATTCCACCTGGGGCCAGCCGAACTCGCGGCGGGTGCAACCGGAAGCGGTGGTGGAAACCGCTTAAAAACAGCAAAAACAAGGAGTTCATAATACTCCCTAGGTCCGGTGCACTCCACGGGGTGTGTGTCGGCTATAAAACATCCGCAGACGCGTTTCTGGCTCTTGCCGTCATCAGTGCGGAAAAGCCGTCAATAAAAAACACAGTCATTTAAAACGGTCCTGCCATATGGTTGGTGGATCCTTGGCCAATGAAGGGCCAGCAATGGGGCGTCACCGTCTTCATTATTTATTGCCTAATGCAATTTCTATGGCGCTCCCATCGCTAAAAAATCAATTGGCAGCCGTGATAACTGTGCCTGTACATTCCCTCGCCTGCCACTGGATTAAAAACAAAAACACTGTGAGTGTCCCACATATGGTGAAACACTCTAGCTTTGTATAAGCCACGACCTAAATAGGTCAACAGAGTCCGTAAGTGGTGGTTCAGGCAGCCCAAATTGAATCCAAAGCAGTATTCCACCTGGGGCCAGCCGAACTCGCGGCGGGTGCAACTGGGAAGCGGTGGTGGAAACCGCTTAAAAAACAGCAAAAAACAAGGAGTTCATAATACTCCCAAGGTCCGGTGCACTCACGGGGTGTGTGTCGGCTATAAAACATCCGCAGACGCGTTTCTGGCTCTTGCCGTCCTCAGTGCGGAAAAGCCGTCAATAAAACAAACACAGTCATTTAAAACGGTCCTGCCATATGGTTGGTGGATCCTTGGCCAATGAAGGGCCAGCAATGGGCGTCACCGTCTTCATTATTTATTGCCTAATGCAATTTCTATGGCGCTCCCATCGCTAAAAAAATCAATTGGCAGCCGTGATAACTGTGCCTGTACATTCCTTCACCTGCCACTGGATTAAAAACAAAAACACTGTGAGTGTCCCACATATGGTGAAACACTCTAGCTTTGTATAAGCCATGACCTAAATAGGTCAACAGAGTCCGTAAGGGGTGGTTCAGGCAGCCCAAATTGAATCCAAAGCAGTATTCCACCTGGGGCCAGCCGAACTCGCGGCGGGTGCAACCGGGAAGCGGTGGTGGAAACCGCTTAAAAAACAGCAAAAAACAAGGAGTTCATAATACTCCCAAGGTCCGGTGCACTCACGGGGTGTGTGTCGGCTATAAAACATCCGCAGACGCGTTTCTGGCTCTTGCCGTCATCAGTGCGGAAAAGCCGTCAATAAAACAAACAAAGTCATTTAAAACGGTCCTGCCATATGGTTGGTGTATCCTTGGCCAATGAAGGGCCAGCAATGGGGTGTCACCGTCTTCATTATTTATTGCCTAATGCAATTTCTATGGCGCTCCCATCGCTAAAAAAATCAATTGGCAGCCATGATAACTGTGCCTGTACATTCCCTCGCCTGCCACTGGATTAAAAACGAAAACACTGTGAGTGTCCCACATATGGTGAAACACTCTAGCTTTGTATAAGCCACGACCTAAATAGGTCAACAGAGTCCGTAAGCGGTGGTTCAGGCAGCCCAAATTGAATCCAATGCAGTATTCCACCTGGGGCCAGCCGAACTCGCGGCGGGTGCAACCGGGAAGCGGTGGTGGAAACCGCTTAAAAAACAGCAAAAAACAAGGAGTTCATAATACTCCCAAGGTCCGGTGCACTCACGGGGTGTGTGTCGGCTATAAAACATCCGCAGACGCGTTTCTGGCTCTTGCCGTCATCAGTGCGGAAAATCTGTCAATAAAACAAACACAGTCATTTAAAACGGTCCTGCCATATGGTTGGTGGATCCTTGGCCAATGAAGGGCCAGCAATGGGGCATCACCGTCTTCATTATTTATTGCCTAATGCAATTTCTATGGCGCTCCCATCGCTAAAAAAATCAATTGGCAGCCGTGATAACTGTGCCTGTACATTCCCTCGCCTGCCACTGGATTAAAAACAAAATCACTGTGAGTGTCCCACATATGGTGAAACACTCTAGCTTTGTATAAGCCACGACCTAAATAGGTCAACAGAGTCCGTAAGCGGTGGTTCAGGCAGCCCAAATTGAATCCAAAGCAGTATTCCACCTGGGGCCAGCCGAACTCGCGGCGGTTGCAACCGGGAAGCGGTGGTGGAAACCGCTTAAAAAACAGCAAAAAACAAGGAGTTCATAATACTCCCAAGGTCTGGTGTACTCACGGGGTGTGTGTCGGCTATAAAACATCCGCAGACGCGTTTCTGGCTCTTGAGGTCATCAGTGCGGAAAAGCCGTCAATAAAACAAACACAGTCATTTAAAACGGTCCTGCCATATGGTTGGTGGATCCTTGGCCAATGAAGGGCCAGCAATGGGGCGTCACCGTCTTCATTATTTATTGCCTAATGCAATTTCTATGGCGCTCCCATCGCTAAAAAAATCAATTGGCAGCCGTGATAACTGTGCCTGTACATTCCCTCGCCTGCCACTGGATTATGTCATGAGTGATGTAATATGTGACGTCATCAGCAGTGCATTGCGGGGGCGCGAGTTATAGTTAGCTGAACTAACTATAACTGGGGAATTTCACGGGTTTTGTACAAGTGCAATGTCCAACTAACTATAACTTTCCCTAAAACCTATGGTTTTTTCAGTGAATTTCTAAGGCTTTTTAAATGCTAATTTCTAACTATAACGTGCCTGAAACCTATGGTTTTTTCAGTGAATTTCAAAGGTTTTTTAAATGCTAATTTCTAACTATAACGTGCCTGAAACCTATGGTTTATTCAGTGAATTTCAAAGGTTTTTCAAATGCTAGTTTGTAACTATGCCTACAGAAGTAGGACATGTGAAGAAAGAAGAAAAAACGCACAGAAAGAAGCAAAAGAAATGCCGAAAGAAACAGAAGTCCACCAAGACGAAGAAAAATCCAGGAAGAAGCAAGACATGTGCAGAAAGAACCAACAGAGGAGCAGAAAGAGGCCTTGTTGCAAAATCATCCTGTGCCCACACCTTTTCCAAACGGGTACTGGTGGTAACTGACTCTGACTAACCAGGCCTAGAGCCAGTGCTATGGTAAAAGACACTTAGAATACAGTTAAAACACCTACATACACTAGGGAACATTATGCGTTGCAGTACCCCTGTGATTAGCATGACCTCCTCTGTAACTCCCTAGTACATAATAGGGCAGGGGGCGTGTTTGCACACATGTCACCTGAGGCCCCGCCCCTCCCTTCACCACTGTGCAAACGCGCCCTGTGGCGCGATTTAAGTTGGGGTATTAGGTCACCTTGAATCCTGAGGTTCCTGGGGCCCAACTAGCCCACCAGGTACTTCCAGTAAGCGCCACAGAGCTGCGTTGCAGAGAGGTGGTCAGAGGCCACGCCCTTTTACACCTCTCTGCAACGCAGCTCTGTGGCGCTTACTGAAGGTACCTGGTGGGCTAATTGGCCCCAGGGACCCTCAGTATTGAAGAGGAATTAATTCCCCAACTTCAAGCGCGCCACAGGGCGTGTTTGCACACATGTCACCTCAGGCCCCGCCCCTCCCTTCACCACTATGCAAACGCGCCCGTGGCGAGTTTTAAGTTGGGGATTAAGTCCCCTTGAATCCTGACGGTCCCTGGGGTCCAACTAGCCCACCAGGTACCTCCAGTACGCGCCACAGAGCTGCGTTGCAGAGAGGTGTAAAAAGGGGCGTGGCCTGGACCACCTCTCTGCAACGCAGCCCTGTGGCGCTGACTGGAGGTACCTGGTGGGCTAGTTGGCCCCCAGGGACCCCCAGTATTGAAGGGGAATTAATTCCCCATTTTAAAACGCGCCACGGGGCGCGTTTGCAGAGTGGTAAAGGAAGGGGGCGGGGCCTGCGGCATGATCTTTTTTTTTTTTTTTTTAGAAGGGGGGCCCCCTCTTCTTTTTTCCTATTTTTGGGCCCTGGGGACTCCATCCCCCAGGGCCTTAACCCTTTTAAAAAAAAAAAAGAAAAGTAAACGGGAAGGGGGCCGCGTAGCCCCCCTCCCGTGGCCGATTCCGGCTCCGGGGACCCCATCCCCCGGGGCATGGCCACACTTTTTTATTTTCCTAAGGAGGGGGCTGCGTGGCCCCCTCCTCAGGCCTCCTTTTGTCCCGGGACCCCATCCCCCGGGGCAGGCCTTTTTTTTCTTTTTGGGAGGGGGGCTGCGTGGCCCCCTCCCGGCCACTACTTGCCCCGGGACCCCATCCCCGGGGCCGGTCCTATCCGTTGGGGACCGTGGGGGGTCCCCAATCCCCCACGGTCCCGCCGGCTCCCCGCATCCTGCGGGAGCCAGCATTAGCTTTCCACACGGGGAACTGCTTAGATGCAGCTCCCCGTGTGGAAGCTAATTGCTTTGAATTTTGGAAGAGAGAGCAGGTTTCTGCTCTCTTCCAAAATTCAAAGCAAGTTTGCTATGGCAGGACGGGGCTGCGAGGCTCCCGCCCTGCCATAGCAGCACAGCAGTGTCCCGGGGTGGGCACCCCGGGACACTGCAGGAGCCGGCCCTGGGGGATGGTGGTCCCCAGGGCCATCACAGGCTCCAGGAGGGGCGCGCGGCCCCGCTCCCAACATCTGCAAAGCCCCGGGGAGGTGGTGGTCCCCGGGGCTTGGGGGTCCGAAATGGACCCCCACATTTCAATTCTTAGTGCCCCGGGGAGGTGGCGGTCCCCGGGGCATGTGGGGGGGCTTAAGCCCCCCCCCACACAGGTATTTTAATTTTTTTAAAAGAAGCCCCGGGGGTGGCGGTCCCGGGGCTGCGGGAGGGCCGAGTGCCCTCCCGCACCATTTGTATTTCAAAGCCCCGGGGGTGGCGGTCCCCGGGCTTGGAGGCCTTAGAGGCCCCACACACAATTTTATCATTTACCCCCGCATGCCCCCGGGACTTGGCCCTCCCGGGGCCAACACCATCAAGCGCGGAGACCGCGCTTCGTTTTTTTCACGGTGGGATCCGCGCATCCTAAGCACATTCCGCCGATTTTTTGGCCCTAGGGGTTCTTGTGGGACCCCCTAGGCCCCCTAAGCAGGCCTAGGGGGTCAGGGTGTTTCTACCCTGCCCCCTTTTTGCGTTTTTTGCGTTTGTTTCTCTCATTTCTTGTGCCTCGGTTCTACCGAGGTACAAGATAGCTGCCAACACTTCCTGGTTTGGAGTGTTGACAGCCAATTAGCATGAAGCTCGTGATCGGGAGGGTGCGCGGATCCAACGCGGCCATAAATATCGAAACTCTTATTTTTTTAATTTCTCCGCAACTACTGAACGGATTTACACCATTTAAAAAAAAGGTCGCTTTCTGAACCAAGCGCTACCTTTTTGCCAAATTTGGTGTAATTCCGTTCAGCAGTTCGGGCTGTAGCCGTGTCTAAAATTTCCTATGGGAATTAACATGGAGAAAACACGTTTTGGGACCCCCCCTTTTTTCTCGGCCCCCACTTGACGAATCACCCCGAAACTTTCAAGGCAGGAGCTGACCGGAGCGCCCCACTAGTTTTGAAAATTTCGCGATGATTCGTCAAACGACGCCAAAGTTATTGGGAATAGAATGTTACCAATTTCCTATGGATAATAGGTCCTAACTATAACTATCTACTGGCGACCGCCAGTAGATAATATATATATATATATATATCTATATATATATAGATATATATATATATATATATGTCAAAGCATATTAGTCAATTCCGCTTTGATGAATAAGGTTTTTTAAGAAATGCAAAACATTCTGGGGCATCATTTTTGACCTACTTTGATGTTTTCACGCACTGAAGCGAAACGAATACAATTG
The DNA here is from genome assembly GCA_963921515.1 of Calotriton arnoldi. Classification (NCBI taxonomy): domain Eukaryota; kingdom Metazoa; phylum Chordata; class Amphibia; order Caudata; family Salamandridae; genus Calotriton; species Calotriton arnoldi. The sequence goes on along the minus strand of CAWUFW010011494.1, from coordinate 548,170 downwards.
AGATTGCAGTTTTCTAAAAAAAACATAGATTTCATAAGTAAGAAAACTATACATGTGCAGCAGATCCTATTAACAGTTGAAAATGTTCTCCTTCATGGAAGCACAGGAACATCCTTTTAATAAAACTGTCCTTCCTACTAACAGAGTATAATAGATTGTGTAAAACAATCCAACATTGCACCCAGCAGATATATTCTAGTCGGACAGTGGGCATACGTTGCAGGGTGGCAATGGGAAAGCAACACACCCAAAACTGATGGGGTTGTATTTCCATTGAGAGAAAGAAAATGTAAAAGAGTGCAATTGTAGTAACGCGACGCCATTTCCAGCTGCATCACTGCACCCCATTCACAATTATGCATGTTAAACTGATTTTCCCTCCACTCCTCTTCCCTGGGTGTGATTATTTTGCATTTGGGCTTCTTGTATCACTTACACTTACAGCTAGATGTGTAATTGACATACAACCATCTGGCACAAATGGCACTGTATCCTCTAATACACGGATCATCCAGCAAAATATCTATTCTTTCCTTATATCCACCATCTTCCCCTCAATCTGCCTCATCTCTCGCCATCCTGACCGCCCAATGGCCACAGTGAAGAAAAATCCCGGTGTTCTGTTTGACTCACCCTTGAGAATGTACTCACGAATCTCAGCATATTATGAGCTGCTTAACACTAAATACATCTTTCACCTCCCTCCTAACAACACCTCAAAAAATCTCATTTACACAGTTACAGAATAAGCCAGACTGCTGTACTCTCCCTCTCTTTCCAATAAGGGTATCACTTTCGCAACCCAGTTGCTTTCCAACCTTCCATGCTGAAAACCAACCCCTCCACACTGCCTCGAAGCTCTCCGCTTCTCTGGTCTCCGCTATGGGTTTACCCATTACCCTTGTCTACAAACCTGTAAATGGCATCGCTCCCCATTTCCTGGCCAATACACTTTCCCGCCATATGCTGACCGCATCCCTGAGTTGCACTTCCCTTCACCTACTCACAGTTCTCAAAGCACCATCCTTGTTAGCTCCCTTCCACTCTTTTTACCGGCTGCCCCCCCCCCGCACCCTGCATCAGACAGAGTATCCTACCAAGCCTTTCAGAGGGAAGGGGGAGAGTTTTATCAAGCTTAAGAAATAATGTATTTCCTAACATAAGTAATAAGCATTTATAAAGCCAATAGGTCTGGCTTTTACAGAAGATTGCCAGCATTAATCTATGAAGGAGGGCAGACAGAGTCTTTGCTCGTGTTTTATTTCAAGAGCACATCAACATCAATTTGAATAGATTGTGTTAATTGTTTTTTTAATTTGCACTTGCTGCATACACTTTTTTGAGATAAAGGTAGTATGACATTCAAATCTAGGGTAAATGGAAGTTATATAAGTAGGAGTGATCTGTTGCAAATCAACTGGGTGCTTTGATTTTTTTATTTTGACTCGAGCTTCTGGTAAACCCAGAGGCTCACGAGAAATAACTGGTTCCATCTGACTAGATGGTAGGAGATTGGTTTACTAAGAAGTGGCGGATCAGCACCAGTGTCGATGTGGTAGAGCTCCCGGGACGCCAGACGACCAAGCACCTATACTCAGGTTTATATCAGGAACCCTGGACTAATACTAGGTAGCTGTGGCTTAAGCAATATGCGTACCTCGGAGAAAGTGCGAGCAAAATATTTTAGTAGCACCAGGACAGCATTTCGGAAGAGAAATCAATCCCATGATGTTGCCCAAAATGACTTTAGTAAGAAAAAAAAATGTATGTAATAGTTAAAATAATACTGGATGATAAAAAAAGAGTCTTCAAAGGATTAGGATTTATGAATTTTTGAAGAAAATGTTGTTAATAACCAGTGCCATAATCAATTGTAGTAATAGTAGTAGAGCTTTTCCACAATTGGCCTCAGGAGGTTCTCTAGAGCCAAAAATGAAAGAGTTATGATGAAGGTGTTCAGCCACATGCAGGCTTGAAGGATGGGCGCGGAGTCAGTTTTCTTGCAAACCAGTGTATTCTTCCAGCTGTGAAAAGAGCTTGCAGGCTCCCTCATTTGTGCAGACTGTCGAAACTTGCAGGCAGAGCATGTCTAGAGCCCTCAGCTTCTTCCTGACCATTTCTGGGGGCTGCTTCACACAGGGAAGCAACAGGGATGCAGTCTTTGCTGCAGTCAACCCTTATCACTTTTCAGGAAACAGTCCAGATGGGTAGGAGCACCCCTCAAGTCCACCCTGGCCCAACAGCCTCTTCAAGTTGGACGAAGTGGGTCGCATGGTCCACTCTTCCAGGGAGAGCGCGGCCAGGCTATCCCAAAGCACTATAGCAAGTCCACTGGTTACTGACTCTGGAGGGTAATCGGGTAATTGGCACAACCAGTTTCCTGAAAAGACTGGAATAGTGTCCATTTCAACGGATACATACAGATCAGGAGCACACGTCATCCAATTGCCCACCTCGGGGTCAACAGGAATATTAATCTGGATTCTCTGGATTGTTGCTTCAAAAGATTCCTTATGAGTTTTCTGCCCCCTTTCGCAGATTCTAGGGGTGTGTAGTGATCTGCTGATCACTGGTCTAGTTGTTAGAAGCACCAGCCACTCCCCGAGGGCTGGCTTACACCCCACCCCACACCCATCCAGCACAGGCGTCACTGCACATGTGACCCTGCCAATAAAAGGGGCCGGGCGCACGTGCCCTGGGCCAGTTCTACCCACCGAGTACTGTGTCTGTGTGTGCAGTTATTATGCGTGCATGAGGGCCTAGGGCCCTGCTCCATTACAGGGTGTTCCTTTATAGGGGATGGAACACCCCGTTGTAGGGGTAACTCACCAGTGAGTGGTGATGCCTCCAGAGCTCATCACTTCGAATCTCTCACTGTTCTCTCCCCATGTTTTAGTCCTTCCTCTGATTTACAATAGAAGCTATCCCAGAGGGCACTAGTACAAGACCCGGAAAGGGATACTCCGCTCCGCTCAGCCCTATGGGCGAAAGTCTAAATCTGCCATTAGAGCTGCTTCACTTGCCTTCTTCCCCTTTCCTTCCAAGAGAAACCTCTCCAGATTGTCACCCTCTCCACTGCCCCTCGCCGAGTGCAAGAAGCCAGGGTGTCTGCTCGTTGGAGTGTGAGAGGGAATGCCTGGCCCTCCCACCTGTCTGCCGGAGATGAGTGCCAGTGGAACACACCTACCCCTACTCGTCCACCAGGTCCATCCACCCTTCAGAGGTCGGACCCGGACCCCTTGTTCCAAACACCACCCCTGTAGGAGGGCCCTGGGGCTGCGTGTACGGACAGGTTAAGTTACAGCTCATGGCGCAAAAATGCACCTTTCGGATATCGGAACTACAAATACAAGTTCATCAATGAATCAGATTAGCATAATTATTACAATATTGCAAGGACGGAGGTTAAATTGTGGTCCTAACTCATTCTGTGAAAGTATCCCGCCCAGACTTGTACTAACGTTTCCGCGGTATAAATTTGCAGCAATCCCAGTGCAAGCAAGAAGTTCATGCTCCTGTTACCGCTCTAAACATGCAGGCAATGTAACTGTCCCATTTCATACTGCCCACTCATGCAACTGAGCTTCACGCTGCCTGGCACCTGCACGTTTGACTTTCTCTGGGTCAGATACGGACCTCAAATGTTAAAATCGGCTTTGCGATTTTAACGTTGAAGCCTACGCCTGCGTGGGAATGGCTGCCTTTCATCCCATTTTCTCTGCTTTTAAACCCCACATGTGGGTAATGCAAGGCTGGTCGGCACCCCACATATGCCAGCTTCATTAGTGGTCCTACCCAGTGCTTTAAATGGGCACTGGGTTTCCCTAAATGTCAAACAAGCCCGTTGGTGTTTGTCACTCACAGTCGCGGTCGGTGTAGGTGTGCCGGCCGGGCGGTGACGTGGAGCGGGGGAGGGGCGCGGTGGGGGGTAGCAAAGTATGGATTACGGACCGATACAGGTAAGTAAACATTTAAATCAATAAAACGAATTTCGTTGGGCGCACTGCATCGCCAAATGCGATGCAGTGCGCGCAACGAAATTCGTTTTATTGATTTAAATGTTTACTTACCTGTATCGGTCCGTAATCCATACTTTGCTACCCCCCACCGCGCCCCTCCCCCGCTCCACGTCACCGCCCGGCCGGCACACCTACACCGACCGCGACTGGTCACTCATACACCATGTTCTGGGGGTAGAGTACATGCTGGGGCGGTTGTTCAGTAATCTTCAGCTGCCCAGAGTCAAAACATGCCAGCAATTCAGTCCCATAAAAGCAAATATTCTGGCGAGACAACCGAAAAGGTGAATTTTCCAGCACAGATGTACCCATTAATTCATAAACAGATGTGTCTTTATCCAACAGACATAAAGCTGGTCTTCTACGGAGTGACTGCACACCAACCTGGAGAGAGGCTTTGCCTTTTCAAATAGTGTTCCTCAAATATTTTCACACTCAGTATACGTGTCTCAGACTCTTTTTTGTGGAGTGGTTTAGTGCTTGGAGGATGCAATGCATGTAGTATTTTTACTATCCCAATGATGGAACGTAGTGAGCAAGCGTAGTAGTGTATGTCCATAGAGTGCAGTGCAGCGCAGTGAGTTAGTGCCTCCATAGTGCACGGGCTTGCACTCTTCCGGGGAAAGGTTTAGTTCCCCCAGCATGCAGTGCGCTGGGAGGGTTAGTGCTCCGGTGATGTGGTGCACTGTGATGTGTTAGTGTATCAGGATGCGCATCGTTGTAGCGGGTCAGTGTGGCTAGGCTGCAGGTTAATGTCCATCTGATGAACTATTGTGTTGTATGGTAATGTCTGCGTTGTGCAGTGTAGTGTGGTGGCCTAGGGCCCCTCAGCTGCAGTGCAGTGGTAGCGTGGCACATCAGTCTGTAGGTCAGTGTTTTGATGACGCAGTGCAATGCGGAGAAGCATTAGGTCTAGGATACGCTCCTGTACAGGGTATTAGGTTTTTCTAATATGCAGTGCAATGAACTACTGCCCCAAAAACACAGTTCAGTGTGTGGTTTAGTGTTGCACAGGAGCAGCGCAGTTGGTGTGTCAGCATTAATGCGCTGTAGCTTACTCTGTTAGTTTACTGCACTTAGGATGACAAGCAGTGTGGTGGGCTGGTGTCCCTGACATGCAGTGCAGAATGCTAGGTTAGTGTACACATCGATCAGGCATAGTGTTGGTAACATACACACACCAGATACTGCAGCCTTGCATACAACACTGATACAGAACTCCACAATGTACACACTCTAGAAGCAATGAAATGCTGACAAGGCATAACTTAAGGGTCCAACATTACTTTTTCAAGTTAAGAATGAGCATGAGTCTGAACCGCGGGGCAAAATCTATTGGAGCCTTTTGCGTAAGCATTTATGTAGGACATCATTTGTTGGACATCATTTGTTGGACATCATTTGTTGGACATGCATCATGATGAGCTGAATCTCTCTTCACCAAGTCTTAAAGAGATACTGCTTTTGTATCTTATCATGAATACGATGTTTGGGCTTCTTTGGTCACTGAATTTACAATATCCTTAGAACATACACTAAGACTTAAACCCAAGCAAGCAGATAACTCAGTTAACTGACAGCTGAAACACAGGTAGGTTTCTATCGCCTTGTGCTGTGGTGGAGTGCTTAATGAATAACTCTACTTTCTCTGTTTTAGGAAGGCTAGCCAGTGGGAGGGGGGCCCTTTATGGTACAAGAAAAGCTACGTTTGGATTATAGAGGAGTGTGCATGTATTTGTGTTGACTGGTATTGGAGGGAGGGAGCAGGATCCTGTACAGTCGCGGCCCGTGCAGGTAAGAGCGGTGGAGCGGTCAGGCTGGGTACTGGGGATTTCGACAGACGACGAGGGATAATTAATTATTTATTTAATTTTCCCTCATGGTCGTCTGTTGAATCCCCCCCAACCCGGCCCCACCGCTCTTAACTCCACGGTCCGCGACTGATCCTGTACTGTCTCCCTCACTTCACCAATCTGTCCTCCTTTACCCAGAGTCTGATAGAGCATTTGTGGGTTTGGATGGTTGCATAGACATTTGAGACTCATAATGTCACTTACAAACTGGTCTTTTGTGCAGAAGACTAGTCTGCAATGACACAGGACAGGTTGTGCAATTGCTAAAATCCTGTATAAATCTGGCTCACTGTCTCAGAATGTAGGCACTCCCAAATTGAGTAAAGCTGCTTAATTCATTAAAAGAGCTGCTGGAGTGGTGTTCTGTGTAAGAGATGAAGAAATAATAGCTATTGGGAAATGTATGTGTAGCCTGAGATGAAATATAGTAACATGTGTGACTTTATTTGTGTTAGTTACATCACATATATATTAATTTAGTTTCATGAAATTATATCCGTTTGAAGTGTCTAGAGTGGATTGAGAACAAATTACAACAGCTTTCATTGTCTTTTAGACGTCATGTCATCAGCTCATCGAAAACTATAACAAGAAAAGGTACAAAGAGAGTCGGTTTTGGGTCGACCAGTTTCAGCCGGTCCCTTTCATGTACTCTACATGGTTTGCATTGCTTGCATATGTTGTTCGTCAAGGCCAAGACACTTTATGGAAGGTTACTTTGTATCACTTGTGTTTCCATTAGGTATTGATGATGGGGCATCGAGTACATCTATTTTTCGACTACAGATAAAACATGACAATTAATAACTTGTTTGCCGTTAGATATAATTAAATTGCTGGCACTATGACATTTTGTCTAGGAAGTGGGTGCTATCTGGATGGCATACCCTGTCATAAAAATATTATTCACTGCGTGCATTCATTTGTTTTATTTTGTTATCAGTATAATATGTTGGTATTCAAGTTTTTATGTTTACAAATTAAAACCGTGCACACAAAGGCTCTCTTAAATACGTAACAAACTATTGACATTTTGTTTGTGTTCCACTGCTGTTGCCACATTGAACAACCCATATAATTCTCTTGCTTGCTAAAAATGCTAACCACTAATTGTATACAACTTTCAAATTGTAAAATAATCCTCTTTTACTAATATACATACATGTATACATATTTGTCATACTGTCTAATACTACTACATCCAAACATCTGATTTCTCTAACTGTTTTGGGGTACCACATTTTCACCATTAGGGTATTTCATTAAGAACACCAAAAATCGTTCCCCTGTTGATACACATTAGCTCAGACGAGGGGTCGCACTTTGTACCAGTTCAAAAAAAAGTATCTGCTGTGCTATATCTTTCTGGGTATGCCTGTCAAGGGCACCAGGTACAAAGCAGACATTGTTTTCTGGCTTTTTTCATAACACTCTTCTCTGAGGATACATTTTATGTCTACAGTGCACTCTTTTCAGCAAAAGTGGAATTTATTTTGAGGGATTTTAGTCAAATTCCATTTTAATATATTTTCCATATCTTTAGTAAATGGAATATTGGGGCGCTTTTCTCCTGTGCTGCCTGTTTACATCCCCAAAATGACCTTACACAGGAACAAGGATGAGACCACAGTCAGGAAGCCTCCCGGCTTCGAATGTACCGGGGAAATTGGAACGAACAAAGTGATGGGTGAAACATGAAGGAAGAGGAGATAAAGGGAAAAAACAGAGAGGAGGGCGACTTGATTTCTGTGCTGCAAGGATAGGAAAAGTGAGCAGCAACTGACATCCTAGACCGTATTAAGCCGTATTGAGTTTGTGTGTGACTGGGCATTGGAAGTGCTGGGGTGTCGCAATGGAGAACGGCGCTTCGGAGGAGCTGGGCATACATTTTCTGGGCCCTGTGCTGCCTTTAGTCGCAGTGCAGTAACAGGGTACTGCTGTCATAAAGGATCAGCATCTACACAAAAAGTGACATTCCCATAGCTGCCAAGGTTTCAGATTGATATGTGTGACATTTTTGTCATTTCAGTGTAATTATGAGTGACATTTCAACAACTAGGAGTGACACTTTCTCGCGAGCAAAATCAAGCAATGAAGACGAGGGAAACGTATTAATATCAGAAATTAAACCCATTTGAGCAACAAGAAACTCTAAGAAGATCTTAAAACTACTGCAAAGCACCAGAAATCAGGAGAGAGAGGCGCACACATTACAGCCAGCCAGGACGCTGTATTAGACTGGACTATAGTACTGCTTGTTCAACCCTAATAAAAGTGATTAGCAGCACTGCTGAGCGGTGTCCACCCCGGTCGGCGCACCACTACCTGCTGCCCAGCCCCACAACACCAGATCACACCAGCAGGCTGCGGCTGTCACAGAGCTACTATAAACACCAGGGTCTTGACTAAGTGACTCCAGCAGTGCTGAAAGTTGACCGGCACCAGTGTGGTCACCGCGCGCTTGCGCTGTAGAAGGTCTGCACTGACTAGGCCTCTGTGGGTCTCCGAAGCTACCTCAGGCCAGTTCTCTATGAATCACATCCCCGTAGTCCCTGCATTTTGCTGGGCGGTGATAGCGGTGGGGCAGGCAAACGCCCAAGAGTAGACGTCAGCATGGGTGCTCCTCGGAGGAGGGGTACAAAGCCCTCGACCTCGGACAGTTCTTGTCCGATCAACAGTCGAAAGCATTTTTTTTGTCTTGTTGGAAGCGTGGAAAAGAAGGCAACTTGGATCACTGGAAGATGGATGTGGGTGTCGAAATGTAGGGAAGCCTTGCAGCTGAGGGCACTTCTCACATTTCTTGGGTGGTTTAGGAGATTGTGGCAAGTGGTTTTGTGCCCTGACAGGAGATTTTGGCCGAGTTGTGGCGTGCGCCACTGCCTGCTGCCCCCTCCAGCCGCGTCAGTTCCCACCGGCCGGCTGCGCCTGTCACTGGGCTCACCGCTCTTAGGTGTTGCTGGCTGCTGCCGGCCACACTGGGGGATGTACCGGTGGCAGTGTGGTTAATGCACGCTGGCACTATGGTTGGGCAAATTTCAAGCGGAACAGTCACTCTCTTGGTTGTGCTTAGTGTGATGATTGAAGGGGGGGGTCACTAATGCTGGGGGCATGCGCGGGGCCTAGGGTAGCTGGCAGCCAAATAACCACTCTCCACACAGTATCATGGTCTGGCGCGGACTGCCGTGCAGCTCCGCCCACCGTTTATTTATGCACGCGCCCACGCCGGCCGGCGTGAGCGCAGGGGTGGTAACTTGTCGGCGCGCACCATCGTTTACCGCTGGTGCGCTGACCGTCACATCCCATCTCAACTCAGTCCTTGACTGGATCATAAAGGTCCCGTGGTTCACTTACTTGGCATGCAAAGTCTCTCAGCCGGGTGCTCGGCGGGGGATTCTCCCTGAGGGCGTACCTGGAGGGGCCCCGGCCGGTGGTGAGGGCCGGGCCTGGGGTTCTGGGCCCTAGAAGCAGGCTGGCGGCTTCACCAGTGGGGTCTGGACTGGCCGGCAGCAGGGAGGGCGCCTCTGGAAGGCGGTCGTCTGCTCCTTGGGGCTCCCCTTGGCTGGTCTCGAGCTCTTCCGCCTGACCCGCGACAGCACCGGGGCAGCTGGGTTCGTCCACCTGCTTGAACCATGAGATGTTGCGGGTCATTGTCTCTCCCCCTTTTCCGACAGTCACCATGGTTCCTTGTATGTTGATCACTGTCCAGTGCCCTTGTTCATACCGAGTCCGGAATCTTCCTCCGGGTCTCCGGTCCTTCATAATGACCGTGTCTCCTTGCTGTAGCCGGCGGACCGCTGCTCTCCGAGCTTGGCTGGCGGTGTTATTGCGCTTCTCCCTCCTCCTAAATGCACTTTCTTCGTCAAAGGGAGGTGGAGACCACCCCGGAGCAGTGGGGAGGCCGTCTCGGCGGGTGCCGTTGAGCATTAATGCCCAGGGTGCTTGGCGCATTGAGCAGTGTGGCGTGCTCCGATACTCCCGCAGGAACTTCTGTGGCTCTCGTTCTGGGTCGCTTTGCTCCGCCACCGCAATGCGGAGGGTCTTGTTTATTGTCCTCATAAAGCGCTCGATCTCTCCGTTGGCCTGGGGCCACTGCGGGGTGATGCGTCGGTGTCGGATGCCATGGTGGTGCATGAACTCACGAAACTCGTGCCCTTGGAACGAGGGTCCATTGTCGCTGCAGAGTTCATCCGGGCATCCGAACATGCTGAAGATCTTCTCCAGGGCAGGGCCCACATGCAGGAATGCTGTAGACTGCACCACTTCTACTACTGGATACTTTGAGTAGCTGTCGATGAGGGCTAGGGTGACACGCCCGTCAGGGAAACTCCCAAAATCCACGCTCACCTTCTCCCATGGGCTTTGGCCGTGTTCTTCGGTGAGGATCGGTGCTGGCCTTTCAGGCCCGCTTGTTAGTTGGCAGGACGGGCACCTCCGGACTGTCTCTTCCACGAGAGCATCCATCCCCGGGAACCAGATCTTTTCTCGCATGCGGGCCTTCATTTTTTCTATTCCTTGGTGCCCACCGTGGGCAAGTTGCGTCGCTCGTAGCTGTGTCTCGTAGTGGTGTCTGGGTGCCGTGAGAGGAAATCGGCCGGGTTCTTGGCGCCAGGCCGGTAGATTACGTCCATGAGGTACTGCTGGAGCCCAATGGCCCACCTTTCAATGCGTGGTGGCGGGTGAGGCGCTGACCCCTTGAATAGCGGCACCAGCGGTTGGTGATCTGTGACTACCATGAAGGGGTGTCCGCATATGTATAGGTGGAAATGTCTGCAGCCCCACCGGATGGCTAGGGCTTCCCTCTCGATCTGGGAGTACCGTTTCTCCATCGGGGATAGTGCTTTGCTGGCGTATGCTAAGGCAGCCCATCGTCCTGGCTCCTGTTCCTGTGTGAGGACGGCCCCAAGGCCCACTAGGCTCGCGTCCACAAGCAGTTCTGTCTTCTTTGCGGGGTCAAAGTACACCAGCGTGGTGTGGTCAAGGAGGGCCTTTTTGACAGCTTGGAACGCCCTCTCTTCGGCTGGACCCCACTGCCACATGGCATCTACCCTGGTGAGATTTCGGAGGGGCTCTGCAAGGGTGGCTAGGTCTGGAATGAAGCGGCCACAATATGTGGCCATCCCCAGGAAGCTGCGTACTTCCGCTACTGTGAGTGGGGCCTCTGTGGTCTTGATGGCCTGGGACTTCCGCGGATCTACCTGTATGCCATCTTGGGTAAACGTGTAGCCGAAGAACTCTATCTTCTGTTGGAACAGCAAACACTTCTCTTTGTGTAGGGTGACTCCGTGGTCCAGGAGTCTCTTCAGTGTGGCTCTCACGTGTCGGTAGTGCTCTTCCGCTGTCTTCGAGTGAATGAGGATGTCGTCGCTCACGTTTAAGACGCCAGGCAATCCGACCAGGATTTCTTTGACGGCATTTTGGAATATTTCTGCGGCAGAGGATATGCCGAAATTTAGTCGTTTATACCTCCGGAGGCCTAGGTGCGTGCTGGAGGTTGTTATATATCGACTGTCTTTGGCAAGGGCTAGTTGGTGATAGCCTGCGTTCAGATCTAGCTTAGAAAACCATCTGGACCCGTTCAGATCCGCCACAATGTCGTCCATGGTCGGAGTTATATGGCGTTCGCGCCGGATAGCCTTGTTGGGGAGGCGCATGTCGATGCACAGTCTGATCTTCCCCGGTTGGCGAGGTTTTTCTGCTATCACCATCGGTGACACCCAAGGCGTGGACCCGGACACCTTTTCTATGACCCCTTGGTCTTCAAGCTTCTGTAGTTCTTCCTCCACCAGTGGTCGTTGGTGGAAAGGGATCCGTCTGTGTCTTAGGGCCGTTGGCAGGACCGTCAGGTCTGTGTGTAGTCGGACGGGGGCTCTTTTTATCTTTCCTAACCCCTTGAACAGGTCCTCAAATTGGCTCAGTAGTCCTTCCGTCTGATCTGTCTGTATCTTCTTGGCGAACATCACCAGGCCTAGGTCTCCGGCTGCATGGCTACTGAGTAGCGTGTCCACTTCCTGGTCGATGACGTGGACGTCGATGGTGATCTCATTGCTTCCTGACTGCACTGGCACGGTCATTTTCCCCGGAGAGGCAGTGGTGAGTCGCTCCCATACGTGAAGATCTGGGCCTTCGATGGTCTGACCTCGGGTCTAGGCCTCATCTTGTTGTATTGCTGGACTCCCATTACTGTCACGGAGGCTCCGGTGTCGATTACCGCATTAACATCGGTCCCTGCTATCTGTACCGTGCAGCAAGGTTGGGGTCGCCTTCTGCTCTTCAGGGCTCGGGTGAAAGAGACTAGGTATGTCTCCCCTTCGTCCTCTGAAGTGGACTCGTTTCTTTGGTAGGCCGTCAGCTCCTTCGTCCTTCCGCCGGGTTGAGATGCTAGCGAGACTTGCGATAGTTGACAGACCAACCTTCTCATGTGCTTGGGGCGATTTCCTTCCCTGCGCTGTGTCTTTCTTCTGCATACTGACGCAAAATGATTTGCGATACCACAGTTGGTACAGGTCTTCCCTTGCGCTGGGCACGCATGTGACGGATGTTCTTCATACCCGCAGTACCCACAGTGGTTCTTCGGAGTCTGCAGTTGGCGATCTCGGGGTCTGTAAGCCTTGTCTCTTGTCCTTACTGCGTCAGCCCTTTCGGCTTTGACATTGACGCTCTTTTCTGCCCCCGCACCAATGCCATGTCCATTTCTTTTGCTCGCGCTGCTGACAGGTCGTGGGACCGTGCTAGTACGAGGATGTCGTTCATCGGTATGTTCGGCTGTCTGAGTATGAGGCCTCGTAGGACTTTGCTGCGTATTCCTAGGATCAGCTGGGCTCTGATTTCTTCCACGGCCCGGTCTCCCGCGAGGTGAGTGGCGGCTAGTTCTCTGAGCCGCGCGTAGAAAGCGTCCACTGACTCCCCCTCTCTCTGCTTGGCTTGCCTCAACTTGTGCTCGAAGTCGGGGTTAATTTGGGGGTCGAAATGAGCATTTAGGGCTGCGACTGCTGCTGCGTAGTCCTCGGGGGGCCCTGTGTTCGGTAGGTGTTTAAACAAAAGATAGATCTCCTCCCCCGCATAGTGGAGCATCAGCGACCGTTTCACTTTTCCGCTCTCCTCCCTCGTGGCGACGAAGTAGTTTTCTAAGCCATCGGGGCGCAGCTGTGGAGGGGTCCGCTGCCTCACTGAACGGGGGCAGGACGCCTGAGGGGGGGTGGTGCGGAGACGCTGGCACAGGGGCCTGGGCGGCGCCATCTTGATCCCCCATGGTGCTGGGCGTGGGCACCGATATGCAGTCTGGTGAGGACGCGGGCTCCACGTGGTGGGCTTATGTAAGCGAGCAGCAGTGCAGTGGTATTTGGGCGTCGTGTAGGCCCACGTGCGCACAGATGAGTGGCACTACCAGGCTGTCCCTGGCTATAGCGTGACTTCGTGTTGTGTACCCCCTTGGGCATGTACGACTCACCCCAGTCATGTGCTGCTGATGGCCCCTCCGCGGAGACAGCGGCAGGGGCTGCTGGACTTGGCGCTGTGCTCAGGCGGCTGCTTGTGCCAACAGGGAAGCAAACAGGGCTCGCCTGCCACAGGTCTTCCCCACGTGGGAGGCGTCCTCGTGGCCTCTGGTGGTGTGGGTTGAGACCTGGCAGGACGGGAGCAGGCGTGTGTCCTTCCACCTCTCGTCGCCAGTGTGATGATTGGAGGGGGGGCGTGTCACTAATGCTGGGGGCATGCGCGGGGCCTAGGGTAGCTGGCAGCCAAATAACCACTCTCCACACAGTATCGTGGTCTGGCGCGGACTGCCGTGCAGCTCCGCCCACCGTTTATTTATGCACGCGCCCACGCCGGCCGGCGTGAGCGCAGGGGTGGTAACTTGTCGGCGCGCACCATCGTTTACCGCTGGTGCGCTGACAGTCACACTTAGGGCAGGAGTGGCAATTTGTGCGGGCCACCTCGTGGCCACCGCCGCAATGACTGCTCCCGTGACAAGCACCGGCCTGGCCACGATTCTGGGCCTGGCTCAGCAGTTGCACTGTAGTGTGGACGGGACAGAGCAGCCCTGCTGCAGAAGTCTGATGAAATCTTGCAGTGCTGTGCAGCAGAGCACACAGGCTCCACCGCGATGGCCGGCGATGCCGGAATTGGGCAAACATATAATATAACTAACTTACCGGCGTGTGCCCTAATATGAACGTGCGGCTGGACTGCATCATGATGAACAGAACAATATTAACACCGTTACGCGTCTTTAAGGAGTAACACAGTGTGAGTGTGACACCGCAGTACTACTAAAGAGTCAGGCAGGTTGCCTGGCCAAGTACTTACTGTCTCTGTTGTGTGTTCTGGTTCACTTAGTTCGGCAGCGCCCGGCGGACAGCTGTGTCGACTCTGCAGCCGAGCCAGGCTCTGTCATGTTACTGCCAGCAGGCGCGCTGCACACCTCCAGTTCCCCGCTTCCTGATAATCCGACCTCAATTCCTTCCAGGACCGGGACGTGAGGTCACCCCTCCAGCGGCGCCACAGCCAGTAATCACGCAACCACTGAGGGCAGGCCCCGCCTGGGTGTCTCGGTATTGAGCACAGCACTAGTACCTCGGCCGGGTGACGTCAGGCCTGGCTGTAGTCGTCAGAGTGACTCAGCCACGCCGCGGGCGGGAATTTCAATGCAGCAGTCTATCAAGATACATTGTAGCAGCAGTGCACAACTTGATTACCTGTTTACTGAGCCTGTGCTGGCGGCAGCGCCCGAGGCCGGCAAGTCTGCGGGGAGCAGCAGAGCCGGCGCAGGTGTCACAGGCACGCGCGCTAGCAGCCTGGCGTGGCCAGTTACTCAGCGCTGGTACAGGCAGCAGAGAGTCAGTACTGTGGCATTAAAATGTGTGACAATGCATTTCAGTGCGGTGATGCGGAACACCACACTGAAATGCTTTAGAGTCACGCCTGATGCATGATACTTGGCAGGCCTGATGATTTCCAGGGTCTGCTAATAGGTCATGCACCTAAAGCCTGATCAGACATCCACCAGGTGATTCTGCTGCATGCGAGGATAGGAGGAGACTTCTCCTTTGCACAGCAGCTGGGCCAATTCGATATTAAAACGGCGCTGCTCAGCCCAAAGCAACATGGCTGACACTGCGTGGCGTCAACAAACAGCTCTTTGCAGAGCGTGGTCTGACTCGTGATTTTCTAATGTTAGAAGCTGAGCACCAGGGTGGAATATCTGGCTGGCTCAGGTTGCGGGCACTGGAAAAGATGGAGTGCCACCACTGCCCTATGCCCCTCAAGGGACTGCCCTGTGGCAGGTTACATCACCTTCATTGGTTCTGCAGTGAGTGCATCATCAGCAGAGATGTGCGCTACCTGCTAATGAACGGGGTCAAGAGAGCGGAAGTGACCTTGAAATGTGTTTTTATTGCTTTGTGCATCTGTGTGTGTATATATGTGTGCCTGTGTATATCTATGTCTGTGGCATTTTTGCTTGGCGTGTGTTTTAATACCAGTATAAGGAAATCCATTTGCGTTACGTTATCCTTTTCACCTCCGTTGTAGCTTTACATCTGCTATACAAATGTCACAGTCGGGCATTTGGTAACAATTGCATGTTTTTGTTCCTTCGGTGCAGCTCTCACTACGGTGGACCTAAACCAGTGCTTTAAATGGGCCGGTACTCACCGGTACTGAGTACCGGCACTTCTTAATTTTCGGCGCTTGAGTACCGGAACTTCTCTTTGTCCAAAAGAGAGTACCGGTACTCATGGGCTTTAAGCCAAGCTCAGTGATATTGGCATTTACAAAAAAAGGAAGAGCAATACAGCTGACAACGAGTGGGTCCGTTTTCCTGAAGCACTCTAATCGAGTGCTAATCTCCCCTTTCAATGTGCTAATTGAGCCGCGGCCCGTAGGCATTCATTCAGAGTTGGCAGGAAGTTTGGGAGGGGCCAGACTCACACTGTGATGCCTGAGGCAGTGTCCACTCAGACATAGCTGCCAAGGTTTCAGATTGCTATGTATGACATTTTCATAATTGTAGTGTAATTATGAGTGACATTTCAACAAATATGAGTGACTTTTTGCGAGCAATGAAGATGAGGAAACATACATCAAAAATTGTACTAAAATTATGAAAATGTCACACATAGCAATCTGAATCCTTGGCAGCTATCTAATAAAACTTCAACTCCGAGCTTAGGGTGAACATTTAAAATGTCAGCAGCTTTCATTTTTACTCTTACCAAGTTCAACAAGTCACAGTGCTGCAGCTGGAGATCTAAAGACTGCTGGCCATGGGTCCCCCATAGTCTCTTGGAGTCTGTCACACTCCTTGGTTGCAGACAGCTGCTGGCAATCGGAATACATTTCAGGCAGTGATGACTGGGAGATAATCTGCTAAGTGGCACCGCTGTCTAGAGAGCCGTGTTTGTTGTGCCTTTTAAAGACACGCAGCACCTGCTCTCAGACTCACGCTGTGTGGGACACAATCTTCAGGGATCCCCACGACAGGGGCTAAAAAGGCAGGAAGTGTCGAGGTCAGGAGGTGACAGGCCGAACACCGGCCTCCTCCTGTAATTATCTAACTAGGCACAGGGGCGGCAATGAACTCTTGGAGGCAGGGCGAGCAGGAAATTCTGATTTAAAAAGTAAGTGTGTCAAAGGAGGTAAATACTCGACTCCAGAAAAGGGAATCAGACTTTACAGCAGGCAAGGAGTTTTGAGGCAAAGCTGTGCCATCTAGGAGGGGCAGGGTGATGTCTGCTAAGTGGCAGTGAGACAAGAGGGTTAACCATAGTTAAACCTTTCCAAAAAATGTTAAGGAAAATATCTTGTGCGAGTCATATGTGATCTAGGTGTTGCACCATGAGAAGCCCACTTTAATAATAAATGTACCCTTTGTACGTATAAGGGAAATGGAATAATCAAAATATACCAGAAATGATTTCGTATCATTATGCATATCTGCACACCAATTAAATCTCAATCACATTAAATGTGTGCCCCTGGCCGGATCCCTTTGGACTGCCAATAGCCCCGCCCCCTAACCCCGCCCCAAGCCCCACCCCCTAGCTAACATCTCAATTTGTTGAGTACCTGCACTTATTTTTTTCCATTTAAAGCACTGACCTAAACTATCACTTAGGGCAGGCCTATTAATACATATATCATTCACTCCATGCAAGCCAGAGGAGAGGGAGAGGTCAGTTTTGGACCTGGGAGACAAAATATTTGTCCATCTGGTTCCTCCTTTATAAGTCAGATCATTGGACACTGGTATCAAAAGCTGCTTACTGCACACCCATATCGTCTAAATAAAAAGTAAAGCAGTTTACTATTAGTTTGGATCCGAAGAAAATGTAAACAACATCAAAACAATGTTTGAAAAGTAATTAGGCATGACAAATTCATCTGTGATCAGATTTGAACTTTGTGTGGGAGAGTACATGCTTAATCCAATTCCATAAGTCTTATGGTATACGCACTTTTGCTGAAACCTTTTTGACACCTAATTCATAAGTATACAAGAGAACCAGTTTCAGTTCAAAGGATTCACTCCTTCCCCCACAATAAAAGCATTAATAGAGATGAACCGTCAATATGATGTGCATTAATAGAGATGAACCGTCAATATGATGTGATCTCCAAGGTCCGACAATGGACCTCCCTCTTACTCTTCAACACTAGAATCATTCTTTCATCTGAGAATGTGTAGACAATCCTGTCTTGTGGATGAAAGGAAACAGAGTTTCTGGTTCTAGGAATATTTCACTAATACAGGCTTCCCTTTGAATGGCACTAGAGCCTGGACTAACCACCTGCCACGAACAAACATTCCTGGAAAATCTTCAATGCAGATCTTTCATTGAAAGGCAAGCCCTTCTGCGCTCGTCCTTGACCGTGCTCAGCACCAGGAACCCTAGTTCTCCCTCCTCCTGCTGCTACCCGCTGCAAACCTCCGTGCCCTCAAATCCAGCCACCGTTCCACACACTGCTGCCTCACCGCACTACACAACACAGAGGGAGGGGTCTCCAGCACTTCCTGCAAGTTTTCATGCACTTCCTCACACCCAACACTCACCACACCCGCACCAATAGCACCCAACACCCCATTATCTCATGCTCACACAGTCCTGCAACCACCAACACAACACTCTGCACTCGCATGCGTGCTGCTCAACATGCGCTCAATCACCAAAAACATCACAAAGATCTGGGACCTGCTGCACGACGATACCAAGGACCTATTTCTCCTCACAGAAACCTGGCTAGCCCCAACATCGGAACTTCACATCGCCACAGCCATGCACTCTGGTTACAAGAGCTCCAGGCAAGACAGACTTCACAAGTCTGCAGGGGGAATCACCATCATCCACAAGAACACCATTGATGCACCACCCCCACATACACGTCATCCTCCAACATTGAACACCTGTTGTTCAAGGTCCACGTCACAGTCAACTTCATCCTAAGTGAGACTCTCATCTACAGACCACTGTGACCACACACTGACCCCATCACTGACTGTTGTTATGTTATGTTATACCTAATTTATATAGCGCTCGTACACCAGATTGGTTTCTTGGCGCTCCTCAGGAAGGTGATGGATGCAAGTTTGTTCAGATGATATACGAATTCCACGAATTACGCGAAAGCCTGTTTAAAGAGCCATGTTTTTTGAAGTTTACGAAAAGTTATGAAATCAGTACAGGATCTGATCTCTAGGGGCATAGAGTTCCAGTATCTTGGACCCAGTGTGGAAAACCTGGATCCACCAAATCGTTTCTGTTTAAAGGAGGGGGTTGCCAGGAGGTGCATGTGGGCGGATCTCAGATTACGAGTTGGATTGTATCTGTTAATCAGGCTATTAATAAATTTGGGGTTTCTGCCATTCAAGGATTTAAAGATAATGCATCCCGTCTTGAATGCGCATCTCTGTGCTATAGGGAGCCAATGTAGTTTCTTCAGAAGGGGAGAGATGTGTTGACGTTTGTTTTCCTGTAGAATCAGTCTGGCCGCCTGGTTCTGTATCAGTTGGAGACGATGAATGAGATAGGCCGGGATTCCAAAATATAAGGACTTAGCATAGTCAATATGCGAGATCACCATGGCAAGGACTGCCTGCAGTTTTGCTTCCTGAGTAAGGAATCTACTTATTTTCTTTATTTTCCTTAATTGGAAGAAGCAGGTAGAAATTACAGATCCTATTTGGGTTTTCATGGTGAGGTCACTATTGACCATGACTCCCAGAGTTTTAGCATGATTAGATGGGGTCGGGGGTTGTCCCAGTTCTTTAGGCCAGAACTGGGAATTCCAGGGGTTGAGTGAGCCTCCCGTGAGGATCAGTTCTGTCTTATCTGGATTCAATTTTAATTGGTTGCTGTTCATCCAGTCACGGATGAACAGCATTGTTGACTGGCATTCGTGGATGGAGGCCGGGGAGTCATTGATGGGAAATACCAATTGAAAATCATCAGCATAGTTAAAGGTTTGGATATTCCTTTCTTTTAATGCATGAATCAAGGGAAATAGATATAAGTTGAATAAGTGAGGGGAAAGTGAAGATCCCTGGGGGACTCCACAGGTAGTTTTAATCATGGGGGTAGTAAAACCGCCAAGATGAACCGCCTGAGATCGATTTGTTAGGAAGGATCTAGTCCATTCCAGGGCTATTCCTTCGATACCCGCATCCCTGACACGGTTGATCAAGATGTTATGGTCGACCGTGTCAAAGGCAGCGGAGAGATCCAATAACACCAGGGCTTGAGGGAGACCTGTATCCGCCCCTCCCCTCAGAGTATCCAATACTGATAGTATCACTGATTCTGTGGAGTGGGCTGGGCGGAAACCTGCTTGATGTGCATCCAAATATTCAGATTGCTCTAGAAAGGCAGAAAGGCTTTTGGCTACATGTGCTTCGATCAATTTGGCTAGAAAAGGGAGCAGTGAAATTGGTCGATAATTGGCTAGGGTTTTTGGATCAGCTCCTGGCTTTTGCGCCTCTTGCCATCAACGCTAGCAATTACATCTTACTCGGAGACCTGAACTTCCATCTGGAAGACGCCGACCCCAACTCAAAAGCACTCATCGAAGACCTTGGAAGCCTGGCCTTACCCAATGGGTAAAGGGGCCTACCCATTTTGCAAGACATATCCTGGACCCAATTTTTACCCTCCACGACAATATCAGAGTTGATGAGCCCACACCAGTTTCCTGGACAAACCACACCCTTGTCAAGTACAGCATCCGCATCCTGGTACAATGCACAAGCACCATCAGCAGACCAGTCCACCAAAACTAGAACAGCATTACTGACAAGGACTGGAACACCTCTCTAAACACACACCGTTCTGAACACAGCAACAGACTCCCCAAACATCAAGAATTTCAATAATTGGTTTGCCTCCTGCGTCCGACTCCTTGGCCCCACTCAAACACAGCAACACAGCAAGATTTTGACCCCAGGCCGGTTGGTAGGCGGAAGAACTCAGACTGATGAAACACCACTGCAAACAACTGGAGAACACATGGAGAATGAGCCACAACAATACAGACAGGACCATGTTCAAATCTGCCCTTAGAAGCTACTACCAAATGATCCTTACCATCAAATGCGCCACTCTGGTGCACGGCATTGAAACCAGCACCAACAGAAGCAAAAAAATCTTCACCATTGTGGAGGATTTCACCTCACCAGCTGCCACCTCCAACTCGATCAACCCTTGCAGGACCTCTGCAACAATCTCTCTCAATACTTCAGGAAAAAAGTCACTGCCATTTAAAGCAACTTCAACCTGCTGCAATATCCCATTGACCTCATCAAATGCCTCCCAATCTTATCCAAAGAACCAATGCTCACTACATGGCCATTATCACTCCAGAAGAAACCACCACCACGATGAAGTCCATCCACTCAGGCAGCTCCATCAGCCCTCAGGCCCACCATGCCTATTCCAGAGGACTGAAACCCATCAGCGCCATGCTCACACCTATTCTGAATGCCTCCACTTCTTCTCAACCTTCCCCGATGCTTGGCAACACTCAGCAGTCCTCCTATTGCTGAAGAAACCCTCTGCTGACCCTTCAACACACACCAACTACAGACCAATCTCCCTGCTACCATTTCCGTTTAACCCCTTGAGCGCGATCGGAATACCGCTCCTGTGCTGGACATTCCGATCGCGGGTGTGGTCGTGATGAGCTCAGCTCGTCATGCGCACAGCGCGACCGCGCAGCATGACGAGCTGAGCTCGTCACGAGCATCGAAGGGGTTAAGGTCTGAGAGGAAATCAACAACAAATGCCTCACTGAACACCTTAATGACCACCAACTCCCCAACACCACTCAGTTTGGTTTCAGACCCAATCATAGCACAGAAAATACCCCTCCTCGCTGCCACAGATGACATCTGCATGACTGTGGAAAGAGGGTGGCCATCATCCTCCTGTACCTCTCTGTAGCATTTGACACTGTCTCTCACCCCATCCTCATCCAATGCCTTCATGACATTGGAATCCAATGACATGCTCTCCGATGGATCTGCTCCTTTCTGACTGGAAGGACCCAGTCAGTCAGCCGTGCACTGTTCACTTCGGACGCCCACAACCTCATCAGCAGAGTTCCACAAGGATCCTCCCTCAGTCCTACCCTCTTCAACGCATACATGATCCCTCTAGCCAGCGTCATCAGCACTCACAACATCAATGTCCTGTCCTATGCTGACAAAAGGCAACTGATTCTCTCCCTCATGTACAAGACGTCCAGTACCGGGATCAAGTTCAATACCTGCATGACTAAAATTGCCCACTGGATGAAGACCAACTGTCTAAAGCTGAGCACGGACAAGTCCAAAATTGTGATCTTCACCTTGGCGCTCCACCTGGTGGCCAACAGAGCTGGGACAGACACCCACCCCCACCAAGAAACTCGAGATAGTCATTAAAGGCAAATTCAACATGACCGCCTAAGTCAATGCTGTCACCGCCTCATGCTTTCATACCCTGAAAGATACTGAGAAGAGTTTCAAATGGCTCCCATTCACTACCCAGAAAAATATCACTTACAGTCTGGTCACAAGCAAGCTGGACCACAGGAATAAACACTATGCCGGGATCAACAAAAAACTGTCCAGAGGTTGCAGACCATTCAGAACTCAATGGCCAAATTCACACTCAACCTCCCACTTCTCACTCAGATCACACCACATATGAAGGAAATCCCAAACACAAATAAGCACAATTCAAACTCTTCACCCACACTTTCATGGAACTACATAACACAGGCCCAGCATACCTCAACAGTCTTATCTACTTTCATAAACATTACAGACACCTCCACTCATCTGGATTCCTACTTGCCCACATCCCGCGCACACAGAAAACTATATTCGGTTGTTGAGCATTCGCCTACATCATTCCTTAAGCATGGAACGACCTGTCACTACATATAAGAGCCTCCTGATCACTTTTTGAATTCTGTAGGAAGATGAAGAACTCTCATTTCAAACAGGTCCTCCTGCCAGCTCCCCCTGTGTCAATTCTCCTGTCCAGCTTACCCGAGTCCGATACCCTCTGCTGCCTGTCTACCTGCTTCCCTCTGTTTGTGCCTCCTCTGCTCGTGTCTTGCTCTCTTTTTCCTTTTCTGCCCTCAATTTTGCCTTTTTCTGCCCTTTGTTTTGCCTTTTCTGCTAGTTTTTTTGCCCTTTGTTTTTCCTTTTCTGCTTATTTTTCCAAACTCTGATTTGCCTTTCTGCTCATTTTTCTACCCTCTGTTTTGCCTTCTTCTGCTCTGTTTTGCCTTTTTGCTCATGTTTCTGCCCTCTGTTTTGCCTTTTTTTGCTCCTTTTTCTGCCCTTTGTTTAGCCTTTTCTGCTTGTTTTTTCTGCCCTCCGTTTTGTCTTTTCTGCCCTCTGTTTTGCCTTTTCTGCTCGTTTTTCTGCCCTGTGTTTTGCCCTCTTCTGCTCTGTTTTGCATTTTCTGCTCATTTTCTGCCCTCTGTTTTGCCTTTTCTGCTAGTTTTTTTGCCCTTTGTTTTTCCCTTTCTGCTTATTTTTCCAAACTCTGTTTTGCCTTTTCTGCTCATTTTTCTGCCCTCTGTTTTGCCTTCTTCTGCTCTGTTTTGCCTTTTCTGCTCATGTTTCTGCCCTCTGTTTTGCCTTTTTTTGCTAGTTTTTCTGCCCTTTGTTTTGCCTTTTTCAGCTTGTTTTTTCTGCCCTCCGTTTTGTCTTTTCTGCTTGTTTTTCCGCCCTCTGTTTTGCCTGTTCTGCTCGTTTTTCTGCCCTGTGTTTTGCCCTCTTCTGCTCTGTTTTGCCTTTCTGCTCATTTTCTGCCCTCTGTTTTGTCTTTTCTGCAAATTTTTTGTCAGCCCTCTGTTTTGCCTTTTCTGCCCTCTGTTTTGTCTTTTCTGCTCATTTCTTCCCTCCGTTTTCTCCAGACCTATCGCAGCGGGAGCTGGCACGATGGAGACCTTGCACCCCAGCACCCAGATACACCCAGGGTTGACAGTGCCGCACTCTACAAATGCTTATTGATTGATTGATTGAAGTAGTCCCACTAGGCTCGAGGTATGACTAGGCTCACACCTGCTCAGTGCCAGGATACCCTCTCGGGTAATAGTCCGCTCTACAAATCTGCATAACATAACAAAGATATCACACAAGCTCCTAGACTGCAAAAAGTAACTCAGACAAACTCTGTCTCAACCCCTGGAAACTCAGTCACACAAAGCCAGCCCTAAAAATCCTCTGCTGGCTTCCTGTGGAATCTGTGAAAATTAAAACCCTTTGCATTATCCACGAACCCTACTGAAACAAAAATTCTACTAGGCTAAACCCTGACCCTACATGAGATTCCAGCTAGAAGCCCTCGATCAACCAATCAGCATTGTACCTTCATCAGCATTGTACCTTAAACTGTCAAAACATGGGGGTAAGTACTTCAGCGTGTAGGGCCCAAGCTCTAAAAAGCTCTGAACCACAGAATTAGAGCAGAGACAAACCAGCTCCAATTCAGAAAACTAATAGTCATTCATCAAACCATATGTGTCTACTATTGCTGCTACTAATATCAGGCAGGGGTCTTTCGCCTTACATTCAGTAGCTCTCCAGCTCTTCTCTGTATGACTTTCCTTGGACACTGTTCTTTTTACTTAAGGGCTCAGCAGTAGCTACACCATGATGTGTTTAGTGATTTTCAAAATTCCTAAATAAATAGCTCACATCTTTATTTTGAACATACCTATCTGATTTTTGCATTGGAATATGGAAACAAAATCAAAGCACGTTGTCTTACAAATAGGACATAAAATAACAGAGACAATATATCATTACAGTCAAATCAGGAGAAAGTATTTTTATTAAAACTTCAACCAAGTATATTGGCTCTAATTTCTCCCTTGTATCGTCCCCTATGTCTCAGAAAGCTGTTCCCCCCCAAACTTCTTCAAACTTCACAGAGTTTAATCTTCAAATCTGACAATCTAGATTTATTTTTTCTTTTATCTATTTTTACTTTATGATCTCACTGTATGTACGTTACAGAGTGGTTCTGGCCATTACATATCTCACAAGTGTATATCTTTAACAGGCAATTCTAGTCTGGGTGGAAATACTGTTAAGGGTAGGCCCACTGAGAGGTAACTTGTTACTGGACCCCATATCATATTGAATCATATGAACTGTTCGTTCATGTGTGATATATGAAAATGTTTCCATCTTCTTTTAACAAGCTTGCCATAATGTGATAGGAGGATCTTTTTATGTTAATAGTAGCTAGAGTGGATTTTTGCCACCCTTAAACAGTAAGAGTCTGATTGATAATTTAAATTCATGGAATATGCACCTAGTGACATCATAGCTATGTCTTCTGGTATTGGGTAACCAAATATAGTTTAATTTCTGCCAGTATTTCCTCCAAACTGGTCTAATGCGTAGGCATTCCCACCAGATGTGCTGCATATCCCCTAAAGCTCCACACTCTCTCCAACATGAAGGGCTTAGTGAAGGGCGTAATTTATGTAGTTTCTTTGGGGGGGTATTCATACCTGTTGGAAATTAGGTTACTGATTGAGGGGCATGAAACCCTACTCAAGCAGCAGCCACAATTTATGTAAGGGTACTTGTAGTACCACTTTACTAAGGACCTACAGGTAAATTAAATGTGCCAATTGGGTGTAAGCCAATTTTACCATGTTTAGAAGACAGAGCACAAGCACCTTAGCACTGGTTAGCAGTGGTCAAGTGTGCAGAGTCCTAAAAGCCAACAAAACAGGTTCAGAAAACAGGGGAGGGTGAATGCAAATAATTTGGGGATGACCCTGCAGGAAAGGCCAAATCCAACAATACTAATGATATATGATTTTATGAGAAGCTCCCTCACCTCAGAATACTGTATTTATTTTGTGGTAGGTCACGCATCAAGCCCGCCCACTGAGGCCTGTGATTTCTTTGCCTATTAATGTGGGCCATCTCTTCCTGTATCATTTGTCTACTTCTGAGGCGGATGTAAGCTGTAAAATTGACACTATCAATTTTGTACCTTTGGAGCTGGATGCTTGTTTTACTAATTTTTCAGTGGGAGTAAGCTCATGGGTGGCTGCAGATTTAAATTGAGGAAGTACTACCCAGTACCTTATTTGAGAATAGTGTAGTCTCTCAGATTCACTTATATTAAAGATGTTTGTGCAATGCTCAAATGTTTTACATATTAAATTGGTGAAGAAATCCGATATCATAAGACAATCAACTCCACAAGCATTGAAAGGGCCTGAATTTAATGCGGGAGAGAAGATTAGATTTAAATGTATAGGCGTATTTTGAGAGGGGAATGTCATCAACTGGAGGTTCGAGTTTAGTGAGTTCCAGACTCCTACTGCTGTATTTGTGGAGGTGATGAGGTATGCATTAAATTGTCTATCTTGCTTGGGTTTCCATAAGCATGTGTATGATACCACCCTATCCACAAGAACCCATATCTTATCTGATGTCCTAGCAGCTATTCCATTTCCGGCAGGACTGCAAGCTGTGCAGCCTGGTGGTAAATCTTAAAATCTGGGAGTGCCAGTCCACATTCGTGCCTAGGGCGGAATATTATCCTGTAGACTAGTCTAAGGCATTTTTTTATCTCCAGATAAAATTCATTATCATTTTCTTTATTTATGTAAAGCAGTTTTCCACGATTCTGCTTGGTTGAGCTTGATTCATATAATGGGCTCTTGATAATAGATTCATTTTATTAGCATTGGTTTTCCCCAACAAAACGATGGATACTGCTGTCCGCCTGAGAATAGTCTTATTTAAGGTGGTTAATGGGGGTGCATAATTAAAGCTATACATATCAAAGTTGGGTGGGATGATAACTCCCACATATTTGATTAATCCATTGTGGCCCCCCAAAGCGTGGTCAGTTCTTCAATTTTATGCACTGTGTCTTGTGGGTAGTTCAAATAAACAATTTACTACATTCTATAACACTCTTTGTTATATATTTTAACCGCAGCTTCCTCATCTTAGAATACTCCCCAGATGCTAAACTGGATCCAGGAAACTTTCTCCTTAGCAGTGCTCCTGTGCACCACTTTGTGGCCCTGTGCAACTCTGTGCTGACTACTTACCGCCTAGGAAATACCAGTGTGACAAATACTAACTTGAGACCTTTTCACATGTTAAAAAGAGACCACAACACAGAACAGGGGGGAGGAAAGGCAGTGGGGAATTTGAGGTTGTATAGAGAAGCCACCAGAAAGAGTGTTATCAAAGGTAAGTAACTTATTCTTTGAATGGATACTTCTAACTGCAAATTCCTCTCCTTAGAATAGATACTAAATTAGTACCTCCCAAGGTGGAGGGTCTTTGCAGTAGGCTCAGACCAAACAGTCTTGCCGGATGGAGTGGGTGAAATTCTCTTTTCGCCTGACTTGGCTGTCAAGGCATTAGTACTTTGGGAACGTGTGCACTGATGGCCACGTCACAGCCTGGAAAATGTCAAGGATATGCACTCCTCATGCAAATGCAGTGGTAGCATCCTTAGCCCTGTTGGAATGGGCTCTCAGACCTTCTGGAGTCTACTTCTTCTCCAATGTGTAACAGATCTTAATGCAGGGCACTGTCCACTGTGACAGCATTTGCTTCTGCCCAGTCTTCACTTTCTATGCTCTGGAGAACCCTACAAAAAGTAGATTCTGCACTCAATAGTCATTGGTTTGATCAATGCAAAGCGTTTTTAAAGATATGTCTTTATTGGCATTGTTAATATTAAAACAATTCACATGTACAGGCATAGGTATGATATCCGTCAACAAGTGGCCCTATAAGTCACAAAAGAATAGCTGACACTTTCGTCTCCAGTCCACCAAAATAACATAACACAACATGTGTATTTGTAAAGCGCACGTTCAGTGTGGCAATATAATCCACAATCGTAAGGTACCACATAAATATTCTCTGTACTTTTTATCTATGTGTACTCTAGGGAGTCACAAGCATCCATTTCATGTAGACATATCAATCAAACAGTAATAAAACAGTCTATCCCAAACTCTGAGAAGCTCTGTAATTGTGTGTCATCTAGTGGTCCGCCGCCCCGTGACATGGCATATAGCTGTCCCTGTAGGGGGAAATACATGCAGTTCTAAATAGCGGATCCATGTGGGTCACCGGGGGGAGGGGTGAAAGAAGGGTAAAGCCCCTCCCAGGCAGTACTCATCCAGACACCTCCCTCAGAGCCCCCAGATCCAGAGCTAATCATCCTCCACTTCTCCTGTAGCCGCTGCACCACTTCCTGAATGTACTTCATACCGGGCCTCCCAGGCGCTCAACACTTCCGTCCATAGGTCTGCCAGAGGGTGGCGACGGATCCCCCGGGCATCCTCCCTCTGTAGCGCCCTCAGTTCTACTCTGGCCCATTTGTCTACATTACTTTCCCAGGCTGCCACCATAGGGCCTGTTACTGTCTTCACTGTTAGTGCTATCTGTCTCCTTGCTAGGACTAATGATAAATCCACAAACCTGTTACCCACTTTCATTGCCTTTGGACTGGGGAACAGTCCCAAGAGGCAAGCCTCCGCTCTGTTGGGAAGCATGTGGACCAGGGTCTCTTATTGACCATGGATAACACTGCCCCCCAGAACCCCTCAAGGTGCGCACACCCCCAAGTCATGTGGGCAAACCCTTTGTTACCCAGTCTACATCTAGGGCAGCCATGGACTCCTCCTCCATGCATAATATTTATCAATGTAAAAACTTAAAGCCATTTGGAGAACAGCTGATGGAGCCTCTCCTCCTTTTTTGAGGGGTGAGGTGGAGCAAAGAACACGGGCAGAGTGATGGATTGCCCTGCGTGTAAAGGAGTCACAATGTTTGGCAAGAATGCCCCTCAAGTCCTCAGCATCAAAGGTGGTGTATGGCGGTTGCACTGAAAGTCCCTGAAGTTCACTCAGGCAATGAGCTGAAGTAATCACCATGAAGAATATGGTCTTTAAGGTCAGGAGATGCAGCGAGCAGCTGTGCATCGGATCAAAGGGCGTACACATGAAAAAAACCAAGACCAAGTTCAGACCCCACTGTGGCATTACAAATTATTTGGGAAGGAAGACATATGTTCAACCATTAATAAATCTCATCACAACAGGTGGTTTAAACAAGGACGGTTGGTCCGGCAAACAAAGAAAAGTCGAAAGGGGCGCCAAATTATGTTAACCCCTTCGGTGCGCGGCCGATTTTCGCCCTGTGCGGGGCGTTTCATTAAGCGGGCGGGTTCATGACGAGCTCAGCTCGTCATGCGCACACGAGCACTGCGCAGCATGACGAGCTGAGCTCGTCATGAGCACCGAAGGGGTTAAATAGTGACCACTGGAAGACCTTGGTGGGCGAAAGACAAAACAAACAAAAGGACTTCCGACAGTTTTGCTTGTAAGGGATCAGTCTTGCAAATACCATACAAGGCCACAATTTTGTCCCAGCACCGAGCACAAATATATTTCATAGAATGGCACATGGTGGCAAGGATGACATCCACTACTTCATGAGGCAGATCAAATGCAGACAGATAAAGCTGCTCAGTCTCCATGCATGTAGGTATAGTTTGTACAGCTTCTTGAGATGGGCCCTGCCTTTTTGATAAGACAGGAGGTCCTTGCAAAGTGGTAACCTGATTGGAGGACAGATGCACATGCCCAGAAGGTCTGGGTACCGCATTCTTTTGGCCCACTTCAGTGCCACTAGGATTACTTGGGCCTGGTCGTTCCTGTTCATTTCAGAACTCTGACCAGGAGAGACACAGGTGGGAAGGCATACAGGAGTCCTGTGGTCTATTCCAGTGGGAACACATCTCCAAACGAGTGTTCTTGTGGAAAACATTTGACACTGTGGCCTCTGACAGTAGCAAAAAGATCCAGCTGGGGTTCTCCCTATTGTTGGAGTCACCCTGCACCACCTTGGGATATAGATGCCAATTGTGGTCCGCCAGATGGTGACTGCTCAGTTCATCCACTTTGGCATTCAGGGACCCCACAAGGTGGTACACAATCAAGAAAATACCCCGGACACATGATCTAGGACCTCACTCCACCATGCTTGTTGCAGTACCATATGACAGTGATGTGGTCCATGAGAATCTGCACCAGTATCCCTTTTATGAGTAGGAGGAAGGACTTCATAGTCACGCAATTCCAGTAGATTGATGTGGAGATGGCCCTCTGCCAGAGACCAGTTTCCCATGATCTCCACCTTTCCCAGATGACCTCCCCAGGCTAGCAGGGCTGCATCCATCACTAACATCAGCTCTGGGTGGACAAGGGAGAAAGGCCCGCCACTGGACCAATTGCATTTGGGCAGCCACCACTGCATATCTCAAGATGTCAAGAGGTTAGCCATTAGCCGGTGGTGGTCGATGACTGGCTGTGGTGAGGCGGCCTTTTACAGCCTCTCATTGAGGTACACAAATTCTAGTATCCCCGACCTCTGAAGATCGGCAGCAGCTGTAAGACTCATCTAGTGGACTTGATGGATTGTTAGCCTGGGAGGAAATGTCAAATCCTGCCCCCCAATTAGGCATGCACCAGTAAGGGCATACTAAAGTGGTTTGTTGGTCGTTGTAGTAGGGGAAGAGGATTATTAAGACTGATGCCCCTGCTGGGGCACTCGCACACTCCCTGAGGTATGTCCCTGGCTTAGAGGTGTCTGCTGCACTGGTTGGGAAGGCTGTCTCTGCCTATATGCAAGCCCTGTGGAATAGCCTCTAATTATTTTGAAGTGATGCAGAAACTGTCTGGCAGGGATCAATAGTCCCAAAGAGCATGCCGTAGCTCTACTGTCCTTAAAGCACCCCAATGCAGAGTCTGCCTTTTCACTGAAACCTGCAACCCATCAAAGGACATATCTATGTGGAAACCCTGTACATCGCTGGAGAATCATGTGGAATGCATTCACCTGTGTCGATGAAGTACAACAGTAGTACTGACTGTCCTACCCAGGCAATCCGTTGTATCTAGACCTGAGTGGATAACATATTTGGCCACGCCCTGTCCAACATAAATTACCTGTGCCAAAGTGGTCCTAAGGTCTACCGGGACTGCCAACAAGATCTCTCTGGCCATGTCCCACAGGGACAGCCTCTTGGATTCTCTGCCCGGAAGAGTGGTCAGAAATGAGTTAGGATTAATCTTACAGGTCAAGGCCTGCACAATAAGGCTCAATGGGGTGAAGTGCTTGGTAAGAAACTTTGGGTCACCAGGCGCAGGTCTGTGATGACTGGCCATGTGCCTAATCACATGTAGGCAAGAACAAAGCTTTGACCAAGTGGCCATCAAAGCATAAGTGAGGGCAACATCAATGTAGTGAGGTGGGAGAAAGCCATCCCCATCATCATCATCCTGGGGTGTCCCCTGTTCTGGCACAGATTCAAAATCATACCAAAAACATAATGGAGGCTCTGCTGGTAGGTGTGATGTGGCAGAGGCACTGGTTTAGAGTCTGATTGCATGATGACCGGTTGCGCTTCTGTATTTTCATAGCACAAGATCTGCCAGGCTCAAGACAAAGTTGTTCAGGGTCCAACATTGGCATTTGCACCGGGTCTTCTTTCAGCACCAGTGTTGTCAGTTCCATTCTGGTGAAGCAGGGGCCAGTGTGGATTTTGGGGCCAGAGTATAAGTCTGTACCAGAGTCGGTACAGGCCCGGTAACAGGTCCCAAAGGGATAGACTGCGCCAAGGATGGATCCCCGGGTGGTAACCCAGCTGGAGGCTCCTGTGGTTTTATGGGGTCTGAAGGCATGCTTGAAGGAGCCAGAAGAGCATCCACATTTTGCTGCATGGCCTCTTTGAAGGCCTCAATCTCCTGGGGAGTTGAAGATGGCCAGGAAATTTGTGGCGTGTCAGGATCAGATGAGATATTGGTTCCTTGGCAGGAGACCTCAAAGGAATGCGACTGACATTGTGACTCCCTCTTGCTATCTCTTTGGAGTCGGAGTATAGAAATGGGGTGAAGTCCTACTTCGGAAGTTGATCAGTTGTGGGAAAGGCCTGGGGACCAAGACCGATTGCGAGCCCGCAACATGGATCAAGAGTGGGACTTACGTGAAGGCTGCAATTTCATCTTGTGTTAGCCAACATAAAGCTGTACCTCCCAATCTTGGATCACCTTTGGATGCATTTATTGAATGACTTAGAGGTGTGGCTGGAGACCAGACACCAAACACATACTATGTGCGAGTCTGTGAGCGACATCTGCTTCCTGCAGTCATAGCATGACCTGTCATTTCGAGTGGGGACATTGTTCCGTAGCACACTTGTTAGAGAAGTCATTGGAAAAACTGACAAAGTTGGAAGCAACCTCCAGATTAGCATAGGAAGGCACAGAAAGAAAGAAGTTGATGTCAGCACGCAGAGGTGGCAGTTATATGCGTCTCCACTCTGGGAAACCTAGCCGGTGCACAGGAGCAATACTAAGGAGAAAGTTTTCCAGAACCGCTCTGGCACCTGGGGAGTAGTCTAAGGTGAGGAATTTGCAGTTAGATATATCCAACGGAATCAAGATTTCAGCTTTAAGACATATTTATTTTAGACTCTTTATCAGATACTGACGTTACTGTTAGGATCACAACATTTGTGAGTAGCATTATTGTGTGCATATTTGGCCCAAATCGCAGGCCGCTCAGCCCCCTCTCCTCTCTCAATCTGCTAGCGGATGGTTCCATACATCAGTATTCCATACTGATAGCAAACAGTAGGGGCAGGAGAGGGCACCACAGTATTGTCCCTCGCTCCAGTGCGAAATGTGTGGGAAGCCCCTCCATTACGATTATTCTTAAAATTGGTGCTTTATATCCCACCATAGTCATCGTTATAAAATTTGATCCAAAACCCATTTTGCCCATTACTTTAACTAGAAATCAACAGTCCACCTGGTCAAAGGCCTTCTAGGCATCAGGTGTTTTTAGAACAGTGGGTATCAATTTCTTTTTCACCTTTTCAAAGAGTTGGACTAGCATCTTATTATTGTCATGGGTCTGCCTACACCTAATAAAGCCTGTTAGTTGAGATGGATAAAGTCAGGTAAGACTGTCTACTGTCTTGTGGCAAGAAACTTAGGGGCATATGTATGAAGTTTGGTTTTGCGATTCTCAAATAGCGAATTTTAGAGAATCGCTATTTGAGAATCGCAAAACGAGATGTATGTAGGATTTGCAAAAAAAATTGCGAATCCTACAGATTCCTTAATTGCGAATCGCAAACTGCGATTTGCAATTGAGAAACCCTCCTCATTCATTCCTATGGGCCTAGAGGCCCATAGGAATGAATGGGAAGACATTCTCAATTTGCGATTAGCAATTAGAGAATCGCAAATTGAGAATGCAATTTCAAGGTTGCAAGGGTGTCAAAAGGACACCCTGTTGCACCCTGAAATAAGCATGGGTGCACATGTGGCGCACATACATGCCCTAAAGGCATGTATGTGCGCCATATTGCACTTTGAAAAATGCAAAAAAGTGCATTTTTCAAAGAAATCGCAAATTACCACCAACTTGAAGTAGGTGGTAATTTGCGATTCCTTAAGGCCAAATTGCACTTTCTTTGTGCTTCTTACATTGCATTTAAGGAATCGCAATTTGCAATTCCTTAAATGCAATCGCAAAATAGGGAATCGCAAATTTTGCGATTCCTTATTTTGCAAAGCAGTTTTTCATTTATACATACCACTAAGCCCAATTGCGATCGCAAACGCCGAAATTCTGCGAATTTCGGCGTTTGCGATCGCAATTTGGAATGATACATATGGCCCTTAGTGTATATTTTCACATCAATATTTAAAAGTGCAATTGGTCTATAGGACGCGCACATTTTAGGATCCTTCCCTTGCTTGAGGATTAATTAAACGCTAGCTTCTGCCTCTGTGGTTTGTTTTCTATATTTTGTAAGAATGTGTTAAACAGTTTTGTGAGGTGGGGGTGCCATGACTGCTGGATACGTTTTATAGAACCCTTCCATGTAACCATCTGGGCCAGGGTTCTTATGCAGTTTAAGCATCTTTAATAGAAGCCAAAACCACTTCCTCGGAAATGGGGGCCTCCAGGGCCTCTCATTGGTCTATCCTTATCTTTAGAGGGGTGCCTTTCTTCAAGTATTCATCTGGTTATGTGTCTTGTAGGCACTCTAGAGGGCAGAATAAAAATCAAAGCACCTTCCTTTTATCCACTTCTTTCCTTGGCCTCCATATTATATATATATATATTACCTACTGGCGGTCGCCAGTTGGTAGTTATAGTTAGAACCTAGTTTCCATAGGAAAAGCGTTTTTTCTTTTGCCAATATCTTTGGTGCCGTTTGACGAATCTTCGCAAAATTTTCAAAACTAATGACCAGCTCAGGTCAGCTCCTGTCTTGAAAGTTTGGGGGTGATTCGTAAAGCGGGGGCCAAGAAAAAAGGGGGGTCCCAAAACGCGTTTTCCCCATGTTAATTTCCATAGGAAACTTTAGACAAAGCTACAGCCCGAACTGCTGAACGGAATTACACCAAATTTGGCAAAAAGGTAGGTCTTGGTCTGGAAAGAGTGCTTCCTTTAAATGGTGTAAATCTGTTCAGTAGTTGCTGAGAAATTAAAAAAATAATAATATCGATATCTGAGCACCGAGGAGCATTCGCGAATCCTCCCGAGCACGAGCTTCATTTTGATTGGCTGTCAACACTCCAATCCAACAAAAAACCTGACTGTTTAGGACATAATAAAATTTCTTAGGGACCAGGAGGGGATACTCTTAATGTCTCCACCCAACCGCTGGCTTTAATCAATTGCCAGTCGTATCCGGTCCGAAATGTCCTACATAAAAAGTTTATCTTTTTCAGACACACAATTACCAGTCTACCCTAAGTACAAACAACCCCTTTCTGTTGAAAGGTGTGTGAAAAAAAGGTGTGAAGGAAAGAAAGTATCTCATGTAAGCATCACCAAGGGAGCTGCTGGTAGGTACTCACCAGTTTGCCCACGTTTCTCATCATCGGTAACTTTCTTATCCGTGAAAAGAAAAGAAAAAGTGTCCAGTGTAAAGTATAAGAGGTGAAGAAATAAGTAGAGTAAAGTATGCACAAAAGTGTCTTGTGTCAAAAAAGACCCCGTACTGTGAGAAAAGAGTAACCACTTTTCTCAAAATAAAATAGAGTTATGACTCACACATCTCAGTTTTATTCCATGGTGTGAACCTACTCAAATTTAAAACCAGACTGCATGTTTCAGACCACTTTAAGATGGGCCAACATGTTTCATTGCCACTCTTCTTCACGGCAATTTCTTGAGGGCTCGGGCCAGACTTCACCTCACTGGATCTCAAATTTTTAACCACGGGTGACTGGTAAACAAAAAACAAAGAACATATTTAAAACTACCAACCATTCAGGACATCCAGCCTCACGTCTATTGAAAGACATAATGACGGTAAGAGAGCCTTGAATACACCACGCGATGCATTACTGGAAAGAAACGCTAAAAACAATAATGAGTGTTTGCCAATAGTCACGACGTTTGACCCGTTGTCAACAAAAATATGACAGGCCATTAGAAAACATTGGTCATTACTAACCACGTCTGATTTTAATATGCCACCACCAAGATTTGCATTTAAAAGAGCGACCAACTTGAAAGACAAGTTGGTGCATACTCGCCCGGTGCAACGCATTCAAGATTCAAACATCCCGCCTGGACACTACCCTTGTGGGAGTTGTTCAGTGTGTGACCTCACAGAAAGATCTAGGCGTGTACAGTTGTTGAATGGGAAGACATGGTATCTTAACAAATTCAGCAATTGTAACACTACCAACGTGATATACAGATTGACCTGTGAATGTGGGTTGCATTACATCGGTCTAATTACACGAAAAATTAAAATACGGATCCAGGAACATCTCAGCACAATAAAAGCCAGAAAACTAACCACACAATTAGTTCGTCATTTTTACGAACAACAGCATAATTTCAGAGCGCTAAAATGGACGGTGCTAGAGCGAGTAGTAGGTGATGCATGCAGCACAGAAGGGACACTAGCAAGAAAGGAGGCTCGTTGGATTTTCTCTGAAAAGGCCGATCAATCAGGCCTTAATGATTGTATTGAGTGGAATAAAATCAGTAAATGAGCCACTGATGAGACTAGGCTGGTTACACTCTCTGCCCTAAGGTCTGCGTGTTGTAGTATTCTGAGCATGGATGTCAGTGATGGTGGTTATGAGACTGTTAATACACTCGCTTGATGATCTTGCCTTAGAGGCTGGGCTTTGATAATAAGATCTGATGTCTCTAGATGGCACTTGAGTCACCTAGCAACGCGCCTATACTCAACATTCAATAACAATGATAAAAGATGTGAATAGTTCTCACGATAAGTGTATTACTGTGGAGTGGCAGTCTGTGGTATTGCACTGAGCTCATGTGCCAGAGCCTTGTATTATGAGGATGTTGATGGCACGATGCTCATCTAGAGGGGGGCCTTTTTTTTCTTTTTAATAAAACTCGTGAAACCGGCGATATATATCGAGGCAGAAACGGTTAATACGTATGAATAAATGTGGATAGAGCACTATTGTGCAAATGTGCATTTATGAAAGGTTTCTGGGTTACAACCTGTAATGTTATAAGTGTATAGAAAAACTATAACAAAACCATTACAAGATGGCGCGCACGCCAGGTTTCAACGTGCCATCATTACTAGTAAGGTCACATGGTGAGGCACGCTCAAGTAGCGTATTTGAAGCAGAACGCCAGGAGAAATCTGACGAGGCTGGGATGAGACACGGCGGTATACACGTCTAAAATGCGGTAAGGGTATGTGAGGCAGTGTGTCAGGCGGTGAGAGAGCCCTGATGGATGACCCCGGAAATGCTGGGTATTTAGTTGAAGGTTGGAGGGTGAGTTTAGCACCCGTTTTTGTCTGAGAAGGATGGTCAGTGGGACATGAGATCCCGTCTGAGAATGAAGGCTTGAAAAAGTGCTAAATGTATACTGATTTACGAGCTAGCGCATTCTGTTAACCTATGGGGAGGAATTTGGTTACTGTGTCGCCGCTTACATAGAATCTAATTCAGCGGCGTTTTTATCATCATAAGTTGATAAAAGGCTGAAACCTATGTGCATATATTCGCAGGTATACAGACGGCAATGGACTGTGCCGCAAGGGGTCTTACGAGTGAAGGACACCCTTTCAATATGGTGGGGAGCCAGTATGAGTTTTGATGGCCACCACCTGGTAAATATATTATGAATCTTGTATCATAAATATAACTGTCGTTATGTTTGTCAATAGACGTGAGGCTGGATGTCCTGAATGGTTGGTAGTTTTAAATATGTTCTTTGTTTCTTGTTTACCAGTCACCCATGGTTAAAAATTTGAGATCCAGTCAGGTGAAGTCTGGCCCGAGCCCTGAAGAAATTGCCGTAAAGAAGAGTGGCAATGAAACATGTTGGCCCATCTTAAAGTGGTCTGAAACATGCAGTCTGGTTTTAAATTTGAGTAGGTTCACACCATGGAATAAAACTGAGATGTGTGAGTCATAACTCTATTTTATTTTGAGAAAAGTGGTTACTCTTTCTCACAGTACGGGGTCCTTTTTTGACACAAGACACTTTTGTGCATACTTTACTCTACTTATTTCTTCACCTCTTGTACTTTACACTGGACACTTTTTCTTTTCTTTTCACGGATAAGAAAGTTACCGATGATGAGAAACATGGGCAAACTGGTGAGTACCTACCAGCAGCTACCTTGGTGATGCTTACGTGAGGTACTTTCTTTCCTTCACACCTTTTTTCACACACCTTTCAACAGAAAGGGGTTGTTTGTACTTAGTGTAGACTGGTAATTGTGTGTCTGGAAAAGATAAACTTTTTATGTAGGACATTTCGGACCGGATACGACTGGCAATTGATTAAAGCCAGCGGTTGGGTGGAGACATTAGGAGTATCCCCTCCTGGTCCCTAAGAAATTTTATTATGTCCTAAACAGTCAGGTTTTTTTGTTGGATTGAACTTTTGAGTGGAGGGCAACCTGACTGGTTCATTCCCTCTTATGCTCCTTGTTGTGGACGATTTGTCAACACTCCAAACCAGGAAGTGTTGGCAGCCATCTTGTGACTTGGTTTTACCGAGTCACAAGAAAACAGTAAAAAAAAAAGATTAAAAACAAGAAAAGGGGGCAGGGTAGAAACACCCTGACCCCCAGGCCTGCTGAGGGGGTCCCACAGGGACCCCCAGGCCCAAAAAAAGCATTTAAATTTTTTTTTTAAACGAAGCGCAGTCTCGTTTCTTTGAGCCCCCGGATGGGCCGGGTCCCGGGGGCAATGGGGAAATTATATGCAGGGGCCCCCGCAGCCCCAGGGACCGCCACCTCACCGGGGCTTAGTTTATTATGCACTGGGGGCACGCGGCCCCCCCGCAGCCTCGGGGACCGCCACCTCCCCGGGGCTTGAAAAAAAAATGCATGGGGGGGCTCAAACCCCCCCACGCTGCCCCGGGGACCGCCACCTCCCCGGGGCTTTAATATATTTGAGGCAGGGGCCTCGAGGGCCCCCCCAAGCCCCAGGGACCGCCACCTCCCCTGTGCTTACATTAATTATAGGTGGGAGGCCTCGCAGGCCCCCCCAATCCCCGGGGACCACCTCCTCCCCTGGGCTTCCTTCATTAATGAGAGGGGGGCCTCGCGGGCCACCCCAAGCCCCGGGGACCACCACCTCCCTGGGGCTTTGTACTCGATGGGAGGGGGGCTGCGTGGCCCCCCTCCTGGAGCCCTAGATGGCCCTGGGGACCTCCACCCCCCAGGGCCAGCTCCTGCAATGTCCTGGGGTGCCCAGCCCGGGACATTGGCGCTTGCTATGGCAGGGCAGAAGCACGGCTCCTGCTCTGCCATAGCAAACACTGCTTTGCTTCTTGGAAGCGAGAGCAGGAAACCTGTTCTCGCTTCCAAGAAGCAAAACAGAATTGCTTTTGGGCAAGGGGAGCTGCATGTTAGCAGCTCCCCTTGCCCAAAAGCAATGCCGGCTCCTGCAGGAGGCGGGGAGCCGGCAGGGACTGTGGGGGCATTGGGGCTCCCCCCACGGTCCCCAAAGCTGAGACCAGGCCTCCGGGGTTGGGGTCCCGGGGCCAGAAGTGGTCCGGGAGGGGGGCCACTCGGCCCCCCTCCCCTTTAATTTTTTTTTTTAATGTAAAAAATGGAAGGCCGGCCCGGGGCCATAATTAGCCTCAGGAGGGGAGCCACGCGGCCCCCCTCCCAAAAAATAAAAACAAAGCTGGCCAGGCCCCGGGGGATGGGGTCCCTGGGCCTAGAAGTGGCCCAGGAGGGGGGCCACGAGGCCCCCCTCCCCTTTTTCATGATATATATATATATTTTTTAACTAAGGCCGGGCCGCGGGGGATGGGGTCCCCGGGGCCAGTAGTGGCTAAGGGAAGGGGGGCCACGCGGCCCACCTCCTGTACTTACAATAAAAAATAAAAAAAAAGATAACGAGGCCAGGCCCGGGGTATCAGGTCCCCGGGGCCATTAGTGGCCCAGGGAAGGGGGGCCATGCGGCCCCCCTCCCGTAACATAAATAAAATTTTAAATTAAAAAAGAGGCCATTCCCTGGGGGATGGGGCCCCGGGGCCCAAAAAATACTAACAGAAGGGGGGCCACACCGCCCCCCTTCTAAAAATATTTAAAAAAAGAAAATCCGTAACCTCGCCGGAGGCCCCGCCCCTTCCCTGCACCACTCTGCAAATTCACCTCCTGGTGCTTTCTGAGTTGGGGGATGAAGTCCACTAGATCCTCAAGGGTCCTTAGGGGCCAACTAGCCCACCAGGTACCTCCAGTAATCCGCACACAGCTGGATTGCTGAGAGGTGGTCCGAGGCCACGCCCCTTTTTACACCACTCTGCAAATGCGCCTCTTGGTGCACTGCTGGTGGGGCGATGAGGTCCTCTTGTCCTGAGGACATCAGGACTAAAGTGGGCTTCATCCCCCGAGCAGCAGTGCGCCAGGAGGCGCGTTTGCTGAGTGGTGTAAAAAGGGGGCGTGGCCTTGGACCACCTCTCAGCAATCCAGCTGTATGGGGCTTACTAGAGATAACAGGAGGGCTAGTTGGCCCCCAGGGACCCTCAGGAGGCAAGGTGATTTCATCCCCCAACCAAGAGCGCGCCAGGAGGCGCGTTTGCAGAGAGGTGGAGAAAGGGGGCGTGGCATGTGTCTACCTCTCAGCAAGCCCACTGTGTGGGGCTTACTGGAGGTAAGAGGTAGGCCAGTTGGCCCCTAAGGACCCCCAGCAGCGAAGGGCACTTCAATCCCCATTCATGATCGCGCCAGGGAGCATGTTTGCAGAGTGGTGGGAAAAAGGGGCGTGGCCTGCTATGAGAACTTAACAATCCTGCTGTGTGGGACTTATTGGCGGTAATAGGAGGGGTAGTTGGCCCCCAAGGATGTCCTTGGGGGCCAACTACCCCTCTTGTTACCTCCAGTAAGTCCCACACAGTGGGATTGCTAAGACGTCTTTGGAGGCCATGCCCCCCTTTCTCCACCACTCTGCAAACGCGCCTCCCGGCAGACTATGGGATGGGGATGAAGTCCACTTTACTCCTGAGGGACTTTGGAGGCCAAGAAGCCCTCCTGGTACCTCCTGTAAGTCCTACGCAGCAGAATTCCTGAGTGCTGGTCGGAGGCCCAGCACCCTTTCTCCACCACTCTGCAAACGCAACTACTAGTTAAAGAAACATTTGCAATGTAATAGGTTTCGCATTTGCAAGAGTTAGAGCTATTGGCGTTGTAAATGTAAAAGTTTTTTCTAATGTTTTTTGGAGTGGAGTGGAGTGGAGTGGATGTACGTTGTTTGTAGTGGAATTATGTGATATGTTGTTCAGTGAAATTATGTGGATAGAAAGTATGTGGTATTTAGTGTATAGGAATTATGTAGAGTGGGATTATGTGTTACGGAGAGTAATTATGTGGTATGGTAGTCTGTGTTGTGGAGTGGTAACCTCAGGTTTAGTCTTCCTCATTTCCATAGAAGCTCAAATATGAACTCAGTGAGACAAAAAAAGAAGGAATCACTGAGGAGCACTTGTGGACCTAGTCAGAGGTATGAGCAGGGCCACTGGAATTATGTAACTGTTTGGCTGCACCGACTTTCACACAATTATAAATTTTCCGCATTAGCCACATAATCCATCATCTGCTCCCTAATCTGCAGATTTGAACAAAAAAAGCCTTGTTTCTAGCTCCATCGGCTCAAACGTTACCAAAAATGCAGCAACAAGTGTTACAGCATGGTGGAAGGCCCTTTGCAAACCTAGAATGGTTACCTGTTACTTATTGCTAAATGTGGGTGTTAAATTGGTACTAATAGTGTGCAAGCCACTCTTGCTTCTTTCTGTGCCTCTCTAGCCTCTTTCTGGATTTCTGTTGCTTCTTTCTGCACATTTCTTTCTTTTTCTGCACTTCTCTTGCCTCTTACTTTACCCCTCTTGCCTCTTTCTGCACTTCTGCTGCTTGTTTCTGCACATATCTTGTTTCTTCCTGCACCTCACCTGCCTCTTTCTGTACCTCTCTTGCCTCTTTCTGCAGTTCTCTTGCCTCCTTCTGCACCTCACTTGCCTCTTTCTGCAACTCTCTTGCCTCTTTCTGCAGTTCTCTTTCCTCCTTCTGCACCTCTGTTGCCTCTTTCAACACTTCTCTTGCCTGTTTCTGCACCTCTCTTGCCTCTTTCTGCACCTCCCATGCCTCTTTCTGCACCTCACTTGCTTCTTTCTGCAACCCTTTTGCCTGTTTCTGCAACCCTCTTCCCTTTTTGTGCAACTCTCTTGCCTCTTTCTATACCTCTCTTCCCTCTTTCTGCACCACTCTTGCCTCTTTCTGTACCTCTGTAGCTTCTTTCTGCACCTCTCTTGTCTCTTTCTGAACCCTTTGTGCCTCTTTCAGCACCTCTGTTGCTTCTTTCTGCAGTTCTCTTCCTTCTTTCTGCACCCCTCCTGCCTCTTTCTGTACCCCTCTTGACTCTTTGATCACCTCTCTTACCCCTTTCTGCACCCCTCTTGACTCTTTTTGCACCTCTGTTGGTTCTTTCTGCACCTCTTTTGCTTCGTTCTGCACTTCACTTGCCTCTTTCTGTACCCCTCTTGCCTCTTTCTGCACCTCTGTTCCAAATTTCTGCATCCCTCTTGCCTTATTCTGCACCCCTCTTCCCTCTTTCTGCACCTCTCTTGCTTCAGTCTGCCCACCTGTTCCCTCTTTCTGCACCCCTTTTGCCTGTTTCTGCAACTCTCTTGCCTCTTTCTGCAGTTCTC
Organism: Calotriton arnoldi; assembly: GCA_963921515.1. Taxonomy (NCBI): domain Eukaryota; kingdom Metazoa; phylum Chordata; class Amphibia; order Caudata; family Salamandridae; genus Calotriton; species Calotriton arnoldi. The sequence goes on along the minus strand of CAWUFW010011494.1, from coordinate 506,549 downwards.
TTGCCTCCTTCTGCACCTCACTTGCCTCTTTTTGCACCTCTGTTGGTTCTTTTGCACTGCTCTTGCTTCTTTCTGCACCTCTCTTGCAAATTTCTGCATGCCTCTTTCTGCACCCCTCTTACCTGTTTCTGCACCTTTCTTGCCTCTGTCTGCACCCCTGTTCCCTCTTTCTGTACCTCTTTTGCCTGTTTCTACAACTCACTTGCCTCTTTCTGCAGTTCTCTTGCCTCCTTCTGCACCTCTGTTGCTTCTATCTGCACTTCTCTTGCCTCTTTCTGCACCCCTGTTGCTTCATTCTCCACTTCCCATGCTTCTTTCTGCACGTCTTGCTTCTTTCTGCAACCCTGTTGTCTCTTTCTGCACTCGTCTTCCCTCTTTGTGCACCTCTCTTGCCTCTTACTACACCTCTTGTCTCTTTCTGCACCTCACTTGCTTCTTTCTGCACCCCTCTTGCCTCCTTCTGCACCCCTCTTCCCTCTTTGTGCAACTCTCTTGCCTCTTTCTACACCTCTCTTCCCTCTTTCTGTACCACACTTGCCTCTTTCTGTACCTCTGTTGCTTCTTTATGCACTTCTTTTTCCTCTTTCTGCACCCTTCGTTCCTCTTTCAGCACCTCTGTTGCTTCTTTCGGCACTTCTCTTCCTTCATTCTGCACCCATCATGCCTCTTTCTGCACCCTTCTTCCCCTTTCCTGCACATCTCCGGGTTCTTTCTGCACTGCTCTTGCCTCTTTCTGCACCCCTCTTGCCTCCTTCTGTACCTCTGTTGTTTCTTACTGCATTGCTCTTGCTTATTTCTGCACCTCTCTTGCAAATTTCTGCACCTCACTTGCCTCTTTCTGCACCTCACTCTCTTCCTTCTGCACCTCTCTTGCCTCTTTCTGCACTTCTCTTGCCTCTTTCTGCACTTCTCTTGCCTCTTTCTGTACCTCTCTTGCCTCTTTCCACACCTCTGTTGCTTGTTTCAGCAATTATCTTGCCTCTTTCTGTAATTCTCTTGTTTGTTTCTGCACCTCTCTTGTCTCTTTTCACCTCTGTTGCCTCTTTCTGCACCTCTCTTGCCTCTTTCTGCACCCCTCTTGCCTCTTTCTGCACCCCTCTTTTCTCTTTCTGCACCTCTCTTGCCTCTTTCTGCACCCCTGTTCCCTCTTTCTGCACCTTTCATGTCTGTTTCTGTACCTTTCTTGCCTCTTTCTGTACCTCTGTTTCTTTTTTCTGCACTTCTCTTGCTCTTTCTGCACCGTTCATGACTCTTTCAGCACCTCTGTTGCTTCTTTCTGCACTCTTCCTTCTTTCTGCACCCCTCCTGCTTCTTTCTGTACCTCTCCTGCCTCTGTGAACCTCTCCTACCTTTTTCTGCAACCCTCTTGCCTCTTATTGCACCTCTGTTGGTTCTTTCTGCACTGCTCTTGCTTCTTTCTGCACCTCACTTGCCTCTTTCTGCACTTCTCTTGCTTCTTTCTACACCTCTGTTGCTTCTTTCTGTACCTCACTTGCCTCTATGTGCACCTCTCTTGCCTCTTTCTGCACTTCACTTGCTTCCTTCTGCACCTCTCTTGCCTCTTTTGGCACCTCTGTTGCTTCTTTCTGCACTTCTCTTGCCTCTTTCTGCACCTCTGAGTTAGAGGTAGATTTGCAAATTTCTGCACTCCTCTAGCCTTATTCTGCACCCCTCTTGCCTCCTTCTGCACCTCTGTTGGTTCTTTATGCACTGCTGTTGCTTCTTTCTGCACCTCTTTTGCCTGTTTCTGCAACTCTCTTGTCTCTTTCTGCACTTCTCTTGCCTCCTTCTGCACCTCTGTTGCTTCTTTTTTGCACTTCTCTTCCTCTTTCTGCACTCCTCTTGCCTCTTTCTGCACCTCTGTTGCTTCTTTCTGCACCTCTCTTGCCTCTTTCTGCACCTCAATTGCTTCTTTCTGCACCCCTCTTGCCTCTTGCTGCACCCCTCTTCCCTCTTTGTGCAACTCTCTTGCCTCTTTCTACACCTCTCTTCCCTCTTTCCGCACCACTCTTGCCTCTTTCTGTACCACTGTTGCTTCTTTCTGCACTTCTCTTGCCTCTTTCCGCACCCTTCGTGCCTCTTTCAGCACCTCTGTTCCTTCTTTCTGTATTTCTCTTCCTTCTTTCTGCACCCCTCGTGCCTCTTTCTGCACCCTTCTTCCCTTTTCCTGCACATCTCTTGGTTCTTTCTGCACTGCTCTTGCCTCTTTCTGCACCCCTCTTGCCTCTTTCTGCACCCCTCTTGCCTCTTTCTGCACCTCAGGTGCCTCTTTATGTACCTCAAGTGCCTCTTTCTGCACTTATCTTGACTCTTCCTATACCTCTATTGCCTCTTTCTGCATCTCACTTGCCACTTTCTGCTCTTCTCTTGCCTCTTTCTGAACCTCACTCTCTTCTTTATGCACCTCTCTTGCCTCTTTCTGCTTCTCACTTGCTTCATTCTGCACCTCCATTGCCTCTTTCTGCAACTCTGTTGCTTCTTTCTGCACTTCTCTTGCCTTTTTCTGCACCCTTCTTGTCTCTTTCAGCACCTCTGTTGTTTCTTTCTGCACTTCTATTCCTTCTTTCTGCACCCCTCTTGCCTCTTTGTGTACCCTTCTTGCCTCTTTGTGTATCTCTCCTACCTCTTTCTGCACCCCTCTTGCCTCATTCTGCCCCTATGTTGGTTCTTTCTGCACTTCTCTTGCCTCTTTCTGCACTTTTCCTGCCTGTTTCTGCACCTCTCTTGCAAATTTCTGTATCCTCTTGCCTCTTTCTGCACCCCTCTTCCCTCTTTCTGCACTTTTCCTGCCTGTTTCTGCACCTCTCTTGCCACTTTTGCACCTCTGTTGCTTCTTTCTGCACTTCTCTTGCCTCTTTCTGTACCCCTCTTGCCTCTTTCAGCACCTCTGTTGCCTCTTTCTGTACTTGTCTTGCTTCTTTGTGCACCCCTCTTGCCTCTTTCTGTACCCCTCTTGCCTCTTTGTGCCCCTCTCCTTCCTCTTTCTGCACCTCTCTTGCCTTTTTCTGCAGTTCTCTTGCCTTTTTCTGCAGTTTTCTTGCCTCTTTCTGCACCTCTTTTGCTTCTTTCTGCACTTCTCTTGCCTCTTTCTGTACCCCTCTTGCCTCTTTCTGCACCTCTGTTGGTTCTTTCTGCACTGCACTTGCTTCTTTCTGCACCTCTTTTATAAATTTCTGCACCTCTGTTCCCTCTTTCTGCACCTTTCCTGCCCGTTTCAGCACCTCTCTTGCCTCTTTCAGCACCTCTGTTACTTCTTTCTGCACTTCTCTTGCTTCTTTCTGCACCCCTCTTGCCTCTTTCTGTACCCCTCTTGCCTCTTTGTGCACCTCTCCTTCCTCTTTCTGCACCTCTCTTGCCTTTTTCTGCTGTTCTCTTGCCTCTTTCTGTACCTTTTTTGCTTCTTTCTGCACTTCTCGTGCCTCTTTCAGTACCACTCTTGCCTCTTTCTGCACCTCTGTTGGTTCTTTCTGCACTGCTCTTGCTTCTTTCTGCACCTCTCCTGCTTCTTTATGCACCCCTGTTGTCTCTTTCTGCACTCGTCTTCCCTCTTTCTGTACATCTTTTGCTTCTTTCTGCACCTCTCGCTTCTTTCCGCACCCTTCTTCCCTTTTTTGCATCCCTCTTGCCACTTTTTGCACTTCATTTGCTTGTTTCTGCACCTCTCTTTCCTCTTTTGGCACCTCTGTTGCTTCTTTCTGCTCTTCTCTGGCCTCTTTCTGCACCTCTGAGTTAGAGGTAGTTTTTGCAAATTTCTGCACCTCTCTTGCCTCTTTATGCACCCCTCTTGCCTCCTTCTGCACCTCCGTTGGTTCTTTCTGCACTGCTGTTGCTTCTTTCTGCACCTCACTTGCCTCCTTCTGCACCCCTGTTGCTTCTTTTTTGCACTTCCCCTCCTCTTTCTGCACCCCTCTTGCCTCTTTCTGCACCTCTGTAGCTTCTTTCTGCACCTCTGTTGCCTCTTTCTGCACCTCACTTGCCTCTTTCTGCACCTCACTTGCCTCTTTCTGCACAACTCTTGCCTCTTTCCGCTCCCCTCTTCCCTCTTTTTGCAACTCTCTTATCTCTTTCTACACCTCTCTTCCCTCTTTCTGCACCACTCTTGCCTCTTTCTGTACCTCTGTTTCTTCTTTCTGCACTTCTCTTGCCTCTTTCTGCACCCTTTGTGCCTCTTTCAGCACCTCTGTTGCTTCTTTCTGCATTTCTCTTCCTTCTTTCTGCACCCCTCGTGCCTCTTTCTGCACCCTTCTTCCCTTTTCCTGCACATCTCTTGGTTCTTTCTGCACTGCTCTTGCCTCTTTCTGCACCCCTCTTGCCTCCTTCTGTATCTCTGTTGTTTCTTACTGCATTGCTCTTGCTTCTTTCTGCACCTCTCTTGCAAATTTCTACACTTCTCTTGCCTCTTTCTGCACTTCTCGAGCCTCTTTCTGTACCTCTCTTGCCTCTTTCTGCACCTCAAGTGCCTCTTTCTGCACTTATCTTGCCTCTTTCTATACTTCTCTTGCCTCTTTCTGCACCTCACTTGAAACTCTCCCTCACGAAGAACCCCAAAGACACCAGACTCAGCTTCCAGGAAGGAATGAAAGACATCGCAGCCTGGATGAACTACAGCTGCCTTAAGCTCAACTCGGAGAAGACAGAGGTCCTCGTCTTTGGATCCTCCTCCACCGCCTGGGACAACACCTGGTGGCCTTCCACCCTCGGAAACCCACCCACTCTATCAGACCATGCCTGAAACCTCGGCATCATTCTAGACTCCTCCCTCACCATGACCCGCCAGATCAACGCCGTCGCCTCCACCTGCTTCAACTCCCTCCACATCCTCCGCAAGACCTTCAAGTAGAGCCCCCCAAATGCATAAAGACCGTCACCCACGCACTCATAACCATCAGACTGGACTACGGCAACGCTCTCTACGCCGGAATCAACAAAACCCTGTTACACAAGCTCCAAACCATCCAGAACACCACAGCCAGACTCGTCCTTGGTACCCCACGACACGAGCACATGACCCAGCACCTACGAGACCTCCACTAGCTCTCCATCGAGAAGAAAGTAACCTTCAAGCTACTCACCCATGCCTACACATCCCTCCACAACATCGGACCGAAATACCTCAACGAAAGAGTCTCCTTTCACGTACCCAAAAGGAACCTATGCTCCGCTGACCTTGCCTTGGCAGAGACCCCGTGCTTCCACCGAACCAGAGCAGGCGGAAGAGCCTTCTCCTACGTCGCAGCAAAAACCTGGAACGAGCTCCCAGTCAACATCAGACGCTCCCCCACTCTGCACACCTTCAGGAAGAGCCTCAAGACCTGGCTCTTCGACTGATCCGGAGCTGCCCCCCCCCACCGCCTTGAGACCCTCACGGGTGAGTAGCATGCTTTATAAACCCCTGATTGATTGATTGATTGAGTTGGGGGTTTCGTGAACTGCTGTATGACGTTGAAGAGTTCTTTTGCGTTACTGGCGTTGGTGTGGATTTTGTTCTTGATAAAGGTCCTCTTGGTGTCTTTTATGCGCTTGTGGTATTCAGTCATGGCGTTCCTGTAGGTGGTCTGGTCTTCGGTGGTTTTCCTGTTCCTCCAGAGTTTCTCGAGGCATCTGCAGGAGCGCCTGGCTTCTTGGAGCTCGGTGGTGAACCAGGCGGCCTTCAGGGGGCCTTGTTTGTCAGGGTGGTGGAGGGGTGCGAGCTTATCTGCACAGCTGGTGATCCAGCGGTGTAGTTCTTTGGCTGCAGAGTTGGTGTCGGTAGTGGCGGAGGGGGGGTTGTGGAAGAGGGTGGTGTTGAGGTGTTCCTCTGTGACCTTGCTCCAGTTCCTTCATGGTGGGCACGGGGTGGGCTTGGGTGCGGTGGTGGTGTTGAAGATGAAGTGTACACAGTGGTGATCTGTCCAGGGGGGCTGCGTGGTGCGGCTGAAGTGGATGTTTGTCCCTCCTGCGAAGATGGGGTCGAGGATGTGTCCAGCTCTGTGGGTGGGGGGACTGACGAGCTGCTTTAGTCCGAGGTTGGCGAGGTTGTCCAGGAGGTTGGTGGAGATGGGGTCGCTGCTGTTGTCGAGGTGGAAGTTCAGGTCTCCGATGAGAATGTAGTCTGTGGAGGCGATGGCGTGGGGGGCGACGAGGTCGGCAATGGTGGTGGCGGAAGAGGCGCGAGGCCCAGGGGGTCTGTAGGCGAGGGTCCTGCGCAGCATGGTTCTGGGGCTGGTCTGGATCTTGAAATTGATGTTCTCTGTGTTGGAGAGGGCGTCGCTCATGATGGAGGTGGAGAGTCGGAGGGAGCTCTTATGCGCGATGGCGAGTCCTCCTCCTGGGCGGTGGGGGCGGTCCTTTCTCTGGATCTTGTATCCATCGGGGATGGCGGTAGCGATGTCGGGGGCGGAGGTGGCGTTGGTCCATGTTTCCGTGAAGAAGGCGACATCTGGCGAGAGGGTGTCGAGCAGGTCCCAGATCTCTACGGCGTGTCTGTGTAAGGAGCGCATATTGAGGAGGATGCACGTCAGGGCTTCGGTGGTAAGGGCGTCTGGCGTGGGTTCGGTGGCCATGGGGGGGCTGTCGATGGTGAAGGACTGTCTGCAGTGTCGGCAGGAGAACTGGCCATGGGTGGTGTTCGGTGTCGCTCGCTGGCAGCTGTCGTTCCTACTGGGGTTGAGTGCGAGGAGATCAGCGGGGTTGTAGCGGTGGGAGGTCGTAGATCAAGGGTTCCTGGCGCTGGCTGCGGTCGGGTCGCGGACGGGCACAGACGGGCTTGCCATTGGCGCGCCAGCGGCGCGCATGCTGCGAGCCATTAAGTAGGGTAGGTGAAGACAGACACGGGCACAGAGACAGAAAGACGGAGAAATGGCATGAAGACAGACACGGGCACAGAGACAGAAAAACGGAGAAATGGCACGAAGACAGACACGGGCACGGAGACAGAAAGACAGAAAGATGGCACAAGGACAGACACGGGCACAGAGGCAGAAAAACAGAAAAATAGCACAAAGACAGACACAGACAACAGCGGCCAGCAGAAGAGCAAGGCTCTCCCACTGGACCACCAGGGATGAAGCGCAGGCAAGAGCCTGCAGGTGGAGGAGGGCCTCTACCACATACGTGAGTGAGCAGATCATGGTGCCCAGAGCAATGGCACTTAGAAGCGGAGCTGCAGGGGGAGAGCAGGTCCCTGCTCTTGCTTTTATCTGCACCTCTTTTGCAAATTTCTGTATCCCTCTTGCTTCTTTCTGTACCCCTGTTCCCTCTTTCTGCACCTTTCCTGCCTGTTTCTGCACCTCTCTTGCCTCCTTTGCACCTCTGTTGCTTCTTTCTGCACTTCTCTTGCCTCTTTCTGCACCCCTCTTGCCTCTTTCAGCACCTCTGTTGCTTCTTTCTGCACTTCTCTTGCTTCTTTGTGCAAACCTCTTGCCTCTTTCTGTACCCCTCTTGCCTCTTTGTGCACCTCTCCTTCCTCTTTCTGAACCTCTCTTGCCTTTTTCTGCAGTTCTCTTGCCTCTTTCTGCACCTCTTTTGCTTCTTTCTGCACTTCTCTTGCCTCTTTCTGTACCCCTCTTGCCTCTTTCTGCACCTCTGTTGGTTCTTGCTGCACTGCTCTTGCTTCTTTCTGCTCCTCTTTTGCAAATTTCTGTATCCCTCTTGCCTCTTTGTGCACCTCTCCTTCCTCTTTCTGCACCTCTCTTGCCTTTTTCTGCTGTTCTCTTGCCTCTTTCTGCACCTCTTTTGCTTCTTTCTGCACTTCTCTTGCCTCTTTCAGTACCACTCTTACCTCTTTCTGCACCTCAGTTGGTTCATTCTGCACTGCTCTTGCTTCTTTCTGCACCTCTCCTACTTCTTTCTGCACCCCTGTTATCTCTTTCTGCACTCCTGTTGTCTCTTTCTGCACTCGTCTTCCCTCTTTCTGCATCTCTCCTGCTTCTTTCTGCACTTCTCTTTCTTCTTTCTGCACCCCTCTTGCCTTTTTCTGTACCCCTTTTGCTTCTTTGTGCGCCTTTCCTGCCTCTTTCTGCACCTCTCTTGCCTTTTTCTGCACCTCTCTTGCCTCTTTCTGTACCTAACTTGCCTCTTTCTGTACTTCTCTTGCTTCTTTCCACACCTCTGTTGCTTCTTTTGGCAATTCTCTTGCCTCATTCTGCACTTCTTTTGCTTGTTTCTGCACCTCTCTTGCGTCTTTCTGCACCTCTGTTGCCTCTTTCTACACCTCACTTGCTTCTTTCTGCACCCCTCTTGCCTCTTTCTGCACCCCTCTTTTCTCTTTCTGCAACTCTCTTGCCTCTTTCTGCACCACTGTTACCCCTTTTTGCACTTTCCCTGCCTGTTTCTGCACCTCTGTTGGTTCTTTCTGCACTGCTCTTGCTTCTATCTGCACCTCTTTTGCAAATTTCTGTATCCCTCTTGCCTCTTTCTGCACCCCTGTTCCGCCTTTCTGTACCTTTCCTGCCTGTTTCTGCACCTCTCTTGCCTGTTTTGCACTTCTGTTGCTTCTTTCTGCACTTCTCTTGCCTCTTTCTGCACCCCTCTTGCCTCTTTCAGCACCTCTGTTGCTTCTTTCTGCACTTCTCTTGCTTCTTTGGGCACCCCTCTTGCCTCTTTCTGTACCCCTCTTGCCTCTTTCTGCACCCCTCTTTTCTCTTTCTGCACCTCTCTTGCCTCTTTCTGCACCTTTCCTGCCTGTTTCTGCACCTCTCTTGCCTCTTTCTGTACCTCTGTTGCTTTTTTCTGCACTTCTCTTGCTCTTTCTGCACCGTTCGCGCCTCTTTTAGCACCTCTGTTGCTTCTTTCTGCACTTCTCTTCCTTTTTTCTGCACCCCTCCTGCCTCTTTCTGTACCTCTTTTGCCTCTTTGTGCACCTCTCCTACCTTTTACTGCACCCCTCTTGCCTCTTTTTGCACCTCTGTTGGTTCTTTATGCACTGCTCTTGCTTCTTTCTTCACCTCACTTGCCTCTTTCTGCATTTCTCTTGCTTCTTTCTGAACCTCACTTTCTTCTTTCTGCACCTCTCTTGCCTCTTTCTGCACTTCTCTTCTTTTTTTCTGTACCCCTCCTGCCTCTTTCTGTACCTCTCTTGCCTCTTTTTGCACCTCTCTTGCCTCTTTCTGCACTTCTCTTGCCTCTTTCTGCACTTCTCTTGCCTCTTTCTGCACCTCTGAGTTAGAGGTAGTTTTTTGCAAATGTCTGCACCCCTCTTGCCTCTTTCTGCACCCCTCTTGCCTCCTTCTGCACCTCTGTTGGTTCTTTCTGCACTGCTCTTGCTTCTTTCTGCAACTCTTTTGCCTGTTTCTGCAACTCTCTTGCCTCTTTCTGCACTTCTCTTGCCTCCTTCTGCACCTGTTTCTTTTTTTTGCACTTCTCTTCTTCTTGATGCACCCCTTTGCCTCTTTCTGCACCGTTGTTGCTTCTTTCTGCACTTCTTTTGCTTCTTTATGCACTTCTCTTGCTTCTTTCTGCACCCCTCTTGCCTTTTTCTGTACCCCTTTTGCTTCTTTGTGCACCTGTCCTGCCTCTTTCTGCACCTCTCTTGCCTTTTTCTGCACCTCTCTTGCTTCTTTCTTCACCTCACTTGCCTCTTTCTGCACTTCTCTTGCTTCTTTCCACACCTCTGTTGCTTCTTTCAGCAATTCTCTTGCCTCTTTCTGCACTTCTTTTGCTTGTCTCTGCACCTGTCTTGCCTCTTTCTGCACCTCTGTTGCCTCTTTCTACACCTCACTTGCTTCTTTCTGCACCCCTCTTTTCTCTTTCAGCACCTCTCTTGCCTCTTTCTGCACCCCTGTTCCCCCTTTCTGCACCTTTCCTGCCTGTTTCTGCACCTCTCTTGCCTCTTTCTGTACCTCTGTCGGTTCTTTCTGCACTTCTCTTCCTTCTTTCTGCACCTCACTTGCCTCTTTCTGCACTTCTCTTGCTTCTTTCTACACCTCTGTTGCTTCTTTCAGCAATTCTCTTGCCTCTTTCTGCACTTCGCTTCCTTCTTTCTACACCCCTCCTGCCTCTTTCTGTACCTCTCTTGCCTCTTTGTGCATCTCTCTTGCCTCTTTCTCCACTTCACTTACTTCTTTCTGCACCTCTCTTGCCTCTTTCGGCACCTCTGTTGCTTCTATATGCACTTCTCTTGCCTCTTTCTGCACCTCTGTTACCTCTTTCTACACCTCACTTGCTTCTTTCTGTATCCCTCTTGCCTCTTTTTGCACCCCTCTTTTCTCTTTCTGCACCTCTCTTTCCTCTTTCTGCACCTGTGTTCCCCCTTTCTTCACCTTTCCTACCTGTTTCTGCACCTCTCTTGCCTCTTTCTGCACCTCTGTTGGTTCTTTCTGCACTTCTCTTGCTCTTTCTGCACCCTTTGCGCCTCTTTCAGCACCTCTGTTGCTTCTTTCTGCACTTCTCTTTCTTCTTTCTGCAGCCCTCCTGCCTCTTTCTGTATCTCTCTTGCCTCTTTGTGCACCTCTCCTACCTTTTTCTGCACCCTTCTTGCATCTTTTTGCACCTCTGTTCGTTCTTTCTGCACTGCTCTTGCTTCTTTCTGCACCTCACTTCCCTCTTTCTGCACTTCTCTTGCTTCTTTCTACACCTCTGTTGCTTCTTTCAGCAATTCTCTTGCCTCTTTCTGCTCTTCTCTTCCTTCTTCACCCCTCCTGCCTCTTTCTGTACCTCTCTCACCTCTTTGTGCACCTTTCCTACCTTTTTCTGCACCCCTCTTGCTTCTTTTTGCACCTCTGTTCATTCTGCACTGCTCTTGCTTCTTTCTGCACCCCTCTTGCCTCTTTCTGCACCCCTCTTTTCTCTTTCTGCACCCCTCTTGCCTCTTTCTGCACCCCTGTTGCCTCTTTCTGCAACTGTCCTGCCTGTTTCTGCACCTCTCTTGCCTCTTTCTGTACCTCTGTTGCTTTTTTCTGCACTTCTCTTGCTCTTTATGCACCGTTCGTGCCTCTTTCAGCACCTCTGTTGCTTCTTTCTGCACTTCTCTTCCTTCTTTCTGCACCCCTCTTGCCTCACTGTACCTCTCTTGCCTCTTTGTGCACCTCTCCTACCTTTTTCTGCACCCCTCTTGCCTCTTTTTGCACCTCTGTTGGTTCTTTCTGCACTGCTCTTGCTTCTTTCTGTACCTCACTTGCCTCTTTCTGCACTTCTCTTGCTTCTTTCTACACCTCTGTTGCTTCTTTCAGCAATTCTCTTGCCTCTTTCTGCACTTCTCTTCCTTCTTTCTGCACCCCTCCTGCCTCTTTCTGTACCTCTCTTGCCTCTTTCTGCACTTCACTTGCTTCTTTCTGCACCTCTCTTGCCTCTTTCGACAGCTCTGATGCTTCTTTCTGCACTTCTTTTGCCTCTTTCTGCACCTCTGAGTTAGAGGTAGTTTTAATCCCCCTGCCCTATTATGTACTAGGGCCTTACAGGGGCGGTCATGCGAATCATAGGGATACCCCAACCCATAGTGTACCCTAGTGTATGTAGGTGTTTTTACCGTATTCTAAGTGTCTTTCAGCTTAGCACTGGCTCCGGGCCTGGTTAGTCAGAGTCAGTTACCACCAGTACCAGTCAGCAAAAAGTTGGGGGCACAGGATGACTTTGCAACAAGGCCTCTTTCTGCACCTCTGTTGGTTCTTTCTGCAAATCTCTTGCTTCTTTCTGCACTTTTCTTCGTCTTTCTGGACTTCTGTTGCCTCTTTCTGCATTTCTCTTGCTTCTTTCTGCGCCTTTCTTCCTCTTTCTGCACATGTCCTACCTCTGTAGGCATAGTTAGAAATTAGCATTTAAAAAGCCTTTGAAATTCACTGAAAAAACCATAGGTTTCAGTGACGTTATAGTTAGAAATTAGCATTTAAAAAACCTTAGAAATTCTCTGAAAATACCATAGGTTTCAGGAACGTTATAGATTAGAAAATATCATTTAAAAAAACCTTTGAAATTCACTGAAAAAATCATAGGTTTCAGGGACGTTATAGTTAGAAATTAGCACTTAAAAACCATAGAAATTCGCTGAAAAAAACAGGTTTCAGGGACGTTATAGTTAGTTGGACATTTCACTCTTACAAAACCAGAGAAATTCAGCCGTTATAGTTAGTTGAGCTAAGTATAACTTGCGCCCCACAATGCACTGCTGATGACATCACATATTACATCACTCATGATATGGTCAGTGACATCAAGGATGACATCACTGATGACATCTCAAATGACATCATCCATGTGATCCTCTGATGTACCTCCTTACAGCCTAATATAACCTTTGATACACCCACTCTAAAATACAGACTGCCATTCTCGAAACCATAGACACACCAATACCAGTTACTACATACCCACTCACTTATTCCTAGGTCTACACACACATTCACTCAGTCACCCATACAGTCACTCATACATGCAGTCACTCATCAATACAGCCACTACCATATGCACTCATACACCTATACAGACACTTACACACTGCCACTCACCCATAGAGTTACTTACACAGCTAGTTAGTCATGCAAAGAATCAATCACACTCCCATTTACTCACCTATACAGTTATACACACACCACCTCACTTATTCACACAGATACTAACACATACTTACTCTCTAATACAATCACTGACACAAGCACACACTCATCCATACAGCCACTCTCACAATCACTCACTCTCACATATAGTTATTTATATACTCCAACACTCACATATAATGCCTTTCACATATGTAGTTACTCACACATGTACCACTGAGACATCCATTCACTCACCAACACAGCCATACACACACTCACCCACCCATACAGCCCCTCACAGACACACTCTTGAACCCATACACCCAGTGAATCACCCACTCACACATCCATGCAGTGAGTCACACACACCCCACCCACCCACACAGATACTCAGGCACCCATACAGATACTCAGACAAGCAATCAATATCCCATATAGACACTCATGTAGCTACTCACCAACCCATGCAGTCGCTTACACACCAACAGACAGACTGATACAGACATTCACACAGTTTAGTCACTAACCCATGCATTCAGTAAGACACGTTTAATCACTCACTTATACAGTCAGTCACACACCTACTAAATCATCCATTCAGACAGTAATACACCCACTCATTCTTCAATACACCTTGGCCTATATATATTTAAAACATATTTAAACTTTACAGAAACACACAGTCACTGGATGATGTTATCAGTGATGTCATTTGAGATGTCATCAGTGATGTCAGTCAGTCAAAATTGCTTTATTCGATCAATCAAAATCATAAAAGCATACAAAAATACCCAATATTCCAAAAAGATAAAATGAATAACATTCATAGACCATCAATGATAAAATGCAGGGCTAAAAATTCCATGTTAAAATATACGACATACACATTAAAAAGGGGGGAATCTATTGCACAAAAAGATAGGACATTCTTAAAACGCCTGATATTTAGGGAACAAGAAGAAAACACATAATCGATCCAGCACATAAAAATTTACTTTCTTTTGCTTCTTGCTCTAACTGCTGCGACTAAAAAACTGGCAATATTAAAGATTTCCCAATGACTGTTAAGCATCTGCAGATACACTAGGGCCGGTCTAACCTGCAGGAAGCCTTTGTCTTTTAAAATTGGGAAAATAAAACGCTTCCGGATTTGCAGGTAGTGATCGCAGAACATTACGAAGTGCATAGTGTCTTGCCTTGAAAAACTGTCGCAGGAACAGGGTCCCAGGTCCTCTGGCCTGCTCCAGCCCAAAGGCTCAGCAAACAGGAAATGTAAGAGGTTAAACCTCAGTCTAGTCAATAAAAAACGATGTCTGGGTTTAGTGACTATGTCCAGATAGGGTTCTATCATATTAGAAGTTTTTAAACGTCTGGTGGGTTCGAACTGTAAACTTTGATAGCTCTGCGACCTCTCTTTCTGCAGTTGCAAAACACAAAAATGCCGTCTTTCCACACCCCACATCCTTATTGCATAATTTTTCTGGATTATCAAAGACATCAGGGCGACCTAACTCCCTAGCAATACTTTTCACGTAGTTGAGCCATGGAATCCTACTAGCCCTGTCTAGTGTCATGCAATCTCTGATGATCTTACGATTTAGCTCTAATTCTGGATTACCCCAGATCGAGATCCATTTAAGAAAGGGGGACATTTTGATTACATCGGTCACATAGCCAATGCCCAGTTCTTCATGAATTATATACGAGGATGTGGAATGGGGAACTGAGAGCAGGCTTCTTAAAAATTTGTTTTCCCAAGTTTGAATCTCTGGACAATTTATGAACCCCCAGATATCAGAGCCGTAATTGGCAATGGCTATACACTTAGATTGATATAAATTAAGCATTGCCTTCATTGGTTTAGCGCCCAACCTTTGGGCAAAGTCAAGTATCGGGCCTGAGGAACGAGCCATGGCAATTCTTTTTGCCCTCCTCTGCGGGGCCCAGGAACATCTCTTATCGAATAAAACACCAAGGTACGGGAATGAGGAGACCCTGGTTATTTCATTTCCGTCACAGCCAAACATCTTGATTTTACTAGTCTTTTCTCCCAGGCTCATGGCATGTGATTTGGAAAAATTAACATTTAAATCCAAAGAGCCCATAAAATCAGCAAATGAGGATAACAGAGGCTGGAGCCCCACGGCAGTACGTGCCATCAGTGATGTCATCAGTGATGTCGCTGACCATGTCATGAGTGATGTAATATGTGATGTCATCAGCAGTGCATTGCGGGGGCGCGAGTTATACTTAGCTCAACTAACTATAACGGACGAATTTCTCTGGTTTTGTACGAGTGAAATGTCCAACTAACTATAACGTCCCTGAAACCTGTGGTTTTTCAGTGAATTTCTATGGTTTTTTTAAATGCTAATTTCTAACTATAACGTCCCTGAAACCTATGGTTTTTTCAGTGAATTTCAAAGGTTTTTTGAATGATAAATTCTAACTATAACGTCCCTGAAACCTATGGTTTTTTTCAGTAAATTTCTAAGGTTTTTTAAATGCTAATTTCTAACTATAGCGTCCCTGAAACCAATGGTTTTTTCAGTGAATTTCAAAGGTTTTTTAAATGCTAATTTCTAACTATAACGTCTCTGAAACCTATGGTTTTTTCAGTGAATTTCAAAGGTTTTTTAAATGCTAATTTCTAACTATAACGTTCCTGAAACCTATGGTTTTTTCAGTGAATATATATATATATATATATATTCCACTTTCACTCCTCCTTCACCGTGTATCCGAGGAAAACAGCCACACCAACGCGGTATTGATTTACGGGTATTTTATTGGCAAATGAAACAGATGCGTTTCGATCTTGCGATCTTTATCACCTAACCCGTTTCTCAGTATGTCACTTTCTTTTGTACAACGTCAAATTGACGCATTTATTTATATTATGAAGGGCATTGAAAGAAGAGGATATATTATATATACCGGGATCAAGACCAGTGTGGTCGAAACGCGTAGGTGAGAGTGCTTGGCTTAGTTGCTTTATGACTCAATAACGTACTTGGACATATCGCAGGCAAGTGCAGTGTTATTTTCTGATTGGTGGTCAATAATTTGCGGGGGGAGTCCACCCCTGATGAGTGCACCAACTGTGCAAAGTGCGCCCTTTGTTTATGGACTAACTTGATGAGTAAAAAAAAAAAAAATAATAATAATATATATATATATATATATATATATATATATATATATATATATATATATATATATATATATTATGGAGGGCATTGAAAGAAGAGGATAAAAGGAAGGTGCTTTGATTTTAATTCTGCCCTCTACAGCGCCTACATTCTGTGGATGATGTCATCAGTGATTTCATTTGCGATGTCATCAGTGATGTCACTGACCATATCATGAGTGATGTAATATATGAGGTCATAAGCAAAGCATTGGGGGCGTTAATTATATCTGCTGAATTTTTCTGGTTTTGTACAAGTGAAATGTTAGCCTAACTATAACGTCCCTGTAACCTTTGTTTTTCCCCCCTGAATATATATATAAATCTCTTTCCCTTGCTTGGCCTGCTAAAGTGGCTAATATTTTGTAGATGAAGAAGGGACAATTCAGCTCTATTCATGGCCACAGTGTTGAGTTTGCCTCTAATAGCTTTGACTTTTAGTTTATGTGAGTTGGTGCTAGGCACAGAATTTCAGGCATACTACTGGGGCTGTCATGTTATACCTCACCCGGGCTCCTGTTCCTCCTCTGTGTAATTCTCATTCAATCAATCAGGCGTTTGTTGAGCGCGACTACTCACCCGTAAGGGTCTCAAGGCGCTGGGGGTGGGGGGGGTGCAGGTTCCAGTCCATCAAGGAGGGGGTCTGTTGAAGAGCCAGGTTTTGAGGTTTCTTGCGAAGGTGGGGAGCGATGTTGTCTGTCTGAGGTGGAGCGTAAGGGCGTTCCAGGCTCTGACCGCGAGGAAGGAGAAGGAGCAGCCTCCCGATCTGGTCTTTCTGATGCAGGGGACCACAGCATAGGAGAGCTGGGCTGATCGTAGGGTCCTTTGGGGTGCGTGGAATTTGAGTCGGCTGTTCAGGTATGCTGGTCCGGTGTCGTGGAGGGCCTTGTGTGCGTGGATGAGCATCTTGAAGGTGACTCTAGCCTCAATGGGGAGCCAGTGGAGTGTTTTCAGGTGCTGGGAGATGTGGCAGTGTCTTGGCAGGTTGAGGACCAGTCTTGCGGCGGCGTTCTGGATGTTCTGTAGCTTGCGGGTGAGGTTTTTGTTTGTTCCGGCGTAGAGTGCGTTGACCAGGGTGTGAGTGACGGTCTTTCTGTGTTCGAGGGGGATCCATTTGAAGTTCTTACGTAGGAGGCGGAGGGTGTGGAAGCAGGAGGATGAGACGGAGTTGATCTGGCAGTCCATTTTGAGCTCGGAGTCCAGGATGATTCCCAGGTTGCGTGCGTGGTCCGTGGGGGTGGGCGGGCTTCCAAGGGCGGGGGGCCACCAGGTGTCGCTCCAGGCATCGGGGTTTGGGCCCATGATGAGTACTTCTGTTTTGTTGGTGTTTAGTTGTAGGCAGCTGTTTCTCATCCATTTGGCGACGGCTTCCATGCCTTCTCGAAAGTTGTGTCTGGCGGTGTTGGGTTCGTTGGATAGGGAGAGGATGAGTTGGGTGTCGTCTGCGTTTGACACAATGTTGAGTCCGTAGGTTCTGACGATGGGGGCGAGCGGAGCCATGTAGACGTTGAAGAGTGTAGGGCTGAGGGAGGACCCCTGGGGGACTCCACAGGTGGTTGGTGTAGGGTCTGAGAGGAAAGGGAGGAGTCTGACCCGCTGCGTTCTGCCGGAGAGGAAGGAGCGGATCCAGACGAGGGCCTTGTCCTGGATCCCTGCGTCGTGGAGTCTGCGTATTATGGTGCAGTGAGAGACTGTGTCGAACACCGCTGAGAGGTCGAGGAGGATGAGGGCTACTGTTTCTCCTTTGTTCAGTAGGGTGCGGATGTCGTCTGATGCGGCAAGGAGGGCGGTTTCCGTACTGTGGTTTTTTCTGAAGCCAGATTGGGAGGAGTCGAGGGTCTTGTGCTCTTCGATGAATGTGACGAGTTGGCTGTTGATGGCTTTCTCGATGACTTTCGCAGGGAACGGGAGCAGGGAGATGGGTCTGTAGTTTTTGAGGTCGGTGGGGTCCGCCGAGGGTTTCTTCAGGACAACATAGAAATACACACCAGGGGAATGACGCCCACCTTACAAACAGACACATTATTTCATACATGTTTTTTGTCTGCGGAGAAAACATTTTTCCTATGGAGAAAGCCATTCTCCTACACCCCACACCAAATCTGGGTGTGATCCTTTCCCCTCCCAATGCCTGAAAAACAAGATGCTTGAGCTCTTGGCTGGTGTAAATCTCCAACCATTTGCAGGGCGAGAAAGGGTAGGATCAGAGTTTGGGAATGCCCACAATCAAAACGTTCTCAAACATACAAGGTTAACCATGTCCTTGCTTTGCCCAATTCCCACCGCTTGTGTGGGATCTGTGACTATGAATGTTTCCATACTGGTGCCAGAGAAGTCCACAGTAGCAAATCCATTTACAGCTGCGAGAAATCCTTTTAGGAATTCCTGGTAGGCCTAAGTGAAGATAGGTTCACAGCTGAAAATTCCTTGGAGAATTGGCAGTGTCATTCATATACACCGCCTGGTGTATTCTGCTTGTTTGTGAACCTCGAAGATAGCCACATTGTGTACGATTCTCTTTTTGGTATCAACACATTCAGCAGGGGTATTGTTCTCGTAAGATGCCCTGGTACACCCAGCAAAATAGGGCATAACCATTAGAGTATAAGAGCAAGGTTTGAGCCAAAACCTAAAAGGAAATTAAATTAAGCACCTTGTCCACTCATAAAAGATCATTTCCACAATTCTTTGCAGAAGGCACACGTCAGAAATCGTATCAGGTTATGTGCAGCTACAGCAGATTAAGTAGAAGGTAGTAAGACTGATGCTCCCATAAGACAAAGTAAGGCAGCAACTTTAGGACGTCATCTAGGGTAATGCCAAAATATTTCAAAAGGTCTCATAATGGACATTTCTAGGTGTATTGGGAGTGCGCAAGAATTCTCACAACGTTCCTAAAAATTGGTATCCTGGAAAGCAATGATCCTTAGAAGGGCATTTTCCCACCTCCTGGCCTTCAATGTAAAGCTCTTCATCAGGGATATACCAGAGGTCAGAAGTAAGACTGGATTATTTGCTTGTTAACTCTTAATAAGGGTCTCTTCTTCCAACTGTATGGGATGGTTAGCAAACTTGGGAGTTAGTAAACCCACCAGCAAAACAGAACAGACAAGGAACAGCAGCAAGTGGCAGATAGGCAGTGCCACTGGAATTATGCAATTGTGAGGTTGCGGCAATTTTCGCATAGTTATAGATGTGTCACATTTGCCACATAATCCATCATCTGCTGCATAATCTGCAGATTTTAACCCCAGAATGTTTAGTTTCTAGCTCAAACGGTTCAAAAGTTACTAAAATCGCACCAGCGCAGTGGAAGTCCTTTTCCCTTATCACATTGCTGTTGCTTATTGCTATATTTGGGTATTAAACTGGCACTAATGAGGTCCGCCCGATGCCCAAACAGTGTTAACAAGTGGAAAAAGTACAAAGTAATGAAGTAACACTATTTAAAAATGTGCCGCATTACGCCGCATAATTTACTCAACTCTGCCACATAATTTGGCGCTCTCCTGCCACATAATTCCAATGGCCCTGCAAATGGGCCATGCTCTCGTAGTTATTCTGATACAAAACCTTTGGTAATCAGAAGAAAGAAAAAAAGAGAAACTAATACGTAGACTTGAAGCATGTTACCTGGTCCCATACTGTGAACAGCTGTTCTAGCTCAGAGCTAAGCACCTGTTTTTGTGTGTCTGTAGTACCTAAAGAACATACTTTTAACTCTACTGCTTTCTGATTGAATGCACAAATTGCAGACATCACAAATTGGAAACCGTGAGCAGTGATGGCTCTCTTTTTTACCAAGCTGTGCTGTCTGAATTGCACATATTAATTTCAGTGCCCTAGTTTTTTTTTTAGTTTTTCTCATTTAAATAAATAGGGTATATACCTGCAGTGATTGTCACCCTGATATTGTAATGACTGTGACGAGAAGAAGGACAAAGTAGTAATCTGTGCAGGCTTGGATTTTTTATTTTTTAAGCAGCATGGCTAAAATATATTTTGGGCATGCCAGTGTGCTAACACCTCACGCTAAAGAGTGATACCAGAAGTCATGTAGCGATGCCATCTACAAATCTAGACCTCAGCTGATAAAGAGGTGGACAAGACACTGCCTTGCCTGCAGTCGCGGCTCGCCGTTGGGGGGGTGGAGTGTTGTGCGGGAGTTACCGCTGGGGGGCTCAGGTAAAATAATATTAAAAATAATCCACAAGAAAGGAAGGTGCACTCTGATGGGAGTCAGACAGGAAACACACTTGTAGTCCAAAAAAGTTCTTCTTTTTATTTGAAGTTGTTTGATTTAAAACCGGCACCCAGCCAATGCGTTTCGTACCCTAGTGCCACGGGAACTTCGTCAGGGCTGTAACAATTGTAAAAGATTGACATAAATTTACATATAGTACATATACATAAAAAGAATACAATGGACAAAATTATAAACAATACAGAACATTAAGAATGCACATGGCCCAAGACAATACAGAAATTAAAACAAGCAAATCAACAAATGACAACAAAAACATATAAAAATGTACATACAACATTAAAAAATGACGACATGTCGCCATGCAATTAATCCAAACAGGAAAATAATGGTGATAAGAAAAATAATCAAAAGGTGGGAAGAAATGACATCAGCACAGGAATAACCCTTTAGCGTAATCAAGAATCAGAAAAAGGAGGAAAGTAAGAGAAAGATATCTGTGACACCATAATAGAGCCTAGACACAACAGACCAAGGTACCAAAATTAGAACACCCCTGGGCGAGTGAGGCATAAAGAATAAAGACAGAGCATAGACAGAACAAAATTGTTGACATTGCAACAAATACCCGAAGGCTACTGAGTGGAGCCAATATTGTAATGTTGCTAATGTCAGACCATGATACGAAAGGCCAATGATACCCAAAGAACTATAGGAGATAATAATCAGATAAAAACCTCAGTGTAGAGCGTAACAGAAAAATATAATAATATGAGGCGGCATCTCACCTTACTAGGAATATCAGATACATTCTGAAAAGCCAAACTATTTCAAAATTGGTCCCATTGAGGTGTGTATGAACACTTCTACAGATCAATCAACAGAACAACAGTTTTCCATAAATGAGGCAGAAACACGTAAAAAGCGTAAAGGGAAACAATCCTAGATGGGCGAAAGTAAAAGCCATCGAGAAACAAGACCAAAACACTCGTCTAGAGACACGAGAAAGCAGGTATGCATAAGTCCTGAAGTACTTTCTGTAAAGTCAAAAAGAAGTAGGTGGACGTCAGTGGAGAATATAACCAACACACTCTTCTAGGGTAAAGAGTATTAAAAAGGAGCAAGGACAATACTAAAAATGAACATAGATGAGAGGAATAACACTATGCGGTGTTAGAAATATAAACGCAAATCGGACGCATAAAGTCTCACCTTAGTAAAGTGAAACAGGTATCCAATGTTTAGTCACAAAAGTTAGAACATAGGCTCATGAATATCATGGCACGCAAGTGCAGATAAAACCCGCTATCAGAATCTGAAAATAAAAGGAAGCAATTAAGCATACCATGGCGATCTAGTCCGGTACATTCCCTGAAATATCACCTCCACTCGGAAGCATAAAGTCTCACCTTTATAAGGTAAAACAAGCATCCAATGTTAATCACAAAAGTTAGAACATGGGCTCACGGATGTAGTGGCACACGGTGTAGATTAAAACCCGCTATCAGTATCTGAAAATAAAAGGAAGCAATTAAGCATACCATGGGGATCTTGTCCGGTACATTCCCTAAATAAACATCTATCAAAATATATCACACCAGAGAAATAAGAAAGTCTAAGTGGTTCAGCCAACAATTTAAGATCAAAAAGTGGAGATTTTCATAACCTCGTAACACCAAAGGCTTCCAACTTAGAGTTCACAGCGCACAATTGCCATTCTCAATAACATAGACTATCTGGGTTCAAGATACATAGTTTATACGACCGCAGTCAAAATCTAGAAATGTCCGGAAGGTGAGAAAAACGAACATAAGCGCACAGTTTGTAAAGGGCACATCAATAGCGCTATAGATGTTTTTGCCATATGACACCAGTAACTACTCTTCGTAGTGAGGGAGGAATTGAAACTATAACTAGTGAGGCAATATCAAAACCTAGTCACCAAGCCTGAAACACATACAAGTCAAGGGCTCACAGATGCCGTATATGAAACCATTCCAAGACCTACCACCTATTGATAAAAACTGTGTGGACATCACGTAAGGCACGCCAGGTGCATCGTGTACGCCGGCAACAGCGTACTTGAAGACAAAATTATTAATATCACCGGTCCATTGTGCGCACGGTTCGCCCATTCCTCAAAAAATTACCACAAAGGGCAAACGCTTACCTCAGCGGGGGCGGACAATTGCCGAACAGCATGGTAGTTAACGTCAGCATAAATTCAATACTGGAGCCACAGTTTCTCAATCGGCTAAGTAGACACTCGAACAAGCGTAATGACGTCAACGCAGTGTGTTCATAATGCAACATAAACAAAGGACCAGCGAACGATGGGCTAAGGATACCCATTCCGTGGCGGCCGTATTAGAGTGAATAAAGGTCCTATCGGCGCTCAAGGGGAGATAATATAAACTCTTAAAAAGGCTCATGGGGAGATTATATAAAATCCTAAATAGTCAGCGTAAATTAAATACTGGAACCCCAGTTTCTCAATTGGCTAAATAGACATGCGAACAAGTGTAATAACGTCAAAGCAGTGTGTTCGTAATAGAACATGAAAAAAGGTCCAGCGAACGATAGACTACGGATTCCCATTCCATGGCGGCCATATTGGAGTGAGTAGAGATGCTATCGGCGCTCAAGGGGAGATAATTTAAACTCTTAAATAGGCTCACGGAGAGATTATATAAACTCCTAAGTAGACAAACCGGCCCAGTTAGGGTGTCAAATATGAATTAAATTTATAAACAGGGAAACAAGAAAAGGTGTCCCATTGTTCACTCATCTGAAAATTGAAAGGTGTTCGATCAACAATGGTGGGCATAATGCCCCCTCGCAATGGAACAGTATGGCCACCCAATACATTTGTATGTGGGTCAATATACCCGGAAAATATGTAGGAGCATAATATGTCAATCTCCTCGTATGGGAAAGTGGCAATCTAATAGTGTGGGCAGACCGAGGCAAGCTGTGAAATAAAATGGACCAAACAGCCCAATAGGCAGCAGGGTGAATGTGTGGTAATAACCCCCCCCAATTTTTTTTTAACGGAAATAATAGTGCCAAGCACTAAAAATCAGGCAAGTTCAAGCCCAAGCAGATAGAATAACTAAGAGCTGCAACCTATCATGTAACCAGAGTGCCGCCTCAAGATTAGATAACACTGCGCAGTATAATAAACCAAAGAGATAATAAATCCCAGATACCGCAAGGTTCAAAATGATAAAAAGGAAGGGACCAGGTAAAGTCAAGGATAGAAAAAGAAATACAATTAGGTAAAAAAGTGGTAGTGTAGTATTAACAGGTGGTTCACTTATAACTTTAAATATCATACAGTATTGATAAGTCTAGTGAAAGCAATTGCATACAACATCAGAAAAGTTGGGTCACAGAGGTTCTTTTTTCTTAATCTCTATCCAAGGAAGTAGTGAAATTCCCTATCGGTATTGTGACCCATTTGGGTAGCTTTCAAGCGACAAATCCATTTAGCCTCCTTCTGCCTGACCTGTAAGTCTCGATCGCCACCCCTAACCCCGAGGGGTACGTGGTCGATACCATGGAACCAGAAGAAATTGTCTTCCGGATGAACTCCCATATAGTGTTCCCTTACGGGATAGCGGCTGTCCCCATTAAGTATTGCCCTGCGGTGTTCCTGAATTCGAACCTTAAGTGGACGCACTGTACTTCCAACATAAATGATGTTACATTTGCAGCCCAAAACATATATTACATGTGTTGTGTTGCAATTTATAAAGTGTGCAATCTTGTGTGGTTTTGAGGTGTTGTAGGTGAAGTCAGTGATCTTATTTCTCCCAAAGGGGCAAATGTTACAGGACCCGCAAGTAAAAAAACCTTTTGGTTTAGAAGGTAACCAGGTTTTGCGTTGGTTGGTCACATGGCTCGCACACAGAGCATCACGCAGGGATCTCCCTTTGCGATAAGTGATAGAGGGTCTGTTAGGCAGGCACTCATTGAGGCCAGGAATATCCTTCAGGAGACTCCAGTTCTTCTTTAATACATTGTAAACTTTACTGCTGTTGGTGTTATACTGAGTGATAAACCTGACCGCCCTCTCTTTAGTTACTGAGGTGGCTGTCCTGGGTTTATCACAAAGAGTGTCATCCCTTTTAAGTTGTTGTGCTTTTTCAATAGCTTTATCCAGTACCTCTATATTATATCCACGTTTTAGAAACCTTTTCTTTGCTTCAAGGACATTCTTGTGATAAGTGTCTTCCTCACTACAATTCCTTCTTAGTCGTGTCATCTCCCCGTAGGGAATATTATTGATGAACGAACGTAAGTGAGCACTATCAGCGTGCAAAACTGCATTACAGGCAGTCTCTTTTCTATAGAGGGTGCTTTGTATGGTTCCTTCTTTAACATAAAACTGTATGTCAAGAAAATTAATCTTGACTTTGTCATATGTCATAGTGAGTTTTACATTAAAAGTGTTGGCATTCATATATGTGTGGTATTGGTGTAATAAATCCATGGATCCCGACCACAGAACGAAGATGTCGTCAATATACCTCCCCCAGAACACGATGTGTTCGGTCCAGGGGGAGGCGCGTCTGTGCCAGGCATACTCCCTCTCGAACCACCCCATAAAGAGGCAAGCTTAAGAGGGAGCGAATTTAGAACCCATGGCAGTCCCGAGTATCTGGTGGAACCAGGCCGTGTCATGTAGAAAGAAATTGTTGCTTAGAATGATATCGATCATTTCCAAAATCATCTCATTGAATTCATAGTGTTCGGCACGCTCTCTGTCCGAAAAGGAACGGACAGCAAGTATTCCAAATTCTTTGCATATGCATGTATACAAGCTTTCTACGTCAAATGTGACGAAGCAAAGAACATCCGACCACTGGAAGTCATTAAATTTGACCAGAATGTCTTCGCTATCCCTAATGTACGAGGGAAGGTCTGCAACATGCTTTTGGAGTCTGAGGTCAACGAATTCCGAAAGTTTTTCGGTCGGTGAATCCATCCCTGAAATAATAGGGCGGGCTGGGGGAAAGGCGCCGCCCTTATGAATTTTAGGTAAAATGTAAATGCATGGGTATTTTGGATTGTCAATTCTGAGGTATCTGAACTCATCTTCAGACAACAAGCCAGTATCCCTCCATTCGCACAATTTCATATTTATCATCAAAGTTACCTTCTTGATAGGGTTGGTAGGGATGCGCTGATAACAGTGGGTATTGCTCAGTTTTCGATCAATCTCAGACACCTTATTAATGTGAGACTTTATGCGTCCGAGTGGTGGTGATATTTCAGGGAATGTACCGGACTAGATCGCCATGGTATGCTTAATTGCTTCCTTTTATTTTCAGATTCTGATAGCGGGTTTTATCTGCACCCGCGTGCCATGATATTCGTGAGCCTATGTTCTAACTTTTGTGACTAAACATTGGATACCTGTTTCACTTTACTAAGGTGAGACTTTATGCGTCCGATTTGCGTTTATATTTCTAACACCGCATAGTGTTATTCCTCTCATCTATGTTCATTTTTAGTATTGTCCTTGCTCCTTTTTAATACTCTTTACCCTAGAAGAGTGTGTTGGTTACATTCTCCACTGACGTCCACCTACTTCTTTTTGACTTTGCAGAAAGTACTTCAGTTCTTATGCATACCTGCTTTCTCATGTCTCTAGACGAGTGTTTTGGTCTTGTTTCTCGATGGCTTTTACTTTCGCTCATCTAGGATTGTTTCCCTTTACGCTTTTTACGTGTTTCTGCCTCATTTATGGAAAACTGTTGTTTTTGAATTTCGTATTGTATTGTCTTCCTCTAGAATTACGTGGACTTATTGAATTGATTGATCTGTAGAAGTGTTCATACACACCTCAATGGGACCAATTTTGAAATAGTTTGGCTTTTCAGAATTTATCTGATATTCCTAGTAAGGTGAGATGCCTCCTCATATTATTATATTTTTCTGTTACGCTCTACACTGAGGTTTTTATCTTATTATTATCTCCTATAGTTCTTTGGGTATCATTGGCCTTTCGTATGATGGTCTGACATTAGCAACATTACAATATTGGCTCCACTCAGTAGCCTCCGGGTAATTGTTGCAATGTCAACAATTTTGTTCTGTCTATGCTCTGTCTTTATTCTTTATACCTCACTCGCCCAGGGGTGTTCTAATTTTGGTACCTTGGTCTGTTGTGTCTAGGCTCTATTATGGTGTCACAGATATCTTTCGCTTACTTTCCTCCTTTTTCTGATTCTTGATTACACTAAAGGGTTATTCCTGTGCTGATGTCATTTCTTCCCACCTTTTGATTATTTTTCTTATCACCATTATTTTCCTGTTTGGATTAATTGCATGGCGACATGTCGTCATTTTTAATGTTGTATGTACATTTTTATATGTTTTTGTTGTCATTTGTTGATTTGCTTGTTTTAATTTCTGTATTGGTCTTGGGCCATGTGCATTCTTAATGTTCTGTATTGTTTATAATTTTGTCCATTGTATTCTTTTTATGTATATGTACTATATGTATATTTATGTCAATCTTTTACAATTGTTACAGCCCTGACGAAGTTCCAGTGGCACTTGGGAACGAAACGTGTTGGCTGTGTGCCGGTTTTAAATCAAACAACTTCAAATAAAAAGAAGAACGTTTTTGGACTACAAGTGTGTTTCCTGTCTGACTCCTATCAAAGTGCACCTTCCTTTCTTGTGGACGCTTTTACCAAATAGGCATCTTTCAACGGCGGATGCCGGGAGTTGTTGCACTCGTTTGTCGATATATGAAACTAGTGGAATTGAAGTGCTTGACCTTGGTCAGCTGTTGTGTGCTTTATTGTTTTATGTAAAATTAAAAATAAGCCTTACCTGACCGGGTCCCGCGCCGCCTCTGCTCCTGGGCCGGGTTCCTGCTCCTGAACAGGAACAGGCATGCTCCCTCCCCTAAGCCAATCACAACGCTGCAATGGCAGCGTTGTGATTGGTGCGGAGTCCCGGACAGCGCCCAGCCGGGCACCTGTTGGGAGGCTATTTTCTCTATGTAGGCTGCATGCAGCCTACATAGAGAAAATGTAGAGTGCGCATGACTTCTTTGGTCGGCCCCAGGGCGTGGTGCAAGCCACTCCTCCCCGACCCGCCCGCCCCCAACCAGGCATATCCTCCCGCCCTCCTCCTATTTAAAATACCATTTTATTTTCTGCTTCTCGCACTGCGAGAAAGCAGTGGGGCGGCCCTCCTCCGCCCTAATGGAGGAGCCACCCCTGCTTGGCTGGCCTGTCCAGGCCTACCTCACAGTATACGCTAGTGATAGCCTGGAGAGTAAACATGTTTCCATTCTTTTTTTAAAGGTCTCTCGTGTGTTGATCAATAGTTTTCTTCACTGTGTCTGATTCAATTGGCAAGGATTCCATCGTCATTGAGTTTCTAGTCATGACGCAGACACCAGTTACAATAGATGGCTTATCACAGTGAGCTACGATAAATCTATGACAGATTTGAGGGGCTTCAGATGGTGGGATCGTGTTAGGAGTCGATATGACAAATATTCGTTGCAGAGTTTGCGAGCTGGGGAGCTAAACAAAGTGGAAGACCCGCTTGTTGTAATCATCATATATTTCCTATTCGAGGTTTCCCCTTTAGGAATATATATATATATATATATATATATATATATATATATATATACACATATATATATATATATATATATATATAACATCTCTTATTGTTTAAAAACAATAACTGAGAAATCAAGATGGCAATTTCTATGAAGCCTTGCTGATTAAAAAAACAATAACTGGAAAAGCAATTCAAAGCAGAAATAAACTTGACTATATTCAAGCAAGATGATTTAACACGTTGCAATGAATAACAACATTAATAAATATGCATTTATATTTGAAGCATACAACTTCATAAACAAATATATATATATATATATATATATATATGTGTATATGTATATATATATATATATATATATATATCCAAAACAATCCTAACTCCTTGACATGAAGAAGGCACGCACTCGAAGATTGCAGGTTTAAGGCTTCTTTATTTAAAAGGGCCACCTTCGACCCAACGCCTGAAGAGACGCGTTTAGGCTGCGCCTGCAGCCTTTGTCAATCTGGTGTGTGCCAGTCTAGTTCAAATATTTATATAACACTTCCCCCATCATAGACATAAAAGAAATTCATGGAACACATGTAAAACCATACACAATGGCTGTTGGAAAATGTAGTCATGGGTCCACATGAACACGCATTTGCGCATATTGTAAACTTTTTTCCATGTAAAATACATCAGATATGACATATCCCACTTGAAATAGTAAACATGCAAATATTCCACCCAATTCTGATAAGGACAAGTGATATTCACAATATAATAAATTAAAAACAATGTTAAGCGCACAACCACTTCAAGAAGTGCTAACAGAAATAAACAGGTTGCATTTTGACAGATATATCATTTTTGAGGAGACTGCACTAATCCGAAATAATGTCCTGTGGCATGATATGATCTTTAAATAGAGTCAGTGACCCTTACATAAGCGCTGCCTCCGGAACCACGGTTTTTGACCTCTAACCGATTAGACTGCTGCATCGGGACCATATGTCACACAATGAGGGGCAATATATCATAGCAAAGAGGGACAGACCGAGAGACTAAAAACACAAAGTGTGTACTTTCAACTCAAAAGTCGACCTCTCAAATGTAGCAGATATTCGGTTGGGACTCCAAATCCCATAATGCCCCTTAATCATCACACGGTGCGGCCAGACACCTAAAGGCCATAGGTATTCGCATTCCATGTTAAATACATTATTCTGAAACGCATCGTTTCTTAAGTCCGTGTAATCATTAGAGGCAGTCACAATCAAAATAAAACTGTAAATCACGCCACTCAAGGAAGGAATGACTTTCCCTTGATATTACGGACATCGGCTAAAAATGAAAACTCAAATGCAACAAAGTTAATGCAATGAATTGCCGCCGAACACGGGTTAAAGTCACAAAGGCTCCTTGTATGATGCAATGCTGTGTATAATAAGTCTGAACGTGGGGTCGGAGGAGACCAGATAATAAAAATTGTTAAGCCACATCAGTCCTCACCGCTTCCGCATAGGCATCCACAGTGCCCAGTCACCAAGGACACGCAGGTCTTCCGAGTAAGGCATTTCTAGTCAGGGGAAACAAGGATCCAGTGCTGGCAGTCGACGGACCGCCCCGCTCCGAGACCACTGCCTCCCAATACTGCTGTCATCCTTTGATCCTCATCCCTGCGAATTCCCTGGGGGCTCATCCACGTAGCACTCGCCATGCTGCTCCAAACTGGTTGCGGTTGAAAAAGAAAAGCCCAAAGACATATATATATATTTGTTTATGAAGTTGTATGCTTCAAATATAAATGCATATTTATTAATGTTGTTATTCATTGCAACGTGTTAAATCATCTTGCTTGAATATAGTCAAGTTTATTTCTGCTTTGAATTGCTTTTCCAGTTATTGTTTTTTTTTTTTAAATCAGCAAGGCTTCATAGAAATTGCCATCTTGATTTCTCAGTTATTGTTTTTAAACAATAAGAGATGTTACACAGAATATAATTAGACGAAAGGGTACAGGGCTTTTACTGCTAATTGATTATTATTAAAACTTTCCACAATGTTTAGACAGAGTATTTAAACTGGAACAATGTGTTATTTATTTATTTATTTTATATTTGGAAGGTTTTATATAGCGCGAACAAGACCCTTGCGGGTATCAGAGCGCTTTACAAGGCAGATATAAGAAACAAAACAGTTCAGTGCAAACCAACAATAGTATTACAAGTTATATACATAGTTCATGTGAATTTAGATAAGAGAATAGATTTCACTTCTTTTTTAAAGATACAGTAGAGGGATTCAGTCTGGTTTCTGTGGGCAGTGCATTCCAGATCCTGGGCGCCATACCCGAGAAGGCCCGGTTGTATGTTTTCTTCTTGGCAAATCGTTGTGGTTTCAGTAGAAGGTTACTGGAGCTCCTGGAGGATCTGCTGCCATAAGAAAGCACCAATTTCTGTGCCAGATTACTTGGAGTGTTGTGATGAATGGCCTTGTGCATCATACATGCTATTTTTAGATGAATCCTGGCTTCGAAAGGTAGCCAGTTGAGAGCTCTAAGGTCAGGGGAGATGTGACAGTTTCTTTTGGAGCCTGTGATGAGTCTAGCTGCTACGTTGATTGAAGCTCTTAGGGGGGCCGTCGTTGATCTGGGGAGAACGCAAAGAGAGGCACTCCCATATTCCACTCTTGGGATTACTAGTGCTTGATCTGCCAGTTTGAAGTCATTTGCAGGAAGGAAGGGTTTGAGTCTTCTCAAGGTGTTCATCTGAAAGTTTGCTCCTTTAGTTGCGGTGCTAAAATGTTTCAGCATGTTTAGATTTTTATCAAGAGTAACTCCCAGCGATTTCGCTGAGTCGATAATAAGAGGTTGGCAGTTGAGTGCTGTTAGGTTTTTCAGCCAATCTTGAATGATGGTCGATTGGTTGGGAGGAGCGATTAGGAGGAAATCAGTTTTGAGGGTGTTTAGTTTCAGATGGTTTTCGGCCAGCCAGGTCTGAGTTTTATGTAGCGTTAGGTTGAGAAATTTGATGTCCTCTAATGAGTTGATTTTTAAATATATTTGTGTATCGTCTGTGTACATGTGATAGTGGACATTAGAGGAGCTAAGAATTTTGGTGAGCGGTTCCATGAATAGGTTGAAAAGTGTAGGAGAGAGGGATGATCCTTGCGGGACTCCTAAAGTGACTGGGACGGGGGCGTGGCCAAGCCGCGGGCTGAGATGGCCGCGCGGTGTTGAAGCTCCGCCGGCAGACCGACGATATATGCGCTGTCCCCACCTTACAGCGCCAACATGACGGTGGCAGAGACGTCGCTGCATCCCTGAACCGTTGGGACATGAGCTGGGTGTCATTCGAGTGATGGGACGCACATGGAGCAGCCCTGTCGCGAGTTCCGTCCGAGACGCGGAGCAAGGCAAGATGGCGGCTTAGGACGACGATCGCGATCGAGCGTTACCACCGCAGTGGCTGGAGCGGCTGTCTAATCGGTGTTGGGTCCTGCAGTGCGGTGAGTGCCTGGGTGCCGGTTTGGTGGTCTCGGCTCCCCCCCCCGCCTTTGCACGATAAGCGCAGCTTCCGTGGCTGAGGCAGTGTCGACCAGGCGCTGTTGTGAGGTTCCGGCCGCGCTGCCTCCCGACCCCTACTGCCGCTATTACCTGGTGCGGGGCAGACGCGGCTGGTCCGGAGGCGACGCAAAAATTGCGGGGGACGAGTGTACGAGCCTGCTAAATGCCCCCAGCGCCTGGTGTGGCCCCCGCGCGGTCCCCCACCTAAAAGGGCGGAACCTCGATAGAATGCGCTGGACATTCAACGGCAGTGCCCTTTGCCCCATTGTCTCCACACACAAGGCGCTATTGCTTCAAAGGGGCGGTTGTGTGCACCCTGAATGAGAGTGGCTGCTGCCTGTCTCTGACGCCCGCCGACCCTCTGCACTATCCTTTTGCCAGCTCACTATTGCAATACTTAAAGCTTCTGGGGTCACTGCGGGGCCCAGCAGTTATTACGATACTCCTCCACCTCGACACCCCCAACGCGGCCAGTAGCATCCTGGGGGCAACAGCGGCGGCTGGGCAGTCTCCGGTCACTGCGCGAAGGCATGGGTCGCAAAGACCCGAAACAAAGGACACTCCCATTTGAAAAACTGGCGGAGAAAACAGCGGAGGAAGACCCCACCATGGGGGAACGGGCAGGTAGCCCTGCGGGAGATGCATCAGCCTTGGCCCCTGCAGCAGAGTGGCTACAAGAAATGAGAGCAGGTTTCAGGTCATTGGACAGTCGCTTCGACTCCCTGGACAAAAAGCTCGAATCCATGGGCGCAAAGATCCAAGCGCACGACCGGCGTCTAGATGTGGCAGAGGCGCGGATCTCCGACATTGAGGATGGTACCGCACAGGCAACCAAACGACTAGATCGAATGGACCGTATACTAAAGGAAGTGGCCATCAAAAATGAAGACCTTGAAGCGCGCAGCCGCCGCAACAATGTGCGCATTCTTGGGGTTCCGGAGTCCACAGCTACGTGTCGCTTAGACATTTTTGTGGAAACTTTGCTGGCGGACATGTTTGGGAGGGATTCATTTACGCCTGGCTTTGTGGTGGAGAGGGCCCACCGCACCCTTGGACCTCGGCCTAACCCGGGCCTCCCGCCTCGCCCCCTGATAGCCCGCATCATGAACTTCCGAGACAGAGATACGGCCCTGCGTTTGGCCAGGGAGCGTGATGACGTCACCTGGCAGGGCTCAAAAATCGCTCTTTACCCTGACTTCACGGTGATGGTGCAGGAAGCCAGACGCAAATTCACTGGGGTAAAGGCCACACTCCGGAACCTTGGCCTTAAATACGGCATGTTATATCCTGCACGTCTTCGAGTGGAGGTTGGGGGCCGGGTACGTTTCTTCGACAATCCTAACGAGGTCCAAGAATTCTGTCGCACCTATAAAAACAGCAATGGCCAGCAGCGGGACGGCAGGGACGACCCGTCTCCTCCGCACAGCGGATCCGTCGCAAGCGTGGATCTGTTCTCTGGCTCCGGTGTGGGGTGACATTGTTGAGTATTTGACCTTCCTTTTTGTAACTTGCAATACTTGGGGACACATTATAACTTGACTGCGTATATTTTTCATAGTTGGGCTGCTGACGTGGCGTCGCCACCCCCCTAGGTGGATACCTTGGGTTCTTTCAGGCTGATTCGAATGTACCTGTTCATAATTGAGTTCTATTATTGTACAGTCGATTGGTACTTTGGTTTTTGTTCACAGGTTGGGGCAGGCCTTACCATTTTTGCAGTGAGGCTGGGTGGAGGGAGGGGGATTGGGGTAGGGTTGAATGCTTTCCTTATTGATTGTCACGCATGTTGTCCTTGGTATTGGTTTATTGTCCACACCATGACATTTGTCCTCGTCGAATTTCTTAAAACTCTCAGATGGCACAGCTAGGTTTCAACACAGGTCCCTCTAATTTGTCCCTGTTGTCATGGAATGTCAGGGGTCTTAATAATCAACGTAAACGACGGCAAGTAGTGCACTACTTGAATAGACATAACATAGACATCGCCTTTCTGCAAGAAACTCACTTACCTGTCACAGATGTGGGGCGTTTTGCTGCCAGTTGGGGTGCCCATAGGTATTTTGCCAATTTTAGTAATTATGCGAGAGGCACGGCAGTTCTAATCCATAAGAGAGTCCCTTTTAGCTGCCGGCTAGTCATCAGGGACGGGGAGGGTCGGTATGTTATAGTGGTAGGATCGGTAATGGGGCACAGGGTCATTCTGATTTGTGTCTACGCCCCCAATACTGACTCCCCGGAGTTTTTCCACTCACTACACACTCAACTTTCCAAACTAGAACCTGCATTGATTATGATAGGCGGGGATTTCAATCTCCTTTTGAATACAGGCTTGGATAGCACATCTGGCACCGCAGACACCAAACCTAGAGCGAGGCGAGCGGTCCGTGACCTCTGTGACCAGTTTTCACTGATAGACATTTGGCGCAGACGCAACCCCACCACTACTAATTACACACATTTCTCTGGTCAACACAACACATGGACTAGGATCGATTTTTGGCTGATCTCCCCGGATGTGTCCCCATGGTATCGGGCGTTGAAGACCCTCCCTAGGACGTACTCGGATCACTCCCCTGTTCAGCTCTGTCTCCAAGTTCCACGCCCCGAAGGATTTGAAAGACAATGGCGCTTTCCCGGCCGCGCTCTTTTAGACGACCTTTTTTGTCATGAGGTCAGTGAAGCAATTGAAGATTACTTTACTATTAATACTGGCTCGGTTGATTCCTGGGCCGTGTTGTGGGAGGGATTCAAGGCCTACATTCGCGGTGTGTGCATATCCAAACACGCAGGGGCACTGCACTGCACTGCGCACAACACTGGCACGGCTGGAGGGAGAACTAGAAACGCTAGATGCAGAGATGCAGCACGCTACCCCTGACTCATTGCACGGTAGGAGACTAGCCCTCCTTTCCGAATACAGGGAAACAGCGGATCGTGAGATCCTTTACTTGGGTAAATATCAAACTGCTCGTAGATACGGTGAGGGTGACCGGCCGGGTCGCACCCTAGCTCAGATCCTCAGACCGCCCTACAGTAATGCATACATCACAGAGATCCGTGATAAGGATGGAACACTTCTCACAACTTCCACTGATATTAGGGATGAGTTCCTCACATACTACACGGCACTATACACATCTAGACACAGCAGTGATACAACCGCACGGGAGGATTATCTATCCGAAATTGCCTTAGTATTCCTCGAAAAAAACATGCAGGAGTTCATGGCGGAACCCATCACGGAGAATGAGGTACGTGGGGCAAGCACTGCGTGGTTCCTCTGCCCTAGGCCTTGACGGCTTTACCGGGGAGTTCTACAAGGCCTTTTCAGATCTTCTAGTGCCAAAACTGATTGAGGTTTATGCTGAGGCCCTGGAAAGACAATCCCTGCCTCCCACATTAAACGAAGCGGTCATCATTCTCCTTCCAAAGCCCGACAAGGATCCATCGCTATGTGGGTCGTATAGACCTCTATCGCTATTGAATATAGATTATAAAATCCTTGCTAAAATTGTGGCAAACAGACTTTCACAATTAATGGAGTTTATTATTTCCCCGGCACAATCAGGCTTCGTCCCTCATCGCTCGACCTCATTAAATTTACGAACTCTGTTCGCAGTGTTGCACAGAATAAATCCCGAAACTCCAGCTGCGGCTATTCTGTTAGATACAGAAAAAGCCTTTGACACACTCGAATGGCCCTTTTTTCTGTCTATAATGCGTCGGATGGGTATGCCAGCAGGCTTTATAGCCACTACGAGCCTATTATACAGTCGGCCCACGGCGCGACTCCGCATTAATGGCACTATATCTGGCCCATTCGCACTAACCCGTGGCACCCGTCAGGGGTGTCCACTGTCACCTCTTTTGTTCATCCTTGCCATGGACCCTTTACTGCGGCACTTCCAGGAACGACATCTCCACAGAGGACTGCAGTTTAATACAGGCCCTCTCTTGGTTTCCCTCTACGCCGATGATACCATCCTCTATGTCAGAGAACCGCATCAGAACCTAGCGCCGCTCATACGGGAAATACTCCGCTTTGGTAGACACTCTGGGCTGGGCATTAATTGGCATAAGTTAATTTTTTTTCCCTTAACCAGCAGCACAACCCCTTGGGAATGCGAGTTTCCATTGGAATGGTGCTCAGATTCTGTCAAATATCTGGGTATCCATGTGCACCTGAAGCAAGACCAGATCATACGCCTCAATTATGGTCGAGCGATGGAGAAACTGGAGACTCAGGTAGAGAAATGGTTACGCCTCCCTTATCCATGGCAGGCAGAATTGCTATAGTTAAGATGATGGTTCTCCCTAAATTTTTATACCTTTTAATAATATCCCCATGCCCCTCACCCAGAGTTTCTTTGCAACACTGCGATCCCATCTTGTCCGACTGGTATGGGGTGGCAGACAGCCTCGGGTTCGATGGAAGGTACTCACTCTACCATACGATAGAGGCGGATTGGGAGTGCCGGATTTTTATTTATACTATTTGGTAGCTCAATGTGGTTATGCCTTTTCTTGGTACCACCCAGACGCGCGGATCCCATTTCTACGCCCGGAGGCTGACTTTGTCCTCCCTGAGCGATTGGCTGCTGTCTTACCCAGGGGCGAACCCAGGAGTCTAGTCGACATACAAACGGTCTCGACCAGTAGCTGGGCTTGGAGCATGCTCCTTCGCTATACGGGCAATTCAATTTTATATTCATCGGCCCTCCCATTACCGAATGCTCGTTGGCTCCCCATAACAGGCGAGAAACTCGTGCAACGCACACTGACTAAATTTGGTATTGCCAAAATAGGCGAGCTGTATCCTGGCGGACACATATTTTCGGCCACGGAGGACACGCGCTTCCATGACGCTACGTTTATGGATAGATTCGTCCTCAGACGACTTTATTCAGCATTAAGAGCTACGATAGTTGGCTTCCCATTGGAACCGGACTCATTCGAGCCGCTGACTCTACTCATTGAGAAGGAGAGTGGTACACACATCATTTCCACACTTTATAAACTCTGCATTGCACAAGTTCCTAGTGTGGACGACAAGCTCTGTTTGGACTGGGAGACCGACTTGGGGCATCCTATTTCGGACGACCAGTGGTCCGACTGTTGCGCGGTTACCAAAACCGTGTCATTAAATAGTCGCCATAAACTATTACACTACAAGTTTCTTCGTAGAATGTACATGACACCAGCAAAACTACATAAAATTGACCCGGAAAGGCCACACACATGCCGGAAATGTGGCGCACAACACGCTGATTTCGCCCATTTGACCTGGACATGCCCTCGCATTCATTCATACTGGGACCAGGTGCACAAAACACTTGGGGACATTCTCGGGCTCACACTGGTTCCTATTCCGGAGGTGGCACTGCTGGGCTACACTGTCAACTTTCCTAAAGCTGTCCGGCAGCTAGCTTCCCTTGGCCTCCTTCTGGCAAAACGTGAGATAGCACTACACTGGGGCAGCAGGACCTCTCCTACGACACAAGGCTGGAATAGCTTAGCGTTCTGTAGTACCAATAGCGAACTCTATTCTAGCCTGCTACCCAACACAGCACGCCCTAAAGACATCTGGGGCCCATATAAAGCATATATTGTCACCCTGAACAACTCTTCACGCTCCCAGCTTAATTCAGGGATAGTACCCACGGGGGTTGGTTAGGACATTCGGTCAGCACACTGACATGTCATGTACGACATCATGCTGCATGGGTGTATTTCACTCCACATCACTCTCGTTCATCCCACATCACCGAGAGCTCTAGGACAAGGACAACAACGGATAAAGGGTACTGATCTACCGCTTTGATAAAACTGCAGGGATCATTCTATGCAGGTCGAGCTGTTGGGACTTGGATGGCATGTATTATGTTACATGAGATGTTATGGGTATAATCTGACGAGTAACCATTATGTATTAAGAGGAAAGATGAATATATTCCACTGTTATTTCTGTTATACTGTACAATGGACAACTGCACCAAATGAAACGTAATTTGTGGTCGTTTGATAATCAATGATAAATAAAGTTTAAAAAAAAAAAAAAAAAGTGACTGGGACGGGCTTGGACAATGATTGATTAACCTTGAATCTTTGTGATCTATTTTGAAGGAAAGAAGTGAACCAATTTAGAACTGATCCCGATAATCCCATTCTGTGTTTCAGGAGATCTAGCAAGTTGTCGTGGTTCACGGTGTCAAAGGCCGAGGATAGGTCGAGCAAGATTAGCAGACAGGCTTCGTTTTGGTCAAGGATTTTAAGGGCGTCATCTATTATGTGGGTCATGGCTGTTTCAGTACTGTGCCCTGCACGGAAGCCGGATTGGTATTGGTTAAGCAGGTTGAAATGGTCTATTTGGTTGCTAAGCTGTATGTGAGCACATTTTTCTAAGAGTTTGGCCAGAGTAGGGATGTTGGATATTGGGCGGTAATTATTTAAGTCCGAAGGTTTAACCGTTGGCTTCTTTAAGATGGGGGATACCTGCCCAGATTTAAGGATTTCTGGGATGATTCCTTGCAGGAGAGAGGTATTTATAATCTTGGTCCATAGGGGCAGTAGCAGTGGAATGAAGTCTTTTATGTAGTTTGCGGGAAGGGGGTCTGTGAAGTGGTTGGAGGGATTAAGAGCCATGAGCATTTTTAGTATAGCTTCTTCACTGTATGTATTGAAGGAGGACCAGGAGGCGTTATTTTTTAGGTCGAACTTTGGTGAGCATATAGGTAAAGCTACTGGAGGGGGAGATGCAGTGTCCATGTGAATGTCAGTATGGGTTATTAAGTCGTTGAGCAGTTCCTTCTTTATGTTTTCTGTCTTCATAATGAAGAAGGAGGCAAATTCTTCACAATTGGGTAGTGAGCCTGGGTTAGCTTGGGGGGGGGGGTGAGGTATACCCTTAGATTGTGTTTTGATTAGATAAAATAGTTTTTGGGACGGTTCTTGGCTTGGTCTAATTGATTACTGAAAAAGTCTGCTTTTGATCGTCTGATCTTTCTGTAGTAGGAGTTTCTCGTGGTTCTTAGGAGTTTGAGGTGGTCAGAAGAAGGAGCTGATCTCCATCGTCGTTCAATTAATCTTAGGGATCTTCTGTCCTCATTGAGTCTACCATCGTACTATGGTTTAGAATCTTTTGTGGAGGATCTCTTCAATTGTAAGGGAGCAACTTTGTCTGGAACCATGTTTATGGAGTGGAAGTAGTGGTTAGTCAGATCTTGAACATCTGATAGGCCTTCAGGGGGAAGCAGGATGTTGGGGCTGGAGTTTGTGACTAAGTCTGCACCGACATTTTTTAAGTTTCTCTTCCATATTTTAGTTCTCGTTGGTTGAGCAGAGTATAGTTTTACTGATTCATTGATGAAGAATGTGATGATGTGGTGGTCAGACCAATCACAGGGGAGGATCGTTTCAAGCTGAGTGGATTCAGCCTTGGAAATGACTAAATCTAGTATTGAGCCTTTATCATGTGTGGGGCTGTTACAGATTTGGGTGAGGTCAAGGTCCGAGAGGAACACTTTGAGGCTATTGACCGCTGAGTCATTAAGGTCATTCCAGTGGAGATTGATGTCTCCGAGGAATATTTGAGTATTTTGTTGTCCAGCATTTGTAGATACAATATCCATGAGATGTTCGATGAAGGTGAGATTATCCCCAGGTGGGTGGTAGAAAGTGTGCAGCGAACACACTGGTTATTAGATAGAGAGTAACTTCACTCAAGTGATACTATGCTAAGGGACATCCTGCAGTCGTAAACACCACCCTCTGGTGGATTTTGAGAAATAAAAATGCAACTAAGTCTGAAGTTAAAACCTCGGACTGTGGTGCGGCAGTAAAGCTATGGGAGTGGCAAAGCAATCTTGGTGGCTACAAAATTCAGCTTTGTACAGCTCGGAACTTTTGGCAGCCGAATCATCTGCTTCAGTGGGAGCTTAATGACTATACATTCGACCTCTAGGGACCCTCATCAGCATCATCTTCAGACTTTGCTCCTCTGAAGGACTTTCAGCGCCAAAGAGAAGACTAGGGGCCTGCTTTAGATGTTGACGGAAGTACTGCCGTCCCTCCGTGGTGGCGGTTTCAAGTACTCCGTAGAGCTGATGGAGTTCTGATCGCCGTATTTAGATGTATCATGGCAGAGCCTCTGACCGCCTTGACAGAGTGTTATCCGTCACGTAAGAGCTGCCTCGCCAGCGGCATGGTGGAATCCTATGCTGGCTAATATTACTCGGTCAGGCTGGCAGATATCTCCGACCATATTCAGGATTCACAGTTGTACTGGGGGGCCGTTGAAGGAGGTGTTTAACAATGTCCTATTCCTGTGGCTATGGAATGGATGCCAGCAGCACACAACTGATGTATTGAGGCTATATTTGTCCACCTGCACACCACACTACACAACACACTCTCTTCACACTATGAACCTTTGAGATTCCACCACAACACTTACCTGCAGGAAACACACAATGTAATACTTCCAAACACCCAACTTACACATACTATTGACATAACACCCACATACACCACAACCACACCTAACGGCCAGAGCGGTCGACCTCGAAGCTGGGGTACCGGTTTCGAGTCTCAGCAGGGACGCTTAACATCCTGAGAGTCAGGGCAAGTCACTTAATCTCCCCGTGTCTAGCAAAAATGAATGTGTCCGTCTGTAACATAACTGGTGCTCATGTAAAGCGCTCTGATACCTTCAGGTCGAGTTTGCACTATATAAAACTACAACAAAAAATAACACAACAGCACACTCACACAAAACCACAACTACACACATCACAACACCAACCAGAACCACACAACCGCACTCACCTGAATATTACACACCAGCAAAACATCACACAACCGAACATACACACCAAACACCAGACCCACATGCAACTGCCTAACATACAGACACAACCACATCACCCAGTCCAGCTCCCTCTACCTCAACCAGCCATTTCACTCACACCCATCCTACCCTTACTCCTCCCTCCCAATTCTTAAGCTACCTTGCCTTGACCACTATCACACTAACTCCCACCCCTCCCAAGTAAAAGCCTTGAGGTGCCTTAGATGCCCCTTCCTGAGGAGTTAACCTCTAGACTATAGCCAGGAGAAAAGTTAAGGGCAACAAAGCCAGGAGAAATTGTATATTCAA
This sequence comes from Calotriton arnoldi, assembly GCA_963921515.1. NCBI lineage: Eukaryota > Metazoa > Chordata > Amphibia > Caudata > Salamandridae > Calotriton > Calotriton arnoldi. The sequence goes on along the minus strand of CAWUFW010011494.1, from coordinate 466,400 downwards.
AACATTGTTCACTGTCACATATATTATACTTTGCCAGAGGTATTACATGAATGATTACGAGTACAACTTTCACAACGTTTGTCACACATTGATTATTGCTGTGCAATTCAATGTGTAAATGGAATGGAATGATGTAGCAGTGAGATACATGTTCTGACTCACATTCATTACTGGTAATTCAACATTTCACTGACATTCCCGTTAGCAATGTTCCAACATTGTCATTGCTGCCAATTGTGATGAACTTTGAGAATTTGGTGAAAGCATTCATTATGGTAATCAATACTTACACCAATTTTTTTTTTTTTAATTACCATTGGGTGTTGACACAGATGTGTTTCATTTAATTAATGGCACAAGTAGTTCCAGCACATATGCATTACACAAGTACTTGAAAGATTTTTATAGGACATGTATGTAAACGCACGGGTCCTGAGCTAATGTTTGGTGACAATTCAACGTTAACAAGTTTTACTTCATGGTCAAGTGGCAGCAGCAACAGCTGGACTTGTCCAGTCTAGTTCCAGTCAAAAACGGAAGTGGAAAAGAGAAAAAAGGTAGGTTTTTACATCATTTCCCTCCCAATCCACCAACTCCAGTGTGGAGGTTTCCCCGCCACAGTTGCCTTTGCGGGAAGGCACATCGTGATTGACTCAGTTGTAAAACCAATCACCAATAGCCGGTCCTTCCTAAGGGCCGTTGATGCGAGTATGAAGTTCTGATGGAGTCGGCAGGACTTAGGCGGTATTAGAAATGGGGGTCTCTAGTTGGCAAGGGTTAGCACCTTTGTCCAAGTAGGGACCCTTCTTCCTAGTCAGGGTAAGGGGGATACACTTCTAAAATAACCCCTGCTCACCCCCTTGTTAGCTTGGCACGATCAGACAGGCTTATCTCAGAGGCAGTGTGTAAAGCATTTGTGAACACATACAGTAATACAGTGAAAGCACTACAAATGGACACCACACCAGTTTAGAAAAATAAGTAATCTTTATCTAAACCAAACAAGATCAATACGACAAAAATCCACAATACAGTAATCAAAATATGACTTTCAAAAGGTAGAAACAGTTCTGTTCAAAGCAACTTGCAGATGCAATACTTTCAACACAAAATACCTTGGATTCGTCAAAGGTGATGCGTCAGTTCCTTACTGCCATACAGGGGAGGTGATGCATCAGTTCCTTACTGAAGGGGAGGTGATGCGTATGTTTCTTACTGTGCGGGGAGGTGATGCGTCGGCTTCTTATTGCGGCCCCAGCGTCCTTGTAGACTTGGCGCCCCGGTGCTATGCGTGAGGTTCGGGGATGCGCCAGATCTCGGTGCGGTGGCAGCAACGGCGCTGAGTTGATTTCTTCAGCCGAAGTCCCACGATGCGTTGGTTCTTGCAGCTGCACAGCAGGGCCTGCATCAGAATTGGTGCGGTGATCTCGGCCTTCATAGATCGGTGCACTCGATGCAGCGTGCGGCGATTTCTCAAGCCGCAGGCAGGCGCTGCGTCAGTTTCTTCAGCACTGGATTGGAAACAGGTACGGATGCGTCGCGCTTCTCCTCGTTGTGTTGCTTTTCCAGCTCCCAACAGCAGGAACAACCTCCAGAGGCCCAGAACAGCATTAGGCACCTCTTGGCAGGTCAGAACTCTCAGCAAAGGAGTTCAGGGGATCTGGGGGTGAAGTCTTTCTATCCCTGAGACTTCAAAAACAGGAGGGAAGCTCTACTTCAAGCCCTTGGAGATCTTCCTCAAGCAGGGGACACAGCACACAGCAAACTCCTTGTCCTTTCAAACACAGAATGTAAAAATTATCCTCACTAAAAGATGCATCTTTATATTCTGAGTCCAGGCATACTAAACTCTATTTTCATATCTTGGACCCATGGGCAGTTATGCTTATAAGATGTTATAAACCAACTCCCCATTCAATCCTATGGGACAGATATCCTTACAATAGTGAAAAACAAAATTGTCAGTATTTCACTATCAGGACGTGCCACACACATTAGTGCATGTCCTACCTTTCACATACACTGCACCCTGCCCACAGGGGTACCTTGGGCCTACCTTAGGGGCGACTCATATGTAAGAAAAGGGAAGGTTAGGGACTGGCAAGTGGGTGCACTTGCTAAGTCGACATGGCAGTCACAACTGCGCACAGACACTGCAGTGGCAGGTCTGAGTTACATTTACAGGCTGATTATGTGGGTGGCACAATCAGTGCTGCAGGCCCAATAGCAGCATTTGATTTACAGTCCATGGAACACACAGTGCACGGTACTAGGGACAAGGGATTCAAATATGCCAATCATGGAATCACCAATCCATAACAACCATTTACAAGGAGCACTTGCACTTTGGCACTAAACAACAGGTTTGCTCCCGTGTTTCTCTGTTTGCTTTCTCTCCTTTTTTCCTTCTGTGCCCCTCGCTGCCCCATTGTACTGTGCCCGTATTTCTCTGTTTGCTTTCTCTCCTTTTTTCCTTCTGTGCCCCTCGCTGCCTCATTGTACTGTGCCCGTATTTCTCTGTTTGCTTTCTCTCCTTTTTTCCTTCTGTGCCCCTCGCTGCACCATTGTACTGTGCTCGTTTTTCTCTGTTTGCTTTCTCTCCTTTTTTCCTGTTGTGCCCCTCGCTGCCCCGTTGTACTGTGCCCGTATTTCTCTGTTTGCTTTCTCTCCTTTTTTCCTTCTGTGCCCCTCGCTGCCCCATTGTACTGTGCCCGTGTTTCTCTGTTTGCTTTCTCTCCTTTTTTCCTTCTGTGCCCCTCGCTGCCCCATTGTACTGTGCCCGTATTTCTCTGTTTGCTTTCTCTCCTTTTTTCCTTCTGTGCCCCTCGCTGCCCCATTGTACTGTGCCCGTATTTCTCTGTTTGCTTTCTCTCCTTTTTTCCTTCTGTGCCCCTCGCTGCCCCATTGTACTGTGCCCGTGTTTCTCTGTTTGCTTTCTCTCCTTTTTTCCTTCTGTGCCCCTCGCTGCCCCATTGTACTGTGCCCGTGTTTCTCTGTTTGCTTTCTCCCCATTTTTCCTTCTGTGCCCCCGCTGCCTCTCTCCATTCCCGCCGCTGCGTCCCCTGCGGCCCCGCCCCCTGACTGCCCATTCGCTGCCCCCTGCCTCCCGCCTCCCAGCTGCTCCTCCCTCCCACCTCCCCATATATGGCGGCTGCTGCGCGGTGAGGAGAGCGACCCTTGACCTTGCCAGGTAGGTCGCTCCCCCACCACACAGCTCCGCCTGTGTTGTCCGCCCGCTGCTGCTGCTGGTAAGCTCGCCCCTCCGCTTGTGGCCTCGGTGCCCGTATTTCTTGCTTTCTGTCTCTCCTTTTTTCCTTCTGTGCCCCTCGCTGCCCCATTGTACTGTGCCCGTGTTTCTCTGTTTGCTTTCTCTCCTTTTTCCTTCTGTGCCCCTCGCTGCCCCATTGTACTGTGCCCGTATTTCTCTGTTTGCTTTCTCTCCTTTTTTCCTTCTGTGCCCCTCGCTGCCCCATTGTACTGTGCCCGTGTTTCTCTGTTTGCTTTCTCTCCTTTTTTCCTTCTGTGCCCCTCGCTGCCCCATTGTACTGTGCCCGTGTTTCTCTGTTTGCTTTCTCTCCTTTTTTCCTTCTGTGCCCCTCGCTGCCCCATTGTACTGTGCCCGTATTTCTCTGTTTGCTTTCTCTCCTTTTTTCCTTCTGTGCCTCTCGCTGCCCCATTGTACTGTGCCCGTGTTTCTCTGTTTGCTTTCTCTCCTTTTTTCCTTCTGTGCCCCTCGCTGCCCCATTGTACTGTGCCCGTATTTCTCTGTTTGCTTTCTCTCCTTTTTTCCTTCTGTGCCCCTCGCTGCCCCATTGTACTGTGCCCGTATTTCTCTGTTTGCTTTCTCTCCTTTTTTCCTTCTGTGCCCCTCGCTGCCCCATTGTACTGTGCCCGTGTTTCTCTGTTTGCTTTCTCTCCTTTTTTCCTTCTGTGCCCCTCGCTGCCCCATTGTACTGTGCCCGTATTTCTCTGTTTGCTTTCTCTCCTTTTTTCCTTCTGTGCCCCTCGCTGCCCCATTGTACTGTGCCCGTATTTCTCTGTTTGCTTTCTCCCCATTTTTCCTTCAGTGCCCCCGCTGCCTCTCTCCATTCCCGCCGCTGCGTCCCCTGCGGCCCCGCCCCCCCTGACTGCCCATTCGTTGCCCCTGCCTCCCGCCTCCCAGCTGCTCCTCCCTCCCACCTCCCCATATATGGCGGCCGCTGCGCGGTGAGGAGAGCGACCCTTGACCTTGCCAGGTAGGTCGCTCCCCCACCACACAGCTCCGCCTGTGTTGTCCGCCCGCTGCTGCTGCTGGTAAGCTCGCCCCTCCGCTTGTGGCCTCGGTGCCCGTATTTCTTGCTTTCTGTCTCTCCTTTTTTCCTTCTGTGCCCCTCGCTGCCCCATTGTACTGTGCCCGTGTTTCTCTGTTTGCTTTCTCTCCTTTTTTCCTTCTGTGCCCCTCGCTGCCCCATTGTACTGTGCCCGTATTTCTCTGTTTGCTTTCTCTCCTTTTTTCCTTCTGTGCCCCTCGCTGCCCCATTGTACTGTGCCCGTATTTCTCTGTTTGCTTTCTCTCCTTTTTTCCTTCTGTGCCCCTCGCTGCCCCATTGTACTGTGCCCGTGTTTCTCTGTTTGCTTTCTCTCCTTTTTTCCTTCTGTGCCCCTCGCTGCCCCATTGTACTGTGCCCGTATTTCTCTGTTTGCTTTCTCTCCTTTTTTCCTTCTGTGCCCCTCGCTGCCCCATTGTACTGTGCCCGTGTTTCTCTGTTTGCTTTCTCTCCTTTTTTCCTTCTGTGCCCCTCGCTGCCCCATTGTACTGTGCCCGTATTTCTCTGTTTGCTTTCTCTCCTTTTTTCCTTCTGTGCCCCTCGCTGCCCCATTGTACTGTGCCCGTATTTCTCTGTTTGCTTTCTCTCCTTTTTTCCTTCTGTGCCCCTCGCTGCCCCATTGTACTGTGCCCGTGTTTCTCTGTTTGCTTTCTCTCCTTTTTTCCTTCTGTGCCCCTCGCTGCCCCATTGTACTGTGCCCGTATTTCTCTGTTTGCTTTCTCTCCTTTTTTCCTTCTGTGCCCCTCGCTGCCCCATTGTACTGTGCCCGTGTTTCTCTGTTTGCTTTCTCTCCTTTTTTCCTTCTGTGCCCCTCGCTGCCCCATTGTACTGTGCCCGTATTTCTCTGTTTGCTTTCTCTCCTTTTTTCCTTCTGTGCCCCTCGCTGCCCCATTGTACTGTGCCCGTATTTCTCTGTTTGCTTTCTCTCCTTTTTTCCTTCTGTGCCCCTCGCTGCCCCATTGTACTGTGCCCGTGTTTCTCTGTTTGCTTTCTCTCCTTTTTTCCTTCTGTGCCCCTCGCTGCCCCATTGTACTGTGCCCGTATTTCTCTGTTTGCTTTCTCTCCTTTTTTCCTTCTGTGCCCTCGCTGCCCCATTGTACTGTGCCCGTATTTCTCTGTTTGCTTTCTCCCCATTTTTCCTTCTGTGCCTCCGCTGCCTCTCTCCATTCCCGCCGCTGCGTCCCCTGCGGCCCCGCCCCCCAGACTGCCCATTCGCTGCCCCTGCCTCCCGCCTCCCAGCTGCTCCTCCCTCCCACCTCCCCATATATGGCGGCCGCTGCGCGGGCGCGCCTAAGGCAAGCCCGTCTGCGCCCGTCCGCGACTGGACCGCGCCCAGCGCCAGAACCCCTGGACCGCGCTCCCCCCGCTCCAGCCACGAGGACCGACGCCGATACGATGCCACCACACTCCACGCCCTCAACCCCGGACAAACGCACAACTGCTTCAAGGCCGCCCCGAAACGCACCCATGGTCCGTTCAGCTGCCGGAACTGCAGCTACACCAGCCTCAGAGCCACCGAGGCGCCCGCCAAGAAGGACCTCAACCACCTCCGGTGCATCCTACTGAACACCCGCTCCGCACGCAAACACGCCGTCGAGCTCTGGGACCTGCTCGACACATCATCACCAGACGTCGCCTTCCTGACAGAGACCTGGATGAACGACTCCTCCGCCCCCGACATCGCCATAGCAATCCCAGACGGCTATAAGATCACCCGCAGAGACCGCACCAACGCAGTAGGAGGAGGAATCGCCATCGTCCACAAGAACACCACCAGGGTCTCGACCAGCACCGACGACACTCTCAGCACCGCCGAACACATGCACTTCCAGATCCACACGGACCCCAACACCACCCTTAGAGGCACCCTTGTCTACAGACCCCCTGGGCCCCGACCCCAGTTCAGCGACTCCATCGCCGACTTCATCAGCACGCACGCATGCCCTGACCTCTACCGACTACATCCTCCTCGGAGACTTGAACTTTCACCTGGAGAACAACAACGACAGCAACTCCACCACCCTGATCGACAGCCTCGCCAACCTCGGCCTGAGCTAGCTCGTCACAACACCGACCCACTGTGCCGGCCACACGCTTGACCCCATCTTCTCCTCAAGCTCCCACGTCTCCTTCAGCCACACCACGGAACTCCTCTGGACCGACCACCGCTGCATCCATTTCACCTTCCAGAAACCCACCACACACCACCGCACCCAACAGATCCCAATCCGCTGCTGGAGCAAAGTCACCGAAGACCAACTCCGGGCAACCCTCGCTCTCAGCCCTCCCTCCGACCCATCCAACACCGACGACGCTGCCTGCAACCTCAGACGATGGATGGACGACTGCGCCAACACCCTCGCCCCGCTGAAAAAGCTCACCTACAGCGACACCACCAAAAGAGCCAGCTGGTTCACCTCGGAACTCCTAGCTTCCAAGCGTACCTGCCGGAAACTAGAGAAGAAATGGCACAGCGATAAGACACTGGACAGCCACACAGCCCACAAAGACGCCATCTGTAACCACCACCACCTCATCAGGTCCGCCAAGAGAATCTCCTTCAAAGACCGCCTCGACAACAACGCACACAACAGCAAGGAGCTTTTCAACATCGTGAAGGAACTCTCCAATCCCAGCTCCAACACCAACGACATCCCGCCGTCGCAACCCCTGTGCGATTCCCTCACCACCTTCTTTCACCGCAAGATCGCCGACATCCACGACAGCTTCAACACCCAGACAACCCCAACTTAGATCGATACACCAGACCAGCCACACACCATCGACCACGACCCCCTGCCAGCCTGGGCCAGCGTGAACATCGAGGACACCATCAAGACCATGAGCACAATACACTCCGGCTCCCCGTCAGACCCTTTCCCGCACCACATCTTCAACAAAGCCAGCAGCTCCATCGCACCCCACCTGTGCAACATCATCAACCTCTCCTTCGAGACCGCGACCTTCCCAGAGAGCTGGAAACACGCAGAGATCAACGCCCTACTCAAAAAACCCAAGGCGGACCCGAGAGACCTCAAGAACTTCCGGCCCATCTCTCTGCTTCCGTTCCCAGCCAAGGTCATCGAGAAGATCGTCAACAAACAGCTAACCCGATACCTCGAAGAAAACAGCATCCTGGACCCATCCCAATCAGGGTTCCGCAGCAACCACAGCACTGAGACTGCCCTCATCGCCGCCACCGACGACATCAAGATCCTGCTGGACAATGGTGAGACCGCAGCCCTCATCCTGCTGGACCTCTCTGCCGCCTTCGACACTGTCTGCCACCGCACTCTACGCGCACGCCTCCACGACGCAGGGATCTGAGACAAGGCCCTGAAATGGACCACCTCCTTCCTCGACGGCAGAACCCAGAGAGTCCGCCTCCCACCTTTCCGATCCGAAGCCTCAGAGATCATCTGCGGCGTACCCCAGGGATCGTCCTTCAGCCCAACACTGTTCAACATCTACATGGCCCCGCTCGCACGCATCGCCAGACAACACGACCTCAACATTATCTCCTACGCCGACGACACTCAACTGATCCTCTCCCTCACCAAGGACCCCTCGCCGCCAAAGCCAAACTCCATGACGGAATGAAGGCCGTCGCCGATTGGATGAAGATCAGCCGACTAAAGCTGAACACGGACAAAACGGAGGTCCTCATCCTCGGCTCCAACCCCTCAGCCTGGGACGACTCCTGGTGGCCAACGACGCTGGGAGCAGCCCCGACACCCACCGACCACGCACGCAACCTGGGAGTCATCCTCGACTCAACGCTCTCCATGACCAAGCAAGTCAACGCAGTCTCCTCCTCCTGCTTCAACACACTCCGCATGCTTCGCAAGATCTACAGGTGGATCCCGACAGACACAAGAAGAACAGTCACCCAGGCCCTCGTCAGTAGCAGACTAGACTATGGGAACGCCCTCTACGCGGGAGCCCCGGCCAAGCTCATCAAGCGACGCAACGCATACAAAACGCCTCCGCACGACTGATCCTCAACGTACCACGCCACAGCCACATCACCCCCCACTTGAGGAACCTGCACTGGCTCCCCGTCGACAGGAGGATCACCTTCAAACTCCTCACCCACGCACACAAGGCACTCCACAAAACTGGCCCAGCCTACCTCAACAGACGACTCTTCTTCTACGTCCCCAACCGCCAGCTCCGCTCCGCCGACCTCTCCCTCGCCACCGTCCCCCGCATTCGAAGAACAACCACCGGCGGCAGATCCTTCTCACACCTCGCCGCCAAGACCTGGAACATCCTTCCACTAAGCCTATGAAAGACCCAAGACCTGCTGACCTTCAGGAGGCTACTCAAGACCTGGCTGTTCGACCAGTAGCAGCATCCCCCCCCCTTCCCTCCCCCCAGCGCCTTGAGACCCTCGCGGGTAAGTAGTGCGCTCTACAAATTCTGTGATTGATTGATTGATTAAACTGCCCAAAGCATCTAGACCAGCAAAAACGAAGTCCAACACACAGCAAAATAACAGGAGGCAAAGGCAAAAATACAGGGGAAACCCACACCAATGATGCCAGGTCTAACAGGCGGTATATCGTTTATGGTCCTGCCAGCATCTAAATAGGGCGGGTGGACCGTCAAGACAGTGGACGAATTGTCCAACGGAAAAGCGACAGCGGGGCCGATTCCGCCAAGATCAAATCAGGCCCGAAGTCTCAAGATAAAAACTTTAAAACAGTATCAACTGCTTTGATTGAACCTACTTTAGCTCTACAGGATCAGGCTGAAATCACACCTAGGTCCCTGTCAACCACAAACTCATAGATTTGAGCAAAAGCTTTATACTTTCTAGGTGCGTTTTGTCTTAGAACATTAAAAACTCATCTATTAGAACAGTTTTGAAACCAAACTAGGATCTGTTTCCCAAATATTAGTCCATTTTCTGACCCTTTCTGACACCAAACAATAATTGATATACCGAAAAAAAAAAAGAAATCAAAGGCCTACAAAAGGTTTAAAGAAACACAGATAATGGGTTCATTAGAACTAACAAATAAACATAACTGGTTCTTGTGTGCAAAATAGAAATCCAAAGACTGGCTGCAACACACCAAAGAAATGTCATTATGGACACCAGATCAGAGTGCATTACCTGGTAATTATGAGCTCTATTACCACTTAGAAGTCCCATTCGGATACAAACATCATCAAGCATGGTTTGTGGACAACTACCCCATGTTGTTCAGAATGTTAGAATGGGTCCCTTGTGTAATGAAGGGGCTCCCTAGCGTATTAGCTGGGTATACACCATATCCTGGCTCACTAAATCTGGCAGCTACTGAAGAAAGACACTTACTAAATCAGTTGGTAGCCATCTATAGGCAATTTCAACACTTTATTTTACAATCAACAACTAAAGGGACATCTGTTTTCGGCCCTTGACAATTAGAAAACCAGATTAGTATCAGAATTCTGATAGCAGTTGTTACCAATGGGACTCTGGGGATCTAGCTAACAGTTAGAAAAGAGTGGGTGGACTGAATATCACATAAAGTACTAATACTTCAAACAGAAAAGTGAACTGGTAGATGAAGTTGAAGTTAGTAGAAAGAAGGAAGAGAAACGTGTGAATGGAAGACTTATTTTAAGAAACAAAAACTAGCTGGTTCAGCAAAAAATCACACCATGGTTGCTGTGGATACTTCTGCAGAATGGGACTTGGGTAGTATCACTTCTGGACAGAGCAGCAGAAGTGACAATATTTTGCAAGCAGCATATGGTGGGGAGACCATCTAAACAATATATGTAGGTTGAGACACAGGCTGGACATGTAAACCCTCCAAACAGGATTTATAATGTAGAAATATAGATTGAGGATAATATAAATCACAACATCACAGCTATATTATGGCATCACTAATTGGATGCTTATGACATCAGCCTGGATGAGGATGATTGGCCTCCAGTTTTCATAAGAGATGCACCTCGAGATGAGGAGGTAATAATGCAAATGTTTTCCTTATTAGTACCTAAAGAGTTCACAGAAAAATATGCATGGGAATAGGCCTTTGAGAAGGCTCCGGCACAGTATAGAAACCAAGCAGGGTGGGACAAAGAATCTGTTTCACATGTGATTTCCTTAAGGAGTGAGCACCATTTCTAGGCGCAATATTGTCTCAAAACAGAAGCTAAGCACAATATAAAAGCTATTTTAGATCAATTACAGTATAAAGGTATATTAGTACCTTGTCATTCCGCCATGAACACACCGCTTTTTCCAGTACTATAAAATGACAAATCATACAGAATAGTTTTAGATTATGGACATTTACATGCACATCCATGCACCCATGCAGTAGAAAATGCTCACATAACTGAGCTAATAATGAATCTGGTTGGGAAAAAAATATAAACAAACTTAGATATATAAAATGTGCATCTTAATGTGATCTAAACTGTGCATTTTCATCTAATCTTCCTTGGATATGAATTATTCAGTGAGACTAAAGGATTGGCACCTGACTTCCTGAAGAAGTGAGCTACTTTACAAAATTATGAGCCTTGACAGAGTTTCTTAACATTGGGAGAGCTTACTTGCCATATTATTCTGAGTGAGTTATGCCATTCTATAAATTAATTACTCCAATATTTTCTAAAAAGAATGGGTCAAAAATACACAGAGCTGTAATATATGTTAGATAGTAAATAATACAATCATGAGACAAGAGGACAGACCTAGTGATTAGGGTTGTTCCTACTACTTTAGGCTACACATATGTAGTTTAAGAGGACTCCCATAAAATACAAATCACATTTGAATTTCTCTGCCAAGGAACGATTTACTCCTACTGAGAAAATTCTCACTACAGTGCAAACAGCTATACTGAAGGAACATCCTCCTACACAGGGAAAACAAATCATAATAGGTTCACCTATATCTACACTGGAAGCAGCAACAAAAGCCAGCATTTTTAATGTGCGCGCTTTGCACCTTCGTTGAGTGGAGTGGGCCGCTTCTTTAAATGCAACTGATGTAAAATTTGAATATGATTCAATACATGTACTCAGGAAATTATGCAATACACAAAAAATATTCCACAGACTCCAAATATAACACCCATATATAACACCCATACATACAGAAATATTCTTAGGCTTTGCTGCAGTGCAAGGAGTTTTTGAAGATGGCAACTTCCAGGCACTATGTACACAGACTAAAGTTCTAGGCAGCACCACTGTACAACTACCATAAATACACACCATACTACTTGGCCTTCAAAAGGCCTGTCCATCAGTTCCCACACTTGTGTTAGATTCAGCATTCTGTGTACATGGCTATAATGTAGATTTACTGCACTGACACTTAAATTGATTCAGATACTCCAAGGTGAAGTCAATAAAAAGTAAATATGTTTGGAGAAAGTAAAAAGTTCTACAAGACGAGCATCCATGTACAGCACACCATGGCCCATAAAAGTGAAGGAACTCACGTTAAAGGGAATCGTGCAGCAGAGTTGGCTGCAAAGACAGCAGTGCAAACTCTTAAGGTAGCTGCTGTAACTTGATCTCAAACCAAGATCAATGTATACATTTTAGTGCCAATACAGTTGGCATTGAAAGGAGAAAAACTTCCTGATGGGTTCCCCTCTAATTAGTCTTACACTTTTAGTAAAGAAAATGTTACTATAGTTTCTATGCCTAGGTATTAGGTATATTACTAATGAGCGAGCTAGATTAGATTTAGTCAGGGCAGCCCATGAAGGGATAGCCTTTGCTCATACTGGCATCAGTACTTCAGTATCAATGCTACAGCATGGTGCTAATGGCCATACTTACCAAACCTATAGAACAAATGTGTGGCAATGTAACATTTGTCAACAAATAAAATATTCAACTGCTGTAAGACCAACACCTATTCCCCTTAGTAGCTCTGAAAAACCATTCAGGGTCATTTTCCCCAACCATGTCAATCCATTATCTACATATAGGATGCGGTCAATACCTGCTGTAGATTCCTTTTGGTTTGGAAACAAAAAACTGCCACTGCTTGAATGGTTATAAAAGACTTGCAGTACCAATTAACAATGGGGGCAGTTCATACCTTCCATTCAAACAATTTTCCTGCATTCACCGCTAATATGCTTATGGATGCTATGTCTGCTCTGGAAGTATGACTGCTATAGTCGCACCCATTCTGCCTATAATATAAAGAAGTTGTAAAGCGAGCCAACATTACAGTTAAACAAGCCTTGACCACTAGGGTATTGGATACAGGATCGACATAGCTACATAGCTTGTATGGGGCCCAGAGATCACTAAATAATTTGCCTAGAGGACTATTAAGTGCTCACAACGTATACAAATTACTCTCTTGACTACCAGTCGATGTGCCTGATCTTGATTTCCCTTGAAAGGTACCGGAAATAATAATCAAAGCATCTGACCCTCTTTCCACCCTTGAATCAATAGCAGACTGTCCAAGAAACTAGAACTGAATTGTCAAACATGAAGAACTCTGACTCTACTGCACACAAAGAGAAACTTACTAATGCTGCTGTCGGGTGGCTTTTCATGGTTAGAGAGCTAGTTCAGGTAATTATTACTGATAAACAAGTCTTTGGACCATCATACAGACTTCATGTTCCAGTTCTTGGGGTAGGAGGCACTCAGAAAATTTGATATGTGATATTGCTGCTGCTTCTTGGTGCAAAGAAAAGCAGGAAAGTGTTGATCGATCACATCAAAAAACACTATGTGCTATATTCCATTCAGCAGACCTCCATCGTCACCAAGGTGCCTCTGGAGTAGATCAACACATCCTCTCCCTACCCTAGGGGAACTAGTCCAAGAAGATTATATCCATGCTGAACATTGAAATCCCATTCTGGGGATTTATGAGACTCCTGTGTCTCCAGCTTTACACCAAGTGACAACGACATTAAATAATTAATGAAATGATGCAATACAAGTGTTAGTTTCAACAACTGACCTGATTCTGCAATAGTAACAACTGCGACCTCTGCAACTGTGGTTTAATAAAAACCACTAACTGAACCCACATTAGTTGAGATGATACTGTTAAGAGAAATTATGCTATACGGAAAATATTCTGTTTCAGGTTTTGAAGCAACAGAAATAATCATCCCACCAGTCAGTCTGCACATGGATGGCTTATAGCTTGCCATTGATTCTGTGGCAGTGTGACTGAAACTTTTTTTCAACCAAGACCATATATCTGGATTGCTGCTGAAGTTCTGTCCATCCTAATGTAGATTATAATGTTGATTTTATTTTTGCACATGGTATATGGGAACTACATTCCCGATAATATAGTGCTGTTGCCTGTGGTTTAGGAATTACAACTGCATTCTTCTTCTTACAGAGCATAAAGGGATTATCATACTGTGAACAACACTGCAGATCCAACGCTGGATGGTGGTATTTAGGAAAGGGTTCCTTACAAAATTATGGACCCAACAGAAATTATTCAAATTGCATCTGCTTTAAAAATCTCCTTTGATCACCTCAAAATTCCTTGCTATTTTGTAAATTAATGGGGCATAAATGCTGTTAAAAAATTATTAAAAGATTTGAATTCATATGCCTCATTGGATAATGGAGATCCCTATTGAAATGCAGAAAATCTTCAAAAGCTGTTTTGTTTTCATCATTATGGACTGTTAGACCTGGCACCATTAGCGTGGGTCTCCCTTCCATTTTTTTGCTGTTGCCTCCTGTGTTTTGCTATGTTTTTGCTGGTCTAGATGCTTTGGGCACTTTGCCACTGCTATTCAGTGCCAAAGTGCAAGTGCTCCCTATGGTAAATTGTTGTATGGATTAGTGATTCCATGATTGGATTATTTGATTTACTTGTCAGACCCTAGTACAGTGCACCGCGTGTGCCCAGGGCCTGTAAATCAAATGCCGCTGGTGGGCTTGCAGCACTGGTTGTGCCACCCACAGAAGCAGCCTGTAAAGTGTGACTCAGGCCTGCCATTGCAGAGCCTGTGTGCAGTCTAGTACTGCCATGTTGACTTGGTAAGTGCACCCACTTGCCAGTCCCTAAACCTTCCCTTTTCTACATATTAGTCACCTCTAAGGTAGGCCCAAGGGCAGGGTGCATTGTATGTAAAAGGTAGGACATGCCCTGATGTGTGTGGCATGTCCTGATAGTGAATTACAGCCAACTTCGTTTTTCACTTTTGCAAGGCTACCTGCTCCCATAGGCCAGAATGGGCAGTTTGATTATAACATCTTATAATCCTAACTGACCCAGGGAACCAGGTAGAAATTCGAGTTTAGTATGCCTGAACTCAGAATGTTAAAATACATCTTTTAGTGTGGGTTAATTTTACATTCTGTGTTTGAAAATACCACTTTTAGAAAGTAGGTATTTCTTACCTAACCATCCAGCCTGCCTCTGCTAGGTTGTGTATTGCATGTCTGGTTTGTGAGTGACAGGGGCTGGGGTGGCTCCAGGAGACAGGGTGAGTCAGCACTAGGCTGAATAGACCTATCTGCATTGGGAGTGGTGGGAGGAGTAGCACCTGGGCCTGAAAAGGGCTGTGCCTGCCTTCCACAGTGCTGGCTCCACCTCCTGTGGTGCGTCTGATGACCCTGGCCCTCACTGACAAAGGGAGAAGTTGTGCACTGGCAGAATGTACCCAGAACTGGTTTGGACTAGGTACAGACACTCTCTGCCTTCAGAGACAAAGGATTTGTGGGTATAAAAAGGGGGACCCAGACCCCAGAACTTTAGATCACTTCTGGGAATCAAGACGAACCTTTGCTGAGGAGAAGAACCAGGAAACTGAAGGAGGAGACTACCCCTATGCTGTGTGCTGTTTGGGGGTTGGTCTGCAGTGGTTGCTTCATTGCCAAAGAAAGGAGAAAAGGACTGAGTGTGCCTTCATCATCTTGAAGAAGATCTCCAAGGGCTTGAACATTGAGCTTGCCTCCTGCCGTAAGTCTCAGGGATACAAGACTTCACTACCAGCTCCCCCTGAATTCCCTTCCTGGGAATTGAAGTGCCTGCTGTTGTGTTGGGCCTTCTGAGAGACTGCGTGTCGCTGGGAGCTGGAAGCGCGACGCAACAAGGAGAAGCGTGTCACCGCCGCAGCAGTTGCCGTCGCATCACTGAAGAGGCGTGCCGCCGCCGCAGCTGTTCGCCGTCGCATCACCGACGAAGCGCGTCGCATCCCCGGAGAAGTGTGTCGCCTCTGCAGAGGTTGCCGGCGCATCACCGGAGAAGCGTGTCGCAGGACCTGTCGCGGCTCAGAAATTACTGAGTTCGCCGCACGGCCGTCGGGCATGCACGCATCGCATCCAACGTTGTTGCATCGCATCAAAGATGCCATTTTGTCGCATCGCACCGAATCGTCACATCACATCGAGGTGCCATCTTGTCGCATCGTAGCAGGAGCGCAGTAAGAACCCGACGCATCACCTCCCCACTTGGTAAAGAACCCGACGCATCACCTCCTCTCCGGTAAGGAACCGACGCATCACCTCCCCTGTGCTGCAGTAAGGAACCGACGCATCACCTCCCCCGAAGCAAGGAACTGACGCATCACCGTTCTTGCGTGTAAGGAGCCGACGCATCACCTTCCCTGCGACCCTTTTGTTTGTTTTGCGTTTCGCATCCAAGGTACATTGAGAGTAAAGTGTCGCATTTACAATCTAAAGTGAACTAAGCTATTTCTACCATTCTAAAGTCATATTTTTGAATACTGTATTGTGGATTTTTGTCGTTTGGGTCTTGTGTTAAGTCTATATAAAGAATACTTATTTTTCCAAACCTGTGTGGTGTCCATCTGTAGTGTTTTCACTATATTACTGTATGTGTTCACAAATGCTTTACACACTGCCTCTGAGATAAGCCTGCCTGCTCGTGCCAAGCTACCAAGGGGGTGAGCAGGGGTTATTTTAGGAGTGTAGCCCCTTACCCTGACTAGACGCAAGGGTCCCTCTTTGGTCAAAGCTACCTACCTCTGTCAACTAGAGACCCCCAAATCTAACATTGGTGGTCAGCGGTGGGGATTTGGACTTGCATTTCTGACTCATATACAGTGATTGGTGTACACTACTAGTGAGTGCAGACCAAACACAACCACATACATTTTGGTAGATTGTTTTTCCTGGGATTTCTATTTTTGCCAAGAACTGCCAACTTTTGACACCATGAGCAAAGCAGCATCCATCGCATCTATGGATTTAGATTTTGAGGAAGAAAAGCTAGAAACCTACACTGTGAAACAGCTGAAGTGCTTCTGCAGGAGATTTAAAGTTGCTACTCCAGGCCTCACCAAGAAGGATGAGTACCAAAAGGGGCTGAGGGCCTGGGTGGAAGCAAGAAGTACCCCTCAACATGTGGAAGAGCATGAGTAGGGGGCTGAAGAGGCAGAGGGGCAGCTAGATGGGCCATTGGGTCCGGGGGGGAGGAAAGCACCTTCGCCAACAGGTAGCAGTGTTTCTTCCAAGGGCCTGTCCCCAGGAGAGCTGGAGGACAGGGAGAGAAGTAGTGTGCATGAAATGGAGTTAACCAAGCTCACGATGGGTGGGCAGTTGGAATTGGAAAAGAAGAAATTGGCCCTAGAGGAAAAGAGGATGCAGTTGGAGCATGAGAGAAGTTTGAGGGAGTTGAATTGAAAGCCAGGAGCTTAGAGATTACTCCCTCTGGTGGCAGCACACCGTCCATGCCTGTTGAAGCATGAGTGTATATACCTAAAGATGTGGTGAAAGAAATTTATAAAAATGATGATATTCGTCAGTGGTTCAAGGCCTGTGAGGTAGCTATGTCCTCCCACCGGGTCCCTGAGAAGGATTGGGGAGCGGGGTTGTGGGGGCGGTTCCTTAGTGAGGGGCGGGATATCTTGTTAGACTTGCCCTCTGAAGTCCACAATTCTTATGGTCATATGAAAGAAGCATTGATGTCCAGGTATGGGTTGACTCCTGAACTGTATATGCAGAGGTTTAGAAATTGCAAAAAGTTGGAGTCAAGTACTTGGGTGGAATATGTAACTTTTTTTTGCAGAGCATTGGATGGTTGGGTGAAGGGTAGCAAAGTGAATGATTTTGAAGCGCTCTTTGATTTGATTGTATGGGAGCACTTGTCAGGAAATTGTTTTCCAGAGCTACGCCAGCACCTTATTGATAGTAGGCTGACTAACCCTAGGAAGCTTGCTGAGGAGGCGGACCGCTGGGGGAGCACCCGGGGCCAAAGGTGGGCAGGGTCCCCAGCAGAGGAGTGGGGGGGACAAGGGTAAACAGAGGGAGTTCCAGAAAGGGCCCCAAAGTAATCCCCAAGGGAACCAAGGGAAAGGTTCCCAGCCTCCCCGAGAAGAAGGCAGGGGCCCGACAGATAAGCCTGTTCACCGGGGGCCCAAGACCTGTTTTAAGTGTGGTCATGTGGGTCACTGCTTTTATGATTCTAGATGTCCCATGTATGGGAAAACCGCACCCATTGGTGCACCACCCCGGCAGATGGCTAGTGTAGCCCTGGGGGAGGAGATGGGTGCCCAAGGTGGGTGGGGTCCCACAGAGATGTCCCTTGTTCTTTAGGCGACTGTGAGATGGTCCCCAGGACCCAGCTGCCTGATAACACTAAGAAATACAGGCAGTGGGTGACCATCAATTGCAAGAGGGTGGAGGCTCTGAGAGACACCGGAGCCAGTGTGACAGCTGTCAGTTGGCGGCTGGTGTCTAAGGAGCAGGTGATCCCCCATGTGTACTTCCCTGTAGTTGCCGCTGACAACTCAGAGAGCTACTGTGAGGTGGCCCAGGTTCCCTTTGAGTGGGGGGGGGTCTCAGGTACCCTTCAAGTAGCTGTCTGTTGGGCAACGACTTAGAAAGTTCACCTTGGGCTAAGGTGGAGAGAAAATCTCATTTGGAGATGTTGGGTCTGCCTGAGTGGGCGTGTGTGACCACTCGGTCAATGGCAGCCAGTAAGGTGTTCAAGAGGACCTGGAGCCTGAAAGAGTGGCCCAGGTGCCTGCCGTAAGGAGAAGAGGCAGGTGGCGCGGGAAACCGGGCCCCGGGGTTCCCACGGTCCAGGTGGAGGCAGACCTTGAGGGGGATGCCCCGGAACCTACAGAGGAGCAGGTAGCTTTACTGGGGGTCCTGCCTGAGCTGACCCATTGGCAGCAGGAAGGAGGCCCCTCCAGGGAAGAGTTCTGTGAGGAGCAGAACAAGTGTCCTGCTCTTGTGGGTTTGCGGCAACAGGCCACAAACCAGGCAGCAGGTGATCAGTCTGGATCACATTGGATCTACTGGGAGAATGGTCTCCTGTATAGCGAGCCTAAGGTTGCTGAGCCTGGGTCAGCCCATGTGCTGGTGGTACCCCAGCGCTTCAGAGCCTTCCTACTGGGTTTGGCTCATGATGTACCTTTAGCAGGACAAGACCTTTGAGAGGCTTGTCACCCACTTTTATTGGCCCCAGATGCGCAAGAGTTCAGACACTCATTGCAGGACCTGCCAGACTTGCCAGGCAAGTGGAAAGAGTGGGAGGAAGCACAAGGCTCCTCTCCAGCCATTCCCTGTGGTCAGCACCCCCTTTGAAAGGGTGGGCATTGACATTGTGGGGCCTCTGGATCCCAAGACAGCCATGGGCAACAGGTTCACCCTGGTCTTGGTGGACCATGCCACCCGGTACCCGGAAGCCATCCCTCTCCGGACTGTGACGACCCCCGTGGTGGGACGTGCGTTGATGGGGATTTTCTCTCATGTGGGGTTCCCTAGAAGGTGGGGTCAGACCGTGGTACAAACTTCATTTTCAAGTATATGAAGTCCCTGTGGCAGGAGTGCGGTGTAACGTACAAGTTCACCACTCCTTACCACCCCCAAGGTAATGGGCTGGTTGAGAGATTCAACCGGACCCTAAAAGGCATGATGATGGGTCTGGAAGAACCCATGAGGCGTAAGTGGGACGTCCTCTTGCCATGCCTTCTCTTTGCTTACCGAGAGGTGCCACAGAAGTCCCTAGGGTTCAGCCCCTTTGAACTGCTGTATGGTCACCCGGTAAGAGGACCTCTGAGTTTGGTAAAGGAAGGCTGGGAGAAAGCTCCCAGGAAACCTCCCCAGGATGTATATAGCTACATGCTGGCCTTCAGAAACCAAACCCGGCGTTTCAGGCAACTCGCTCAGGCGAATCTGGAAGCCAGCCAGGAGGGAATGAAGCGGTGGTACGATCAGAATGCCACTCTGATTGAGCTTCGGCCTGGTCAGAAAGTGTGGGTCATGGCCCCAGTGGAGCCCTGCGCGCTCCAGGATAAGTGGACCGGACCATTTGAGGTGGTGGAGCGCAAAAGTGATGTCACCTACTTGGTGGACTTGCGGTCTCCTAGGAACCCTTTGCGGGTCCTGCATGTAATCCGCCTGAAGCCCCACTTGGAGAGGTCCGAAGTGGGCATGCTCCTAGCCACAGATGCTGGAATGGAAGAGGAGACTGAGCCTCTTCCTGACCTCCTGTGTGCCAAGGAGCAAGATGGGTCAGTGGAGGGTGTGAACCTCTCTAACTCCCTGACCCCTGAGCAGCAGGAGTATTGTCGCCAACTGTTGGAACAGTTTCCTGACCTGTTCTCCCTGACCCCTAGTGTCACTGACTGGTGCGTCCATGATGTGGACACTGGGGACAGTCCTCCTGTTAAGCACAAAACTTACAGAGTGACTGACAGGGTGAGAGTTTGCATCAAGGAGGAGGTCTCCAAGATGTTTGCATTGGGGGTGATTGAGTCCTCTACCAGCCCTTGGGCCAGCCCCGTGGTCTTGGTCCCAAAGGCTGCCACGCCTGGTGCCACACCCGAACTCTGGTTCTGTGTGGACTACCGAGGACTCAATTCAGTCACCAGGACTGACACGCACCCCATCCCCAGAGCTGATGAGCTCATTGATCGGTTAGGGGCTGCCCGGTACCTCAGCACGTTTGATTTAACGTCTGGGTACTGGCAGATCGCCTTAACTGATGGGGCAAGAGAGAGGTCAGCATTCTCCACACCAGATGGGCACTACCAATTCCGGGTTATGCCCTTTGGGATGAAGAATGCCCCTCCCACCTTTCAGAGGTTGGTCAACCAGGTGTTGGCTGGACTGGAAGATTTCAGTGCTGCCTACCTATTTGACATAGCAGTGTTCAGCGCCAGTTGGGAAGAACATCTGCGCCACCTCTGGGAAGTGTTGATGGCGCTGCGGAGAGCAGGCCTCACGATCAAGGTGAGTAAGTGCCAGATCTGGCAGGGTTCCGTGGTGTACTTGGGACACCAGGTTGGGAGCGGCCAGGTGGCGCCCCTACAGTCCAAGATTGAGACCATCCTGGCTTGGGAACCCCCCAAAACCCAGACAGAGGTGAGAGCCTTTTTAGGACTCACTGGGTATTACAGGAGGTTTGTCAAAGGGTATGGCAGCATAGTTGCACCCTTGACAGAGCTGACTTCCAGGAAGCAGCCCAAGAAAGTAAACTGGACTGACACCTGTCAGAAAGCTGTTGATGCCCTGAAGACTGCCATGTGCACGGCGCCCGTGCTCCTGGCACCCAACTTCTCAAAAGAGTTTATTGTCCAAACAGACGCTTCAGAGCATGGTGTAGGGGCTGTTCTTTCACAGATAAATGAGGAGGGCCTAGACCAACCTGTAGCCTTCATCAGTAGGAGGTTACTTCCACGGGAACAGAGGTGGAGTGCGATTGAGCGTGAGTCATTTGCTGTGGTCTGGGCACTGAAGAAGTTGAGACCATACTTGTTTGGGACTCACTTCCGGGTTCAGACAGACCACAGGCCCCTCAGATGGTTGATGCAGATGAGGGGTGAAAATCCAAAGCTGTTGAGGTGGTCCATTTCCCTACAGGGGATGGACTTCACGGTGGAACACCGCCCTGGTACAGAACACGCCAATGCTGATGGTCTGTCCAGATTTTTCTGCCTTAGTGTAGAGAACTCCCAAGAGGTAGGGTAGTTCTCCCCACATTTCAGCTGGAGGGGACACGTGTTAGACCTGGCACCATTGGCGTGGGTCTCCCTTCCATTTTTTTGCTGTTGCCTCCTGTGTTTTGCTATGTTTTTGCTGGTCTAGATGCTTTGGGCACTTTGCCACTGCTATTCAGTGCCAAAGTGCAAGTGCTCCCTATGGTAAATTGTTGTATGGATTAGTGATTCCATGATTGGATTATTTGATTTACTTGTCAGACCCTAGTACAGTGCACCGTGTGTGCCCAGGGCCTGTAAATCAAATGCCGCTGGTGGGCTTGCAGCACTGGTTGTGCCACCCACAGAAGCAGCCTGTAAAGTGTGACTCAGGCCTGCCATTGCAGAGCCTGTGTGCAGTCTAGTACTGCCATGTTGACTTGGTAAGTGCACCCACTTGCCAGTCCCTAAACCTTCCCTTTTCCACATATTAGTCACCCCTAAGGTAGGCCCAAGGGCAGGGTGCATTGTATGTAAAAGGTAGGACATGCCCTGATGTGTGTGGCAAGTCCTGATAGTGAATTACAGCCAATTTCGTTTTTCACTATTGCAAGGCTACCTGCTCCCATAGGCCAGAATGGGCAGTTTGATTATAACATCTTATAATCCTAACTGACCCAGGGAACCAGGTAGAAATTTGAGTTTAGTATGCCTGAACTCAGAATGTTAAAATACATCTTTTAGTGTGGGTGATTTTTACATTCTGTGTTTGAAAATACCACTTTTAGAAAGTAGGTATTTTCTTACCTAACCATCCAGCCTGCCTCTGCTAGGTTGTGTATTGCATGTCTGGTTTGTGAGTGACAGGGGCTGGGGTGGCTCCAGGAGACAGGGTGAGTCAGCACTAGGCTGAATAGACCTATCTGCATTGGGAGTGGTGGGAGGAGTAGCACCTGGGCCTGAATAGGGCTGTGCCTGCCTTCCACAATGCTGGCTCCACCTCCTGTGGTGCGTCTGATGACCCTGGCCCTCACTGACAAAGGGAGAAGTTGTGCACTGGCAGAATGCACCCAGAACTGGTTTGGACTATGTACAGACACTCTCTGCCTTCAGAGACAAAGGATTTGTGGGTATAAAAAGGGGACCCAGACCCCAGAACTTTAGATCACTTCTGGGAATCAAGACGAACCTTTGCTGAGGAGAAGAACCAGGAAACTGAAGGAGGAGACTACCCCTATGCTGTGTGCTGTTTGGGGGTTGGCCTGCAGTGGTTGCTTCATTGCCAAAGAAAGGAGAAAAGGACTGAGTGTGCTTTCATCATCTTGAAGAAGATCTCCAAGGGCTTGAACATTGAGCTTGCCTCCTGCCTGAAGTCTCAGGGATACAAGACTTCACTACCAGCTCCCCCTGAATTCCCTTGCTGGGAATTGAAGTGCCTGCTGTTGTGCTGGGCCTTCTGAGAGACTGCGTGTCGCTGGGAGCTGGAAGCGCGACGCAACAAGGAGAAGCGTGTCGCCGCCGCAGCAGTTGCCGTCGCATCACCGAAGAGGCGTGCTGCCGCAGCTGTTCACCGTCGTATCACCGATGAAGCATGTCGCATCCCCGGAGAAGCGTGTCGCAGCCGCAGAGGTTGCCCGCGCATCACCAGAGAAGCGTGTTGCTGGGCCTGTCGCGGCTCATATATATATATATACACCCTAATATATGCTGCTACAAAAATGGGCAGGCATACTTTGGAATAAAATAGGCAGAAAGAATTTGAGAAACTGACAAATAAATAATGCACAGCACATTTAAAATTATCGACAATGGTTTTCAAACAATTTCAAAACACATATTCATAATCCTAACCATTACTTCTTCCACTCATAAACTTTAAAAAGAAGAATTGAATTTCTCGCAGCAAGGGTAGGCTCAGCTGCAGGCAATAACACAATTAAATTGGGCATTACAAAATCAGAAAATGAATAAAATGCCACGGCAGCTCATTAATGAATCAACCGTGTTACTCCCCTATGATTTGACCTCAAGACAGATAACAATCTCGAAGATGAAGGCATTGTACAGACTTTTAATCTATAGAACAGATAGAGAGCACTCCTTTTTCTGTAGCAGAAAATGCACATCTTATGTGGGCCCTGAGTGGCATAATCTCCTTGCTAATCACAGCTTTCCATGTTTCTGATTGTCAAAAATACACATTCTAGGGTTGGTATGGAAAACTCAAAATGCTTTTCTTAAACACGTTTGATAATGTCCTTTCCAGTTCAGATGTAAGACAAAAGACAATCCTGCATTCATTAACCCATCTGTAGGCACCAACCCACTAGGACATTCACTCCGTTGTGATTCTATCACTTTGCATGGCGTTTGTAACGCTATGAAACCCGGCCTTTACTTGTAAACGTCTTGCAGCACCTGTTTCACTCATTCCTTGTTATCATACACTCCTAGAAAATGGTTAATATCTAATTAGAACAAATGAGTCTTGTTTTGGGATAGCCCCGGGTTTCATATATCCACTAACTGTTAAAAAAGCAGTGAAATATTGTGATGTTACATTCTATTATCAATGAAGAGACTGTTTAAAAGTGTTCCTTGGTCAAAAGTAGATATGATAAATACGTTATTTGATTAATTAAACAAGCATGTTGCAATTCTTACACTTAAGGAGGTATCGTTAACCTCTGTGACACTAACACTTGCCTTGCAACTAGCCTGGTCTGCTTCCAAAATTCAGTAGATTCTGCAGACTCAGTTATACTTAAACCCTCTTGACCGGTCTAAACCTTCCTTTGAAATACTATTAAGTCAACTCTAAGTAGGCATTCTAGGCCGTAAGGCAGGGTGCATGGTATTTAAAAGTGGAATATGTGTAAGTTAATGAAAAACATATCCTTACAGTGACTAGCACCTAAAAGCTATTTTCACTGCAGCAAGATTAGCTGTTTCATGGAGTAACACTGGGATGCACTATTAAATTTAATAACGCTGTCTTTAGCTAGGAGCACATAGAAACAGCATTCTTGGACTATTTGTAATATTTATTAAAAGCCCAAGTCAATAGTGAATTCAAATTTTTAATAGTTTACATTTTTTTCGAAAGTTACATTTCTCCTGCCAAAAGCCTCTGGAGGCTAATTTGCATTAGCCTCCAGCTGTAGCCCTCTGAGTGCCTTGCCCCTGATCGAGGTGTGAAAACTACTCCCACAGCAGAGACAAAGGTCTGGATGTGGTGAAGTGTTCTGCTCCTCTGGCAGGATGACCATTTTGGCAATGCTCAGGAACTTAATTTACTTCGAAGGTGCATCTTCTGTCACAGGCAGATGTCAGATGACACCTGGGCAGGCACCTTCTTTTGTTTACCCCAGCAGTCAGGCAGGTCCCAATTCTATAGGCGAGGGATCTGTCCCCAGAGCTGGTTTTGAGTGATCACAGAAGACGGGTTGCTCATATTCCTGGCCACATCTCTTTTGGGTGGACACACAGGCTTGGCTCAAGGGGAGAAGTGGTTCTCCATTTTGGATTTAGGCAGAGACGGGCACTGTGAGATTGTTTGCAGTAGGACACACAGTAAATGCTGCAAAAGTGGGTAAGGTAACCCCTGGGAACTTTAATGCCATTGGTTAGGGAGGGGCCAGGAGTTTGCCCCACCCACAGGCTGGTGCCAGGCACACAGGTGGCATCCTGGTAAAGGTAACTCCTCTGATCGGGTCAAACCTAGTTCCTGTATCCGCCCTGCACTCTATCGTGGTTAGCCTCAAATCACACCTAGGTCATGGTCTTCCATGACCAGCTGACCACGATAGGCAATTAACGCTGTTTGACTGTATTTTTATTTAAATCTTATCTCCAGTTTCCCTTATTGAATTTTGATGTTTTGGTGTCATTTTATTTATTCAAATATTATCTATTTTTCTCATACCCTTTGGGGTTTTTATTGTGTTGTGTTTTGACTTCATTACTGTTTTGGTACTGCATAAATGCTTTACACTTTGCCTCTAATTTAAGCCTGTCTGCTCAGTGACATAGCTATTAGGGGGTTGCGCTCAGGTTAGTTTAGTGAATTTAGTGGTTCACCCTGACAAGGACAGTGTTTATTTCTTGAGGTAGGTAGTCACCCCACTTATTAATAGCCACATTTCCCATACTTTACATATGACACATACCCTTGGCAAGTCCAGGGTTCTCTCTCTATCAGAACTCTGAGGGTCCTGATACTCAAAGTGATACTATTTTCTGGATGAAACAGACAATTGTGATTTACATAGAACTCAGCAAGGTTATTAATGGAAAATATTGGGAATTAGCTATTAGTCGGGGTGGAGTGTTTCCCACTGTGGTACAGGCTTTAATCTTTCATTCCAATTTTGATCATAAGATTAGACAAACCATCAACTCTCAATGGCACCTTCTCCACATTAACAATGAAGAAACCAAATTGACACGACCAACATATGCATTCAGACGTACCAAAAATCTACTTAATCTGTTGGTTAACGCCAAGACCAAGGGCAGAGAAACTTTTATCCAAAGATCAATCTATGGGACACAACCCGTAAAAGGCAACCACAAATGTGGCTCCTGCCACGCCTGCGAGAGTGCATTTGTGTCTGATACTATTACTGTTGGTGAAAAAACTATCAAACTGAGAGGCATGACCAACTGTAGAACTCCAGATATAGACTACCTTCTCTTATGCCCATGTGGATTGGGATATGTGGGGGGAACTGGACGAGAGAGCAGAATTGGAATATGTGAACATAAATCTAATATTCGCAACCAAAGAACTACAGCTCCCTTGGTCCAGCACTGGCTTACCAAAAGTCACCTAGTAAAAGACCTTCAATGGACTATTCTTGAAAAAATCAACCCACTTAAAGGAAGAGGCAACACAGCACACCGTAAGAAAAGAGCGTTTTTTTGGATCTATTTGTGGGATGCAGAAAATAGAGGCCTTAATGTAACCATCCCTTGGGAAAATGCACTCTGAGTTAGCCACCTGCGCTCAGGCTTCACATGCTTCCCATTGTACTTGTGCCCCCTTCCATCTCTATTTGTGCATCTCCTCGGTTTATTGTAAAGGCTCAATGTGTTCTGTTTGTTGCATTGTTGGGCCATGTATTTTACATTTATTATTTACTATCTATTTTGTGCCGCCCATCTGCACTTGTATCTGTTCCTAGATACCTATTGAGCCTCTGATCCCTGCCGCTATATAACCTATAGAAAGGTCCCTTATACTCATGTACTTTAGCTTCTTAGACCTTATGGCTTATTTGTTTAGTTTTTCTTGGTTGTTGAGATCCATTTTCGATCTTTTCATGCCCCGTTTTTCATGAGCATACTGGGCTCCTGTTTGTGCCTTGCAGCAAGGCTGCATGGCGCCCATCAGATCTATTTCTATAACTGCCTAGTTTCTAATAGGTCCGGCTGGCTCTAAGTATCTCTGGCATGCCCACTAATCTATGACAACCCATATTATGGTTTTCACCATATACATTAAAGTCTTTGGCACCTTAGTATGGGAATTATTTAATGTTGGCCTCATTCCATCATGGTGCCTTCCAGAACCAACAGCAGTCCGCTTTTCTTGTCCAACCGCTTCACGGTCAGCTGATTTAGAATATTTCCAGATAGTATGTATTTTATTCCACATATGGCAGGCGGTCATTTCATGCTGAGATTCTTCTAGCAGAACGATGCTTTGAGGATTCGGATTGTCTTTAACGCCAGCCATTAATGGTAAGCTTTAAACCACCTTGTCTTTCCACTCTGGTTAGGCGTGGTTGGGAAGTTTTTCTCTATTCTTCTAACCATACAGGACCACCCACTCTATGAGTCCCGATTCTTTGGTATCTTTTGGCTCCACATAGGGCCTATCTATTGGCCACCCGTTTTATACTTTGGCTTGCTGTATGTCTGATCCTTAGTGTGGTTTTGAGGCGTCGTTTTTAACGGCTGTTGGTATCGCTCCATTCGGCACCTGCTCATTCTTACACGCGCGCTTTTGTTTTGTAAGAAGCGATATACACGCCCACCTCTGCCCAAGTGTATAGGCTTTCTGAGGGTCCCCCTCCCGACTCTTTTTTAGTTGTTAGATTCACCCGTCATCTTTATCCTTGTCTTTCTTTGGTTCATGTCTTGATTTGTTCCCCAGATGTATCCGTGAGTAACCCGATGTGGAGCTGACATCCGTGTATGTGAGTTACCCTGTGCTCATGGAGAAACAGATGTAATCTATCTCTTCCTATAGATGAACCGTAATGCCCACTGATGCCACCTTATATTTCTGGAACAAGCCGCCTTGCACTGCCAAGGTATTCTATCTTAATACCCTTGTGCGATCCTTATGAACCCCTTTTTGTTTTGATATGTCCCTTTTAATAATTTTGAGCTAATTTATATTAATTTTTATTATGTAAATACAGTAAGACTTTTCTTATGTGGGGTTTCTATCAATTTCCTGTGCATCTCGTCGCATTAGCTCCTTGGCTCGTTAAGTCCCCTTTATTAGACATGTAAGTATTCATTTGTATTCTGCGATCCTTCAGTCCGCCCTTGTGCCCTATCGCAGGTCCACATGGAGGTTTCATTTCCATTTCTGAGGTCTATTTGTCTAATTTTTGACTATATAGCACATACACTTTTTCATTATTATCCACGTGGTGTCTCTTTGTTTTCTTTTCATCTTGGGGACTGTACGCTGAGTCACTTTTTGCCTACTGAGATACATACTCCTGACACTACGGTTCATCTGTTTTTGTCGCACAATCTTTTTCTTCCTCCCGCCTCTTTTTCCAGGTCTTAAGCACTATTTGCCTCTTTCTACCCTACACCTATGTTAGTTTATTTAGCTGTCTCAATTTTTTGACCCAAGAAACATATCTAAGGATACGTATACCTTTTTTATTATTACAGTATTTATCTACTGTTGGCACTAAGACCCACTGATCACCTTATGCTTTTAGCGCCCTGAAGAAGGTGCGACCTGAATACTGGGGTCATCACCGAAACACGCGTCGGCGCAAGCTCTGGAGGCCATCATGATAGGACCGCTGTATACAGCCATTGTTTTGAAATAATCCAATAAGTTATTGGAGAGAGCAGTAACTCAGGACATCGAGATATATTATATCATAATTATTCCAACAGAAGCATTTATTACAATCTTAGGCTCTCCTGAATACTGTATAGGTCTGGTTCTCCAGACCTTGATATCTTTTGTCGTTTTTAGAATGTGGCTATTGGATGTTGTATGAATGTTGCATGTGTGGAAGTTTTGACTAGAGGTTTTGACATTTTCTTTCTTGGTGTCTGTTTTCTATTATTTGTTTCTATCTATTTATATATAAGCATATACGGATGTGACTATATACCATTTAAATTATTTTGTATCTAATATTGACAATAAAAATGATAACATGTATTTCGTTTTCCAATTTTTGGATCTTTGTATAATATATGTGCATGTACCTCAGCTGCGTTGATAGTAATTGTTGTTTCTTGGCCTCCTTAGGACTCTTAGCGAGCGTTGTTAAGATGGCGAGAGATTCTGCCAACTAAAAATTAATACAGGCAGGATATTTTTGTATTCTCTATTGTGCCTCATTCCCCTAATTTGCATGCCTGTCATCGGTATCTTACAGGGGCCCTCTCCTTTTTTGTATTAGACTTAATCTTTCATGTGACGCTTTTTGTGCAGTATTTTGTGTAACTTTCAATACTAGTTTATTTGTACGAAGTCTTGCATAAAATAATATGTTTAAAAAACAATCATAACACAAACTTACCATATTGACCTGGTGTGTCTGACTGAAGATATAAATTTCAGGTTGCAAATTGAGACAAAACAATAATCATAGGTTACCTCCATTTTGATCTGCCATTTGCTATGCCAGATTCTAGTATATGAATTCAGCCCTTGAAAGACAATGCTGTGCAGACTTGGATATGTAGAACTTTGAAACATTTAACACTCTTGACCCTGGAATCCACCTGTTAAAATGTAAATATGTTATTCCTACCTTTCGTACATGTAGCCCCAAATGTTTTGGTTTGTCCGGAAGCTTTCAGGTTTCTTAGGGTTCCATAGGGAAGAAAGAGTAGGGTGCAGCTAAAGAAATAATGTGGGGTGAAATTTAGAGGTGTGAACAGTGCATAGTGGAAAACAATGTAAAAGGAAATGTAGAGAAAACGAAGTGGTGGATTAGAGCTACGGAGAAAGGCACGGAGATAGACAAAGCATTAGAGCTGACTAGAAAGCGACTTGTGGTAAGGCTCATGCAAAAGTAAGAGAGACTGGGATAAAACCAATAGAAAGAGGATTGGGGGTGTTGGACCTGGCCCTTTTTGCAGGGTTTCCCCCAAACATTTTGCCTTCTATTTTTCTGACCCTCATTTTGTTGGCTTTAGGACTCTGGGCACTTTACCACTGCTAATCAGTGCTAAAGTGCATGTGGTGTCACCCCTAAAACATGGTATGATTGGTTTACACCTGTTTGGCATATTTAATTTACTTGTAAGGCCCCTGTAAAGTGGTATCCCATATATTCAGGGCCTGTAAATTAAATGCTACTAGTGGGCCTGCAGCTCAGAATTCACCACCCACAGAAGTAGCCTTTCAAACTTGTCTCAGGCCTGCCACTGCAGTGCCTGCATGCACAGTTTACTGCCACCTTGACTTGGCAGTTAAAACTACTTGCCAAGCCTTAAACTCCCCTTTTACTACATATATGTAGTCCTGTGGGCAGGGTGCTGTGTAGGTAAAAGGCAGGGCATGTGCCTTTATTGTGTGGCATGTCCTGGTAGTGATAAACAGCCTACTTTGTTTCTTACTACTGTGAGGACTACTCTTTCCATAGGCTGAGATTGGGAATCCCCTTACATGTGTTTAAGTGGTAATTCCTGATCTGAAAGTAGTAGCGTTGCTGTTAGACCTGGCACCATTGGCGTGGGTCTCCCTTCCATTTTTTGCTGTTGCCTCCTGTGTTTTTGCTATGTTTTTGCTGGTCTAGATGCTTTGGGCACTTTTGCCACTGCTATTCAGTGCCAAAGTGCAAGTGCTCCCTATTGTAAATTGATGTAATGGATTAGTGACTCCATGATTGGTTTATTTGATTTTCTTGTCAGACCCTAGTACAGTGCACCATGTGTGCCCAGGGCCTGAAAATCAAATGCTGCTGGTGATTGTGCCACCCACAGAAGCAGCTTGTAAAATATGGCTCAGGCCTGCCATTGAAGAGCCTGTGTGCAGTCTGGGACTGCCAAGTCGACTTGGCAAGTGCACACACTTGCCAGTCCCTAAACCTTCCCTATTCTACATATTAGTCACCCCTAAGGTAGGTCCAAGGGCAGGGTGTATTGTAGGTAAAAGGTAGGACATGCCCTGATGTGTGTGGCATGTCCTGATAGTGAATTACAGCCAATTTCGTTTTTCACTATTGCAAGGCTATCTGTTTCCATAGGCCAGAATGGGCAGTTTGATTATAACATCTTATAATCCTAACTGACCCTAGGAACAAGATAGGAAAATAAAGTTTAGTATGCCTGAACTCAGAATGTTAAAATACATATTTTAGTGTGGGTGATTTTTACATTCTGTGTTTGAAAATACCACTTTTAGAAAGTAGGTATTTTCTTGCCTAACCATCCAGCCTGCCTCTGCTAGGTTTGTGTATTCCATGTCTGGTTTGTGAGTGACAGGGAGCTGGAGAGGGCATTGGCTCCAGCAGTCTGATGGGTCAGGGCTGGGCTGAATAAGTCCTGCATTGAATAGAGAGTAGGGGGAGGAGATTTCCTTTCACTGGCCTGAGCCTTCATAGAATAGAGAGTAGGGGGAGGAGATTTCCTTTCACTTGCCAGAGCCTTCATAGAATAGAGAGTAGGGGGAGGAGATTTCCTTTCAGCTACCTGGGCCAGGTCTGCTTTCAACAATGCTGTCGCCACCTCCTGCCAGGAAGTTGCACCAGGGAGGACAGAACTGGTTTTGGCTGGGCACAGACACTCTCTGCCTTCAGAGAACAAAGGATTTTGCAGTATAAATATTGAGGCTCAGACTCCAGAACTTTAGATCACTTCTGGGAATCAAGGCGAACCCTTTGCCAAGGAGAGAAACCAAGGAAGCTGAAGGAGGAGACTGCCCCTGAGCTGGTTGCTGTTTGGGGTTGGCCTGCAGTGGTTTACTCATTGCCAAGGAAAGGAGAAAAGGAACTTTGTGTGTACTTTTACTATGTTGAGGAAGATCTACAAGGGCTTGAAGCTGAGCTTGCCTCCTGTTCTGAAGTCTCAAGGACACAAAGACTTCACCACCAGCTCCCCCTGAATTTCCTTGCTGGGAATTCTGCCTGCAGTGAGGTGCCTGCTGTTGTTTTGGGCCCTCTGGAGACTGCGTGACGCTGGGAGCTGGAAGCGCGACGCAACGAGGAAGAAGAGTGTCGCAGCTGCAGCAGTTGCCGTCGCAACGCCGAAGAAGCGTGTCGCCGCCGCAGCTGTTCGCCGTCGCACCACCGACGAAGTTTGTCGCATCACCGGAGAAGCGTGTCACCGCCACAGAGGTCGCCGTCGCATCACCGGAGAAGCGTGTCGCAGGGCCTGTCGTGGCTCAAGAAGTTTATCGAGTTCGCCGCACGGCTGTCTGGCGTGCACGCATCGCATGCACGTTGTTGCATCACATCAAAGACGCCATTTTGTCGCATTGCACCGGATCATCGCATTGCATCGAGGACGCCATCTTGTCGCATCGTACCGGATCACAGTAAGAAACCTACGCATCACCTCCTCTCCGATAAGGAACCGATGCATCACCTCCCCTGCTCTGCAGTAAGGACCCGACGCATCACCTCCCCCGAAGCAAGGAACCGACGCATCACCTTCCCTGCGACCCTTTTGTTTGCATTGCGTTACGCATCCAAGGTACTTTGAGAGTAAAGTGTCGCATTTACCATCTACATTGAACTAAGCTATTTCTACCATTTTAAAGTCTTATTTTTGATTACAGTATTGTGGATTTTTGTCGTTTGGTCTTGTGTTAAGTCTAGTAAAGATTACTTATTTTTCTAAACTGGTGTGGTGTCCATTTGTCGTGTTTTCACTGTATTACTGTATGTGTTCACAAATGCTTTACACACTGCCTG
Source organism: Calotriton arnoldi (assembly GCA_963921515.1). NCBI lineage: Eukaryota > Metazoa > Chordata > Amphibia > Caudata > Salamandridae > Calotriton > Calotriton arnoldi. The sequence goes on along the minus strand of CAWUFW010011494.1, from coordinate 434,096 downwards.
TGAGATAAGCCTGCCTGCTTGTGCCAAGCTACCAAGGGGGTGAGCAGGGGTTATTTTAGGAGTGTAGCCCCCTTACCCTGACTAGAAGCAAGGGGCGCTACTTGGTCAAATGTACCTACCTCTGCCAACTAGAGACCTCCATTTCTAACATTGGTGGCAGTGGTGGGATTCTGGACTTGCATTTGTGACTCATGTACAGTGATTGGTGTACACTACTAGTGAGTGCAGACCATAACGCAACCACATACATTCTGGGAGAATTTTTTCCTTGGAACTTCTATTTTTGCTAAGAACTGCCAAATCTTGCCACCATGGCCAAAGCAGCATCCAACGCATCTATGGATCTCCAATTTGAAGAAGATAGGGTTGATACCTACCCTGTGCCACAGCTTAAAACCTTCTGTAAAAGATTTAAAATCCCTGTGAAAGGCCTCACCAAGAAAGTAGAGTTCCAAAAGGCGCTGAGGGCCTGGTTGGAATCTAGAAATGCTACTGAGCATCCTGAAGAGCCTAGGGAGGAGGCAGAGGATACAGATAGGCAGCTGGATGGGCCATTGGGCCTGACCGGGGAGAAAGCACCTTCCAGGGCAGGCAGCAGTGTTTCTTCAAAGGGCCTGTCCCCAGAAGAGCTGGAGGACAGGGAGAGGGATAGGATGCATAAGTTGGAGCTAGCCAAGCTCAAGCTGGGTGGTCAGATGGAGTTAGAGAATAAGAAGTTAGCATTGGAAGAGAAGATAATGCATTTGGAGCATGAGAGGATGTTGAGGGAGTTGGAGTTGAAAGCCAAGAGTTTAGAAATTACTCCCTCTGGTGGCAGCACACCATCAGTGCCTGTAGAAACAAGAGTATTCATCCCCAAAGATGTCATTAAGGAGTTCCACAAGAATGAAGATATTGGGCAATGGTTCAAAACCTATGAGGTAGCTATGACCTCCCACCGGGTCTCTGAGAAGGATTGGGGAGCGGGGTTGTGGGGACGGTTCCTCAGTGATGGGCGGGACACCTTGTTAGACTTGCGCTCTGAGGATCAGAATTCCTATGTCCACATGAAGGAAGCCTTAATGACCAGGTATGGGTTGACCACAGAGCTTTATAGACAAAGGTTTAGGAATTGTAAGAAACTGGAGCAAAGTACTTGGGTAGAATATGTGTCTTTTTTTGGCAGAGCATTGGATGGTTAGGTGAAGGGTAGCAAAGTAAATGATTTTGAAGGGCTCTATAACTTGATTGCATGGGAGCACTTGTCCAGTAATTGTTTTCCAGAGCTACGCCAGTACCTGATTGATAGTAAGCTGACTATCCCTAGGAAGCTTGCTGAGGAGGCGGACCACTGGGTTAGCATCCGGGTCCACAAGGGTCATGTGGGAGACTTCGCCAAAGGTGGGCAGGGTCCCCAGCAGAAGAGTGGGGGGGACAAGGGTAAACAGAGGGAGTTCCAGAAAGGGCCCCAAAGTAATCCCCAAGGGAACCAAGGGAAGGGTTCCCAGCCTCCCCCTGAGAAGAAGTCAGGGGCCCCAACAGATAAGCCTGTTCAGAGGGGTCCCAAGAGATGTTTTGGTTGTGGTCAGGTGGGCCACTTCTTCTGGGAGCCTCAGTGCCCCAACAAAGGTAAAACAGCACCCACTGGTACCCCACCCCGTCAGATGGCTAGTGTAGCCCTGGGTGAGGAGATGGGTGCCCAAGGTGGGTGGGGTCCCACAGAGATGTCCCTGGTCTCTTTAGGAGACTGTGAGGTGGTCCCCAGGACCCAGCTGCCTGATAACACTAAGAAATACAGGCAGTAGGTGACCATCAATGGCCATAGGGTGGAGGCTCTGAGAGACACAGGAGCCAGTGTGACAGCTGTCAGTTGTCGGCTGGTGTCTGAAGAGCAGGTGATCCCCCATGCATTTTACCCTGTCGGTGCCATGGACAACACTGAGAGCCACTGTAAGGTGGCCCAGGTTCCGCCCAGGTTCCCTTTAAGTGGGGGGGGGGGTCTCAGGTACCTTTCAAGTAGCTGTGAGGCCAGCCATGCCTGTTGACTGTCTCCTAGGCAATGACTTGGAGAGCTCCCCTTGGGCTAAGGTGGAGCGAAGAGCTCATTTGGGGATGATGGGTGTGCCTGAGTGGGCGTGTGTGACCACTCGGTCTATGGCAGCCAGTAATGGTGTTCAAGAGGACCTGGAGCCTGAAAAAGTGGCCCAGGTGCCTGCCTTAAAGAGAAGAGGTAGGGGGCATGGGAAACCAGCCCCCAACGTTCCCACGGTCCAGGAGGAGGCAGACCTTGAGGGGGATTCCCTGGAACCTACAGGGCAGCAAGTAGCTGAACTGGGGGACCTTCCTGAGCTGACCCATTGGCAGCAGGAAGGAGGACCCTCCAGGGAAGAGTTCTGCGAGGAGCAGAAGAAGTGCCCTTCTCTTGTGGGTTTGCGGCAACAGGCCACAAACCAGGCAGCAGGTGATCAGTCGGGATCACATTTGATCTACTGGGAGAATGGTCTCCTGTATAGCGAGCCTAAGGTTGCTGAGCCTGGGTCAGCCAGTGTGCTGGTGGTACCCCAGCGCTTCAGAGCCTTCCTACTGGGTCTGGCTCATGATGTACCTTTAGCAGGACATTTGGGGCAAGACAAGACCGTTGAAAGGCTTGTCACCCACTTTTATGGGCCCCAAATACGCAAGAGTTCAGATACTCATTGCAGGACCTGTCAGACTTGCCAGGCAAGTGGTAGGAGTGGGAGGAAGCAAAAGGCTCCTCTCCAGCCTTTCTCTGTGGTCAGCACCCCCTTTGAAAGGGTGGGCATTGACATTGTGGGGCCTCTGGATCCCAAGACAGCCATGGGCAACAGGTTCATCTTGGTCTTGGTGGACCATGCCATCCGGTACCCGGAAGCCATCCCTCTCCGGTCGGTGACGGCCCCCGTGGTGGGTCGTGCGTTGATGGGGATTTCTCCCGTGTGGGGTTCCCCAGAGAGGTGGTGTCACACCGTGGTACCAACTTCATATCCAAGTATATGAAGTCCCTGTGGCAGGAGTGTGGTGTAACCTACAAGTTCACCACTCCTTACCACCCCCAAGGTAATGGGCTGGTTGAGAGATTCAACTGGAACCTCAAAGGCATGATTATGGGTCTTGAGGATCCTATGAGGCGTAAGTGGTACATCCTCTTGCCATGCCTTCTGTTTGCTTACAGATAGTTGCCACAGAAGTCCTTAGGGTTCAGCCCCTTTGAACTGCTGTATGTTCACCCTGTAAGAGGACCTCTGAGTTTGGTAAAAGAAGGCTGGAAGAAAGCTCCCAGTAAACCTCCCCAGGATGTATATAGCTACATGCTGGCCTTCATAAACCAACCTAGGCGTTTCAGGCAACTCGCTCAGGCGAATCTGGAAGCCAGCCAGGAGGAGATGAAACGGTGGTACGATCAGAATGCCACTCTGATCGAGTTTCAGCCTGGCCAGAAAGTGTGGGTCATGGCCCCCGTGGACCCTTGTGCGCTCCAGGATAAGTGGACCGGACCATTTGAGGTGGTGGAGTGCAAGAGTGATGTCACCTACTTGGTGGACTTGCGGTCTCCTAGGAACCCTTTGTGGGTCCTGGGGGCGGAGCTTGCCTGGCTGTAAAATGGCCGCTCGGTGATCGAGCTCCGCCATCCACTGACACAATCCGGCATTATTGGCACCTTCCGCAGCTTTGCTGGGGCACACGCAGACGGCTGGGATGACCCCCTCTACCTGCTGATTTGGACGAGGCGTCCCGATCCTTCCTGCGCAATCTACTCTGACGATCCGGGCTATCACCGCTCTCATCGGCGCGCGGCCTAGTGACGAGGCTGACGTGCGCGCGGCGGAGCGCTGTTGGAGCCGGCCGCTGCTGTGGCTGGAGGGTGTGCGGTGCTCCATCGGCGTGCGCCGGCGGGAGACGCGGCTTGGCGGAGTGCGGAGGACGCGACTCTGCGCTCAGTGATATAGGAGGTGAGCTGCGCGCTCTCGGGGGCAACTGATCGAGTGCTGGGTAGACGTGCCCCCGGGGCCTGTATTACGCCCCTGCTGGAAGGCTGCAGCGCGGTTCTCTGCCGACTCCCACAAAGGTTGGGGACATCGGATCCCTGGGGTGCTGCTGTGGCGTTGGGCCCCGGTGCTGGAGCTTGGTGATATTGGGGCTGCATCGATACCTATTCCTCCCTAGGCTCCAGAGGACGAGCGGAGTCCTGTTAACCCCGGGAGTGGAACTGGGCCCTGCAATCCTATTACAGAGGAGTACACGCTCTGCATGGTGGCATTTGCGGTTTGAAAGCCCTGAGTCCGGCTCTGGACTCCCTCCTTGGTGCCCATTGACTTCCTGACCCGTGGTGATCTGGGCCTGGTGTGTGTGACTGCGTAGCCCTTGGCACTCTGGAATTGTGTAGTCTGTGCATACCATCGCGGCAGCCATGGGCAAACCGGATAAGACTCAACCGAAGCTCACTTTTGAACAGCGCAAATCGAAGCGCCATGAAGACACAGCTAATGCGGCGACGGCGGACTCGGACAATCCTAATGACGACCCTGTGAGTGACATTAAGCAAATAATCGCATCCATGCAGCGCGGCCTGACAGCTATAGACACCAAAATCGATACGCTGGCTTATCGGATGGACAGAATGGCGGAACGAGTTGATAAGCATGCAGAACGCTTAGATATGGCAGAGCGTCGTATCACCGAAACTGAGGAGGTCCAAACAGATACCAATAATACCCAGCGGCAGGTCGAGAAAGCACTGGTTGCGCTGCAGGACAGGGCGGAGGATTTGGAAGCGAGATCGCGGCGGTGCAATCTCCGCATCATGGGCTTACCCGAATCAACGTCCACAGGCCCCATGGAACTATTTATTGAACACCTACTGAAAACGCTACTTGGGGCTGAAACGTTCTCTGCCATGTTCGTGATTGAGAGGGCGCATCGTTCGCTGGGTCCGCGGCCGCAGCCTGGTGCTCCGCCGCGGCCTATCATCGCCAAGCTCCTCAATTATCGGGACAGGGACGCTGCCTTACGCAGAGCAAGAGAGCTGGGCACGTTGCAATACGAAGGTTCCTCATTGTCCATTTTTCCTGATTTTACCATGAAGGTGCAGGACGCCCGGAGGCAGTTTGCCCCTTTGAAGCGCAGGCTGCGAGACTATAGCATCGAGTATGCTATGCTATATCCGGCACGGCTGAAAGTTCTATTTGATGGCAAACCTAAAATCTTCTCAGATCCGCAGTCCCTGCAGAAAGCTCTGAAGTCCTGGGAGGTGGCTGGCAAACGCAAGAAAGTTCAAGGCGCTGACGTTGATGGCGATGTTGCCTCACAGAACATTGATGATAACGACTGAATATGGAGGACTGGGTTTCCACTGTTCTTCTCTTAATATTTGCAGTGCCTTTTAATATGTTTTTGTTGCCTTGATATTCTTGATCGATGGGGGGGAGCTTCCTTCCCGATGATGGAAGTGTATTGACAAGAGTTGTAATGTTATTTCGCACAGTATCCTGAGAGTGGTGGTCCGGAGCGCCGCGTTGGTGGCCTCGACTTTCCACAGTAGTTTCTCCTGTTTTAGCGAAGAGTTAATGTATGCTTATCAGTGGTATGGTGTAGTAGTATAAAGTTTGGATTGCTGGGTAACATCCGCCCCACAGCATTACCCGCTGTTGTTGGAAATGTCTGGGAACTCGTTAGGTGCTCCTTTTTTCTCTCTTTTTTTTTTTTTTTCTTCCTTTTTTCTATGTGTAAAGATGGAGGTGCTTTTGGAACAGGGTGGGTTGTATATCGCCTCTGCACAGTTGGGGTATGCAAGGCGTGGGAGGAGGGTGGTATTGTGGGGATTCGTTTTGTGTGTTTTTGATATTTTCTTTTTACAGGTCACATGCTGTTGGTTGTATTTTTATGATCAGGGAGGGGCTTGGTCCTGTAGGGGTGGGTACAATGCAGGCACGTAACTGTCCGGCATACAGACTGACTGCACAACAATATGGCCCATAAGGCACGTTTGAAATTTTTGACATGGAATGTTAGAGGTCTGAATGACCACAGAAAGGTGCGCAAAGTTCTGGCTTATTTGAAGAGGAAGGAGGTGGACGTAGCTTTATTGCAGGAGACGCATCTCCGCCCAAGCTGTAGCTTATTGACGGGGAGCCGTGTTTTGGGGGTCTTTCATGCTGCTTGCTTCACCTCGCATTCGAGAGGCGTTATAACTTGGATCAACCCTGCCTCGAAGCTCAAGATTGACCGTAGTAGTGCTGACCCTTCTGGTAGATATGTCATTACTCACTGCTATAACTCCTCTTTAGATGTTCTTGTAGTGAACTCCTATGGCCCGAACTACGATGACCCCCAGTTCTATCAGTCCCTATTCCGGGCTATTAAGGCACATCCCACTTCATCTGTATTATGGGGCGGGGACTTCAACTGTGTTTTGGATCCAACATTGGATCGTTCCCGGGGGCCTATTAGATCTCCGTCTGCTACTGCCAGAGCGATTGTGGATATCTTGGTTCAACTGCAAATGGTGGATGTATGGAGGACACGCTCTAAGGCCAGAGATGGGTTTACACACTATTCGGCTCCTCATGATATACACACACGTATTGATTATTGGTTCATCTCGCAATCATTGCTACCCAAGGTTCAGGACTGTGAAGTATTAGCCCGGACGTTTTCTGACCATTCACCTATTCTGTTGACTTTATCTGTCCCTCCGCGTGGGCCCCTTCCCTTTTTGTGGCGGTTTCCTCCCTATTCGCTATTAGACGCAGTTTTTAAAGCAGACCTGAATGGGGGTATCTCGGAGTATTTTGCGATCAACATAGGTACAGTCGACTCTTTTGTGACTGTATGGGAATCATTTAAGGCCTATATTAGGGGCATAACCATTAGTAAACAGGCTGGAGTGCTCCGCTCTATTCGTAATAGGCTGGCCTTATTGGAAGCCCGGATAGCCGCTTTGGAGATCGATCTGGCACGGGAGTCCTCTCCGCAACTCCTTGAGCTTTTGAACTTCACGTTCGCCGAGTTTAATGCTGAGGCAGACAGCGAGGTGAGGCATATGGGCAAATATGCTACGGCCAGAATATATGGAGAGGCGGATCGACCGGGTTCGGTTCTCGCAGCTATGGCTAAGAGCAGATTAGAGTCCAGAGGCATTCCAATTTTGTCAGATGCCGGAGGTTTGACCTGGTCGGATCCGGCAGATATCACTAATCGGTTTCGGGATTACTATCAAGAGCTGTATAGCTCGAAGGTCTCCCCTAGTGAGGAGGAGATATCACAATATTTAGAATATATCGAACTGCCTTGGTTACAAAACTGGCATAGGGAGTTCTTAATGCGTCCCATTGAACACCAGGAGATAAGGTTGGCACTGAACTCTATGAGGGAGGGTAGTGCTCCGGGCCAAGACGGCCTAACGGTGGCTTTCTACAAGGCCTTTAGTGATCTGTTGACTCCCCATTTAGCCACATTGTTCCAGGAGATCGGGGCTGATGGGATTATGCCGCAGACCATGCGGGAAGCGTTGATTGTCACTTTATTGAAGCCGGATAAAGACCCTCAAAGGTGTTCTTCGTACCGTCCGCTATCCTTGTTGAATGTGGACACTAAGATTTTCGCCAAAATTCTTGCTAACCGTCTCTCCCCATTACTGCCTCAGCTAATTGGCTCGGAGCAAGCAGGCTTCATCCCAGGTCGCTCTCTCTCCCATAATCTCCGGACGGTGTTTGGAGTCCTTCAGCATACCCGTCCAGATGTCCCGGCTGTGGCCGTTTTCTTAGATGCCGAGAAGGCGTTTGATTCCATTGAGTGGCCATTCCTCTATGCTGTGCTGCGTCGGGTGGGGGTGGGTGAGGTGTTCCTGCAGCTGGTGGAGATACTGTACAACTCGCCGATAGCTCGTGTCCGAGTGGGGGATATGGTGTCTGACCCCATTTTCATTTCAAGGGGCACTAGGCAGGGGTGCCCCTATCCCCGCTCTTATATGCTCTAGCTGCCGAGCCTTTATTGAGAGCACTGAGGGAATACCATGGGCACAGGGGTCTCGGCTTTCCTAACTATAATTTAGTAGTGTCAGCCTACGCTGACGACACGCTCTTGTTTATTAGTAACCCTGAAGTGCACCTCTCCCCTGTTATCCGCGAAGTGCTGCGATTTGGGGGGTTATCGGGGTTGAAAATTAACTGGGAGAAGTCTTTAATCTTCCAGTTGACGCCGTGCACGATGCCCGTTCAGTTGGATTACCCTCTGCAGTGGACCATAGATCCGGTCCGATACCTGGGGATTCAAATTCATTCGGAAGCTGAGCTGGTGATCCATGCAAATTATGGTAGAGCAATTGCCAAGTTGACTGAGGATGTTGACCGTTGGATTCGACTCCCGCTCTCGCTGGTTGGAAGAATCTCCCTGATGAAGATGGTGGTATTGCCTCGCTTTCTTTTTCTGTTCGTTAACATCCCCATAGTAGTTCCTCGTCACCTGCTTAGGGAGCTGCGAGTGTTGATGACGAGGTTGGCCTGGGCGGGTAAGGCGCCACTGGTATACATGGACACTCTCATGTTACCTTATCACGCTGGTGGTTTGGGTGCTCCCAATTTTGACCTTTACTATCGTGTTGCACAGGCGTCGCACGCACATGCCTGAGTTCACGGTCCCCAATCCCTTCCACATCTCCAGATTGAGGGGGTAGCTGCGACCCCTGAGCCGTTGCCTTGGCTTATATCTAAAGCTCCAGTTCGGCGTTGTGGGGTCCTGGACTCTGTGAATTCTGTGGTGCACGCCTGGCACGTCCTCCTTGGGTTGTTTGCCAGAGCTCAACTGTATTCGCCGCGAATGCGTATTGAATGGTGTCACTGGTATGTTTTTAGCTCAGACAAAGGCGTGCTCCGCTCTCTGCAGAGTCTGGGTCTATTTGAGATGGGAGAACTTTCTAAGAATGGCCGATTGGTTACTTGGGAGGAGGTTGTCGCGAATATAAATCAGCCCACAGCGTTGACACAGTTTCAGTTTTTCAGAACCAAACATGCTCTTCGCGCGGTGTTGGGAGATGAGCTGACAGAGCCTATGGAAATCCCTCCGCTAACTATACTACTCAACTCCCGCTCCCCTATTAAGCTGGTTTCTAAACTATACGCTTCGTCCTTGCAGACCAAGATCGCCCCGCTCTCTAGAGCCCGACTTGCATGGCAGAATGACCTTGGAACGCCACTCACGGACAACGTATGGTTTTACTGTTGTGAGGTAACGCGTAAGATCTCATTTAACGGTAGACATAGACTGGCACATTTCAAGTTTTTAAACAGAGTTCACTATACACCAGAGCGACTACACAGATATGGGCTGCGTGAATCAGACTGTTGTGAGCGCTGTGATATGCCGGGTGCAGGTTTTTACCACCTGGCGTGGCAATGTTCTCCTGTTGCTGCCTATTGGTGCCAGGTCTTCTCGGTTCTTACTGACATAGTGGGTATTCGCATCACACCTGAACCCTTATTGGCGTTATTAGGCTACACGAAACCGCTGCGTAAAAACGTGCGTAAGTTGATAGCCATGGGCTTATTACTAGCTAAGCGCAGGCTTGCTATGAGGTGGATGCGCGGGCCTCTACCAACAATAGCTGAATGGCAAAAGGATATGGTGTATTGTAACACACAGTCAGACATTTACAGTGAACTGCTCCCACCTACCTCCCGCCCATTGAGTTTTTGGGGTCTCTTCGCTCAATACCAGGAGTCTAAACGTAATGAAGCGGAATCACAGAATGAATAATATTGTGTTGTTCTTTTGTTCACTTGTCAGATTGAGGCTCAGTTACTGGTCTATGGTACACATTCCACGCTACATGTTTATGGGACAAAGCTGCTGGCTTAACTAGTTCTCCCTTCTTTCATGGAAAGTGCCACTTTAGTACTGATGAAGTATCTCTGGCCCTGTGCCCTTGGACCTCTTCCTACTGTTGCAGATTGAAGATGTACAGCGTTTTCATATATGTGACCTGATTTCTCTTTGTGTATTATCTTGATTTTATATTTGTGTTCATTTTGTTTTATTTCTCTTCTGTAAAATCTACAAATAAACAAATAAAAAAAAAAAAAAACCTTTGTGGGTCCTGCATGTAAACCGCCTGAAGCCCCACTTGGAGAGGTCCGAAGTGGGCATGCTCCTAGCGACAGATGACGGAATGGAGGAGGAGACTGAGCCTCTTCCTGACCTCCTGTCTGCAACAGAGCAAGATGGGTCAGTGGATGGTGTAAACCTCTCTTCCACCCTTACCCCTGAGCAGCAAGATGACTGTCGCCAACTGTTGGGACAGTTTCAAGATCTGTTCTCCCTGACTCCCAGTATCACTGATTGGTGTGTCCATGATGTAGACACTGGGGACAGTCCTCCTGTTAAGCACAAAACTTACAGAGTGACTGACAGGGTGAGAGCTTGCATCAAGGAGGAGGTCTCCAAGATGATTGCATTGGGGGTGATTGAGTCCTCTAACAGCCCTTGGGCCAGCCCAGTGGTCTTGGTCCCAATGGCTGCCGCGCCTGGTGCCACACCGAACTCCAGTTCTGTGTGGACTACCGAGGACTCAATTCAGTCACCAGGAGTGATGCGCACCCCATCCCCAGAGCTGATGAGCTCATTGATCGGTTAGGGGCTGCCCGGTACCTCAGTACGTTTGACTTGACGTCTGGGTACTGGCAGATCGCCTTAACTGATGGGGCAAAAGAGAGGTCAGCATTCTCCACACCAGATGGGCACTACCAATTCCGGGTTATGCCCTTTGGGATGAAGAATGCCCCTGCCACCTTTCAGAGGTTGGTCATCCAGGTGTTGGCTGGACTGGAGGATTTCAGTGCCGCCTACCTGGATGACATTGCAGTGTTCAGCGCCACTTGGGAAGAACATCTGCGCCACCTCTGGGAAGTGCTGATGGCGCTGCGGAGGGCAGGCCTCACGATCAAGGCGAGTAAGTGCCAGATCGGGCAGGGTTCTGTGGTGTACTTGGGACACCAGGTTGGGAGCGGCCAGGTGGTGCCCCTACAGCCCAAGATTGATACCATCCTGGCTTGGGAACCCCCCAAGACCCAGACAGAGGTGAGAGCCTTTTTAGGACTCACTGGGTACTACAAGAGGTTTGTCAAGGGGTCTGGCAGCATTGTTGCACCCTTGACAGAGCTGACTTCCAGGAAGCAGCCCAAAGAAAGTGAACTGGACTGACACCTGTCAGAAAGCTTTTGATGCCCTGAAGACTGCCATGTGCACGGCGCCCGTGCTTCAGGCGCCCAACTTCTCAAAGGAATTCATTGTGCAGACAGACGCTTCAGAGCATGGTGTAGGGGCTGTACTTTCACAGATGAATGAGGAGGGTCTAGACCAACCTGTAGCCTTCATCAGTAGGAGGTTACTTCCACGGGAACAGAGGTGGAGTGCAATTGAGCGTGAGGCATTTGCTGTGGTCTGGGCACTGAAGAAGCTGAGTCCATACTTGTTTGGGACTCACTTCCGGGTTCAGACAGACCACAGGCCCCTCAGATGGTTGATGCAGATGAGGGGTGAGAATCCAAAGCTGTTGAGGTGGTCCATTTCCCTACAGGGGATGGACTTCACGGTGGAACACCGCCCGGGTACAGAACACGCCAATGCTGATGGTCTGTCCAGATTTTTCCGCCTTAGTGAAGAGAACTCCCAATAGGGTGGGTAGTTCTCCCCACATTTCAGCTGGAGGGGACACATGTTAGTCTGTAGTGTAGCTCCTATTTCCCTAATAGGCTCTGCGCATTGGAATAATATCCCCTATAGGTTTGATATAGGACTAAGGTCAGTATGTCCCTATCGAGTATATTAAACTTGTTTACTTGTGCCAGCTATCTCAGAGGCCACTAGAAACTCCTTGACAAACAAGAAGGGAGTAGTTTCTGGCAGCCGCAAAACATGACAACTTTGTTTCCCTTTAGAATCAGAACGTGTCCCAGAGTCGTGGAAACAATAGATAACTATTTCACTCAGCTCAGTCGTGCATGCTTAGTTTTCCTCAAAGTTACACAGAAAGAATAGACGGGCGTTTCAATAAAAGATTTATTGAACAGTCTTGGTTCTCGTGTAAGTTAAATGTGCTGTTATGATCACAAGACAGTATGCAAGATAAATAGTGTACAGCGTAAGCAGTAGAAATAAATAATACTGCGCTAGCATGATCTTTAGTAGATATTCATTTACATAAATAACATAGACTAAAAAATGCGAGTACTCATACGATGCGTTTCTAAGCTAGTTCTACCCCAATGTACCTAACCTAACCTAGGTGTAGGGAGAGGTAGGAAGTAGGTGAAGTATTCCTTACTATGGTATACTAAGAGTATGTTAAGCCTAGTATGCCTAGTATGCCAAGAGTCCCTCTAGGTTCTAGTCAGCTCCATACCTTAAGAATGAGAGAGGTAGGAATCTCTTGCCAGACTCGAACTCCAACACCCCGCAAGGGAAGTCAGATCACTGGAAGCTGGACTCTCTGCGTGCAGGGATGACAGCGTCTTCTCAGTGCGTCAGGCCGGGAAACTGGCTCCTCTGAAGTCGAGGTCTCCTCTGATTTACAAGGGCTAGGGAAGGTATATTTATACCTGAGAGGTACCTCAGAATGTTAGCATTGACGTGAATCGGACAGCGGAAGACGTCATGAATGAACCCCTAAGGTATAATGGTTCATGCATAATAGATGAGTCCTTGAAGAAATCAATAGTCCTGTGCTAGGGAAACTCCCGAAGCCTAAGGGTCTGTTCTTCAAGAACTCGTTGTGACGTTAGGGTGGACAGATGTCGGAGACCATGCCTGTATTTGGAGTGCACGGTTTAATGCCTAAATAAGGACTGGGATTTTATGCCTATATAAGGACATGATACAGGAAAACCTATATACGGATACCCTAAGAGGAATACAACACCCACTCCACTTTCGTGTGTACGATAATACTAAAATGCTAAACATTTAAAATGCTAAACATTAAATGGAGTACCGCATATTAAAAAATATTTCTTAAAAGCATTAAAAAACATTAAAATGCAAAAGGTACTATACATATTAAGCATTGCTTTTCATTTCAGGCATATATTTAAAATAAAATACAATGTGAATGAAATAAGCAGTAATATTTACATGTGACAAAAAAATGATCAATTCGTTTTTCCAAAATCAAAGTAATTTCATGTCATGGAAATTAATGAACCTTTGTAGACAAACAAGATGACTAAGTGTCTGTGGAAGTACCGCGAAGTCTGTACTATAAGGCTAGTTTTACTCTAAGCAGATTGAAGTGCCATTTTTAGTTCGAAAAATGGGAAGCAAGTTCAATTTTGGGAAGAGTTCCAAGTTTTTGAAGTATGAGGGCCAAATTGTTACTGCATCTCTGGAACACTGTGGGCTGAATCAGAGTCAGTTTACGGGTCTGGTGTAAACATGAGATCATCTATTTCTGTAGACAAAACATCGTCCACCGAAGTTGGTGTCAGTTGGAACACCTCGTGTAGTAGATTAATCGCACAGCTTAGGATGCCGCAGCAATGTTCACATCCGTTGTTACCTGTGTGCCTGTAGATCTTTCTCGCACCTCAGCAGCAGCCAGAAGCGTCTGTGAGATCTCAATGAACGCTGTCATCAGGATTGGTAGCCTCTGGGGACAACACAGAGCATGGGCTGTTATCGGGACCAGCAGAGTATCGACATCCGTTGGCGTTTCTGATGGAAATGTTAGACAGGTGTCCAACACGCATTCTTCACCGCATAGCAGGCATCGTAGAACAGGTAAGATGCAATCTTGCCAGATTGGTCTGAATGACAGGAACCACGTGGTATTCAGGTCCCGTAGACGAGTCACGCCCAAAAGCTGTACTATTCGCTCACAGCACTTTCATTCAAGGAGAGCTTTCTCCATTTCGCTCGGAGTGATGTCTGCGAATAGGCTGGCCATAGCGTAATAGCAGGAAGAGAAATAGAATTCCGGCAACAAGTGCTAGAATTAATGGTATGCCACCAAACACCGAATGTGCAAAGTTCGGGATTATTCCGAGTATTGCCTGGAAGGGTGCTAACAGACCGGAACAGATGCTCTTAAATACATGTATAATTCCGCTTGTATCAGACATGTTAAAGATACGTCCTATCATTTCCACGAAATGTATAGGGCAGTTTGTACGTATTAAAGTCTGTATCTCAGCCGAAGTCCTTGCTACTTGTAGATCATAGGTTTCTTTGGCCGAGGTCAAAGGCACTGTTTGCTGTAAAAGCATGGCTTTCATTCTGCTCAAAGTATCAAATCTTATAAAAGAGACGTTCAGCGAAGGCCACAAAGGCGACTCCCTGACTGTGTCTATTGGGGCAAACAATACTTGCATACACCAAGTGACCCTGGAGTTGACCGTTACTAGATATGGGATTCCTGGCAACATGCCGCAGCAACTCTGATCATTCAACATGAGGTAACTCCCATTAGAAAGTTGTCCAAACGTTGGATTAATTATGGTGTACCCTGCTGATGGCAAGACAAATTTGCCACAGAACCATTGCAAGTCCCGTGTAAAGAAATGTCCTGACATATAAGTGAACCGCTCAGTGCACGTTTATAGTGTGTCCCGCTCAAAAACACTTCACGATCCCCACTCCAACATCTATATGTATACGGTAAATCCCAAGATTTCTTAATGTATTCCTTACCCAACCTTTCATATTTGCCTGCTTGCATTTGTCTGAGGCAATACTGAAACTGAAAAGTAGTCACAGGTAGTGTGATTTTGCCATGAATGAGCCATTCTGTAGCTGGTTTTTCTGCCACTGTGAACGGTAATTTTTCCAGTTTTTCAATGCTCAGCACTGTATACTTTGCTCCTCTTTGTGCCATTTCGATCTGTTTATCAGTTAGATTGTATTCTGCAAACAGAGCTGTCGTGTTGATAAAACGCCAAGGCACATAGCCCGCACGCAAAGATTGCAGCGTCCAGCTTAATAATACAATAGAACGTAATTGAGATTGGCCTTGCTGTAACATCGCCAAATCTTGTTCTAGTATGTCGACAGCAGAGGATACAATGCCATCCAATGAATATATTCTGGAGGACAAAGTTGTTAACCCATTGTCGACCACAGTGAGTGTTTTCTCTAAATTAATACGATCAAGTTCACGTATTCGTCCTGCGGCCTCCATCTGTGACACTTTCCATGCTTCATTATAGGCAGCATAAATGCCGGCATATATGAAACGTTTTTGACGCGGTTTTCTTGGTCCAAGCAAGAATTCCCTAAGGTCTGCGTCTTCTTTAAGTAAGGATAAGTGTTGTTTCACATCCTGTAGTGTAGATTTCTGAAGCCAATCAAGGCATAATTTTCCTACACTGTATGTTGTTACTACCCCCGGATGCTGTCTTTGGACGTATCTTGGGTCTGGCCTATGAATAGTAAAGCCCTGAGTTTTATTCAGGAATTTTTCCTGACAGTTGTTCGTGTCTGTGGGCCAGATCAACCATTTTCTCCAATCAGGATTAGATCTGTTGAGTTGTAGTATATTGTCAACTGTCACCACTGCCTGTGTATTATTATCACTTGCAGGTGTTGGTACAGAAGGTGTTTTCATCTCTTTGATCTTGGCTAGTCCAAGACAAGATGTTTGTTGGACAGTTTCATTCAAAAACATTATTTGTTCAGGGATGATACAGGCTCTAAATAACGCTTCTATCCCCTGCACTTGCCAATCTTTAGTACCCCACACAGTTTTTGTGTCTATTGTGTCTTTCCATAAGTCGAAACCCTGTCTAGACAGTTGGGCAATAAATGCTGCAGAATAAATCTGTTTTGTATTAGTTAACATAATTTTCAGTCCTGTTTTGTTTACATTTTTATAGTAAAACGTGTCTGGATCAGATGCATTGTAACCTGAAAAATATGGAAACTTGTTAGCAAATGTTTTTGAACTACCTTGTGGTGGTGTAGGACAATGCTCCCATTGGTTAAACATAAACACATTTCTTGGGTATGCAGATTTATGCAAATAATGATGACCATAGTGGTTATAACAATACAGTTGTTCATAGTCTGATGAACCCTCTAAATATTCATTTTTAGAAAATGCAGAAGATTTTTCTAGGTCAAACATTATGTCGTTTACAGTCTCAAAGTCCCAATCATCAGAATAGGTACTGGACGAAATGAGATCACTTAGTGAAATTTTAAACAAATGTGGAATGTTCAATTGTTCTGTCGGGCCGAAGATATCAAAATCTGTTTTGTCCCACACTATACCATCCTGTATAGGAACAGCTGTGATGTTCACTGATGACAAGTCTCTTGCTTCACGATGGGAAGATTTATGTGGTTTCAAAAGTACGTTCACGTCTTTTCCTTCAATGTTCAAATGGATGTATCTGCCACTTATAAGCATGCTCACAGTTGTTACCAAAGCTAGCCAGAGCAGGAAAACAAAAAGTCCAGATGTAATCCAGAGTTCAATTCATGGTGAAACCAGATATGTCTTTTTTAGAAAGTGAAGAAAGTCTTGTACTTGCTGCTTGAATGTTAATGAAGCTGGCGTCGTTTCAGGTTCACTCGGATCTTCTGAGAACGTATCAAAGTTAATGAAATAGCCAGAAGCAGTTCTGTCAATTGTTGGAATAGCATCAGGATTTGTAGAAATCGCTGGAACGAGTTGATCACTTGCCACGTTGGTGTAGACAGGTGTATTTGGACGAACTGTTACTTGATTTTCAAGAGGGATGAGTTCCATTGCATTGTTGCTTAGTCCTTCATCTGTTACAGCTGAATTCTCGATGGTAATCAGTCTTTCAGTCTGAACCTCTTGGATAGTAGCGAGAGGAGTGCGTCTGCTACTAGGTCAGAGTCCACGAGGCCTACTATTTAGTATTGGCCACATACTGTGGTTTGATGAGGTCGATGGACACAAATCTTTTCTCCTTTCTTCCAGCAAGGGGCGGCAGAAGTACTGTTCTTGTTCCTTGAACTGCTAGGACAGGTACTGGTTGTCTGTAAGAAGGTCCAAATTCCTTCTTGTCCGCAATCTTTTCTCTGACTAGATCCCCAACTTTTGGAATCCAGACAGGCCTTGCTGGGACCGCCGGTTTTTCCCCAGTGGTGGTTGGCTGTAGGAATACGTTGCTTTGTTTCGTTCTTAACTCATTCAGTTCCTGTAAAACAGCCAAACGATCTTTGATATCAAACGTTTTATTTTCCACCACTGTGCCTACGTCATCGAGATCTGGTACCCACATTCTTGTCCCAAATAGGACCTCATATGGAGTGACCCCCTAGAGAACTTCTTGGCAGGTTATTCAATGAGCGTTGGACCACATAAAGATGTTTGACCCACCCGTCACCCGAACCTAATACCCTAGCTGTTATAGACTGCTTTATGTCCCGGTTTTTCCTTTCCACAACCGAATTTCCCTCAGGATGGAATGGAGAGGAGTACCGCAATGCAACGCCCAGACTGGCCATGGCTTCTTTGTAAGCCCGAGAGCTAAACGCAGGGCCCTGGTCAGAATGTAGCGTGCCTATTGCGTATGTGCCGATAAAGACTCACAAATCTTTTATAACAGTTCGAGGGTCAGCCGAGCGCTGAGGCCATATCCATAGGAACCTAGAGCATGAATCCAATGCGACCATGATATATTTATAGTTACCGTCCCTTTGCAAGAAACCGCAGTGGTCCAGGTAAACACAAGCTAATGGTTTGTCTGAAATTAACAGGGGTGTCTGCGCAGGACGTTTTACTGTTGAGACTTTCATCTGTTGGCAAATATCACATTCTAAAACATAGTTCTTTGTTTGTTTTCTAATGCCAGGCCACCAATATCTTTGCTTGAGTAAAGATACTGTTGCAGAAACACCTGCATGGGCAGAAGCTATCCCTTCGTGTGCTGCTAGGATTAGTCCTAATCTACGTTCCTTGTTTGGAATTACCCTATCCCCCACTCCAGGGATTCGAGCAAAAGGAACGTTGTTCGCATCAATTACATAAGAGTACTTGAGTGGAAACTTTTTTGGTAACGCTGCACTGCTGCCCTTGCTTGAAGCATTGACAGCCAACATTATCTCACCGTCTATTTTCGTTTTTGAACGAGTGATCGCAGCTACGGAAGCCGTCTGAACAGCCCCCTTTGCGGCTTCGTCAGCCAATGAATTCCCTGCAACGTGAACGCCATCACGTTGATGACTCAGTGTGTGGATCACGTGAGCCTTTGGTAGTTCATTTTTCAACTTAACTACTTGTTCCCAAAGCATTTTGTGCTTTATTGTGCCACCTTTCGCATCTTTGAAACCATTTTCAAGCCAGTTTTGTATATATTCATTATACGACTGAACACAGTAAAAGGAATCACACACTATCAGTGTGGGGAATTCTCGATCTGTACTTTCAAGTGCCAGTTTAAATGCTTGTAGTTCAGCTCACTGGGCAGGGCAATCCCCTAGAGATTGAGTTTTTGTGACCATAGGTCTGAAGATGCCATCTCGCATGCGACCTTTAACGATTGCACACTCTGCACTGTAAGCTTGCTTACTCCCTGTTGCGGGCTGTGCGGATCCGTCAGTGTAAATTATGAATTCGTACTGATCGAGAGGCAGAATTTCAGTGGGCAGAGGACATTCTTGTTCATATTGCAGGAATGCTTGTGTTTTTAAATCAGGATCAAAAACATATTCAACATCTGTTGCAGCAAGAGAATTAACCCATTGTATCCATCTTGGATGTAATGCTTTTGCATTTGGAATGCTTGCTTTTGTGACCGCTTCTAAAGCTGGTACTGGGGTTACGACAATAATGCGTTTCCCTTGGGCTAAGGATCTTTCTTTTGCTACAGCTGTTTGAACTGCTGTCAGAATTTTTTCAGTTGAACTTAAGCGCATTTCCGCTTGTGTGTACAAATGAGATTTGTATGCGATTGGTATTTTTTCACCCTCATTAAATGTTAAGTAGGTGAATCCACATTGACCCGAAATTATTCGGATCACCAAATTGCGTTGACTTACGCGTGTTTGTAAGTGATTTGTTGCTAACATGTTAGCCTGGAGTGAACGCAAGATTTCTGTGTGTTCGTTTGTCCAATTTTTGACTGAAAAATCAGGTTTGATTAATGCATAGAGAGGTTTAACCCTTTCTGCGTAATTTAAAATGTATGTTCTTCCAAAATTGAGGAAACCCAGGATAGATTGTAAGTTTTTTAGCGTTTTTGGAGGTTGGAGCAGCGCACACTTTTCTAAAAAGTTAGCTGCCAAGCTCTTGCCTTCACTTGAAAGCTCATATCCTAGAAATAGGACATTGAGATGGGCAATTCGGGACTTTTTAAAGTTGAACTTGTAGCCCTCAGAGGCGAAGCCCAGTATAATGGTGCTCACCCTGTTCAAGTGTTTGTCCAGGTCATCGTCCGTCAGATAGATGTCATCGACATAGGACAATGCCTCATTGTCATAAATTTGTAGTAACTCCGTTACCCTCGCTGAGAATAAACCTGGGCTGTTCTTGAACCCTTGTGGAGTCGACAAAAGTGACGCTGGGTCCCCATTATGGAGAATGCTGTTAAGTACCTGCTTTCAGGTGCTATGTTTTGACAAAAGAAACCATTTGAGATGTCTAATGTGGTTTTGTATTTTTTACGCACAATGTTATTCATTAATGCTGTGCTATGTGCATTTTGCACTGCAAAAGTTTTAGAGCAAGTGTTTAGGTGTCTGTAATCCAAAACTAGACGATATGTATTGTCTGGTTTGGAGACAGGAAACAAAGGATTGTTCATTGAGGAGGTGCATGTTTCAATCACCCCTTGGTATTCAAGTTGATCTAAGATCTCCTGACCTGTTTTTTAGCTTCTTGCTTTATTGGGTACTGTCTTTGTGCAGTTGGTTCATGTTTCAGATGTATTTTATGGTGAGGTGAGTCCTCATCCCAACCTACATGATTTTTGTATAATGCTGGGGCCTGGGCTACTGCCCATTTCCTGGCATATGTATATTTTAGGTGAATTGGAATATGGTTGGAGAAGGCAGGCATAATAATGTCCTCGCCGTGTGGGCACCCTGACAAATTGTGGTGGCCAGTCTTTTTCTGCTAGAAGTATGTCATAGCCCCTTGATAATCTTTCCCAAAAAAGAGCTTTCACCTGTCTAGGTTTGTCTCCCTCCATCCGGAGTGTTATTTCATATAACTTTTGTGGAGTACTAACCCTGGTGTCTACAGTCTCAACTGTAATGTACTCATTCAAGTCCACTATCTCCAGAAGTTCCTTCAGGTTCTGGCGAGCTATTGTGACTTCTGCTGCACTGTCCAGCATTGTCTGAGCCCATTCTCTGTTCTTGAGTTGTGTTCTCAGTATTCTCGGCATGTCTGATCTTTAGACCTGCTACTTTCTTTTTGGAGAATTGAGTTTTTTTGGGTTTTTTTGTAGCGTGTTTTTCTTCTTTGGATTTCAGGCGTTCTTCTCTATGTTCTGACCGTCCTCTTCTTTCCGAAGTCTGTGATGAGATCTGAAAGGGACGAGAGGAACGTGTATCAGTATCTTGATACCTGTCAGGTTTTCTCAAATTATCCCTATTCCTGAGGTTATACCTCCTTTCAGAGGGCTCCTTTTGAGGAGACCTACCTCGGGATTGAGAACGTTTCTCGTTTGAATTTTGTTTATTAGTTTCCCACTTCTTTTTAGAAGATGTAGGAATTTGTTTAATAGAGTCCTTCTCAGGACTTTCAGATAGTTTCGGCTTCACTGGTCTTCCACCCAAACTATCTCTGCCTAATTCTGCATATGATTGTTCTATAATTCTGGGTAGCTCTGTCTGATGTTCTGTAACATCGAATTCCCTTAATTTTTGGTGGATCGCCACTGCTGCTGCCTCTCCTTTAATATATTTTTTTTTTTTTACAATTCTTTTTATTTTATTAACAATTC
Organism: Calotriton arnoldi; assembly: GCA_963921515.1. NCBI lineage: Eukaryota > Metazoa > Chordata > Amphibia > Caudata > Salamandridae > Calotriton > Calotriton arnoldi. Next base: position 413,190 of record CAWUFW010011494.1, on the reverse strand, counting down.
CCAATTCCCAATCAGACAGAGTACATTACATTATCGAAATAAATCATCTCCTTTAATATTTGATATTATTGTTGAGACCTGGTCGAATTTTTTCAGTAATTTCATACCTAAATTTAGAGCAGGCTCTGCCCCGTATTCATTTTGAATTTGTTTCAGGACATCAGGTATTACCGCCATTGACGGAATGCCATGTGTTTTAGTATAGATGGCAGCAAAGACTGAGCCCCAAGTGGTGCAGACTTCCAGTTGTGGTGTGATCCCCATTGGTAAACTGATTGTTAGGATTCTGTGTTTCTCATACGGGCTAGTATTTGGAAATACTGCTTCGATTTGAGTAATTTTTTGAGCTATCCAGAATGGAATTTGCTCACGTTTTGTGGGCATTTTACCCATGACTGCGTAGAGAGTCTGTGGTGTAATTTTTAATGTATTCCCCTGTTGGGGAGTTTGATTTGGAATTGTCAATGGTGGTTGGACTGTGAAAGTCTGCATGACATATTGGACCAATTGTCTGTGGATTTTTATTAATTCTTGTAGTTGAACAAGTAGTTCCTCGTCTGACATTTCTTCAATGTCAGGATGAGGTGTGTAGCCGGCTAGAATCGGCCATGTTGCTCCTGGTCTACCTAGTGGACCGAGCCTGGTAATGTTTCTGTGATGTTTTAGGGCGCCTTTAAACCAGAGCTGATGCTCTTGGTATGTTAATGGAATTTCTATATCCTCGAACGGGATGTATTCCTCTGGTGGATCATCTTCTTTGTAGAAGTGAAACATGTGTGTTACTGGATTGGATTCAGGAATTATTACCCATGAATAGAATACCTCTGTCTGAAAGGATTCGTGTGCCTCTATCACGAAAACTGCTCTACCGCCTCTTGGTGGTAGGCCGTGTTTTATAAGTTTTAGAGTGATGGCTCTTCTTAAGTTTTGAGGGATGTCTATAACACCCTCTTCGGTTTCAATAAAACCTGTAATGTTATAAGCTGTTACAGCTGGCTGATCCGCAACTCCACCGTTTCCGGTCTCAGTGTCGGAGTCAGGCATTTTGTTGTTTGAAAAATGTAGAACAAGTTTCAAGGAAACAAAGATAAGGTGCACAATATTTTGGAACACTGTATCCTTCAACGTTGAGCAAACCAAACAGCTAATATATAGGGTGTTTCCCTATGTAGCCGTGGTGGATACTTAACCCTGCCCACTCCAGACGTCTTTTGGAGTATATGGGTAGGGGTCTCTGAGAGTAAAAGCACGGCTGAGTTACTCAGTATCTAGCGTTAAATTACCGCCTTACCAAACGTTGGGCGCCATGTAGTGTAGCTCCTATTTCCCTAATAGGCTCTGTGCATTGGAATAATATCCCCTATAGGTTTGACATAGGACTAAGGTCAGTATGTCCCTATCGAGTATATTAAACTTAATTACTTGTGCCAGCTAGCTCAGAGGTCACTAGAAACTCCTTGACAAACAAGAAGGGAGTAGTTTCTGGCAGCCGCAAAACATGACAACTTTGTTTCCCTTTAGAATCAGAACGTGTCCCAGAGTCGTGGAAACAATAGATAACTATTTCACTCAGCTCAGTCGTGCATGCTTAGTTTTCCTCAAAGTTACACAGAAAGAATAGACGGGCGTTTCAATAAAAGATTTATTGAACAGTCTTGGTTCTCGTGTAAGTTAAATGTGCTGTTATGATCACAAGACAGTATGCAAGATAAATAGTGTACAGCGTAAGCAGTAGAAATAAATAATACTGCGCTAGCATGATCTTCAGTAGATATTCATTTACATAAATAACATAGACTAAAAAATGCGAGTACTCATACGATGGGTTTTTTAAGCTAGTTCTACCCCAATGTGCCTAACCTAACCTAGGTGTAGAGAGAGGTAGGAAGTAGGTGAAGTATTCCTTACTATGGTATACTAAGAGTATGTTAAGCCTAGTATGCCTAGTATGCCAAGAGTCCCTCTAGGTTCTAGTCAGCTCCATACCTTAAGAATGAGAGAGGTAGGAATCTCTTGCCAGACTCGAACTCCAACACCCCGCAAGGGAAGTCAGATCACTGGAAGCTGGACTCCCTGCGTGCAGGGATGACAGCGTCTTCTCAGTGCGTCAGGCCGGGAAACGGGCTCCTCTGAAGTCGAGGTCTCCTCTGATTTACAAGGGCTAGGGAAGGTATATTTATACCTGAGAGGTACCTCAGAATGTTAGCATTGACGTGAATCAGACAGCGGAAGACGTCATGAATGAACCCCTAAGGTATAATGGTTCATGCATAATAGATGAATCCTTGAAGTAATCAATAGTCCTGTGCTAGGGAAACTCCCGAAGCCTAAGGGTCTGTTCTTCAAGAACTCGTTATGACGTTAGGGTGGACGAATGTCGGAGACCATGCCTGTATTTGGAGTGCACGGTTTAATGCCTAAATAAGGACTGGGATGTTATGCCTATATAAGGGCATGGCGAAATGTGCCTATATAAGGACATGATACAGGAAAACCTATATACGGATACCCTAAGAGGAATACAACAAGCCCTGGCACCATTGGTGTGGGTCTCCCTATCATTTTTTGCTGTTGCCTCCTGTGTTTTTGCTATGTTTTTGCTGGTCTAGATGCTTTGGGGACTTTTGCCACTGCTATGCAGTGCCAAAGTGCAAGTGCTCCCTATTGTAAATTGTTGTAATGGATTAGCGACTCCATGATTGGTTTATTTGATTTACTTGTCAGACCCTAGTATAGTGCACCATGTGTGCCCAGGGCCTGAAAATCAAATGCAGCTGGTGGGCTTGCCACACTGATTGTGCCACCCACAGAAGCAGCTTGTAAAATATGGCTCAGGCCTGCCATTGCAGAGCCTGTGTGCAGTCTGGGACTGCCATGTCGACTTGGCAAGTGCACACACTTGCCAGTCCCTAAACCTTCCCTATTCTACATATTAGTCACCCCTAAGGTAGGCCCAAGGGCAGGGTGCATTGTAGGTAAAAGGCAGGACATGCCCTGATGTGTGTGGCATGTCCTGATAGTGAATTACAGCCAATTTCGTTTTTCACTATTGCAAAGCTATCTGTTTCCATAGGCCAGAATGGGCAGTTTGATTATAACATCTTATAATCCTAACTGACCCTAGGAACAAGATAGGAAAATAAAGTTTAGTATGCTCTGAACTCAGAATGTTAAAATACATCTTTTAGTGTGGGTGATTTTTACATTCTGTGTTTGAAAATACCACTTTTAGAAAGTAGGTATTTTTTTTCCTAACCATCCAGCCTGCCTCTGCTAGGTTTGTGTATTCCATGTCTGGTTTGTGAGTGACAGGGGGCTGGAGAGGACCTTGGCTCCAGCAGTCTGATGGGTCAGGGTTGGGCTGAATAGGACCTGCATTGAATAGAGAGTAGGGGGAGGAGATTTCCTTTCACTTGCCTGAGCCTTCATAGAATCGAGAGTAGGGGGAGGAGATTTCCTTTCAGCTACCTGGGCCAGGTCTGCTTTCAACAATGCGGTCTCCACCTCCTGCCAGAAAGCTGCACCAGGGAGGACAGAACTGGTTTTGACTGGGCACAGACACTCTCTGCCTTCAGAGAACAAAGGATTTTGCAGTATAAATATTGGGGCCCAGACCCCAGAACTTTAGATCATGTCTGGGAATCAAGACGAACCCTTTTCCAAGGAGAGAAACCAAGGAAGCTGAAGGAGGAGACTGCCCCTGTGCTAGTTGCTGTTTGGAGTTGGCCTGCAGTGGTTTACTCATTGCCAAGGAAAGGAGAAAAGGAACTTTGTGTGTACTTTTACTATCTTGAGGAAGATCTCCAAGGGCTTAAAGCTGAGCTTGCCTCCTGTTCTGAAGTCTCAGGGACACAAAGACTTCACCACCAGCTCCCCCTGAATTTCCTTGCTGGGAATTCTGCCTGCAGTGAGGTGCCTGCTGTTGTTTTGGGCCCTCTGGAGACTGCGTGACGCTGGGAGCTGGAAGCGCGACGCAACGAAGAAGAAGAGTGTCGCAGCCGCAGCTGTTTGCCTTCACACCACCGAAGAAGCGTGTCGCATCACCGGAGAAGCGTGTCGCCGCCGCAGAGGTTGCCGTCGCATCACCGGAGAAGCGTTTCGCAGGGCCTGACGCAGCTCAAGAGTTTACCGAGTTCACCGCACGGCCGTCGGGTGTGCAAGCATGGCATCCACGTTGGCACATCGCATCAAAGACGCCATTTTGTCGCACCGCACCGGATCGTCGCATCGCATTGAGGCGCCATCTTGTCGCATCATACCGGATCACAGTAAGAAACCTACGCATCACCTCCTCTCCGGTAAGGAACCGACACATCACCTCCCCTGCACTGCAGAAAGGAAGCGAAGCATCACCTCCCCCGAAGCAAAGACCCGACGCATCACCTTCCCTGCGACCCTTTTGTTTGCATTGCGTTACGCATCCAAGGTACTTTGAGAGTAAAGTGTTGCATTTACCATCTACATTGAACTAAGCTATTTCTACCATTTTAAAGTCTTATTTTTGATTACAGTATTGTGGATTTTTGTCGTTTGGTCTTGTATTAAGTCTAGTAAAGATTACTTATTTTTCTAAACTGGTGTGGTGTACATTTGTAGTGTTTTCACTGAATTACTGTATGTGTTCACAAATGCTTTACACACTGCCTCTGAGATAAGCCTGCCTGCTCGTGCCAAGCTACCAAGGGGGTGAGTAGGGGTTATTTTAGGAGTGTAGCCCCCTTACCCTGACTAGAAGCAAGGGCCCCTACTTGGTCAAAGGTACCTACCTCTGCCAACTAGAGACCCCCATTTCTAACAGTTGCCATGTTTGGTATGTTTAGAATTGTAGTGAAAATTTGTGCTTAATGGGATTGGTGGATTTTTTAATTACTATTTTAGAAATGCCACTTTTATAAAGTGAGCATTTCTCTGTGCTCATAACACTTTGTGCTTTGCAGCCTGACTCCAATCTACGTCTAGGGCAGCGTGACAGCTAGTCTTTGTGCATACTTTCCAGACAGCCATCACATGGGGAGTGTTGGGTGTGACAGGGTGGCATCTGCATTTATCTGCATACTGAATGGTCTTCCTGGGCTGGGAGAGAGGAAGGCGGGGCACACTTACCTTTGTATAGGCTGGACACTGCCCTCACGCAAAGAGCTCGTTTCCCCCCTACTGATGTCTGGAGCCAGGGCTGGGATTGAATGGGGGTGTTGTGCACTTCTGAGATTTCTTTTGAAGTTACCTCCACATCAAACACATTTTGAGTATAAGTACAGGGGCTCTGCCCCACATGGGTAGAGCACTTTTGGAACTGGGACTGAAACTCTGTCAGAAGAACTGCCTGCACTGTACAAAGGACTCATCTAGACTGCTCTTCTGCTGTTGCTCTGCCACCTGCTATGTGTTGGGTGGCCTAAAGGACTCACTAGATTGCTTTTCTGCTTGTTGCCCTGCTGCCAGCAATTCCCTGACTCTATCTGCCAAAGCATTGCAGTGATGCCAGGGAAGATCTCCACCAGGACTACTGGATGTTGTGCTGGTCTGCCTGCCTACTGTTGACTGCCTTGTGGGTCCCCCAGTGTTCTCCCAGGGGCCAGCGCAGGGAACACCGCTTTGTGACCCCTTGGTTCACCCTGTGCCCTAGCGATTTACTCCCGGAGAAGCGCGTGGTGAGTGCTTCAGTTTACATTTCCTTTTGTCCCAAAAGCTAGCGAGTGTTGAGCACTTTATAATGTAGTGCATGGTGAGCGCTTTTAAAAGAGTAGCGCATGTCCGGCGCCTCGCTCTGTCCCTGCACTGTGCCCGTGGAGGTAGGACCGGTGTGTCCAGCCCGCAAGTCACATTGCCTAAATATCGCAGAACTCACCTGTCTGATTCCCAGTGGACTTAAGAGAAGCCCTGAGTGATTGGTGCTTTCTCCCGGACCGAGTAGCCAGGGTAATAATTGGACACCCCCATGCCGAAGGATATTTGCTGCCCGGCCTGCACTGTAACTGCCTAGAACTGCGAGTGCAGGAGCTGCCCACTCACCAGCCGGCCGCTAGCGCTCTGTGTGTTTCACTCAAGAAGGGGTCCGTGCTGCCCGTGTCAAAAGCGGCAGTGCACCAGTGATGACTTCGCACCCCATTCCTTCCCCAGGGCTGGCACCAAGGAGCAGCATTTATGCCCCAGAGCTTACCAGGCACTTGGTAAACAACAGCCGCTGGCAGGCCCTTACTCTGAGCGGTGCGCCCAGCCCCGCAGCCATGTGACCAGAGAGGTGATCCACTTGCCTGTCTTAGACCCGAGCGGTCCTAACATTATTACATGGCGCTCCTTGCCACTAGGAGTTAGCCACATTTAGGAACAGCCTAAATTACCGTATTAGAGGTAATAGGGATGCAGTTATGCCCTACGTTTGGTGACTAAATTACTGTTTAACATGAAATAAAAGTGCAGGTGTGCTGTCTCTATGTGTTAACAACATTTGTGGTGAATAGGGTGCTTTATGTGTTTTCTCTGATCTAATCAACCCGCTGCAGTATATATCCTAATGTCATTAGACATGCCATTGTGATTCTGGCCTAATACATTCTTGGTGGTATTTCGGGGAGTTATGTACACACATTGATACTTTGGTGATTCATGTGTTCCTTTTCATAAACTATTGCATTTCAGGCCCTGATGTCATTATGTATATCGTTTTTGCCACTGGCACTGTCAGGATAACGAGTACTACTTCAGAGTCTGCCTCATATCCCAGTACTTGGCGACCTATGTGGTTTTATTAATTACATGCTGTATTTCATGCCATAAGTCTGCACTGATAGTTTAAAAGTATGTCATTTTTCAGTCTTACATTGTCAGGATTACAAATACTATTTCAGCAGTTGCAGAGTATGCCCAGCACTTATGATTCATGTTGTTTTGGTTCTATGATTTATGTACAATATACTATATATATAATACTGTGTGGAGTCTCTTTTTTGGTGTATTTATTGTGTTACTGGTGTGAGTGTGTTGCACAAACGCTTTACACATTGCCTCTAGGGATAAGTCTGACTGCTCTGCGCCACGCTACTAGGAGGTGAGCACAGGTTATCTTTGGTGTGTAACTTACTTGCCCTGACTGAGTGGCGGGTTCTGCTTATCTTAGGTGCATACCATAGCCAACCAGAAACCCCATTTCTAACAGGGGGTGAGAGGAAGAGGGTACACAAAACTGCAAAATTTGTTAAAAGTGGCCTCCCATACTAGTAGAGGCATGCTTCATCATTGGACTTGCTAACAACATCCCAGCGCAGACCAACACCTGGGATGGAGCATAAGGAAGGGGGAGACAATACAAACATACAAAAGTCTTAGGGATCTTAATGTGCAGAATCTAAATTAAATGTGTTTAAAACTGGCTCAGGAATATCCCAACAACTTTTATTCATGGATTTCCTGGTCAGGATTAAAAACACTGTAGAGGACGGTGATGATAGCAAACGTTACCCCTGCATCCCTCCTATCTGCAGAGTTGTAGACATGTTTCAGCATTAATATGTTGTCCATAAGGGTCAATCTGCCTTCATCAGGACTATAGATCCCATAAAGCCCCTATTTTCCTACCTGTATTTGTCGGTAGACTCCGGTCTGAGCCAATCTGGCCTGTTACCATACATTTCACACTATAGTAGTTCCTGCAATTAAACATATCATTTGTAAACAAAAGGCAACTCTCACAAAAGTGAGTAACATCTAAAGAGAAACTGTGGTAATCACAAATACATATATAGTGAGCCCTACTCATCCACTCAATACTACTTTGTAGAAAACCAGTGCAATGTTGGTTATTTATGCAGTCGCCCCTCTCTCAATAGTATAAGAAGTGTGACACACCTCCACTTACAATGCTCAGGTGTATACTGATGTAGATATGACTTCAATCTGTAGATTCCTCGCACAGGAAACACCCAGGCGTGGGTATGTGACAATCAAAATTGGACAAAACTTGTCCAAGGAAGAATAATTTTATAAGTGATTACCGAGTTTCATCTAAAGATCCTCTAGAATTGGTGTGCAAGCGGGAGCGCCTCCCTATAGTCACACACTGTGATAAACAAAGGTGAAATATCTGTTAGACATGGCTCCCCAGTCTGGGCTGCCATTAGTGATTAGTGCAGTAACCCGACATCAGGAACTATCAGATGCGGGACCCGGTACCGGCCTCCTGACGGGGGTTTCAAGTAGCTGCCAATGTCAACCCTCAACCCTAACTCCCATGATGTATTCACTTACTTCATCAAGGTTGAGACGCCGTCAATGCAGCCACGAGATACACCGTGTAGGTGTCGGCTCTATCCAGAGCCTCGCAATGTATGCACATTTACAGGTGGTCCCTGCTGGCTGCTTATAAACCATAGTTCTATGGACCGCAATGACATTATCACTGTTTTTATTAAAACTAGAAGAAAGTCATCTGTGTTATGGACGACTCCATATTTCCGTTCAGTATCATCTCCTCTGCAGTAATTGCCGTTTTTAAAAGTAAACATAATTTAGCACTCTGTTTCTCCGAGCGCTTGGTATTTCACATTTGTCTAATAATTCTGAACAAACAGGGATGGAAGGAGGACAAAGCAGAGACCCACATGTTTGTGCCTGGCTCACCCCAAGGTATAATTGTGCCATCTCTCTGTCGCTAGACCCTGCAGAACAGTCGAGGCTTTACCTACCACTGTCATTTATTTCAGTACTCAAAGTCGCACTGCACCCTGGCGTCCATCTGGAGAAGTGTCAAGGATTCATGGGTCCTTCAAGAGCACAGCTGGACAAGGCTCTCAAAGATCATCAACATGTTCAATCCCTGTTGCAGCAAAGGAACATTATTTGAACAACCAGAATACGTTCTGTTGTCCACATTGACTTCGAGTTTCACTTTAAGCATTTCACACAAACAGATATAAAACAAGCACTGGTAATGCCAATAGGTCTCGACTCTAAGAAGCCAAGCTATTGGCATAGCCAATTGGATGCAAACACATGCATCTAGACGCATGCATGACAAGCAATCTTGCAATGGGTTTTCTATTAAAGAATAATAATTCTAAGATGGCCACTAAAGCGTACTTCATTTGTTTCCCATCCGGTCCCTGCTGTGGGTACGCATAGGCCTTTTGTTCATTCTAGAGCAAAAAGTATTTAGCAAAGTAGTGCGATCTGTGCCTAGCAGTTATTTAACTCCAGGACACTGGTAACATATATGAAGAGCTACTAGATCACTTTTGAATGGAGACTGGCAAGATTTAATCAATCAATCAATCACAGAATTTGTAGAGCGCACTACTTACCCGCGAGGGTCTCAAGGCGCTGGGGAAAAAAGGGGGGGCGGGGTGCCGCTACTGGTCGAACAGCCAGGTCTTGAGTAGCCTCCTGAAGGTCAGCAGGTCTTGGGTCTGTCGTAGGCTGAGTGGAAGGGTGTTCCAGGTCTTGGCGGCGAGGTGGGAGAAGGATCTGCCGCCGGTGGTTGTTCTTCTAATGCGAGGGACGGTGGCGAGGGAGAGGTCGGCGGAGCGGAGCTGGCGGTTGGGGACGTAGAAGAAGAGTCGTCCGTTGAGGTAGGCTGGGCCGGTCTTGTGGAGTGCCTTGTGTGCGTGGATGAGGAGTTTGAATGAGATTCTCCTGTCGACGGGAGCCAGTGCAGGTTTCTCAGGTGGGGGGTGATGTGGCTGTGGCGTGGTACGTCGAGGATCAGGCGTGCAGAGGCGTTTTGAATGCGTTGCAGTCGCTTGATGAGCTTGGCCGGGGCTCCCGTGTAGAGGGCGTTTCCATAGTCGAGTCTGCTACTGACGAGGGCCTGGGTGACTGTTCTTCTTGTATCTGTCAGGATCCACCTGTAGATCTTGCGGAGCATGCAGAGGGTGTTGAAGCAGGAGGAGGAGACTGCGTTGACTTGCTTGGCCATGGAGAGCGTTGAGTCGAGGATGACTCCCAGGTTGCGTGCGTGGTCGGTGGGTGTCGGGGCTGCCCCCAGTGTCGTTGGCCACCAGGAGTCGTCCCAGGCTGAAGGGTTGGAGCCGAGGATGAGGACCTCCGTCTTGTCCGTGTTCAGCTTTAGTCGGCTGCTCTTCATCCAATTGGCGACGGCCTTCATTCCTTCGTGGAGGTTGGATTTGGCGGCGAGGGGGTCCTTGGTGAGGGAGAGGATCAGTTGAGTGTCGTTGGCGTAGGAGATTATGTTGAGGTCGTGCTGTCTGGCGATGCGTGCGAGCGGGGCCATGTAGATGTTGAACAGTGTCGGGCTGAGGGATGATCCCTGGGGTACGCCGCAGATGATCTCGGAGGCTTCGGATCGGAATGGGGAGAGGCGGACTCTCTGGGTTCTGCCGGAGAGGAAGGAGGTTGTCCATTCCAGGGCCTTGTCTCGGATCCCTGCGTCGTGGAGGCGTGCGCGTAGAGTGCGGTGGCAGACAGTGTCGAAGGCGGCGGAGAGGTCCAGCAGGATGAGGGCTGCGGTCTCACCGTTGTCCAGCAGGGTCCTGATGTCGTCGGTGGCGGCGATGAGGGCAGTCTCGGTGCTGTGGTTGCTGCGGAACCCTGACTGGGATGGGTCCAGGATGCTGTTTTCTTCGAGGTATCGGGTTAGCTGTCTGTTGACGATCTTCTCGATGACCTTGGCTGGGAACGGAAGCAGGGAGATGGGCCGGAAGTTCTTGAGGTCTCTCGGGTCCGCCTTGGGTTTTTTGAGTAGGGCGTTGATCTCGGCGTGTTTCCAGCTCTCTGGGAAGGTGCGGTCTCGAAGGAGAGATTGATGACGTTGCGCAGGTGGGGTGCGATGGAGCTGCTGGCTTTGTTGAAGATGTGGTGCGGGAAAGGGTCTGACGGGGAGCCGGAGTGGATTGTGCTCATGGTCTTGATGGTGTCATCGATGTTCACGTTGGCCCAGGCTGGCAAGGGGTCGTGGTCGGTGGTGTGCGGCGGGTCTGGTGTGTCGGTGTCTGTTGGGGCTGTCTGGCTGTTGAAGCTGTCGTGGATGTCGGCGATCTTGCGGTGGAAGAAGGTGGCGAGGGAATCGCACAGGGCTTGCGACGGCGGGATGTCGTTGGTGTTGGAGCTGGGGTTGGAGAGTTCCTTCACGATGTTGAAGAGCTCCTTGCTGTTGTGTGCGTTGTTGTCGAGGCGGTCTTTGAAGGAGATCCTCTTGGCGGACCTGATGAGGTGATGGTGGTTGCGGATGGCGTCTTTGTGGGCTGCGTGGCTGTCCGGTGTCTTTTCACTGTGCCATTTCTTCTCTAGTTTCCGGCAGGTACGCTTGGATGCTAGGAGTTCCGGGGTGAACCAGCTGGCTCTTTTGCTGGTGTCTCTGTAGGTGGGTTTTTTCAGCGGGGCGAGGGTGTTGGCGCAGTCGTCTATCCATCGTCTGAGGTTAGGACTTATCTGGGATACTTTTGTAAATGCACACACCACAAAACTGTGTAACCCTCACCTACTGCACCTTCCACTTCTGGAGAAATACTGCCCATGGGGCCATAGTCCCTAATTGCTTTACCAAGAGAAACAAGCATTTGCAATGCAATCGGTCTCGCCTCTGGGACATTCTATGTATTGAGCTATGCAGCACATGAGCCTGGGTTCTGAAACATCTACTGTTCTTTAACATGGAGGGAAACTAAGCACCAAACTGCTTGACACGCCAGGTATGGGAACACATGGAGAGAAATATTTCCTTTCAGCAGGAAATGGTATAGTCCAAAGCTCTGTTTTTAATATAAAATCAGGGCCTTCAATGGTCATATCACTGAAAATACAAGATTTGAAAAAAATATTATTGTCTACGGGTGCTCTTGGAAGACAATTTCTATGGACTGGAATCTAAAGGATGCTAAAGTGATTCTGGTATTTTACTGACCTCTGCTGGTCGTTTTCTATCAAGAAAGTTAATTAGAGGCAGTTGCCAGAAAAAGAAAAAAAAGAAAGTCCCTCAGCAGAAAGCAATTCTGGTATTTTACTGACCTCTACTGGTCGTTTTCTATCAAGACAGTTAAATAGAGGCATTTGAACAAGCAGAAAGCAATTCTGGTATTTTACTGACCTCTACTGGTCGTTTTCTATCAAGACAGTTAAATAGAGGCAGTTGAATAGAAAAAAGTCCCTAAGCGGAAGCAGACAAGTCCTAGGGTTGATCTCCAGAGCCCACAAAGTACATACACATATAAGTATATACTAAAGTATATACAACAGGTCTTGAATGCTCGACCTAAAAAATGTCAAAGGGTACTTAAAAGAAATAATAAGGGAACGATGAGGCATGATGAGGAGGGAGGGGTGGGGTTGAGATAACGGGGAAAGGGCAGGCTGCTTGGGTAAAGAGGGAAGAATAGGACTATGGGAGCTGCAACATGGCAAGAAAGGAGGAAGCTGGGCTGAGTTAACAGGAGAGAGAATCCTTCTGGAACCGTGGTGGGAGAGAGTAGAAGGAGAAGGACAGCGGGAGCACCTGCATGATGAGGGAACAAGAAAGCAAGGGTAAAGAGGGCGGGGTGGAAGTGAGCAAGCGGTTGGGACAAAAGAAGGGAAAGAGGAAAGGCAATGTGTTACGAAGCCAGACTGTCATAAGTTTCAGTAAGATTTATTGACTTACAGACAGACCACCAACTCCTGCTGCCGGCCTCTCTGCTCTCCTGGTTCTAACTGTCTCTCTACGAGACTCACCATGGAGACAGAATCTTCAGGCACGAGCAGGACATAGAATGATTACAACACTTCCCCTTTACTCAAAACACAAGGAAAAAGGAAAGAGTAAAGAGCAAGAGGAGAGGAGAAGGAAGGAGAAAGAGAATGCATAAGTCAAAACATAGCAGTGCAGTAATGTAACAACAATACAAAATATTTCAATTCATCACATAGTCGTTATAACGCCTAGGAGGGCAACGAGACCTGGAAGAAGGACTTCGGGAACAAAGTGGAAAAGGAACAGGAGCACCCATGGTTGAGTCCAAAGCAGGCAAAACATCTGAACCTGAATAGCTCGGTGACTTGTCACCATGGAACTTCACCAAGCGGGACATGCTCCACTTAGTGCCATTATTAACAACAACAACATTCTTGAATACAGAAGTTATGACAAAGGGACCCATAAAGTCAGTGACACCCTTCCTATGCCACCTTGGTTTTTTATAAGTACCCACTCACCAACTCTCCAAGTTGTGGCCTTGGTTGATTTTTTAAAATCAAACCTCTCCTTGTACTTCCTCTGGTAAGCCTTAATCTTCGCTCCCACCTCCTCCTTATCCAAAACAGGACCTTCAATGTGGGGTAGCCAACCAGGATTAAGTTTGGACAGAGCCACCCTTCCCTTAGTATGTGGAAAGGCGACTTTCCCAAAACAGTATTGAGTGCAGTTCGATGCGCCCACCAAGTATCCCTCAGGACACTTTTGAGAGGTACTTTCATCTCCACAGCCCGTTGGACACATGCCTTTACCACCCTGTTCATGCGTTCAGCTAATCCATTCGCCTGCGGCGCATAAAGCGCAGTCTTTTGATGGATAATCCCAAAATCCTTTAAGAAGTCATGCATCTCTTGTGAGATGAACTGCACCCCATTATCTGTGATGAGGAAACGAGGAACACCCTCACTGGCAAATTCATCCCTAAGAAAATCAATAACCACCCTGGTACTGACAGAATTGACGCATCTGGTGGAAACCCACTTGGAGGAGTAATCCACCAAAAGAATCACATACTTCTCAGAAGGTCCCAACAATTCAAAGGGACCCATGAGATCGAGACCAAGCTTGACCCAAGGCTCTCGAGGAACCTCAACAGGCGACAGGGGAGCTGGACTGATGACTTTTGACTTGTCATTGGAGGCACATTCGTGGCACTCCTTGACTACCATCTCGACTTGGCTGTCCATTTTGGGCCACCAGTATCTTTCACGAAGACGAGATTTGGTAAGGTTTCTTCCCAAATGCCCATCATGTGCAAGATTCACTAACTTGGGTCTTAGAGTAACAGGGGGTACAACTCTCTCACCCCGCATTAGGTAACCTTGACAAAGTGTAAGTTCATTTCTAATCGACCAGAAAGGCAATAAATTCGGGTCCATTTTTTTGCAATCAGGCCATCCCTTGACAACAAAATCAAAAATAATAGGAAATAAAACATCTTCCGACAAGGCTTGTTCCCATTCAAGTTCCTGAATAGCAGGCTCTTTGACCCAGCAAACTCCAACAGTTTCATTGTCCAAGACAATTTGGTAACAGTCAATGGGTAACCTTGATAGACAATCCGCTGTCTTGTTAGCAGAGCCTGGAAGGTATTGTACTTGAAAATTAAATTCTTCTAAACCTTCACTCCAGCGTTTAAGTCTGGGTGTTAGTCTTTCACTCTCTGCACACGAGAACACTTGAATTAAAGGGCGATGGTCTGACCTTACCAAGAACGGTATGCCCCAAAGGTAGAACTTAAAATGCTTTATTGCCCACACAATGGCCAAAGCTTCTCTCTCGATGCATGAGTAATGTTGCTCGGGTTTCTTTAGTGTTCTAGAGGCGAATGCAACAACTTTCTCTTCATTACCCTCAACTTGAGAGAGCACCGCTCCAAGGCCATACAAACTGGCGTCAGTTGTTAGAACAGTTTTCTTTTTTGTGTCAAAATGACCCAGAGTGGGCATCTTACCTATTGCTTGCTTGATAGATCCAAAAGCAGCATTACACTCAACCGACCAGGTAAACTGCACACCCTTCCTCAAAAGAGCTCTGATCGGTTCCACGGTGGTTGCAAAGTCTTGGATGAACTTTGAATAAAATTCGGCAAGGCCAAGGAAAGACCTCACTTGCTCTTTATCAACCGGGGCAGGAGCCTCAATAATACTCTTTGCAAGATCCAATTTTGGTTGGATGCCTTCCCCAGAGATAACATGACCAAGATAAGTGACAGAAGACACTCCAATTTTACACTTATGCTTATTTACAGTCAAACCTTTGTCGGCTAGCTTTTGTAGAACAACCCTCAAAACGTTATCATGCTCTAAATCATTCTTTCCGTAAACCAAGATGTCGTCCTGGAAAAATAAGATGTTGGACACATCTCCCAGGACCATCTTCATGATGCGTTGAAAACAGGCAGCAGCCGAAGCTAACCCGAATGGCATCCTGACAAAACGGAAAGCACCTAGTGGTGTTACGAAAGACGTCAAGTGTTTGGAGTCTGGATGGAGAGGCACCTGATGGTACGCTGCGGATAAGTCCAACACACTAAAGACTTTCGCACCATTGAGCATGTTAATTGATTCAGCAATGTTGGGTAGAGGTTGGCGGTCTACCCATATCCACTTGTTTAAGCTCCTCAAGTCCACACACATCCTAATGTTCTTCCCACCATCTTTGGGAGCTAAAACCACTGGGGCCAACCATTCCGAGGACTCAATTTCCTCAATAACATTCAAACACATGAGCCTCTTAAGTTCATTCCTCAGGGGTTCTACCATCATGTTGGGAACCCTCCTGACTTTGTGAACAACAGGTGTTGCATTGTGTTTTAGAACAATGCGATGTTCAAAGTCTTTGAGCAACCCCAAGCTGTCAGAAAAAACTAGAGGGAACTCTTCAAAGAACTTGTTGGAACTCACACAATGGTCAATCAACATGACCTGCTCGGAGGGACAACGAGCATTCGGATTTAGCATTATTCCTAAGTCTCTTTGATGCCTCCACCCAAGGAGGTTGTCACCCCGTTTGGCAACGTAAATCTTTCCAATGGTTTCCCTCCCCTTGAAGTGAATTTTCATGATGGCAAAACCAATTACATCGATATGGGAGCCGCCATAGCTGACTGGACTAATGTCAGGAGCAAAAAGTTGTGATTCCGGAAAGGTTTTGTCCCAAAGTTTGTTGCCCAACATGGTAAAAGGGGAACCTGAGTCTGCTAGAACTACAAACAACTTATCATCAATTACCACTTCACATTCCGGCATGGTGATTGTGTCTGCATCCACCACGCCGTCACCTCTTACGCTCAACATAATAGTTTTAGAAGTGTTATTGATAGTCTCAACACTATCCACTGTGCGTACTCTGCCACCAATTTCAACATTTTCTACTGCGCGTACTCTGCCACTAGACCTGCATACCCTGGCATAGTGGCCTTTGATTCCACACTTGAGGCAGGTTGTGCTTCTGGCATAGCAATTGGGATAGTTAGAAGAATGATTAGAGCTTCCACATCTATAGCACTTCATCTTTGAGAAGTCTGTGGGAGGTTTGATTTTAGTCCCACGTGCTGTCTTGGAGACACTGTCAATGGAGTCTAGAGATGGTTCTTTGAGATTTAATTCATGAATGCTACTTGGTGTGATATTGTCATCCATTGTTACCTTGTGTGCTTTCATCTCCTTGACCCAGCCTGAGGTGTTCTCCATTCCTTCTACAATAGCTACAGCTTCTTTGAGAGAAGGGTTTCTAGAAAGCAGTTTTTCCTGCACTCTGGAACTGTTGGTGCACCTGACCAGTTGATCACGTATCAACGAGTCCGTGAGTTCACCAAAGTCACAGGTACGAGCCAAAGTCTTTAGCGAAGCAATATAATTCCCTACCTTTTCGTTGTGTTCTTGTATCCTCATAAAAAATTTGTGCCTCTCTAAAACGACATTGATGCGCGGGCCAAAATACATTTCTAACATTTTTATAGACATCTCAAATACATCAGACGGTTCACCCTCACCTTCACCAACAGGAAGTGTGTCAATGCTTTCGTAAATGTTGCGCCCTTCAATTCCTAAATTATGAAGAAGGATGGCTTGTCTCCTATGAGCTGAAAATTTTTCACCCCCAATAGCTATTAAATAGGAGTCGAATAACAGTTTCCACCTTTTCCAGGGTAATAGCGGCTCACCCTTTTCGCATAGGAATGGAGGTGGTTGGCTCATGGAGGTGGTTGACATGTTAGCAGAGTTTTTGAATTATTTCTTAAAAACTTTTGGCACAAAATATGCAGAATATTGGATAAGTCAAAAATTAAAGTCAGCAATGTAAGTATAGCCAAGTATATCGAATAAATGTCAGTGCAGATGCTAGTACTCAGGAGAGTTTGCGAAAGCGCGGCATACAATCAACCTTTGTGAAGAAAAAAAATAAAAAAAAAATAAATAAAAATAAAATAAAATTGTAGCGCTGGACTACAAACTCTAAAATTAACGAAAGTACCTGTGGTGTTCAATATCTAAGTTCAAGTGGTTGCGCTTTTATTTCTAAATCGTTGCGCCTTAATTTTGCGTTCGTGTGGCTCTGTGGTGTTGTCATGGAGATCAGACAACTAAGATGGCGGCACGCTGTGGTAATCTGATGCGCGATGATGTTATGACGTCGTGCGCGTCGAGCGTAGCAAACAGATGAGGCAGGACAGCGTCGCGAGCCAAGTAGAGCCGTTGGAGGGAAAAGTGCTGAAAATCCCTCAAATCCAGTGCAAAGCTTTCCCGAGGATGGGAAAAACCCAGTGGTATGGCGCAGACTCCGGCAGACTCCGGGAAGCAAGGAAAGAGGCCTCTCACTGGTCACGCAACTCCAAGTGGCGTGGTGAGAAAACGAAATCCGTGGGTTCATCAAGAAAGGAGTTGGAGGTAAGGTTGCTCGTCGCCAGTGTTACGAAGCCAGACTGTCATAAGTTTCAGTAAGATTTATTGACTTACAGACAGACCACCAACTCCTGCTGCCGGCCTCTCTGCTCTCCTGGTTCTAACTGTCTCTCTACGAGACTCACCATGGAGACAGAATCTTCAGGCACGAGCAGGACATAGAATGATTACAACACTTCCCCTTTACTCAAAACACAAGGAAAAAGGAAAGAGTAAAGAGCAAGAGGAGAGGAGAAGGAAGGAGAAAGAGAATGCATAAGTCAAAACATAGCAGTGCAGTAATGTAACAACAATACAAAATATTTCAATTCATCACATAGTCGTTATAACGCCTAGGAGGGCAACGAGACCTGGAAGAAGGACTTCGGGAACAAAGTGGAAAAGGAACAGGAGCACCCATGGTTGAGTCCAAAGCAGGCAAAACATCTGAACCTGAATAGCTCGGTGACTTGTCACCATGGAACTTCACCAAGCGGGACATGCTCCACTTAGTGCCATTATTAACAACAACAACATTCTTGAATACAGAAGTTATGACAAAGGGACCCATAAAGTCAGTGACACCCTTCCTATGCCACCTTGGTTTTTTATAAGTACCCACTCACCAACTCTCCAAGTTGTGGCCTTGGTTGATTTTTTAAAATCAAACCTCTCCTTGTACTTCCTCTGGTAAGCCTTAATCTTCGCTCCCACCTCCTCCTTATCCAAAACAGGACCTTCAATGTGGGGTAGCCAACCAGGATTAAGTTTGGACAGAGCCACCCTTCCCCTTAGTATGTGGAAAGGCGACTTTCCCAAAACAGTATTGAGTGCAGTTCGATGCGCCCACCAAGTATCCCTCAGGACACTTTTGAGAGGTACTTTCATCTCCACAGCCCGTTGGACACATGCCTTTACCACCCTGTTCATGCGTTCAGCTAATCCATTCGCCTGCGGCGCATAAAGCGCAGTCTTTTGATGGATAATCCCAAAATCCTTTAAGAAGTCATGCATCTCTTGTGAGATGAACTGCACCCCATTATCTGTGATGAGGAAACGAGGAACACCCTCACTGGCAAATTCATCCCTAAGAAAATCAATAACCACCCTGGTACTGACAGAATTGACGCATCTGGTGGAAACCCACTTGGAGGAGTAATCCACCAAAAGAATCACATACTTCTCAGAAGGTCCCAACAATTCAAAGGGACCCATGAGATCGAGACCAAGCTTGACCCAAGGCTCTCGAGGAACCTCAACAGGCGACAGGGGAGCTGGACTGATGACTTTTGACTTGTCATTGGAGGCACATTCGTGGCACTCCTTGACTACCATCTCGACTTGGCTGTCCATTTTGGGCCACCAGTATCTTTCACGAAGACGAGATTTGGTAAGGTTTCTTCCCAAATGCCCATCATGTGCAAGATTCACTAACTTGGGTCTTAGAGTAACAGGGGGTACAACTCTCTCACCCCGCATTAGGTAACCTTGACAAAGTGTAAGTTCATTTCTAATCGACCAGAAAGGCAATAAATTCGGGTCCATTTTTTTGCAATCAGGCCATCCCTTGACAAGAAAATCAAAAATAATAGGAAATAAAACATCTTCCGACAAGGCTTGTTCCCATTCAAGTTCCTGAATAGCAGGCTCTTTGACCCAGCAAACTCCAACAGTTTCATTGTCCAAGACAATTTGGTAACAGTCAATGGGTAACCTTGATAGACAATCCGCTGTCTTGTTAGCAGAGCCTGGAAGGTATTGTACTTGAAAATTAAATTCTTCTAAACCTTCACTCCAGCGTTTAAGTCTGGGTGTTAGTCTTTCACTCTCTGCACACGAGAACACTTGAATTAAAGGGCGATGGTCTGACCTTACCAAGAACGGTATGCCCCAAAGGTAGAACTTAAAATGCTTTATTGCCCACACAATGGCCAAAGCTTCTCTCTCGATGCATGAGTAATGTTGCTCGGGTTTCTTTAGTGTTCTAGAGGCGAATGCAACAACTTTCTCTTCATTACCCTCAACTTGAGAGAGCACCGCTCCAAGGCCATACAAACTGGCGTCAGTTGTTAGAACAGTTTTCTTTTTTGTGTCAAAATGACCCAGAGTGGGCATCTTACCTATTGCTTACTTGATAGATCCAAAAGCAGCATTACACTCAACCGACCAGGTAAACTGCACACCCTTCCTCAAAAGAGCTCTGATCGGTTCCACGGTGGTTGCAAAGTCTTGGATGAACTTTGAATAAAATTCGGCAAGGCCAAGGAAAGACCTCACTTGCTCTTTATCAACCGGGGCAGGAGCCTCAATAATACTCTTTGCAAGATCCAATTTTGGTTGGATGCCTTCCCCAGAGATAACATGACCAAGATAAGTGACAGAAGACACTCCAATTTTACACTTATGCTTATTTACAGTCAAACCTTTGTCGGCTAGCTTTTGTAGAACAACCCTCAAAACGTTATCATGCTCTAAATCATTCTTTCCGTAAACCAAGATGTCGTCCTGGAAAAATAAGATGTTGGACACATCTCCCAGGACCATCTTCATGATGCGTTGAAAACAGGCAGCAGCCGAAGCTAACCCGAATGGCATCCTGACAAAACGGAAAGCACCTAGTGGTGTTACGAAAGACGTCAAGTGTTTGGAGTCTGGATGGAGAGGCACCTGATGGTACGCTGCGGATAAGTCCAACACACTAAAGACTTTCGCACCATTGAGCATGTTAATTGATTCAGCAATGTTGGGTAGAGGTTGGCGGTCTACCCATATCCACTTGTTTAAGCTCCTCAAGTCCACACACATCCTAATGTTCTTCCCACCATCTTTGGGAGCTAAAACCACTGGGGCCAACCATTCCGAGGACTCAATTTCCTCAATAACATTCAAACACATGAGCCTCTTAAGTTCATTCCTCAGGGGTTCTATCATCATGTTGGGAACCCTCCTGACTTTGTGAACAACAGGTGTTGCATTGTGTTTTAGAACAATGCGATGTTCAAAGTCTTTGAGCAACCCCAAGCTGTCAGAAAAAACTAGAGGGAACTCTTCAAAGAACTTGTTGGAACTCACACAATGGTCAATCAACATGACCTGCTCGGAGGGACAACGAGCATTCGGATTTAGCATTATTCCTAAGTCTCTTTGATGCCTCCACCCAAGGAGGTTGTCACCCCGTTTGGCAACGTAAATCTTTCCAATGGTTTCCCTCCCTTGAAGTGAATTTTCATGATGGCAAAACCAATTACATCGATATGGGAGCCGCCATAGCTGACTGGACTAATGTCAGGAGCAAAAAGTTGTGATTCCGGAAAGGTTTTGTCCCAAAGTTCGTTGCCCAACATGGTAAAAGGGGAACCTGAGTCTGCTAGAACTACAAACAACTTATCATCAATTACCACTTCACATTCCGGCATGGTGATTGTGTCTGCATCCACCACGCCGTCACCTCTTACGCTCAACATAATAGTTTTAGAAGTGTTATTGATAGTCTCAACACTATCCACTGTGCGTACTCTGCCACCAATTTCAACATTTTCTACTGCGCGTACTCTGCCACTAGACCTGCATACCCTGGCATAGTGGCCTTTGATTCCACACTTGAGGCAGGTTGTGCTTCTGGCATAGCAATTGGGATAGTTAGAAGAATGATTAGAGCTTCCACATCTATAGCACTTCATCTTTGAGAAGTCTGTGGGAGGTTTGATTTTAGTCCCACGTGCTGTCTTGGAGACACTGTCAATGGAGTCTAGAGATGGTTCTTTGAGAGATAATTCATGAATGCTACTTGGTGTGATATTGTCATCCATTGTTACCTTGTGTGCTTTCATCTCCTTGACCCAGCCTGAGGTGTTCTCCATTCCTTCTACAATAGCTACAGCTTCTTTGAGAGAAGGGTTTCTAGAAAGCAGTTTTTCCTGCACTCTGGAACTGTTGGTGCACCTGACCAGTTGATCACGTATCAACGAGTCCGTGAGTTCACCAAAGTCACAGGTACGAGCCAAAGTCTTTAGCGAAGCAATATAATTCCCTACCTTTTCGTTGTGTTCTTGTATCCTCATAAAAAATTTGTGCCTCTCTAAAACGACATTGATGCGCGGGCCAAAATACATTTCTAACATTTTTATAGACATCTCAAATACATCAGACGGTTCACCCTCACCTTCACCAACAGGAAGTGTGTCAATGCTTTCGTAAATGTTGCGCCCTTCAATTCCTAAATTATGAAGAAGGATGGCTTGTCTCCTATGAGCTGAAAATTTTTCACCCCCAATAGCTATTAAATAGGAGTCGAATAACAGTTTCCACCTTTTCCAGGGTAATAGCGGCTCACCCTTTTCGCATAGGAATGGAGGTGGTTGGCTCATGGAGGTGGTTGACATGTTAGCAGAGTTTTTGAATTATTTCTTAAAAACTTTTGGCACAAAATATGCAGAATATTGGATAAGTCAAAAATTAAAGTCAGCAATGTAAGTATAGCCAAGTATATCGAATAAATGTCAGTGCAGATGCTAGTACTCAGGAGAGTTTGCGAAAGCGCGGCATACAATCAACCTTTGTGAAGAAAAAAAATGAAAAAAAATAAATAAAAATAAAATAAAATTGTAGCGCTGGACTACAAACTCTAAAATTAACGAAAGTACCTGTGGTGTTCAATATCTAAGTTCAAGTGGTTGCGCTTTTATTTCTAAATCGTTGCGCCTTAATTTTGCGTTCGTGTGGCTCTGTGGTGTTGTCATGGAGATCAGACAACTAAGATGGCGGCACGCTGTGGTAATCTGATGCGCGATGATGTTATGACGTCGTGCGCGTCGAGCGTAGCAAACAGATGAGGCAGGACAGCGTCGCGAGCCAAGTAGAGCCGTTGGAGGGAAAAGTGCTGAAAATCCCTCAAATCCAGTGCAAAGCTTTCCCGAGGATGGGAAAAAAACCCAGTGGTATGGCGCAGACTCCGGCAGACTCCGGGAAGCAAGGAAAGAGGCCTCTCACTGGTCACGCAACTCCAAGTGGCGTGGTGAGAAAACGAAATCCGTGGGTTCATCAAGAAAGGAGTTGGAGGTAAGGTTGCTCGTCGCCAGTGTTACGAAGCCAGACTGTCATAAGTTTCTGTAAGATTTATTGACTTACAGACAGACCACCAACTCCTGCTGCCGGCCTCTCTGCTCTCCTGGTTCTAACTGTCTCTCTACGAGACTCACCATGGAGACAGAATCTTCAGGCACGAGCAGGACATAGAATGATTACAACACAATGCAAGCCCCTCCGGTACTAAAAGTCAATGCCATAGAGGTATGCATAAAGAAAATTAGTCTCCTTGACATCAGCAATGGAAGGATACAAGTCACACAATCAAAACACTGTGAAATCAAATACTCCAGGCTGGGACAAACACAAACATTGAGAGAACTGTTGACTGTAACAAAAAGAGGGAATAAGAGGAGTTTTTTAAGAGCCCAAGCCAGTTCCGCCTACTTATCTAATATTATAGCCCGTAGCGGACTATACCGGCTATTAAAGGCCAGCTCCAGCGTTAAAGGCCCGAGGCGAGGGCCTTTAACAAGGGAGCAGGACTTTAATAGCCGGTATAGCCCAGCTACGAAGGGCTATAAGGCTATAAGAACATTCTGCCACTAGAGGGCAGAATGTTCTAACAAATAAAACAAAGGCTTCAGGGAGCGCGAGGGGATTGAAATCCCCTCAGGCTCCCTGAAGCCTTTGTTCACAGACACAGCTGTGAACAAAGAAACATTGGAATGTTGGAGCTCCGGGCTTATACCAGCCATTATAAGCCCGGAGCACTCCATTGTTTTCAATGGAGCTCCCAACATTCCAATGTTCTAATTATTGTTATAGCAATGACATGATTTTACTACTCAAATACCCATGACATCTGAGATACATGGTCATGACCACCAGGAAGGTCAAAATTAGGATTTAAGAATACAAGTCAAATATTATGGAGAAATAGTGGGATTAGGGCCCCAAAATATTGCCCTCCTCCCCATTTAATAGCCTTCATCTGTTATGCAACTAATGTATTTTTCATTGTTGCGGTTGCTGTATTCCAGTTCTGGGCCTTTGTTCTTGAGGTTTCACAGCCTACTCAGCACAAAACGTATAACACATTTCAAAGAATTACGTCACATACCCCAGATGAACTTAATTGGACAATTAGTGCGAGACTAGTAGATAATATAGGACCAAATATGAATAAAAACATTATTGCATAAAGAACAACAATGGAATGGATTTATATATTGGAACAGATATCTTGTGATAACATATCTAGCAAGGTCATTCAGTATTCACTCGGTTTACATTTAGAGACATATTCTCCACATGTAATTGTTTTGTATCCGTTATCTCACGTTATCTTACATTGTAACAGTGTAACTCGGTGACGTAGCAACTGCAAGCAATGAATCCCGCAGTCAAGAATTTTGCAAGCGTGACGACGTTATCGACAAAACGCGGTGACGTCGCTACACGCATGTACGTTCTTGACTGTGTAAATGTATGCTCAGGATCAGTTTTAAAATAATCCACAAACAATGTGGTCTCCGGTTACAAAGGGGAGAGCGGTGACGAAAAGGGAGAACAGAGTTAACAAGCATTTGCAATGCAATCGGTCTCGCCTTTAGGACCTTAAAAGTATTTAGCCATGCAGCACATTATCCTGGGTGTTATATCTACTGTTCTTATTTAGCCTTACACAATGTCCGGTAGGTGAAACACTATTACTCAAACAATCATTGACAAAACAAATTGTTCTTGCCTCTAACATGCGGAGCTTTACCAACGCTTTTTTCAGATCGCATGCATGTACACTAACTTCTAAGGATGGTGCTGAGCCAAAAACATTCTCTAAAAAAACAGTTTTTTAGCAAAGAGCGACGCCTCAGAGGACGGTGGCTCCATGTACTCAATTACATCACAGAAACAGAGAACCAGTGTGGTGAATCTTTAACAGACTCTTTAATGAGGGCAATATATGACAAAATAAAAAAAATAAAAAATATTGCCCGGTTTAGGAGGAGAAACTCACTTTTTCCGAATATCCCCAAGCATGTTTGTGATAATCATTAAAATTGTAGAACCAAGTGTACTGCAAAACAAGTGCTTAATTTGCACTGCTGTTAGCCGGTGCCCAGCACTTATTTATTGACTATATTTAAACATCAACAGCTCCTTACATTCTGCAGGGGGGTGGGTGGTATAATTTTGCGTTACGCCATTGCATTGAGCACCTGTACTAACTGCATAGTGTACCGGTTCCACTATGCACCCAAACTGGTTGTAGAGTAGTGTTCACTATTCTAGAGTGATGTGCAACTGTACTCTCTGTGTAGTATTGTGCACCTGTGCCGGTTTTTGGTGACACGCGTGTAAACGAAAATGTTGGAAGGCTTGCATATTCTGTGGTGTGGTCACCGATGCTCACACTCAGGTGCAGTTTCCGGTAACACCGCGGACCAGCAGCAACTGGAAGGCTCGCACTGTGCTTGCCTTGTGCCGGCGCTTACATGCCATTCGTACCGCGCTTCGAAGGCACTTTAGGGCACGTTCTATTGTAGACTTAAGGAAAACTGTTTTTTAGGTTTCAGCTTTGAAACATACACCAGAAGGTAGGAAGACCTGAAGCCCAGGAGAAAGCCAGATGCGAGGAGGAGGCGCTGACCAATATGAAGCAAGGATATGAGAGTAACGTGGAAGCCACCGGATGGTAAGTAAAGGTAAGTAATGGACAGGCTCTAAGCCCCTTTTAAGGTTTTCTATCTTTACAAGAGATTTCACAAGCACAGCACAAGTCCTGTGCAGGCAAAATCTAAAAAGTGGTTTACACAATAGCAATTTTATTTTGGTGATGAATGATATTGTTTGATAGTGGTATTTTACTAAATGTGTATATTGCTGCTGGAAGTCTTTGACATTTTGCACCTGGTTAATTGGAATTGCCAACATTACATGTAGCACAAAATAAGCAGCTCTTTGATTGCTATCTTGTGACTTGTTGGTGTGGTTCTGGTGCATAAAGCTTGGATTTTAAAAGGGCTCAGAAAACATGCAGTACATCGCTGTAAAACCAATTAATATTCTAGCTCAGTGGTGATGATTTTGATAAAAATAGACTGCAACTGAAGTCTGGATAGCTATTAAACTAATTCTGCCAGGTTCTCCTTCCTCCATTCATGACATTAACTCCCACAGTCTGCTGATAAATGCCTTTCTGGGAAGAACATAGGACCTTGACTGTCACCAGCTATTTGGCGGAAATGCAGGGGAAGATTAATTACAGGATATTCACCCCTAGTTAATGTAGACTCCATAGGAACAAGAAATGAACGACACAAAGGATCATGCAGGAATTTCCAGAGGAATATGTTAACAGTAAATAAGGATATGCTAGGAGCTTCCCCTTTGGTGGTGGCCTTCTCCCAGCCAAGTTGTTTCCTGTCCCTGTGTAGGGGGGCATGTGCTCTGAAAAACACTGGGTTGGTTTCCAGGGAAATTTCAGTAGGAAAGCCCCATGTTGGTGGCACACAGCTCCACAGAGAAGCCCCAGTCCTACAATTTTAAAAGATCTCCAGAGCAGGGTTTGTGATGGATATTTTTAATCACAGATTCCTTACCTAAGAATATTCCCCAGGTGCCAGACTGGATCCAGAGGTTTTTTTGTAACAGTGCTCCCGCACACCATTAGGTGGTGTTGTGTGGCTCCACACTGGTGCCATACCATTCCCAGAAGTGACGGTGCTGAGCATTATATAAGTGCCACCCCTACACAGTGACATCAGCTCCTTTCAAGCCGTGCTGCCACTGCAGGAAGCGGATGACTCTCAATGACTCGTAAAAGCTGGGCATGCATTTGGAGCAATATGTTCGTACGTTAATCAGCTGTAACTTATCTAAACACCAGAGTAACGGGACAAGTTTCAAAGCAAACTCAAAATTGACATGGATAAGCATCATAAGCATCTTAAGGAAAACCAAAAAGCAGGTGGAGAAAGTAATCAACAGAAAATTCAATATTTGACATAAGTGGCCAATTGAGTTGAATTAAAAGGGAAATAGCTAATATTTGGAAAGCAGGTATGGACAAAAAGAGTAAACAAAAAGAAAGTCAATTTATGTCATAAGTCACAATGACCTATATATAATAAGTTTCAGTTGATTATTATAGGAACGTATTGCTCCAAATGCATGCCCAGCTTTTACAGGTTTCCCATTCAACAAAATTACACAGCTGCACCAGCACTGTACTGCTAAATTACCACTTGAACTTCATCATGATTGTACACAAGTGTGCTGTATCCCTCTGTTTTGACACATTTGCAGCGATCACACAATATTGCTAAATAATATTGATTGATCTGATAAAATTCGGCTTTCTTTTTATCCATACTAGTTTGTCCTTATGGTAAAGTTTCCCATATATGTTACTTATGTTCCTTTTAATTTAACTCAATATGCCAATCATGTCACATATTGAATTTTCTGTTGATCATTTTCTCCACCTGTTTTTTTGGTTTTTTTCTGTTTTCCTTATGAGGCTTATCCTTGACAGTTTTTTAATTTGATTCCATTCTGAGTGATGTTCAGTATTGTTTTAAAGCAGGGAGGTTCACCTCAGACGAATGCCTAAATCTCCATCAAATTATTAATAAATATACGGTGGCTCAGTCTGAATCTATATACTTAGCCTTCATGGATTTGACATCCGCCTTTGATAGGGTGAATCAAGCGAAACTGTGGACCCTGCTTTGCGAGATGCGGATTGATCCTAGTATCGTGACCCTATTGGCTAACCTGCACTCAGAAACCCATGCCTCGGTTCGCTTTTCTCAGGATGCCGCCTGTACTCGCTCATTCCGGACCTGCTCGGGTGTGCATCAAGGATGTATTCTGGCTCCATTTTATTTACGCTGTATGTAAATGGGCTTGAGTCTGCGCTGTTATCAGCTGCGGCGGATTGCACCAAGGCTGGTGACAGATTTCTTCCAGTGTTATTATATACTGATGACGCAGTTCTTATGGCACGGACCGCTCAGGAGCTGGACTTACTTCTGGCCAGTTACGTGTCTTTCATGGGGAATCTCGATCTGGCTGTAAATTTTTTGAAGTCATATGTGATGGCAGTAGGCCCTAAATCAACTAGGAGCAAGCCCTTCAAGGTGGCTAATTCTACTCTGGGCAAAGTGAAGGCGTTCCCCTATTTGGGGGTTTTAGTTGAAGCAAAGAATTTTTGGAAACCTTTGGTGGAGGCGAAGAGAACTATGGGGCATATTATCAAGAAACGGCGTTAAAATTATCGCTGCTTTAGCGGCAGAAAACTGCCGCTAAAGCGGCAATAATGGGCTTGATAATATGCCCTTGAGAATTCCAATAGAAGCCCATGTTCTGGTGTCAACATGGGCTTCTATTGGAATTCTCAAGGGCATATTATCAAGCCCATTATCGCCGCTTTAGCGGCAGTTTTCTGCCGCTAAAGCGGCGATAATTTTAACGCCGTTCTTGATAATATGCCCCTGAGTTTTTAAAAACTATGCTGGTGATTTTTAGCTTTGCTCTAGGGTGCCAAGGGATCTGCTAAACATTTACCAGGCTAAGTGTATTTCCCAATTATGATATGGAAGTGAGGTCTGGGGGTACGCTAAGCTGGATCGAATCCAAGCGGTCAAAAATAATTCTCTTCGCAGAATGTTTCAGGTCCCACACTCTACCCCAGCCTTTTCTGTTTAGGCAGAGCTTGGGCTTGACCAAGTGTCGGATTTGTTATCTCTGAGCCTGCTTCTGTGTTGGGTGAAGATTTGGAGCAGGGCGGAATTGTCTTTAAACCGACTGATCCTAGCGGACTGCCTGGCCCTTGATCGGGCCCATAGGATTCCCTGGTTAGCCAATGTTAATGCTGCTTTCATCCATATAGGTAGGCCAGATCTTTTTGATGACCCCCACCTCTCTTTCAGAGCGGGATGTGGGGGGTGTTAAAAGGTTGTTCTTGGAACACATATCTGGAGAGAGAGCACCGAGAGCTTCAGAAAAAATCAGTTGGGGTCATATGTTGCTAAAAACTGTGCAGGGGTTTGAACCGTATCTCGCCAAGGTTCGCTGACAGCATGATAGGATTTTGCTGACCAGATTTAGGTTCAACCAATTGCATTACCTTTTGGCATCCCCATCTGGGTGGGCACGGCCTGAGGCAAGGATATCCTGCGGCTGTGACAATATGTCTCTGCAGGATTTGCTGCACTTTACAATGTTTTGTTCTTATTATAGCTGGCCGAGGAAGCAATTTATAACTCCTTTGTTGAGATCTTTGAATTTTAATCAAGTCAGGCCAGCCTTGTTGTATCTCCAGATGCTGCCAACTAATCGTGTTACTCTTGCAGTTTTGTCCTTTTTAGGTCGAGCCTCGAGTAGCGTGCAAGCGCTGCCCTGGCGAGACTTTAAGTTAGGGGGTTTCGAAAGCTGACCAGACGCTCGTGCGTCATGGCCTTTTCCCTGCGGTTACGCGCGCAGCAGACATCTGTTTCCAATTATCGTGCCCAGACGCGGGCGCAATAATTGGAAACACATGCTGGCCGTGCGGGGAAAAGGCCATGACGCACGAGCGTCTGGTCAGCTTTCAAAAGCCCAGGCTGCCGCGCTCGCTCGCCCCCGCTGTCGACGTCTCTGCTGTCCAGCGCTTCACTTGTTTATCATCTTATCAATCTCAGAAGTATGAGAGGCAGCCAGAAATACGAAGCGAAGCTCTGTATGTTACTTACCTCTACCGCAGGTGCAATGACCACCCAAAACTCCCCCCTCTCCCCCCCACATCTATCTTACCAGTTTCTCGATTGGTTCCACACACGCGATGCAATAAAAATCGTCTCTCAGGTGATGAGAGGTATGAACGATTTTGGAAACATTCCTGCACAAACATCCCCATCTGGCAGTGGGGGCCCTGCTCAGAAGAGGCTGCTCCTGTCTGTCTGGTGAAATAAAACATTTCCACGGTAAACTGCGATAGGTTTCTCTTCCTGAGAGACGCGCCTGGTCACAGATCTCCGCGCAGCCCTCTTAATGATCCCACCCACCAGCTCCCCGGCACCAAGTGTAAATGACACCAGTGTCATTAATTAATGATTCCCCCGGGCTCGCCACCGACTGACTCTGTGACTGCCGGGCTGTGGAGAGGCAGGCTGCAGCGGAGAAGGAAGCGATGCTGGGCGAGTCCGAGGGAGCTGTCAGCGGCTAGCTGGCCATTTATCACCTGGCCAGCCTGGTCCACGCGCTCAGGAGAGGCAGAGGAGGAGAGACAACAGGAAATAAGATAGCGTGGCCCCCCAGCTCCCGGCATCGCTGCACTCTTTCGAGGAGTTCCATCGTCCTGCTCTCCTGCTCCCTGAGGGCAGGGCTAGCTCAGCTCATAGAGGTAAGACACCCCATCCTGCCGCCGCCGTTACTTCCGGCATGGATGCCTGTTCTGCAAACTCGACATCAGTGGATGAAAGGACAGAGCACGCTGTTTTCCCTACGTATAATCATTGATTTTTATTAATATTGACACCAAGTGGAGGAAACAGGGTTCAGCTTTCTGTTGTTTCCTGTTGGGAGACCCGCGCCCCTACATCACCGGCTCCTACGTAGTTGGAGTACGAGTATGCATGTGTTTGTAACACCTTTAAACAGCGGTGCGTCATTAAATGACCCGTACACAAAAACGTATTGCGCTGTAGCAAAATAAAATTTCAAAATAAATGCATACATTTAAAAGATGATTCATAATAATACAGAAAAACGCCAGGGTACGATTTGAATTTATCAGACTAACAGTATACATTTAATTCTTATCTATGCCCTTGCAAATAGGTAGGGAAAGCCTGTTGAAGGGGTGTGGGGTAAGTTTGTATTTGCAAGGTATACCGCATACATATGGGCGTTATAAGAACATATTTGGGGTGATAGCAGGTGCCAGTTTTCAGAAATGTAGCACATTCTCTTTACTGAAATTGATGGTTCCATGTTCGAATGACCAGGTGTGTGATTGCATTTGTTAGATGGTCTTTGATTCAGCCTTCTGTGGAGAATGAAGGAAAATTGATTTCCAATTTGCAATTTCTGCTCATAGGCCCCTTAGTGATCATTGTTTATCTGAAGAACCATTTTTCTGCCTTACTCTGTTGTTGCTGAATGTTAGACGGTTTTAAAGCGCCACATGCAAGAGAGGTCGCTTCGTAGCGCACATCAACAAATTAGATTATACAATTTATCTATTTCCACGGTTCTTTCTTTTCTGTGTCGATTGTTACGTTCATTTCACTTTCTGTTACTGTGTTGCGTTTGCCTTTTTATTCCGATTGTACAAAGTTTTTCTTTGTCTGCATTCTGAGCCATAACTTACTTGAGTTTCTACATCCTGAACATTTTTTTTAAGCCGAAAAATGCCACTTATCCCCATTTGGATGTTTGCAAGTGCAGTTCACATATAAACAGTTCAACTAATGAGGTGCGAAATGGGAGCTCTGGGATCGAGAAGATGTCAAGACGAGACGTGGCATCACTGACAGAATGTGGGGCACCCTAACGTACTAGCACATAGCATACAACAGAAATGACAATGCCTATTATTTATGTTTTGGTTTTTAAAACATAAATAGAAGGCATTGTCATTTACAATCCCAATAGCTTAAACTCGTGTGAATGCGAGACCTATTGCATTGCAAATGCTTGTTACGAGTAGCCTTGGCGTCCAGAAGAACGAGACCTGATTAATCGCACCTGTTTTTTAATTCAGGGCCCTTTTGGTGTGTGAGGGGTATCTTAGCAAACATTGTGTGTTTTCTACCATGCTTTGAAACACATCTCTTTGTAACAACCTCCTTGAGGTGGATCTTTTTGGTTATATATAATTTGACATTTGCACCAACTCCTTTTTTGTCTTTTTAATGTGTGGGTATGTTTTTAACATCTTAATATATCATA
Organism: Calotriton arnoldi; assembly: GCA_963921515.1. NCBI lineage: Eukaryota > Metazoa > Chordata > Amphibia > Caudata > Salamandridae > Calotriton > Calotriton arnoldi. Next base: position 381,663 of record CAWUFW010011494.1, on the reverse strand, counting down.
TCTATAATACAATAGATTACATAGTGATCATTCTTCTTAACGTCTCATTAATGGTGCTTAGGTATATTATTTAAGAAATTCTCTGATCGAAAGAATGAATTAAACAAAAGAATGACAGTTTTATTGTAAAACTACAGTTGGGTAACAGGAGCGCTGGTGGATCCATGCGTGAGGTTTTTGCAATCCTGTTATTAATTTTGCACAATACACTGCCACTTCTTAAAACAGATGACTAATATTGTGTTACACTTTTATGATCTATGTCCATGCCCTTGTAACCATGCTTGTATTATGCACTGACACTTTTTGGAAATAGATGATGACTAATATTGTACTGTACTTTTATGATCTATGTTTTACTTATATTGAATAAAGTGATTGATTGATTGAATTTGATTCAACATGTGGGGCTGCTTGAATATGCATGCTAATTATAAACAGCCTTGAAAAAAACACAGGTCTGTGTGCTGCAGGGGGCGAGACGTGTTGGGTGGTCCTAATTTATGAATCACTAAGTCAAGTTAACAATGTTGGAAGAGCATTACGGATTACAATAAAAAAAATTATGAATACTACAATTCAATGAGAAAGCAACTTCATTTTGTACCTAATATACATATAATAACTCAAATCTAACGTTGAAACCAAGGCCCATATTTGTCAAAGAGTTGTGTCGCCCTTGCAAAGGGGTGAAAGGTTGACACAACAATAAAGTCAGATTTATCAAGCCACGCAAGACCACCTTGCTTGGCCCTGTGTGGCTTGATACATTCGGAGTAATGCAAGGCATCACAAATCGCTGCCTTGTGTTACTCTGCCCCAGGGAGGCGTTCCATGAGTGGAACGTGGGTGTTCCCATGCATCCACCCATGGATTTTGCAGCATTCCCAGATTTACCATTAGTGATAGACCTAGGAATGCATCAAAAAGCAACACCTCCCCAAGGGAGGCGTTATGAGTCGAAAAATACCACTATTTCCCCTTTCTGCAGCACATATAGAAAGAAGAAAATGCCTCTATGGATTGTTTTAGTGCAGGAAGGTGCCCCTTCCTGCACAACAACAATCCTGCCTACAATGCAGACACCCTAGCACCATGGTGCAAGGGTGCCTGCATTGGTACAAGGCAGCACATTGTGCTCCGGCATAAGGAAATTAGAGGAATGCGCTGTATAATGTTAAATACAGTGCATTCCTGCCCGTTTCCTTTCGCATAGCACAGCGTAGCAATGAGGCTTGCTGCTTGGACCTGCGTGAAAGTATAAGAAATCTGGGCCCAAATTCTTAACTTAAAGTTTCAACTGAACGATCCCCTTGTTTCCTGTTCTAAATTGTTTTGTGGGCCTTTAAGGGTATAACCCACATATAGGTTAACTTTTAGGATATCACATACAACCATATCCAGGTGACTCAAAAAACCATGAGACAAGTACCCCTACTTCGAGCAGAAACTAGTGACTGAATTGCAGAGCTATTTACTGCACACACCATTTAAAGCTTCAGTTTAAAAAAATAAAAACAAGAACTAATAGGTTCGAGGGGCTGCAATAGGAACATATACATTTATCTTCATTATTAGAATGTAAGATAGAAACTGAGATATGTATAGCAAGTAGTACTCAAACTACAGATTCTATTCTTTCTAGTAAGTATTGGAAATAGTTCAATGAAAAAGTACATATAACCACAGATATATCTTTATCCAAACCGAAAGCTGAACTCAGCTTAATTAAGGAATGCTTACCTCATATGAATTTCCAGGGTTAAGCTGTAATACCTAATTAGAGTTAAGCTTTTTAAATTATTTGTTGCAAGTAAAGACATTGGTTCGACTTAGTGTAATCTTAATATTTTTTACCCAATAATAAAAAGTATTTTTCTACTGTTCACCAGTTTCCAAGGTTACAAGATTAGAGCATGCTTCTAGATTCTAATCAGGTCAAAGGGTCAACATACACAGACTTTTCTTCAGAAGACTGACTTAAAGTCATTAGTAGTTCTTCTTATCACCGTATAAATCTCAACAAATTACTGCACAGAAAATACTTTACACTGAATGGTTTCCACTTGCAAAGTAAGAAGTTTAAGTTATTTTATTTTAAGGAAAAGAGAGCCACAATCTATTGATTACCTCTGTTACCTTTATTTGTAACCTAACATTTTGTTCCACCTCATAGACATTGAATTGAAAAAAAAGCAATCACCTTTTTTATTCATATCATTTCTTCTTGGTGAAGACGTCTCATTCTGGACTTCAGCAGATGGTTCATGGGTTAATAGCTGGTCACTCTATTGTTTTCTGAGATTTGGAGTAAGCTTGATCCTTCAGCATAGATAAGGAAATGGGATTGCCTCATATGGGAGTTACATGGATTGCATCTGTGCAACGAAATAGCTTCAACTTTTAGTTTAGGTGGAAAGACATGGGAGAAACCAGATGTAATGACTGCATTGTGGAGGGAATAACTTAGGCATTGTTACAAGTGTTGCAATATCTTTCAAAATGACAGAAACCTTTGAAAAGTAGGTACATTTCTTGCCCCTCACAGCCTTTTGTGTACTCACACATCTGTCAAAGATAAAAGTGGAAATTGTCCAACAAGTTTGTCCGCAAATCCCAGGCTAAGAGATGGGGTCCACCTATAACATATCTGAGTCTGCACAAAATTATCATGAACACAAAGACTCTTTCTCCTCTGAGCCACCCCTACTTTATAAATCCATTTAGTTTTTTAAATAAATACTTTCTTTTGCAATTATTTGGAATGGCAGCTCCTGTGCGGTTCTAAGACAAACCCTAATTTCATCAATGATTTTCCCATTGTTCCCTGATGGATTTGCAGAAGATCCAAGAAATTGCCCCAAACAAAAGTGGCTGTAGTAAATCCCATAACCAGCAAGGGCTAAGCACTGGACCTGGTCTCTTGCCAGCCTCTGCGACCTGTTAAAAGGCGTTTGATCTGTTTGGCTCATATCGGGCCCTGGCCGTATTGCCACTGGCCGTATTGCCAAGTCCTTGACTGACCCCCTGATTCCGACTGCCCAGTCCATGACCCCATGGCCCTTACTGGGCTTAGACTCCCTTTGGCATTTCCCCCTGAGCAGATTCCATCAGGAGAATGGCCAAATCTGGCTTTGCATGTGCTTGCCGGCCATATTGGGCGCAGTCCTATAAATATTGTGCCCAAGCATTCTGGCTCTGCTAGGCTTTGAGCGTCCCACAAGAGAGGAACCCTCCCGCTGATCCTTACCTGCAAGAGTTCCATAACCCTCAAGGCCTCCCCAGGTTCAATCTTCTTGGTTCCAGTGTCTTCCTGAGTTCTTGCAGTCCTGAAAGGAGAGAAAAAGAGAAAGAAATTAAACCTCGCCCCATCTTAATTCGATGCTACATGGTAAGAATTATTACAGCTCGTCTGGGCATCGGAAAGCCCTGCAAGAAAAGGCCAGGTTAGTGCACTATTCCATATTCCCACGATCCATAGAGACATCCGGTCTAGCAAACCAGACTTAAAAACTTTGAATTACTTTCTTCCCACTCTGGTGTAGAACAGCCTGAAGGACATTTCACCGAATCCTGATTTTTAACAAGCCAATTGAAAGACAATTAGTCCTAACAAGTCTTCAGAGAAAATCGGGCCAGATGTACGACGTGATTTTGCATTCGCAAACGGGTTTGCGAACCCGTTTGTGCATGCAAAATCACTGTTGGCCATGTACAATTCCTAAATAGCGAGTCGCAATTTATTTGCGACTCGCTATTTAGGAATTGCGTAGTCGCAATTAGGAAGGAGCGTTCCCTTCCTAATTGCGTCCGCAATGCTATGTGTGAATGTTTTGTGACCGCAATTGTGGTCGCAAAACACTTGCAAATTACCACCCTCTTCAAGAGGGTGGTAATGCAGTCGCATTTTGGAAGGGGTCCCGAGGGGACCCCTTCCACTTTGTGACTGTCTCTAAAAGTATTTTTTAAGGTGGTCACCAGCACGCCACCATCCCTGGGAGGGCTGGCATTCCCAATGGGCTCGCAAATTGCAAGAGGCTCAATAATATAAATGAGCCTCGCAATTTGGGACCCCATTGGGATTCGCAAAACAGTGTAATAACACTGTTGTACATTTAATTTAGCGCCTCGCAATTTGCGAATCACAATGAGTCGCAAATTGCGAGGCGCTAAATAAAAGGGTCGTACATCTGGCCCTTGGTGTTCTAATTGTACAGTGTCTTCAGTCACATGAGGTTTGAAGTGGTCGTGAGAAGAGGACTTTGCAAACTCCTGCTGAGTTCACTCCTGAAGATAAAGCCCATAGTATTCCAGGCGGCCTTCACGGAAACATCCGCCCACCTCTTTGGCGTCCTGAAGTTTCTATAGCTTCCTGGTTTAGATCTAATAGCACAGCCAAGGTGGCAGAAAAGCAAAGGACATCTGTCAGTCATTAGAATACAGCTGCATTGTAAAGTTACCATCCTTGGATGGACAAGTGGGGTTGTAGTCAAATTGTGTTTAGTTTTCACTACAAATTCCTTTCTGTTAATTTGTTTTTTGTAACCAAAGTGTAGGTCACTTTTTTTTTTTTACTGAAAGTATTTTTTTCCCTAAATAGTGTGTAATGCCTAATGAGGTACAGACCCAGACCTGATATTTAGGAAATGACTTAGGAATTGTCATAAAGTACACAGCGGTCAATGTGAACCCAAAGTAGAAAAGTAAATGATGAAATATCTTTTGATGAGCAGTATCATAATCTCAAACTCCTGGGCATGAAAGAGGGCTTTCTTCCACATTCCTGTGTCACAATGGAGAAGCAATGAGGATTTTAAGATGATCAGCCCGTCATGGCAGCTGAGATTTAAGGACCTAGCAAGTGATTTTCCTGGGTTTGAACTGTGCCTTTCCGGCTAGGTTCTTCGGAAACTACCTGTGAGTTGTTCTACTTCTGCTTCGACTGGGGATGCTTTAAAATGGTCCTTGGCAGTGTGGATGCAGTCAGGATTACCAGCATCAGAGGTGGCCACAAATCCGGTCGCTCTTCTAGGGCTGTGAGACGGAGTCTGTGGCGCCCTCAAGACCTCTAACAGGGCGAGATGCACAAGTCACACCCACCATAAGACTTTCAGAGACATTATCAGACAGCCACATTTTTATTTGCCCCGCCAAATTTTGTTTATACCTGCCTAATATCACGTAATTTCTGGCATTTCACTTTATGCTTGTTACATAAAATTCTCAAGATTACACCACGTTGCCTAATTGAGATTTCGTTCGAGTTTGTGGGAGCATGGGAACAATGCGAACAAGCAGAATGTTAGTGGATGTTGCAAACATCATGTGCAATTTTAGGATATTTATAAGAGTAAAATGCATTATTGCATCCAAAACAAATGGCGCAAAAAGCTGCACCACCATTTCAAGTAATAACACTTTATTTTGTGTATTTTTTGTGCATATCGCTTAATTTCCACAAAGGAAATTTCACAAAATTTTCCCAGGACTAGTTTTTATTGTGAAAACTGATAGCACAGCAAGTTGTTTACATTTGCTCACAACGGTAAACTGTTTCTCTAGTCCAGTGGTTCCCAAATTGTGCGCCGTGGCTCCCTGGGGAGCCGGTAAACCTAGCCTGGGGAGCCGCGCACCAAGCACTTTAATGCATTTAATGTTGAAGGGTCTGTTGGCTTCAGTTAAATTAATTTGACTTAAACGCATGATGTCGATGATTTGCAAGTGACATGCCTAAAGCTGTAAACGTAGTGCTTAATTGATGGCATGTCGAGGGAGATGACCTCCATATTTCACTGGATCCCCACGTTCCAACACTCCCAAAATAAGTGGAAGATGCCTGATTTATTTTGTTAGACTCGTTAATTGTTTCGTTTTTTTCCAAATGCATTTTCCACCAATGCAAGTTATCAGGAACGTACAGTTGTTCTGTCAATTAAACACATTAAGTATTATTAAGTATTGACACTTGGACTTGAACCATAGGTACTTCCAGTACACATTTCTTTCAGTACCCACACATTTCCAGACAGGCCTGCTCTCTCCTTGAGCACAGGGAAGTAAACACCATATATGGCATAATGCCAACACTTGGAAGCAAGAAAAAGGGACGTTTAAAAAAAAAACCTGAGGAATTTATTTGGCTTGCAATGTTTTGGAGGCAATTTTAGGGAGGAGACAGCAAAAATAAAGCTGTATGTGGTTTAAAAAATCGTGAGTCACCCTGCTGAGACAGGTGTGTTGGCAGTTTGAAATGGGTAGAAATGGAAGTGCATGCAAATATTCTTCAAGCGCAGAAACACTTTGGCAATGGGGCCTACATGCAGGGGTGATATCTAGCACTATAGTGGGATGAAAAAGTTTGTGAGGGTACTCTAAAAAAGGCATGGGCAAAGAAGTGTAACTAGGAAAATTTTATAAGAGGCGCCGACTTAGTAATACGAAACACCCAGCGTATATGATTATAATACCTTCATCAGCTTCATCCCAATTATTTTCAGGGAGAAAAATGCAAGTACTCCAGAGGCCGGGCCTACATCCCACCCACCCTCCAAAAAAAGTAACAGTGGGGAGCCACGTGCAATGGCCAGTGGGTCAAGGGAGCCACAGGTCGAAAAAGTTTGGGAACCACTGCTCTAGTCCCACAAAAAAGTGGGATAACTAGTGTCAGACTTGACAAGAGAAAAGGAAAGATTAATTTAGGTAGTCTAACCTGAGTTTTCCACTCTGTTTTCTTGGTTCCCCCTTGACTTTGATCTGATCCAAAGTAGAGCAAGCGATCCCTATAGCAATGGAATAACATTAGCACCCCCTAATCACTTCTCACATTCTCTCCTGCGTCCCTCCTCAGGCTAAGATAAGATGTGAGCACATACACCTGCTGAACATTGCTCACACCTTTTCTACTTCCAGATGTTGCTCCTGAACAGATGTGCACAGCTTCTAGAGGCTTTCACTTGGAGTTCCAGGCACACTGTGTAATCTTGTCCAAGCTCTGGTATTTCCTGATCTGGTACTTTGCTGGACCAAATTTGCAAGATATATTGGACATATCCCTTGCCCTATTCCAAAGCTCATGGATGAGTCACTCTTTCCTCAACAGAGAGGCAGAAAATGAGGATTTGTCTCTTAAATGTTTATGTTTACTTCCATGACCTTCTCTAAGATACTATTGAAATTGGTAGCTGCAGTGTGGTAAATATCAAAGGTGTTTACTTTAACGTTAGGTCTGTATGTTGCATAGAGAAAGAGGTCGTTTATGAGGGAGGTTTTTGTGCTGGCAAAGCAATGTACGTTGCCACCTTTTTTGCTTCTATGTGATGCTGGACGTATTGATATAGCACAAATTTGTAAGTGTGATTGGCCTGGAAGGGCTATTTTGGAGTGTTTATGGACAGGGAAGGTGCAAAAACGTTTATTGCAAAGCTTGACTTTCTAATATAAGACTGTTTAAAAGTTGGAGATCCTATCACATGACTATTCATTTTTTCTCTGCCTTTTAATCACGTATTGTACATATTCTTAATGTTAACGGTCTGTTTTTAAGTGATGTGGCCAGAATCACAAGATAATGAGTGGACGCCGTTCTCAGTTCTCAGTTCTAAAGATAGACCACAAAACCTCCCTTTCACCAAGTAACAAGCAATTGATTAACAACAGATTAAACAAGCATTGGCAAAGTCAATAGGTCTTGGTAGTGTCAGAGCTATTGGCCCTTGTCAATTTAAATGTCTTTTAGCCATGTTGTCTAGCAGCACATCTGCTGTTCAGCATGGCTGAAAGTCACTGAAAGCCCAGAATCACAGAATATTAAGCAGACACTGAGACTCTTTTCCCTCCATGTTGAGTTTATTGTCCTGCCCCTCCTAACACAAATAAGCACTATGACGTGGCCTGAGTTGGCTGCATCATAGCGCTTTTTTCAGTGACTTTCAGTCAATCTGAACAGCAGTTGTGCTGCTAGACAACATGGCTAAAAGAAAAAAATAAAGCAGCAGTGACGAGGGAGGTAGTGGGAGGTCAAGCAGAGAAGCAGGAGGGAATTGGGAGATGGAAAAACAACAACGGAGAGGGTGGGAGGAAGCAACAATGAATGGGTCAAAAAATATCTTAAAGCAGGATCGGCGTCAACTTTTTACGGAATGCATTTGTTGTTTATGTACACGTGCATGCATTTTACTGGTATGTGTGTATGTGTACAAGGGAGACGACCTAAAAACATAAGTACTCCTATGGAGTGCTTGAAAACAAAGAAAAAATAACTGCGCAAACCGGGAGCAGTGTATGGAGACAAGTACTTGGTCCATGCGTTATGGGATGGCCAAACACAAGAAGAGGGCATGACATCCTCATGCCATGATGAATGGCATCAAAGAAAATGAGAGCAATGCTGAAATTTAGCAATGGTACCAATGGAAGAAGATGGGCGGCCTGTAGGCCCACAGATAGAACACAGCACATCTCTTCGAGACAGCGCATGCGCTGTCTAGCCAAGCAGCGCATGTGCTGTCTAACCGTGACCTAAAAACAATAGATTTTGCACAGGCAAAAACGGTTGGCTTTGTCAATGCGTGTTGTATTTAGACCCGGGAGATAAGTGATTTATCCGAAATCACAAAATATGGAACTGAGGCCGAGGCTAGGGAGATGATATGGCGTCCTCTTGGGAGAGTATGTGGCGTAAAGGCCAGAGCTGCTGACTATGGAGCTGGGAAACCGGGTTTGAGTTTCGGCGTCCGCTTAACATCCTTGATTTTGGGAAAATCACATAATTTCCGTGTGCCTTCAAAAATGAATGTGTCCTTGTGTAAAGGAACTAGTGCTAATGTAAAGCACTCCAATACCTTCGGGTGGTGTTGGCACTGTAAAAAACTGCACCAAAAAATAACTGGCGCTAATGTAAAGCGCTCCACTACTTACAGGTGGTGTAGGCGCTATATAAAACTGCACAAAAAAAGAAAGAATCACAGTGTTAGGTTGGTTTACAGTAGTGAACATGAGGAAATACATTGCAGCGGCAACCACATTAAAAGGACTACTTTTGCCATGGACACTGAGAGGCAGACAGACCTTGAAGACATCAAGACCTTTGAAGAGAATTCAAGTTAAGCAACAATGGAATGGCTCACAGAAACACTTCACTGGTGAATGTGAAAAAAATAAGAAAGTGTCCCGACAGGAGAAAGTTGAAGAAATAGAGTCCCACCCTATGAAATGAGAAGCAACAAAGTGAAACATCACTAATTCAAACATTTCACGCAGGAGAAATTTAGCTATACAATTACAGCAGAAGACACAGGAACTTTAGAAGCTCTGACATGCCCTGTGATAATGCATACCTGATTCACTTGAAGTCTGAGTTTCCAGCTATAAACATCATTGCTGAATGACCACATATGGTGTAAGCACGCACACACCTAGGACCCACATGTGTGGAAAATAAACAGAGACTACACGTGTGCCAAGTAATAGCATCCGTGCACACATGCACCAATCAGCACATCAGTAATACACTGACAGGACATTAAAAGGAGAACACCACCACTCTCTAATAAAAAACAGACTACAATGGCAGTTTAAAGCAGTGATGGGGGGGTTGGATGCGATGATTTGTGGACCGGGCAAGCACCAGGAGGTGCGAGGGAGCAAGCAGAAACAAAGTGAAAAGCAGTGATGGGGGAGGGGGTGATTTGGGGACATGCAGCCCCTCTCCCCAAGCCTCTAAAGGCCCCGGGGAGCCCACTCCAAGGGCCAACATTTTACATAATTGGGAAGGGGCACTTATCCCCACTCCTCAAGCCTCAAAGGCCCCAGGGAGTCCACCCAACAGCCAAAACTACTTAAAATGGGCCGGCCCCTTTTTCCGAGCCATTAAAGACCCCAGGGAACCCAATCCGGGACCGATTACTTTAAGGAAGGGGGACAGATGACCACCTCCCTAATCAATTAATGGCCACTGGGACCCCATTCCCCGGGGCCAGTTCACATGCTATGTACCGGGAAGCCCACCCCCGGGACATAGCAATTTCCCTGCCCACACCAGCACCATCAGGGAAATCTGTGCTTGCTCTCACTTGGCGGGGGCATTTTCAAAACTCCCCCCAATCGGGTTCAAGCACAATGTCTGCTCCCAGTGGGTGGGAGCTTTGAAAATGCTCCTGCCCGCTGGGAGTAGACTTTTTATCTGTTTCCCTGCCCGCACTGATGAATGATTATTTCATAGATGTTCCCATAGCGTATACAATATTGGATGCCATTAGTCGATTTAATTTATTGATGTGATTAAATTCAGAGACAGGTTGATTATGGAAGTGATAACATGCTATGAATCTGAGACTGCTTGTCAACTGGTGGACTATCCCACTTGGGAGAAATTGTGTAGTAAAGCAACACTGGCTGTAATACTTTTCTCGAAGCTTATCGGCAACATATAAGCCAGCTTGGGCATTATTTGTTCTTTCAATACAATTATTATTTTTATTCAGTGCAATCTAAACAGCAATTATGTATTTCAGACATCCAAGTGTGAAATTGCATCTATTAGGGATACCTTGATTTATATGACTGCACTACAATAAATTAAGTTGGTTTTATAAGCAAAACGAAGGGCCTGTCAACAGTTTGCATTTGTAATAACACAATGAAAATAATAGTACGTTCTAATATGGCGTCCCATAAATTTAGCTTTCTTGCATGTCCCAGTTTGAATGGTACTTTTTTCATGTTTACTGCACAGTCACTTTAAAATACTGCAATGAAGTACCTGCTACCACTTGACCCGTGACCAAGGAAACGAATCTCAGAGACCCATCAGGTAGTTAGGTTGCCACCTAAATAAATCACATCTTTCACTGCATAGTGCTCGTGCTGTGTGTTCTCAGGATACGTTAAGAACGCCTTTGTTCGGATTTGTTTTCCGGGTCTCCACAGCCGATACACGAGCCACCGCTGCAAGAGACCAGACGGTTTTGTGGAACTGGGTGGCGTAAAAAAAAAAAAAAAAACGATCTATCTATCAAGGCTCGGGGATGGAGGCAGTGAACCCCCTCCTCTTTAAGGTAATTGTGACCTTGATGGATGGGGTCCCCGGGGTTTATTAAGGCTTGGACAAAAGGCGGCACACTCCGTCCCCTTTAAGTTTACTACGGCCATGGGGGATGGGTTCCCTGGGGCCTATCAAGGCTTGCAGAGGGGGGGCCTAGCATCCCCCTCCCTCTATCAAAGGAATTTGAACCCAGGGGACAGGGTCACAGGGGTCTATTAGAGGCTCAGAGAGGGAGCCGGCCCTTTCCTATTAATTTAAAAAAAGGCTCTGGGGAATGGGGTGCCCAGGGCCCAAAGTGGCTTGGGGAGGGGCGCTACACCAATGGGTTGGATGCAGAGCCTAGCTGCAGGCCTGGGCCTGTGGCCAACGCGGTCAAAGGGCATGCACCGCATGGGTTTGGTTGCCCACGAGAGGTGGATGCAGGGCCAAGTTGTAGGCCAGGGCTTGTGCTCAATCATACTCTGCGCATGGCCGAAGTCCTATACGGTATAGGTTTGGCTGCCCTCTGGGGGTTGGCCGCAGGCCCTGGCCATAAAACAATACATAAGACAGGCTCTGATGCCAACCCTTGTCCAAAGGCCGTGCACAGCATGGGGTTGGCTGCTTGCAGGGCATTGGCTCGCAGGGCCTTCCCTATGGCCAGGCCCCGTGGTCAACTCCCTGTGGGCAGCCAACCCTACACTGCATAGGCCTTCATTGCAGCCGGAGGCCGAGCACAGTGGGGGGGTTGGCTTTACGTATGGTAATAAAGTATTACTTTTTGTTAAAAAAAAAAATGTGAAAAACACTGAAAAAATCTAAGGTTTATTTTAAATTTAATTTTATTTATTTAGTTTTCAAAGATAAATCAAATAGCAAGAAAAAGACCCCAACAGTGTCATTCATGGTACATTTCCACTGTGTCCCAATTCTCCATGATACAGAGTACGGTGTGTATCATATGCGTCATACATAAAGCACAGGCAGCAACAATGGTAATCCAGCATTTTATCAGCTCGCCACCCCACCCAGTGGCACAGCACATATCAATAGCGGTAGCAGAGATGTCCAGACCCAGCATGTAATTGACACTGAAAAGCAACTATGTACTAGGTTTGTTAGAAGTCGGGATATCCGTCCTGTCAGTGATAGTCTGTCGAAGGTAAGTGACATAAGGTTCCCAAATGTCCTTGGGACGGGTTGTTAGTGGCGCAAGGTCCCAGTAAGCTGACAGTTGCTCCTGGCAGCAGCAAATGTCCACCAGCCAGGCCTGTTTGGTCGGAACCGGTCTCCTCTCCCAGTGTATCGCCACTCTGCGCTTGGCCAACAGAAGCAGCACCGCAATGAGGCATCAGTATCCCTCCGGAGGGTCTTTTACATATCCCAGGAGACATACATTGGGTCTGTTAGAAATGGGGCCTAAATGATGGCGCTCACCGTGCCACAAACCACAATCCAGAAGCTCGCCACTCCAGGGCAGGTCCACGCCAGATGCAAGAAAGTAGCCCCTGGCTCTCGACAGCGTAGGCTGTGCGAGTCAGCAACCAGTCCGATTCTGTGGAGCTGCGATGGAGTCCGATATGTTCTATGTAAATAATTGAAATGTATTAGTCGCAATCTATAATTAGGAAACAGCCTCTCGGACTGGTGGCAGCAGTAGCTCCACTTCGCCTCTGATATATCTAAACCCCGGTCCCTCTCCCAGGCCACACGAGCCCCCGCAGTGCCACCGGGGAGGCAGCCTGTGTGAGTGTGTAGAGCCAAGTGATGAGTCTACGTGGTGACGCGGATGTATGAATGCATTCTAGTGCTGTGGAGACAGGAGGGGGAGCAGGAAATGTGTCATGTAGTGTGCGGCAGGTAGCTCTGCTATTTGATAGTATAGTAATGTATCTGATAGTGTAGGCGTGGGTGTATCAGTTCCGGCAAAGCAGGGAAGAAACTTGCCGTCAGGGTATGGATCTGCGAAAACCTTTATGCCTCGCGCCCCTGCACGTCTAGTGGCGCCTTTATCCTGTAATGGAGGAAATATGAGTTATCTGTCAGTAATGCGGAAGGTGCACACAGTGTCGTGAGACCAGCCCTTCTGCAGAGGCCATCCACGCCCAACGCACGCACTCCACGGTGCTGAGTTCGGCTTTAGGTGCCTTGTATGGTTGGAACAGCGCGGTTGCAAGTGGCCAAGGGGACGTTTGATCCTGTTCAACCGCTAGATGTGGTTGGAACGAGGTGGGGTGGAGCCAATAGTTGCAGGAACAGCGCTTGGGCGCATAATGCATATAACTGCATATCCGGTGCACCCAGGCCTTCCCGCGCAGGTGGCAGTGTCAAACATTTATAGGATACAGCCCTGGCCACACCAACATGATCATATTAGACCATAGTCTCTTGAAAAACTGCGCGGTAAGAGGGAGCGGGATGTTAACGAAGAGAAACAAAAAGTTTGGGAGTATTACCATCTTTGCGATGGCTATGCGGCCAGGGAGGGATAATGGTAGTTTAATCCACAGCTGGATACGCTCCTCTAGCCAGTCCACTGCACACCCGTAATTCACTCTCCATAGCTCCTCCGGGTCCCTACTGAGCCATATACCCAGATATCTTACAGGTTCCACTGCCCATTTCAGGGGGTATTCAGTCTCGAAGGGTATCATAGCCTCTGTAAGCGGGAACAGGATCGTTTTTTTCCAGTTTATCTGGATTCCCAAATAGGCACCATATATAGTCTGGCTGCCAGTGGCTCCATAGCTATAGAAAATAAAAGCGGGGACAAGGGACATCGCTGCCTGGTGCCGCGTGTGATCTTTATCCGGTCCAAGACGTGTCCATTCAGTCTAACGCGAGCCGTGGGGAGGTATACAGAAGTGATATTTTCTGGATAAAGTTAGGACTAAGCCACAGGCGGCAGAAAAAGAAATGTCCATTCAAAGGAATCAAATGCCTTGGTGGCGTCTAATAAAGCAGCCACTGCTGGAATGGAAGGGTGATGTGATGCATTACTGCGAATATGGTACGGAGGTTGTGCGATGTAGCACGTCTGGGGATGAAGTCCGATTGGTCCAGAAGCACAAATAGGGGCATAAGGGGCAACAGGCGATTCACCAGTACTTTCACATATATCTTATTATCTATATTTATGAAGGGCATGGGGTGGTAGGAGTCTCAGAACTCAGAGGGTTTGTCTGGTTTTAATATGGTGACTATGACTGCCTCTCTCAGAGATGGCGGGAACTGTCCCAGGATCAACGAGTCATGGTACATCTCTATAAGGTGTGGGATGAGTATGGAGGCATATTCCTTATAGAATGCCGGCGTTAGGCCATCCAGGCCAGTGGCCTCGTCTCCAGGCAGACTCGCGATGACCTGGGCAATCTCCTCTGGCGTTATCGGAGATTCAAGATATTCTCTATGCCCCGGGTCCAGCCAAAAGAGTTGGATAGAGTCAAAATAGCTCTGCAGTGCCTCTGGATCACACACTAATTCAGCACTGTACAGCTGAGCATAGAAGGAGGACATAATTCCAGGCAGTTCCGATGGTGAAGCAAGCAGCCGGGACCCAGCCTCCATCAGTTCAGTCACATACATGGAGGCATGGGGCCTGTGCAGCAGCCCGGCTAGTGTTCTTTCAGGGTGGTCCCCCTCGCCATACCTCCATGCCCAGGCCTCCCGTCCCAAATAGTTTGTCTCCCTTTTAGCCTCCTCTCGATATGCTGTAAGTTTGTCTCTGATGCCTGCTAGTGCATCAGGGTTAGGATCCCTAGAATACTCCCATTCTGGAACCTGGATCTCCGATTCCAATTTGCTCAATGAGCCGCGAATCGCCTGCAGTACCCCCGACTGCTTTGCAATGCAATGCCCTCGTATCACCACCTTGAATGCCTCCCACAGAGTGGAGGGCAACTCAACCGACCCAGGGTTAAGTTCAAAGTAGTCTATTATTGCAAGTCGGATTCTCTGAAGGCCGCATCGCACAGCGCGTATGGGGGCAATTGCCGTGAGAATGCGCAAGGGAGAGTCTGTGGGATCTGGACCGTCAACCGCACCAGCGGGCGGTCGGAGAGCGTGAGTGG
Organism: Calotriton arnoldi; assembly: GCA_963921515.1. Classification (NCBI taxonomy): domain Eukaryota; kingdom Metazoa; phylum Chordata; class Amphibia; order Caudata; family Salamandridae; genus Calotriton; species Calotriton arnoldi. The sequence goes on along the minus strand of CAWUFW010011494.1, from coordinate 366,573 downwards.
GAGATGTATATCAGATGTTGTCCAGGCAAGGTCATCTCTGGACACAAGCCAGTAATCTAAGCGGGACAACAAAATGTGATAAGAAGAAAAGCATCTTCCTTCCCGTGCATTTTAATGGGTGTGACGCCATGCATCTATGAGCTGGTTGTCTGAGATTAGTGCATGTTGAGTGTTAGTGGCCTGCTGGTGCTGCTGTAGTGCACCGGACCAATCCAGTGCCCCTTCCAGCGTTACGTTAAAATCCCTACCCCACAACACCGCCTGCGGGCCACAATCTGCCCCTGTCTCCAGACTCGCAAGAAAAAGTCAGGATCGTCTATATTAGGGCCGGAGATCGCCACCAATATCATTGGCTGTTTGTACAGCGTGCCCACCAGAATGACATATCTACCCTCCTTGTCTATGAGGGAGTGAGTGGTGTGCCATGGCAACCCTTTCCTAAGCAGTATCGAGACACCTCTACTGTAGTTAGAGTACATCAAAGAATACGTCTCACTCCACCAGCGAGCGCGGACGTGAGGTGTAGTACGAGTGGTCAGATGTGTCTCCTGCAAAAAACACACATCAACCTTGTGGTGTGCAAGTTATGCATGTACCAGGCGGGATTTACGGTGATCATTGAGGCCTCATACATTCCAGTGTAGGCAATTACGCAGGCCATTGTATCAAGGCATGAGTAAAGCCATCATGGTGTGTCGTGTCCATGTGCAATAGTACCTGCTGTGGAGAAGACATGTAAAGATCTACCAAGTGCAGAGTTGAAAGGGACACAGCGGGACTGAGTCTTAAAGTCACCAAGTCATCCAGCATGACCATCCAGAGATAATGCAATCCCCCCACCCTTCCCAACAACGCCTGTTTGTCTAGAACGAAACCCCAAATATTCTCCCATCCACCCACTCCAACCACCTAAACAGGTTGAGTCAACAGTCCCACGCACCCCAAGCAAACCCAAACAAGAACCAGCATAGATTACATTCAGGAATTATCCCATGGGGCATGGGCTCACCCAGCGGCCGACCCCGTCACAAGTACAAGGGTGGCCGAGCAGTAGCCAAGGGGGATATAAGAGCCATAAGCCACTAATGTGGCAAGCGTCTGGCGGCATGAAGTGTCCCATGCAGTCTGAGAAAAACATAAGCCAACAATGTTGTCGTTCTGAGTCCCATTTGAGAGAAGCAGGTCCAAGGCAAGAAGCCACATATGCAATTAGTCATTTTAACTAGCTTGGCCTTCCTCCAATGGGTGAGGAGATTTTGATGAGGGTCGTTTGGCTTTGCCGAGTTGCTTGGTGAATTTCAGAGTGGCTGCAGGGTCAGCAAAGAAGTGCATTTTTCCATCTTGTGAGATTTGCAGCTTGGCCGGATAGAGAAGAGCATACGGCACCCTAAGTTGCTGTAGGGCACGCTTGCCCGGCAACAACTCCCGTCTCACAGCCTGCATCGCCAGGGTGAAGTCCAGATACAAGGAGAGGGCATTATCCTGGTGTCTGATAGTTTAGCAGGTGGGCTATTATGGTGTGGACTGGGGTCCCCGTCGGTGGCCTCAGGCTAAGCGAGCGATGAGCTCTTTCAAAAATGAAGACTGCAGATAGGTCAGGACCAAAGAGCTCACGTAATAGGGATTCCACATAGTCTTCCATCCTGGAAATGGCAGTGGATTTTGGGACCCCAATAATGCGTAAGTTGTTCCTTCTGGAGCGGGATTCAAAAGCTTAATTTTTAGCCTTTATGACATCCAGTATTCTGCCCATTTTTAGCAACCATTGTCTGTCTTCAGCCAGCATATTGTCCGCATCTGATACCCTGGTTTCCAGGTGGTTTATTCGAGTGTCATGCGTGTCAACCCGCTGCTTTACTTGGTCCAGGCGGGCAGTGAGGAGGTCTATTTTAGAATCAATGGTCTTCAAACTGGTTTTAACATCCAAGAGGAGCAAGCGGATATCCTTGTCCTGAATTCCGGTCTCCTCCACTTGCGCGAACTGCCCCTCCGCATCCTTGGCAGGCTCGCCCTGCCTAGTATGACGCCGGCCCTCAAAGGAGAGTTTGAATTAATTGGCATCTGGCTTGCCCATGGCGACAGGTAGTCCACGACGCGGTGCGCCCAGCACAGGTATTTCCCTGTGAGTACGCACTGGCAGGCCATGGGCACAGCTACAACGTGCGCTGTCAAACAGTCTGGGGGCACGATACCGTCCCCACCACTATCCCCGGCATAAACCACGAGCAAATGCAACAGCAGGGTCCGATGTCGGTGTCTAAGCAAGGAGACTTTAAGCCGGGCCCCTGTCTCAGCAGCACAGTGGACCTTTTAATTGGGTACTCAGTTTACAATGCAGTCAGGGTGGCAGTTTCAGGGCAGGTAAGTCTCTCTACGGGCAGCAGTAAGTGAGGGCCGGAGTGCAGCCGTGCTAATGTAGGCGGCCAGAGTGGGGGAGCCTCAAAGCAGAGTTCTGATGTTGACAGTTCACCAGCCACAGGGGACCAGCAAGGTTCCGCAGTGTTTTCTGGGCAGGGGGGCAGACGATTTTCCCGTCACCTCCATGCCCGCCTTAATGCAGCGTAGTTAGTCGATCCTCAGCCCAGTCGGCCATAGCTCAGCAAACCGGCCCCATACCTCAGGAACTCGGGCCCGGAATATAACAAAAGGAGGGGTAGGCCCAACACTATCCCTGAGAGGCAGCCAGCGACCAGCTACTACCTCAGGGGCCCCCCTTGCCATAGTACCTCCCCCACCACACTCAAGATCTTCGGCAGCAGTCGCTCCAGATCTTCCCGCATGTTTCAGGGCCTCAGCTCGCAGCCTCGCAATGCCGCACTTCCTCCTACGCCCGCGATGTCCGGGCGTAACGTCAGCAGCACCGCAGGCCGGCGGTCTGGCCTCGGCGAGCTGACTCCTCCTTCTTGCCCCGGGCTTGGTCGGGCCTCTTCGTTGAGGTCGCGCAGCAGGCCACCACGGGGCTCGACCAGAGCTGGCCCCGCAAACGGCCGGCCTGCGATCTCATCTCTCCAGATCCACCTGCGGCTCAGGGAGCCAGGTGGTCACACCCTCAGTTTAGGGGGTGCACAGCAAGGATCCGCTGCAGGTGGGTCTTTGTCTCTCCGCAGCCTCTTACACGGCAGTCCACCTCCACGCACAGGCCGCATAGCTGACCATCTCCGCTCCTCGCTGAGCTATGTCGATGCATATGTACATGGCAGGCAGTCAGTTTCTACGGTGCCTGCATGCACCACAGAATTTCAGGGGTTCACAGCACCATTTCGGAGTGAGCATTGTGTCCCCCAATCTGAAAGAAGTGGCCCTTAGGGGCCACCCGGGTTATCTATAACCTCCTACACGCCTTCTACCAAAATGAAGAGTCGGTCAGACAGTAGAGAATACAAGCAGTTGTTTATTAGCAATACTCTGCAGAGGAGTCCAATCTGACCTGCACCCTAAGATGTCTGCCAAGGGACTGGCCCCCCAACAGTCTGCAACGCATAACCATTCCTCCCAAGAACCTCCAACCACGCCCTCAGTGGAAAGTTACCGGCTTAGGCCGAACATGAACAAAGGAGGCACAGAAGGATGGGCTACCACCTGCCAGATGGGTACACACTATCACACTTTCAAGGTTGCCGTGCTGGGTCTCAGCGTCTCCTAACGTGGGAGCAGGACTACACATGCGGATAGGTATGTGAGGGCAGAATGGCCTATTCATTAGTAAGTCGGAAGGCAACCTTGAACAGGAAAGAAAATAATAACTAAATACAGGGTTCTGCTAAGGCAAGCAATACAAATAATGAGGCCTAGTTCAGACACAGCCTAATAGGGATTACGAAATACAAAATGGAGTTGCACTGGTTAACTGAAGCTTGCACATTGCAGGGATAACTCAGTGGGTTGCATAACGTGAATACGAGTGGTGCCTAATTTAGCCGCACACTGCTAACCTAATATATAATGGAACAAGTATATAACGAGAATGGGGTTTTCAAACCTAACAGACCCTCCTTTTAGCAGTGGAGGCTAAATGCTTTCTTAACGCTATCCGGTAGGGTCTTTACAATTCTAACCAGGGGAGAGAGAAAATGCGTAGTAACTCAAATTGTAAAGGAAAACAAAGCAGTACATGTGTATCAAGATCACTTCAGTATTCAAAAATACCCTCATCTATCAGCATCATATCCTGTATGTCTTGCATCATCATAGCAGTGACTTTATTATCACGTCCTGGCAATTTGGGGGTAGGTGTGAGCTTGCTCACGCAATAGGTGCAACATGCTGGAAGGCAATTGACACATAGACAGCATGTGAAGATTACTCCTGCGATAGCTACTAGGAAAAGAAGTATCTTCCAAACCCAGGATGATATCAGACCCCAGAACCACCCTGTCAAGGACCATGAACCATTGTCCTCATGTATATCAGATGCAAGCCTATGCAGCTACCGGATAGCGGAATATACATTAGGGGCGTGGTCGGGGATGTAGATGCAACAGCTGCTGCCGATGGCACGACAAGCTCCGCCCCTATCTGCAAGGATGACGTCTAAAACCATCCGATTTTGAAGAGCAACGAGCCTGGAAGCCTGGAGCTCAGCTGTAATGTTAGTGAGTATGCCCGCTGTAGTATTAATGACCCCTTCTACAACCCTGGTGAGGTGGCTAATGCTGTTATACATAGGTCCCCAAAAGGGCACTATACCCTTCATGGCATCCGTGAATTGCTGTAAAGTGGTATCCGTCTGATCAATATCTGCTATGTCAATAACACTCTTCACCCGGGTCAAATATATGCTTCTCCGCTGTAGTCTGTGATCCTTGTGATAATTGGAGGGCGCAATATAGACAGGAGGAAAAAGAAAAGAGACATAACACCGGCCAGATAATCCCCTAGGGAGCCATGAATAAGCATGCACTCCACAGATAAAGTATACATTAGGAGGCGTAAGTAAAGGCGGGCTACTAGTAGTGTTTAATCGATATGTATAATTACAGCCGCTCTGTCCCACCAGAATATTTCCAAAACCTTCGACACAGAAACTAGCTGCAGTATCAATCACGGGTACGGGCATAACTGTGTCTCTTGTGATATTTCGTGCATGGAAACAGTAAAAGTATTCAGAGACATTGAATCCCTGAAAATCCAACATTTCATCTTGCAACCATGTGACGTTTTTATTATTGTTGTATACATTCATGCAAGCATTGGGATGTAAGGTATCCTCCTTTCCATCTGTTCCCTGAGTATAACCCTGGTGTACTACTATATATTCCAGAACTGTCTCATAGTCAGACTCCGTCATATTCATAGCGTCAGCATGATAATGAATATACACCATGGAAAGCAACTGGAACCACGCCTCACAGCTACCTAAGTACGACAGGGGTAAGGACACTAATAGATCATTCTTGTGCATAACAGAGGGGAGTAACCCACACACCCAGCAATTTGTTGTATTAGTCATATTATGAACCTGATGAAGCATCTGCACAAAGGCATTGTCAACATATGTTTGTCTATGTCTTTCCTTATGCGGGGTCAATGTGACAAACAGGTGTTCGGGTGGAAACGGGGTAGTCCCTATCAGAGTGTGAACTGGATGTTGCTCTTCAAAATACCACACCACCCCACACAGTATGATCATTACAATAAAAAGGAAAATCACCACTACTATCTTACTCCTAGTAGACCAGCTAGACCAACCAGGACCAATTTGCTCTAGTGGAGGGGCCACTAGAGGCTGTTCCTCCCTCATGACTGCATGGCCAAATGGGTACATAGAAAAGGCCTTAGGAAGTGGAGCCACAAAAACACAAATGACCAGAGGGGCACAAGTCACCCAGCGTCCGTCTAGTGCCTCGCTGGTAGGCTCCTATTGTTTATCAACGACTGTGCTATGCAGCACTCCCTCGATGGGGCTGCGCGATCGCAACCCTTGCTGGAAACAAATCCTTCTTCTTTCAGGATAGGGCACCCTCCCTCCAGGGCAAGTACCCTCAACGATCCTGTCCAGTGTCCAGGGCAGTGCACCTGTTCAGCTCACCCTACTCTATCGCAGGCACCTTAGACACAGTACCCACAACCTGATCTCAAGTCCTTCCCTAACTGCTAGACTGTCCCTCTGGTGCACTGTCCTTCTTCCGGGGGCGTAGATTATACCTGGCAACTCCAGGCACTGTTTCGTCAACAAAAAGGGGGTGAAACTCAGGATCAGATGGGCACTGAGACTGAGACTCCTGTGGAGCAGAAGTGGGAGAAACTGGGGTGGCCCTTTTCTGCAGGGGAACTGCCTCAAGCAGGGTAGCATCACTCTCCTCGTCCGTCTGCGCCCACCTCAGCCGGGCGTCAGAGAAAGGAACGAAATGGGGCACCCGTTCCCCTTCCTGGTCAGCAATGCCTTCGAGCACCCACTTGTCATAAGGAAGTGGGAGAGGGACCTTCTTGCAGTGTGTCCCATGCACCCAGTGCTTCCGGCCGTCGAGCTTCACCGCGGTGCGAGTGGCAAGGAGGCCCAACAGTGGCCCTTTCCAACGAGGCTCCAGGCAGCTGTTCCTCTGGAAGTTTTTCACCAAAACATAGTCCCCGGGCTGCAACTGATGCCCGGGCCCCTCTGGTACTGGTCGCAGTGTCTCCTGGATCTGTTGATGAAGAGAACGAAGATCTTTAGTCAATTCATACAAGTAGTCCACAAGTAGAGGATACTCTATCTCGGAAAAGCGCTTGGGCCTTGGGACGCCCCAGATATTAGCAGGGCGGCCAAAGACCACTTCATAAGGTGACAACCCTGACCTAGAGTGTGCAGTCGCCCTGGTAGATAACAAAGCTAAAGGTAACGCATCCAGCCATCGCAATCCTGTACTTTCTTGTATTTTTGCTAACTTCAGGTTGAGAGTACCATTGTACTTCTCAACCATGCCTGCTGACTGGGGGTGGTTAGCTGTATGAAACTTCTGCTTAATATGCAAGCCCTTGCACACCAATTCGATGACCTTCGAATTGAAGTGACTTCCGTTACCACTCCAGATCACACGTGTCAATCCATAGCGCGGGAAGTACTCTTTTAGGAGTGCCTTCGCCGTTGCCATAGCCGTATTCTCCTTAGTGGGGTAAGCCTCAATCCATTTACTGAATGCACAAATCACTACCAGCACATACTTTAGATTGTTAACTCGTTCCATTTCGATGAAATCCATCTGGAGAACCTCGAAAGGGAAGGAAGGCAGTGCAAAGTTACCTGAGGGTGTAGGAGTACCTTTCCCAGGATTATGTGTCATGCAAATCATACAGTGTTTCACTAAATGGGTGGCTACCTTGATAATATTGTCATTCTGCCATACTGGGTCCAACACCTTACATATTCCTTTGGCACTAATGTGGGCTGGGCCGTGAGCCATGGTAACCACTGGGAGCACGTAAGAATTGGGTAACATCCATCTCTGTTTCTCCGACTTATCTGTCCAGCACCCATCCTCATCTAGACGCCCTGTACTGTCCTGCCATATTGCTAATTTGTCTAATGTTGCCTCACTCTGGATCTCTTTAACGTTTTCTAACGTGTCTTCAAACATTCCATTGTCTGGGACCCACCTAGCAGGTCCTGCCACAAACATCTTTTTCATCTTTGACCTAGCTGTCTCTTTAGCTGTTTGGTCTGCAAATGCATTTCCTCTTCCAACATCGTCCGTTATTGCCTTGTGGGCACTACATTTTATTATCGCTAACTTGTCGGGAAGTGTTAGGGCTGACAAAAGTCTATGTATCAGTGGGCCATTCTGTATTCGCAATCCATGTGAAGTCAAGAACCCTCTCTCCGCCCAGAGGCGCCCAAAATTATGGGCAACCCCAAAGGCTTACTGGCTGTCAGTGTAAATATTGACAGTCAGTCCCTCGCTCAACTCGCAAGCCCGGAAAAGGGCAACTAACTCTGCAGCCTGGGCTGATTGGTACGGGACACGGGATGTCTCAACTACAGTGCGCAACATTGTAATTGCATATGCTGCAGTGGTGGTGCCATCTGGTAATTTGAAACAAGAGCCATCGACATATAGTTCCCCTTGGGGGTCAGATAGGGAAACATCAGTCAGGTCTACCCGTCCTTTCGTCTCCTCTTCCGTTCTGTACACACAATCATGTGCATCCGTGTCATTACTCGCTGAAGGGAGGGGTAGTAACGTGGCTGGGTTCAGAGTGGCACATCTTTTGATGGTAATGTGCGGAGCAAACAAAGTGAGCTCATATCCAGTCAGACGCGCACTAGTAAGGTGCTGCGTCTTTGTCTTGTTCAAAAGCGTATCCACAGCATGGGGTACCATTACTGTGAGGTCAGTGTCAAGAACGAGGCCTGCCGATTGCCTGATAGAAACCTCCACTGCCGTGGCAGCTCTTAGGCAGCTCGGGAGCGCTCTGGCGACATTACCCAGGATGGCAAAAAAATAAGCGCAGGGTCTTTGCTTACCACCAAAACCCTGTGTTAAAACAGAGAGCGCGCAATCATCCACCTCATGTACGTAAAAAGGCTTCTGGTAATCAGGAGTACCAAGCACAGGAGCAGAGCAAAGCGCAACCTTTAATTGCTCAAAAGCTTGCTGGCATGCAGATGTCCACGGCAGGGGTTCATGCACCTCTTTGGTGCTCAGGTAGAGGAGGGGTTTCGTTAGTAAGGAATAATTGGGGATCCACTGGCGACAATACGAGGTAATGCCAATAAACGCACGTACTTCACGCTGGGTCTTGGGAACAGGCATATTAGTGATAGCAGCTATGCGTTCAGGTGTTAGTCTGCGACCCTTCTTCGACAGTAGGTGACCTAAGTAGGTGACCTCCTGTCGACAATATTAAAACTTGGAAAGGGACACCTTATGGCCATGGTGCGCTAAATGCAACAGCAGTTTAACAGTGGCGTCTTTACAGCCATCTTCAGTATCAGAGGCCACAAGGAGGTCGTCAACATACTGCAATAGCATATTACCAGGAGGAAGTACCATAGAATCGAATTGAGTTTTTAAAGCTTGACTATAAATGCTAGGACTTTCTGTATAGCCTCGAGCACAACAGAATCTGAAGCTCCTGCCGGCTAGAGCAAACCCAAACAGATATCTGCTATCTGCATGGATCGGAATACTAAAGAAAGCATTCTTTAAATCAATCACGGAAAAGAATTTGGCTGACGAGGGAATCATGGTCAATATCGTGGTAATGTCTGGGACTACAGGATATTGAGGCACTACAATTTTATTAACCTCTCTGAGGTCAATTACAAAGCTATAGACGTCGGGATGAGCATCAGAAGAGTCCAAGGGTGCCTTCTTGAGAATCGGGAGGATAGGGCTATTACACACATTCGCCGTTGTCTCTTCAACCACACCAGACTCAACCAAATCCTGTATTATTCGCAATAAGGCCTTTTCTACTGCTTGGGAAATCTTATACTGGGGAACGCGTGGCAATACAGCATTATCTTTGATCCTAATAGAGACCGGCGGGATCTGGAGTAATCCAACGTCCGTATCTCCTGCTGCCCACAAGGTATGTGGCACATCTTTAAACTCAGCAGGGAGGGGCGCATCTTTTGCAAAGCACTGCGTTGCACGGGCCACCTTTGCTCCTATGGTCATGTAGACACCCTCAGGAGAACAAAAGATAGTTGCATGTAATCTTTTGAACAAATCCAAACCCATCAAATTCTCTCCACAATTTGTCGTTAACAGAAATGGCGAATCTACTGTAAAGGGACCAATAGTCAGAGCAAGAGGCTTGGAAATGGGACTAACAACCGGCATGCCCGAAAAACCTACTGAAACATTGTTTTGGCCAGACAGAGCTGCCCCCGGGACCAGTGAATGGGAAACAGAGCTATTCATAGCCCCTGTATCAACCTAAAATTTCTTGGCCGTACCTTGCAAATCTGCAGTGACATAGGGTCTGCGCTGTTCTACAGGCACCAGAACTGGTCCCTTACCCTGTCCCTGGCTGTCCTAGCTGTGGGACAACCCCGTCACTTCGCCCATGTCATAGTCGTCAGGATAGTACGGTCTGCCTTGAGGGTCGTCAAAATGGTTCTTGTTCTGATGAGAATACAAGGACTCGGCCACCTCCTCCTCTACCACGTCCTCTAAAACCCGACCTCTTGGGGCCTCAACTTTCTGTAACAACTCCGGGCACTCACTTCTCCAATGCCCCTCCTTTTTACAATACGCACATTGGTTGTACCCTACGGGCACACCGAGAGTACTGTTCCTGTCTGACCGGGACCCTCGCTGGGCCGAACCCGAACCTCTACCTCTGCCATTTCCCCTCATCACTTGCTGCATCAACACCCTCGTTTTCAACTCCTTGGACTTTTTCTCTACCTTCTCTTTGTCCTTATTCTCTCTATGCTCGTAGTACTGTGCCATACTCAAAATTACTGACGGGGAGGATGTGGTCCAAGTACTTTCCGATGCATGCAACCTAGTCGCAATCTCGGGAAGCAAATTAGTAACAAATCTGTTAACGAACAAACGAACACCACCCTCCTGTGACAGATCTTGGCCGCTAAAATCCAAAAACAGCCCTTCAAACCTAGTAAAGAAATCAGACACACTCTCATCCTTCTTCTGACGACACGCAGTCAACTTGTCCCAGTCCACTCGTCTCGGCGGGATAAGGGAATGCATGTAAGTGATAATACGCCCCGGCAAAGCTAACAGCTCCGCCTTCGGCTTCTCACCGGGCTTGCGTTCCTTATCCCACGCTCGGATCTCAACCCATATTCCACCTAGCTCTGCCGCATGATCCTGTATATGCACCTGCCTCCATATATCTACCGGTACCAACAGACGGAAAAACAACTCGATATCAGCTAATGTGGAGGAGGCCGTCTCCGTCAACTCTTTATAGTATGCAGTTGGATTTTTCCGAGGGTTCGGCAACTGATCCTTTAGGGATAATACCTCACTCCTCTTCGGTGGAGTGTTGATCCACTGTTCATGAAAATGGGCTGCCACTCGTGGGTGAGTAACAATGTCATGGTCGTCTCGCAACTCTGGTATTTTGGGGTGGTAAATGGGATGAACTTCCCTCATGGGAAACTGCGTCACTGTCGTCGGGACCTTCTGAAGCAATCTACCCCGATAACCCACTAATGTCGTCACATTACTGAAAACCTCATTAGGGGCCACATCTGTCGTGTATACCCTGTCCCGAAGTCATAGATGATCTGCGGTGCAATACCCTTGAAACTCTGTTCCCACTATCCTATCAACGTAGCTGACATATGCTTAAGAGCATGTTGCTGTATAAACGGCTCATAATCTTTCATCACGCTCCACACATCTTCCACACTATAAATCGGATTCCGAGCCCACTGTGCAGCTTGGTTAGCCACCATTCTCTTTTCCTCATCACCCACAGCAGAGCGCACCAACACTTTCTCCATGCAGTCACGTGCCGCTGCCCAATTCGCTCCATGCACTCCATGCACAGGCGTCTCGGCATCTTGCAATGCCCGAGGTAACACACTCAAGGGAGAAGGAGCAGACGAGGAAACGGGCACCATCGCAAATGAAGACTGTGTTGTAGGGGTGTGAGACGGCGTAGCCACAGATACAGAGCCAGGAGACAGAATAGGAGAGCTGACGACACCGCCCCTGTAACTTGCGAAGGTGGGGAAGAAACAGGCGGGGCTGGGGCCGAAGCAGCAGAGCTGGAGACAGAAAGACTAGGAATAGCAGAACCAGAGGCCGAATGCTGAGATGTTGGGATCATGGGGTATATCCGTCCAGGGGCATAAGAGGGTGGGGGTCGAGAATCCAGTAACTCCTCAACGAAATCATCACCTTCCTCTCGAGCAACATAACATTTATCACTCTGTAATCGAAACTTCCTATTTGCACACTCTATGCCTTTCTCGATCTTTTCTCTGTCATAGGCCATTGCTTTCTGTGTTATCGTTTGCGTCTGTCCCCTCCGAGCTTGTTTCTCTGCCCTCATTCGTCGCTGCTTGGCTTCCTTCTGCCAAACCCTCAGAGAATCGAACATCGACTGCCTGCTCTTTTTGGCAAACAATTTATCCTCAAGTAATTCAGCTTTTGTTCATCAAAAGTGCCAGTAAGCGGCCACTGTAAGTCAGCATTGTCCCTCGTATATTTATTCCACAACGTGCTAAACATAATAGGGCCAATGCCATGCTTGACGTATACATCGAAATTTGGGGTACCCTCCGGAGGCGCAGGCTGCCTCTCTTCCAATCGAGCCTCGGTGGAGCAGCACCGACATCCAAAACACCCTAACTTACTTAAACAAGGCATCTTAATATAAGACACATGCACTGTCCCTAATGGACAAATACAACATCAACCAACAAAACGGTCCACAAACCAAATCAAAAGCAGTCCGGAAACCACACTCCACAGTCCACAGACTGCACCAAGACACGACAGTCCAAAGACTGTTTCAAGACAAGAAGACATGCTTCAGCCCCAGACCTTTTCAAGAATAGACCGAATTTCCAGTTGGCCTGGCAGATTGCTTGCAAACAGCCCCAGACCTTTTCAAGAATAGGCCGAATTTCCAGTTTGCCTGGTAGACTGCTTGCAAACACTCTGTGTCTTTTAAGGGTCCACAAACCCACCAAGATCAAGACAAGACAGTCCGGAGACTGTACCAGACATAGCCCGTAGGCTCATGTCGTTCAACCATGGCGCCACATTTTTCAAGAAGTAAAATCACTCACCTGGTGCACTCAGGTCGAGCAAGATTATTCTCCACTGCCGACTCTTCGGACCAAACGGTCAAATCCAAGGTTTTGCCTTCTCAGGACCCCAGCCGGTGACCCTAGATGAGGAGTCGCCCGATCAGACAGGCGGGGCAGCTGCGAGAACTAGGCTCGATCATGTGGGGATCCCCGATCCGCCCATCCGACCGGACACAACCCCGACCCCACATCCCGATTACGGGCGAGTCGGGTCACCTTGCGGAGTCCCTGTTCGGGCGCCAACTGAAAGAAGTGGCCCTTAGGGGCCACCCGGGTTATCTATAACCTCCTACTCGCCTTCCACCAAAATGAAGAGTCGGTCAGACAGTAGAGAATACAAGCAGTTGTTTATTAGCAATACTCTGCAGAGGAGTCCAATCTGACCTGCACCCTAAGATGTCTGCCAAGGGACTGGCCCCCCCAACAGTCTGCAACGCTTAAGCTTGCACATTGCAGGGATAACTCAGTGGGTTGCATAACGTGAATACGAGTGGTGCCTAATTTAGCCGCACACTGCTTACCTAATATATAATGGAACAAGTATATAACGAGAATGGGGTTTTCAAACCTAACAAATCGTCGGATGTTGTCGGGTTTAGTCGCTCGACCGCCAGAGCCCACTCAAGGTGCGGCCATCTTGCAGCCTGGCAAAGCCAAGCCCCCGAAAAAAACAAAGGTTAATGTAAAGTTATAATTAGGTGGGAATTCCAGAGAGAACATAACATTTTAAACTCAGAAGACCACTGAAATTCACCAGTTATAATAGTCTCAAGTAACTAACTCTGGCCCTAAGGAGATTATAACTTATGCCCTCGCCATGCACTCCTAATTCACCCCACATATTACATCACTCATTATAAAAAATGATGCCCAAAGTGCAGGCTGAGAATGAGGAGCAGGTTCTGAGCTTTCCGGGCACCACACGGTATGCCAAATGGTAGAATTGCAGAAGATGAGAATATCAGTTTTGTCGATGTTGCGGTGAATAGAATTCTGATCCATACAGTTAGCAACTGAACGCAAACAGTTTTTAAACTGTGCTTGTAAAGAACTGTTGTCATCTAGTCTTAAAATAATCTTGGTATCGTCTACTTATGTATAACAAGCATTGGCATAGCCAATAGGTCTCGCTTTTGGGACCTTATAAGTATTTAGTTATGCAGCACAATATCCTTGGTGCAACAACATCAACTGTTGCATGGGTAAACACTTATAAGGTCCCAAAAGCGAGACCTATTGGCTATGCCAATGCTTGTTTTCCTTTGATTGTGCGCTGATGAACGCTCGGGCTGATGACTATGGCACACCCTATTGGCCTAGAATGCAGTTAATAGAGCTAGGGGAGAGGAGATCCCACATGCCTTCTTTCTGGTCATGTAAAGCATAAATGTCACTTCTACATGGCGTTGCATTTCTAAGGTTTTAGTTGATGAAAACCTTTCTCAGTTATTGGGAAATGGACGAAGTGGTATAACAAACCCACACCACTTCCTGAAAATGATACATTGCTGTGGATTGGATTGTAATTACATTCATATAGCGCTTCGAGGAGTTGTTGGCACTAGAGTTGGGAGAGGTCACGAGGCCAAGAGGTGCAAAGGAAGGTTCTATGCACATATAGAAAGTTACATAGGTCCAGGCAGCCCCTGGAGACTTGTGCCGTGTGTCTGTAAGAGAGCATTTTGCTGGAAGGGCCTTTTATACAGCAATACAATGGCCACGGTGTACAGAAAGTTGCTACGGGAACTTGGGAGGTGCAGTACTCATGTAAGGATGCACTGCCCACGCCTCAAGAGGAATACTTTGAATTTGCATCTAGTCTGCATGGAAACACAATAAAACTGCACCGAAACGACAGTAACATTAGACGAACTGGATGCTCAGGGAGGAAGTCGCACACCACCAGCTCAAGGGGTGCACCTTCCTAAGGTCAAAGCTGTCAAACCCTCAAAGCGTGGGAGCCGACCTTGCAGAGGGCGCTGCTCATAAAGCTACCCCAGTGACACAGAGATGCTGCCCCCGTCCACGTAACTCCCAGTTACCTGACACACAGCGGCTCTGAAGTCCCAGTAACCGCTACCCACCGCCAACTCCGGCGCCCGCTCCGCGCTGTCGGTCTGTTCCAGGTGACAGTCAAATACGAACACCCGACCGCCTCCAGAACCCCATCGTTCCCCTGCAGCCATGTTAACTAATAGTGGCGCCTGTGAACCGGCGCTACCTCCATACAGACGGAGGGTGGTGGGCGGCGCGAGCTGGGGGAGGAGAAGACGGGGTACTGGGAGTCAGACCCAGGGCTAGCACAAGCCTGCTATGCCACGCCTTCTGCGTGCACTCGCCGCAGCCCTTGTCAAGCGACCCAGCGATGGCGCACATGCACATTGCCTAGACTCCCATGTCTCACTGCACGCTCTCCTGTGCTGAAGAGACCCGGGAAAGGATTCAAACGTGAAGCTGTGACGTCACTGGAACTCTTTACAATACTAGTCGATGTAGGAATTTGGGCAAGTAGCCGTCTAGCCGTTGGGGACACGCGTGCTTTCACAGTCGCAAACATAAATCATGGCGGTGTACTCAAGGTACAAGTCCTAAAACGAGGCTTTAGCGGGACACAAATTCTACCACTAGGCTGCGAAGACCAGACTGGGAGGAGGGGCCAGCGCGCTGTGCTTCACTAGAAGAACAAGCATTTGAAGGCACGAGCGGGGAGGGGGGGCGACGCGAGTGGTGCGCGCGCGCGCGCCACAGCTAAACATCTGGTTTTAATTATCGCGCCCGTGTCAGGGCACGATAATTGAAACCACATGGCGCCCGTGCGGGTAACCGCAGGGAAAAGGCCATGACGCACGAGCGTCTGGTCAGCTTTTTCAAACCCCCTACATAAAGTCTTCGCCAGAAGCAGCGCTTGCGCGCTACTCTAGGCTCGACCTAAAAACTTTAATACAAGTGAGGGGATAAAACCTGCCAGAGGCAGTGTTGATTAAGGGTCAATCCTGTACAATGAAAACTCTTGGAATAGGGCAGCAATATTCACAAAAGAACCTGTCAAATGTTGGTAGTTATGCATTTAGATAGGCCCACACTTCACTGATCTTACCTTACCTGCGTCCCTGTAGCAGCAGTTGCAACATGATCTGGGTAGGTGGATCTCTACACCAGATTGCTTAAGAAACAACCTCTTCTGGTCATGTAATTATCATCAATGAACCGTTAGAGTGATAATTAAAAATTGCCTGGCAAACAGAGAAATCAATATTCATAAGGCAGTAATTTAAAGTCCACAATGTTCAGCCATCGGGCACTGGGCTAAGCACCTAAGTGGTAAGACGTCAGTAGTATGCCAGAGGGTAAGAAGAAATAACGGTTCAGTCATGTTTCCTCCCAGTCCTCTCTATCCTGTATCATGGGCCTGGTGTGTGCACCTTTACAATATTTAACTGAAAATATATAAGGATGGGCAAGACTGTTCATTGGTTTCCTACATCTACATGATTAAAAGCACAAAAAGACTTTGATTCATTCTGGTCACGTTGTGAAAACCAGTCAGAATGTTTCAGCACTTCTCCAATGCATTGGCACATTCGTCAAGACTAAATAAGGTTTTGTCTATGGGAAGTACACCAATAGTTGCAATCAACTGTAAAAATTAACATTATTATAATAAAAAGGATATGTAGCCTCTTAGTTCTGTTATGTGGAGAAATTTCACCAAGTTTAAGAGGCAGCCTCAAATCAAAGTTCAGCCTTTCTGTTGATGTGGTCAGGTCATGCACTGAGAATGCATTCTAATTTATTACCAAATCATGGTGGGGGCACATGAGACTCTGCTGTGGAGCAAGACATGCAATGCAATAGAACGCTTGTCAAGGGGTTCTGGAGTGGAGGGACTGCAAGTCCCAGGAAACCAAGAGCTCCGACGTGGGTTTCCAAACGCTGCATCTGAAAGGAATTATCGTCGTGCTACAAAGCGCCTACCATGGTCCCGCAGCACGGGAGGCACACGGGCCGTGCCCGGGTCAAGGGTGGGCCTGTCCTGTGCCTGTCAATGCCAGGAAGAGGCAAGGCAGGGCAGTCCTCCTTGGCTTGGCTGGTTTGGAGGTACTTTTCAGAATTCTTCTTCTAAAACTTTTCCAGGTACTGGAACTTATGGTAGCGGCTGGAGCTGCCATTGGATTTGCCCATGCACACTCGCTATGTTTCGCTGGACAGTGGAGATTGTTGTGTCCTGCTGGACACAGTCTAGTGTTTTGCCATCCACTCCCGTGAGGGTTGGCCCATCCCCCCACCCCACACCCATCCAACACAGGCGTAACCGGTCAGGTGACCCTGCCAATAAAAGAGCCCGAGTGCACTTGCTCGAGGCCATTTCTAGTTACCACACATGCCGTGTCTGTGTCATCATTGAATAGCATGTGGGCCTCCGGCCCACAACTCAACAATGGCGATGCGCAGGTCTGACCCCATGTGTTTGCTGGACGCCGTTTTTCCCCTCCTCGTGAGAGAAAGGAGGGCCATATTATAATGCACCCTGCACCTGCTGCCTGCACCCGCGGCACAACTGGGCAAGAAGGCCTCATAGCATTAACATAACAGCTTCCGCTGGTCGTGCCGCCGTCCTGACCAAACCTGAGGTAGGAGAGAAGAGGCTGTTCGTCATCAACAGCTAACAGTCTGGTGCCCAGCGGCCATCATTCTACTGCGAGGGTGAGTGAGCTGGTGAGAAGCGCGAAGAAGCTTATAGAGCGCTGTCAGCAGGACGCTGATGAAGCAGGCGCCCTGATCCCTCCAGGTACGACCGGGCTTACATCATGTCATGCCCTATCTGAGAAACGCTGACATGCTACCGTCTGTTCCGGCGTGAGGAGAGAAGTGGCTCACCTAAAGGGCGTTTGCAAAACAATAGTGAGGCTGGCATGCAATGCAAAGGAGGGCAAGAGACGCTGGCAGATAAGAGACTGTTACCGGTAATTAAGTGTGGTACCAGGTGAGCACGGGAAGGACAGAGGCCGCACCCTGCACTGAATGCCCCATACCTGCCTGCCATCAGCGCAAAGAAAAGGGACGTTTTCCGGCAGCAGCGACGGCAGGATTAGAGCGGCAAGTCCACACAGCAAGCAGCGCTGAAGCATTGTGGACCACCTACCGTCACTGCCTGTATCGTCTCCAAGGCCCGTACCAATGCTGTTTTCCCCACGCCTGAGTCTCCAGAACTGGTGCAGCATTGGAAAGGCTTCCACGGGCAGAGACGAGCGGTGGCTGCTGCACCTCCTAGCGGTGAGTCTTCACACCGCACTAAAGGGGTTATTAGGGTGGCGGGCGGACTTTAGTCCGCCCGCCACCCTAGAGGTGCTGGGACCGGCCGCCAGACGTGCGGCGGTCCCGCACCGCTAATTAGGATGCGACCGCCACCCTGGCGGTCACATTCCGCATACTTGACATTGCGGCAGGTGCTGCTAAAAGCAGCACCCGCCGCAATGCCAAAGCGCCATGTTGTGCATTGCCATGCACAACGTGGCAGGCACCGCGCGGTGCCTGCCACCTTGTGCATGGCGATGTAGGGGGGTACCATAGGTACCCCCCAAGTGCAGCTCCCCACCCCCCCACCCTCTCTGGGGCCCGCAACGGGCCCCCAAAGCTATTCTCGCCAGCCTTTCCATGGCGGCATCGCCGCCATGGAAAGGCTTCCAAAACCATACATCTTAATATGGATGGCGGTGCCTGCTAGGCACCGCCACCATATTAGCCCCAGCCCGCCCCGGCCGGTAATCGGAACGATTGCCGACCGGCGGAGAAGCCGGGGACGCACTTGCGTCCGCTGCGATACCCCCGCCATTATAATATGGCGGGGGATAAATCGGGTTGGGATGGCGGGCGGATCACCACTGCCGGCCGGCGATGGCGATTCGCCCGCCATCCTAATCACCCCCTAAGTGAGTAACTTGAATACGGCGGCTCCGACCGGGGCTACTTTTGTGGAGGTCGAGTAGCCCTGCCGCATCTGCATGGGGTGTCCCCCCTCAACCATCCTCAAACCGATGAGCCAAGGTGAAAGTGAGCTGCCACCATGGTACCCACAGCAACATAGGAAAGAAAGGCCCCATGCCCAATCTTCACACGAGGAGAAAGCTTTACCATCACGAGGAGCCGATGCGACCGGAGTCCTGCTGAGCTAGGCGCCGCTCTCGGCTAGGCCCCAGAAGACCCCTCGTCCTGCATACGGCCTGCAAGGAGGAATGCTAAGAGCAACCCACTGTCACTGGAAAGCAGTAACCTCCAGACAGGTACAGCCCAGCATGGCTGCAACCAAGAATTTAAAATGATCACCCCAGCAGTATCCTGACTAAGGCCCTGGTTCTGCTCGCAACCTCCCGAGGTTTCCTGAAGTAACTCGCCTGGTCTGTGCGCCAGCATTGCCATCTAGTGGTCAATGGTAGTACTGCACACATAACATAAATAAAGACTCAGGGCATAACTATGCCCAGTAATACCATGCTCCTGTAAAGCCAGCCACCCTGCAGACAGACCGGAGCTGGAATGCTGGTAAGAGGAATGGTAATTCCACGGCCAAATCTGACTTGGGGGCACAGAGACAATGCACAGCTGCACCAGAGTGGAGCAAGAGGAACACTATGCCCAGCAGCACCACCGGTGCCCCTCTTTCAGCACTAGAAAGGAAGACTTGCATGAGGCCCAGCACCTTCCATGGTGCCCAAAGACAATGCCAAGAGGGCACATAAACAATGCAAGGCTGCATTAAAGGGAGCAGAGAAAAAAGTAGTGATGGCATATTCACAGCGAATGATTGGAAGTCACAAAGGACAATTAAGGGACTAACTAGAGTGGGTGCCTGAAGCTGCAATTACACCCACTGCTCAAATTCTGCCACAGACTGGAGCCACTACATTAAAAGGAGAGTGGTGGAGGAGCACCTCCTAGTCGTCAGTTGCAGGAAGCACAAGAGAGGAGCAGCCACCACGTTCAACGCACGAGACAGACTGAGTGTCTACTCACTGGTGCGCATAGACAGTGAATGGCTGCACGAAGGAATGTGTGCCAGCCAGCTGCCCAGCATCGAATGGCCACTGTTGTCCCATCAAGGAGAATGTCACACAGAGTTACCAACCCTGCCAAGTGCACTTAAACCTAGGCAGGACCTAGCACCATGACAGAGCAGCATCAAGGCAAAAGTGATGTGCCCTGGAGCGAAGAGGAGGCAGAAGGGAGGTTACCCACCATCAATGAAGCTAAGCACCAAGGAGATCCCAGAGGAGGGGTCCTGTGTGGCCTGAATGCAGAAAGAGGATCATCTACACACCTCAACTGCAATAGCACCGCCCTGCAAGGGGCCAGAGACTATTCAGGGAGTGCCCCCAACACTGCCTTAAGACTGTGTCGCACATCGTCCCATTACAGGCAAGAGGAGAGTCGCACGTCCCCTAGTGGCAAGCCGCCACCACTGCAAAAAGAGAGGAGAGTTTCACCTCCCACAGCGATCCTGCGGTGCAGCTGGAATACCTTGTCGAGGAGAACAAAGGTATGGAGGAGGGTGCAGAACGGATCCATCAAAGTACACCTGCCTCCACTGCAGTCCATGAAATGGCTGACGCACCTGAGAAGACGCCCCGTCCTACAGACAGGACCGGACCTGCAAGTGGTCTGTGGCGGGTGAAGATGCGTAGTCCAAAGGACATGACAGAATGAGCAGGAGGTTCCTGTGAGAATACGTGGCCTGTCGCCACTTCAGAGCATGTGCAGAAAAGACATGCAATACGTGGCCTGTTGCCACTTTGCAACATTTACAAAGAAGACATGTGGCCGGATGCCAAATTACACAGGAAGCAAGAACCAAGGAAGAAGAGAGCGTGGCACGTTGCCACATCTGCAAAGAAGAAAAGGAGTGGAGAGACAGGAGAGTGACAATCCTGTCACAGAAGAACAGGCGACCACAGGTGCGCAGGAGAAGTCAAAAAGGGAATAAGAACGAGTACTCGTACCATTACCTGAGTGCACCTACTAATACAAGCCAGCCACCGGGGTGCGGTGACATCACGGGAGATAGCTCAGCGGGAGTACCAAACGTAAGCCGCCTACATGCGCAAACTGTGTATCTGCCCCACGCTTCACAGTGTGACTGTGCAGCCACCTGTCACCGGCTGCTTAAAGTAAATGGCATCCCTGTTTTCTTTCTTGTTTTAATAAAATTTGGGAGGAATGTTGTGTCCTGCTGGGCACAGTCTAGAGTTTTGCCATCCACTCCCGTGAGGGTTGGCCCATACCCCCACCCCACACCCATCCAACACAGGCGTCACCGGTCAGGTGACCCTGCCAATAAAAGAGCCCGAGTGCACGTGCTCGAGGCCATTTCCAGTTACCACACATGCCGTGTCTGTGTCATCATTGAATAGCATGTGGGCCTCCGGCCCACAACTCAACAGAGATGACTAGGAGTGGCTATCTGGATATCGATACTGTGACTCCTATTGATTAAGTCAAGCCACCATATGCAAACTTTCCGGATCATTAGTCTGGCGCAGTAGACTATTTTGATTGCAGTAGACTATTTTGATTGCGCACTCTGTGTTGTGTATATGGGGTAGTGTTGAAACAATTGGGACCTGAGAATAAGTGATCTGTCAGAGAAGCTTGGACTACCTGTTCCCTATTGTGGTGTCTGGTATTCATTAGACTACTGGGGGGTGTGGATTGGGTGGGGGAGTGAATGTTTTATTTTGTGTCTTACTTCCTTTAAAATTGTGTCTTGAGATGGGTAAACGTAAGGCTGTGGAGGGTACTTCGAGGGCCCCCAGAGGTAAAAAAAAAATGCTATCTTCAGTTGGCGATAATGCTGTAATGGATATTATTGATAACTTACTATTGTAATGTACAGACCTCTTTAGTTCTAATTCCGCTTTGGAAACTCCCAGCGCAAGCATTCCTGATGTTGAGCCAGTTAAACAAGTTCTCAAAATATTTGAAAAATCCTACAAAAGCCCTCGATTGCCCACAGTCAGGACCAGGGGAATATGAGAGCCACATGCTGTTGATAGCCATGAAAAATCCCCAGAGGCGCAAAGAATGCCTGTTATTGAGTGTAGTAATCATTATTCAATCCTGTCCATGGATGATATTGTGAGTGTGAATGTTCAGTATGAGAGACCACTAGTAATAAACTCAGAGCTTCTTTCAATTGTACAGAGTTTGAGAGGGGTTATTGGTGAGTTAAGAGACTAAGTTAAAGTACTGCAAAAGGTAGTGGAAAATCTTGATGGGAGTAACAACAAAAGGCAGACAAGTAGTTCTGGTGGGGTTGGAAAAGATGATGTGGTGCCTTTCTCTTTGTTTGGGGGTTCCTTCAATCCACCTACTACAGCTGCTTTACATAAGCCAGTTTAAAAAAAACCTTCCCAGCCCTCTTCTGTCCCGCATGTGATTCATCGCTGCCCAGACATAGATGCAGATAGGGTGTGCCCTGAATCCCCGTCCCTAGAGTGAGTTTATCTGATAGGGGATCAACTATAGATCTGGGGCGAGAGCAGGGTTTTTCGAGGGTACATAACCATTGCCCTGCTGGTCCTTGGGGACCCTGGCCAAGAGCGTCAATTCAAAATTGGTACGCTCGAAATAAGTCTTGGGAGCCCTCAGCTATGGTTAATTTAGCCCAGGTTCCAAAATTGTCCCCTGGCTGTAGGGAAGATAAGTCCTCCTTAATTAATAAAGTAACTTACTGGTTTCGTGAAACAAAAAAGTGTTATTCGATCATTAACAATGAGTAACATTGTTGGGGTTGTTAGTATTGGGACTTCTGATTGCCTCCATGGTATTGTACGGGTCTCTTTTGCTCATAAGGATCTGGTGAAGGACCTTATGGCTGATGAGGCCCGTACCACTTCCAGTGCAACAACCAGCATTCAGCTTGAATTATGTGACCCAGTCCTGCCCCAGGGGCTGCAGCAGGTGGGGGTAGGGCAGGGGGCAGTTGGAGTTAGCAGTGGGCTTAACAGAGTTTCTCCTTGACTGAAGCCCAATACCCCTCTTTGCACTGCTAAGGTTATTAGAGCCCCTAGGGAGGGTTTGTCGCCACTTTGAACCTAAATTTGAGTTTCAGCTAGCTCCCCACTCTTGTGTAGGGTGAGCCATTTTGGGCTCATTGATGAAGACTCATCAGGCCAGGTACTCTATAAGGAGTCATGTTCTCCAACCATCAGTGTCAAGTGGAATACTGCTGCTGACCCAATTCCCCATGCACCTGATATTGTTGAGTTGGCCCCTGAGGCTTCAATTAAAATTATTACTTGAGATGTTGCAGGAACATCCAAGCTTCTGTCTGAAGTTGAGTGGGACAATTTTATTGAAATGTTTGATGTTTGCTTGTTTCAAGAGACCTGGAGCCTAGCCCCCTTTCATAGGAGTGGGTAGACATCCTTTTGTTTGAATGCAACTAAATCTGCAGGGTAGGCCATCTGGAGGGTTGTGCATTTGGGTTAAAACAACGCTTCAGTGTAAAATTTCCTTAGTGCCCATTGACTCTCGAAACATTCTATCAGTTAGACTGGTGTTTCCTTTCGGATTGTCTCTAAAAATGTATAATCTATATGTCAGAGTGGAGGTCTATAGTGAGGAGACTAATGTAATTCATCTGTTGGAGCAAACACTCTTGGAGAATGTGGGGAAGGACCTGCTCTTGGTAGCAGGAGACCTAAACTCAACTTTTGAGTCACTGACCACTACTGACTTGACTCAGGAACTGGATAACCTGTGGGGTATACCACAGATTGATATCCCTACAGTGCGATGGTCATCGAAAGCAGGCCAACTGTTGGCATCACCATTAAATTACGATCTCAGAACCACGAATGGCAGGTGTTCCTCAGACCGGCAGGGCAAAATGATGTTCAATCGGCCTGGCCATCTTAGCAGAATAGACTCTTTTTTGGCAGATGTTAAACTCTGGCCTGCTGTTTTGGATATGGAAGTAGTTGATCGCTCACATAGTGACCATAATGCCCTAACCTGTCACTCCATGTAAAAGTGTTCCCATGTCATATGCGCAACGGCAATAGAGGCATAGGTGACCTTTCTTATTCTAATACTTTTAAAACTGTAAGGTGGGTCTGGGCGGTCAGGAATCCTGCAGCCCTAGATACAGTTAAGGATAGTGTAACTGGGGATACTGAGTATTTACTCCAACTTTATCTTGCAACAAGGACTGAGGAGCTTGCATTCAGCCATGTTAAGTTATTTGCTCAGATAAGGGAGGATCTAGCTAAGGAGAGAAGAAAGGGGAAAATCACCCCCAAGTCTGTTGCCTGGTACAATGGGGAATGTAGAGTGGCCAAAAGTGAGCTTATTGTGGCAATTAAGACTAAATTACAGGCAGTGATAGCCAAATGCAGGTCTTGTTACCAGCAAGTATTAAGTAAGGCAAAAAGAGAATGGGAGAGTGTGCTGTGGTCGACTTTGCATGATGCACTATCTGCCAAGAATAATAACGTTTTTTGGAGGTGATCCGTCATTTGCTTTAATGGTCATAAATCCAGGCTTAATTTTTTTTCCAACCCAATGAGTGGGTAGCGCATTTTAGTCAGCTCTACTCAAACAAGAGTGATGTTGCCAGGGGAGAGGACATGACCTCAGGGAGCACTGCGCTATATACTACTAGTAGCTTGATGTTTTAGCTAAATGACACACTGAAAGCTATTAACTCTTGCATCCCCGGTCGAGCCACAGGTCCTGATAGGCTGTCAAATTACTTATACAGGGAAAATCCAGAGGTCTAGGGGCCATATATTATTTGCTCTCTAATACCATCCTGGCTGGTATGGATGTTCCCCCTTCCTGGAAAGTAGCGGAAATTATTACCATATTTAAGAAGGCAGATCGCGCAAATCTGGCAAGTTACAAGGCCCATCATTATTGACTTGCTTCAAAAAATAATTTGTAAGCAGGTCCTGGCCCACCTTCAAGATTGGATCAGGGAGGGAGATGTATTGTCAGGTTGATAGGCCGGCTTCAGAACGAATGCGAGTACTATAGATCAGGTTTTTCTTTTTATATGTATTTATTGGAAGGAAGTGATTATTGGCAAAGGTAAACTTTATGTTGCCTTTGTCGACCTTCGCTCAGCATTCAATCTGGTTCCCCGTGATAAGCTATGGGTGGTACCTGCCCCCCTTTTAGATATTTTAGTGAGGCTGCATGCCGACACTCTTGCTTAGGTGAGGTGGGGGGAGGATGGTGCCATGACTGATCCTATTCATATTGATGGGGGAGTTAGGCAGGGGTGTGTTTTGGCACCTACCCTGTTTACCTTATATATCAATGGTATGATTTGAAGAATAGAGATGGTTGTGATTCACCCAAAATTTTAGGGCAGAGGGTTCCCGCCCTCCTTTTTGTAGAAGAT
The DNA here is from genome assembly GCA_963921515.1 of Calotriton arnoldi. Classification (NCBI taxonomy): domain Eukaryota; kingdom Metazoa; phylum Chordata; class Amphibia; order Caudata; family Salamandridae; genus Calotriton; species Calotriton arnoldi. Next base: position 341,452 of record CAWUFW010011494.1, on the reverse strand, counting down.
ACCTTGTTAATTTCTAAATCGCCATGGGGATTATAGCTGCTCCTGAACTTCTTCCAATTATTCTGTGCTGAGCGGGGTCGGTAATTAAACAGCTCAAAGACAAAATGTATGATTTTTTCCACTCAGGAGGTAATGCACTGTTAGAGGAAGATGTTAGTCGGTGACACTCCATTAGACGTAGTGGCAAAGTATGACTATTTAAGCATACAATTTATGAATAACCTAAGTTGGTCACTGCAGGTGGAAAAATCTCAGCTGTCTCTGATTCATCACACAGCAAGTATAGGGTAAATTCACAGGAAAACCATATCTAGAAGGGCGTCCCCTGCATTAGAAATTTACAATGTTAAAGCTTTAGGGTCAGTTTTGTATGGTGCAGACCTTTGGGGCTGCATGTAAATCCAGAATCTTTCTATAGTGGAGCATAGGTTTTTAAGGTCTTTATTAAGCCTTCCAGAAAGTACTCCACTGACCCCTATTTACTTAGATCTGGCCCAAAAGAAAATTGCTCAAAAGACTCAGTGCAGAATTCTTGTTTTTTGTTACCGTTGTTGTACCACACCTGCTTTGGAATCTTATCAAATGGGCCTTAAAGATTTGTAGGCTCCGCAGAATACAAGGAAACCTGTGTACATACTGGGTCTCTCCTGAATCCATGTGCTCAATCTCTACGGCTAATATCAAAGCGATAGTTTGGGAAAATGTTGCAGTTACTAACATTATGCAATGTTAGGGTTCATTATCTGTAGCCTTTTCTGATATTAAACCAGTGTCTTCCTACAAGAGCATCATTGACAAAATCATCCCCCCTATAGCGAGAAAGCTTTACCTTCAGTTCAGATATGGATCCCTACCTGTTAAATCCTAAATGTAAATCCCTATTTGTAAAGTGCAAACTACTCACCCTTACGGGTCTCAAAGCGCTGGGGGCCGTCGTGGAAATGAAGTGAGCTATTGCCCAGAGTCACATCATGCTGAGCTGAGCTGCCGCCTGAGCCGGGGGTTCAACCGTGAGCCCTGTGCTCCGAAGTCAGCTGCCCTGGCCGCTGCACCACACCTCTCCACAAATCCTTTGCTAGGAATTGGCAAAATGGAATCGATACCATTGATGATGTTTGCATGGGTTGTCAAGGGAGTGATGAATCTCCTATTCATGATTTGTTTGTTTGTCGTTTATCCATCTTACAATCAGCTTCGCTCCAAATGGATTGTTCCTCTTTGCAAAAACCTGGGTATCAGGAATCATCAGGTGGCATTTAGAATATTGAAATCAGATACAAGCCGGGTTGTGGTTTTCTGTTTGGCTAAGTTTTTAATGGCAATGTGAATAAGATGGGCAAAGTATGCATAAGCAGTTGTTAGTTGTGAACTGGCTTAGACTGGTGTCCAAGTGTCTTACTGATTTTGTAATACTGCTGACTTCCTCTATTAGGATTCCATTATTGCCATGCTGCAATTTGTATGTATTGTGTAAGCTGTATTGCTTGTGTTTTATTATGAGCTCCTGTATACTGCTTTTTGATTTCTCTCTTTTAGTATTTTATATCTATATTTATTGTTATTTATTTGTTTTTATGTATTTATGTGATGTTTTGTTATGTCCTAAACTTTTATGATCCAAAGTGATCGAAATAAAGTTTTCTGATGGTGAATGCAATAGAAGGCATTCCCAGCGCTCAAACCATGGTAAATCTTGGCAATGAAATGGCTGTTTCTACCACCCTGAAATACTCATGTGTTACGGCATTTTATAGTATGTTTAGCAGTACTACAGTAGTACTACAGTAGTACTACAAAATGTAATTCACTAACATATGTGGAGAGACCTGTAGCTTTGCCTTTCCTATATTTTCTTTGCAGATATCTTTTCCACATGTGCAGAAATGGGTAAGGAGGGGTTTAGGGTGGAACATGCAAATACAAACACCCAACCACAAAGGAGCAAGCTCCTTCTTTATTCACAAACTACACCTCTAAAGTTATTACAGCTAAAAATGACCCACAACAGTAGTGAATGTACTCCAGTCCAGCCTTGGAGAAAGTCCAGTCCCACGAATGGTCACTTATAGGTACTGCAACACACTCCAGTAGAAAACAACAGATGCAGGGACTTAAAAGAATAGCTCTTAGGAAATAATGTTAAATAAATAAAACTATTTCAAATTACATATGTTATATTTTCAACTGTTAAAGGTTATATAAAATTTCTGAATATTTCTGTAATTTAAAATAATATTTAACTTTTTGTTTAAAATAATTAGATAAAACCTTTAATAAAAATAAAATTAATTAAGAAAATAGGTTATATTAACATGAATTGAATATTCATTCAATATAAAATGCTAGAGATGGTGAGATTTTTTAAAACATTATTTTAAATAACAGATTACATTAATTTTAAAATTAGTATATTTCATTTCTTCAATTTTTTCTTAAACATTTACTTTAAGTTCTTGCGCTGTGCCTTTTTTTTTAGCTCTATGTAAAAATAATTATTGTAAATTCATTTACATTTTTACTTTACAATTCAGTTTTCAAAACTGCTTTAATAATGACTAAACTTTATTATGTGTCACCGACGAAGTCACATGCAACTGCAAAGCAGAATACAAGAACGCAACCCCAAAAAGCCAATGAGCAAGTCCCATTGCCTCAAAGCCGAAAGACTCGGGTCAACACAACACATGCATGGGAATTCTGTCAAACCTCACAAACCACAGGAGGTAAGCACAAAAAGCACAACACAAATCATGAAGTTGCGGCATAGTAGTCAGATACACATCGAAAATACACAAATGTCCAAGCATTAACTGAATTGGATGAGCAACAAGTTAGTACCAGAGGACATGTCCTCGGAAATACAACATCAGGACACATGAAATTGCCCCTTTAGCCATGTCACATCGCTAACGAGCAATGTAGGTACCCAGGGCTTTAAGTGGGATGAACAAACCTGGGGGTCTCTCAAAGGGGCCTGGACAATGTAATCAAGGCCGTGGCACATAAACCACACACAAAAATCTGGGCCCTGCATATTGCGCTACCCGATTAACACTCTTCTGTCACTGCCATGGCACCCAGATCAATATGATACACCAAGTAACATGATACCTACCACAACTCAGGACTACTGGCCTTGGCAATGTCTGGCAGTTGCATGAGACAAAGAAGCAGCAACGATGGCCTCCATCTAAACTTGGAAAATCTTCCACTTAAACCCCTGATGACACCACAAGGATGTTGCTGCTCATGACTCTCCAAAGGGGTGAATTCCAGAGACAACACCAGGCAACACTGTACAATATGCCTTCCAGAAAACACCGGCCAACACCATCAACATGGACAGTAGGGGGACTGGAGCACACGACTACACCTCCCAGCACAGTTCGCCCCTTTGCATCCTGGTCAATGCAGTTCGGCTGAAATGCGTACTCGTGTCACCGTTGTCGTGTGTCACCAAGGTTGGTGCAGGTCACTACCGTGATTCCCTAGACACATGTGTTTCGCGTTATCATCCTACATCAGTGGCGGTAAGATACATTGTGATCGGTGTCTGCTGAGGAAGCTGCCACAATCTACTCGGGTCTCCGTACCTCTCCCTGCCCAACTCAGGTGAAACACCTCAGTTCCATGACAAGTAAGCATCATGACTGAACTGCATTTAGCAGAATGCTAAGGGATGAACTGTGCTGGGAGGTGAAGCAGTGTGCTCCCATCCCCCTAATAACATCAACATGGACATGACGGAAGTTGTCACAGATTACATAGCGCAGACAAATGAATTCCTTAGCAGTGTGCCCACAGGAGCCAGCCTCACACACATCCTGCCATGTGGACGATGGTGATATTGTCGCATTTACACACTCAAGTACTGCTGTACAGGGAGTTTCATGAGACAAGTGCGATTTATGCATGTTTCACCACATGAATACCAGTCCCTGACCACATACCCCCACCAAATCTATTTTGCAAAGGAACGTAGCTGTACCTGCATGGGCACAACAGCTGCGTGCACAGGCCAGGCATTACGTATATGGGAACAGTCGCACAACGTGTACTTTTTGTGCCAATGTTCTGCTAATTCCCCCATAAGTGATTGTGGATAGTCATTTGTGTCCTCACATTCACACAGCAAAAGCATACTTCAATGAGTGTGCATGCACAATGGGCCTCTGTTCAGACAAGTAGTCGCTCCCACACCAGCCCGAAGACCTTCAGATTCCAGGTGCCCTTACCCTCCCGTGCGATTCAGTCACTGCTGAACACGGCTCGCCCACTATTTTCGAGGTGAACTGACACACAAAGTAATGATAGCGTCTGATACTGAAGGCCGTTGCACACTTTTTATCAGACTTGTGGGCTCTGGCCTTGTCCCTTCCTTCCATGCTTTTCCGGGAGTACCACCGGGTGTCATTCCTCCAATTTTCACACTGCATTTCGCGCTTTCTGATCATTATTTTTGCTGTACAGCAAGCGCTGGTCCTGAGATTGCTCTCACGCCATGTCTGACCGTCCAGTGGGCCAGGCCAACCCCGGCCAGTTGCAACTGTGCCGTGCCCGCATGCAGCTTCTCTTTGGATGTGTCCCATTGGCTGTGTTGGGCATCAGTTATAGGCTAACGTTCCGCTATGCCTATGTCACCTGCGTGCAACCCGTCTTTTCCTGCAGAAGATGTCTGTTTGAGTGGGCCATGGATGTCTGCCTTTCAAACACATCCCTCGCTGATCTGGATCATGAGCTGTGGGTGACTCCTTTGTTGGTCCACGTGCAAGACTGCTTTGGTGAGACACGTTTATGGGATGCCTTTCAATGTGTCCGGCAGGCTGACAGCTGCGCCTGTGCGTTTGCGCAATGGCTCCTGTGCAATGCCTACATCGAACCTCTCCCAGGTTGCGATGGGATGCTCCTTGCAACCTTGTGGTGCGAGGAGCACATCTGTTCCTTCACACTGCTGGATTGGATGGTGGTGCTCTTCGCTGAAGATGAACTAGATCGTCTTTTGGAACTGATTGCCTTCGAAGCTGCCTTTGCCTTCTTGGATGCGTAACTACATTCCAGCAACCGGTAATGTTGGTGACAAATTCAATTATCATTTCCCTTTCTTCACGCTTCCTGACAAGAATTAGCATCCAGCTCTCTGACTTTAGCCCTGTCTGCATTGGTTTCAACTGTGCTGAGCTCTGCGGTCTATTTCGCTTGGTACCACAGACCAGAGCAAGTGGAGGCTGTCATCTGGCCGTCGTGGACATTGTTGTCTGGCATTGGCCCGGCTTCCATCATGCAGCTGTAGCGCACGAAGATCACATGGCGTTGTTGTTTTGCAAGTACCCAGGGCTCGAGTCGGGGTTACACGCAGGTACACGGCATCCCCCCCTCTTTGCATGGGGTGGACGCCGTCCCCCTGCTAGGACGTTGGTCCCCACAGGAATATGCTTAACTTGTCCTGGTGTACTTTACAGATACCGGGAAACATTCAGCAGCACCTGCACGTTGACTGCTGTCCATTCCCAGCAGCAATGTGCATGCAGCGAGTGTGCCTTTTTTCACCTCCTGCCGGGCCGAAGTGAAGGGGCCATCCGGCCTCCTTTTGATTGTACATGCTGACTGGGGTCCACCTTGAACCTTACATGTGGATGTAGATGCCACTGAGTGAAACGTATGCACACAGCTTGCCATCTCTTCACAGGTACTTAAGGGAGGCATGCTTTTGCCTCTGTTCTGTCCCTGTACATCTATGCAGACACCGTAAGACTGTCATATGGGTTAGTCTGTCCCAGTATTTGCACTAATCATGTTAGTCGCACTATTTTACGTCTTTCATAGCGCTACGTCGTGACGTTGTGAGGTCATTTGCATTTTGTCTTACTTGGTCAGTCCCCCCACTTATTTTTTGGTGACTTGTGCCCTGCCAGTACCTTAGTACATGTCTGTCACATGAGAGGTGTCCGCAGAGCTTGTTCTCTGCGCGGTCCTGGAGTACTGTCAGAACATTCTGTCCGTGGTCGGAGAACCTTGTCCCTTGTCATTCGGTACTGTTCAGGCCAAAGCACCACCACTCAACAAAGTCTCACAGCTGCAAGAGGACACGGATCCCCTTTGTATAACATGGGAATGCGGGCCAGATGCCCCACACTTGGAGGGTGATCCATCCAGTGATGAGTGCGACACAGCCAATGTGGTGTGATTTCACCATGTGTAGGCTGAGTAATGGGTTCTGCTGACAAAGCACATGGACTAGGGACATCCCATACGACTCCTTCCTGCAAGGGGTGGGGGGATATGCTCGTGGTTCGACGTCCAGAGGGATTATTGATGCGACAGCTTGCATCATGTTAAATGGATGTCACTGTGGTTACTGGTTATGTACTCATGCATTTTCAACCTGTTGTGGCACGTATGTTGCATGCTTTGACACTGTAGTAAAAACTTCACATTTTGAAACGTTGCTTGTCTTGAACTTGTCTGCTTGTGTACAGGCGCTTGAATGCCTCAGAGGGAGTAGGGGAGCAAGTGAGACAGTATGGCAATGGTGTCCTGTGCGTAGGGGTGCTCAGTCCCTGCATGCATGTGTTTTCAAATCCGGCGCATTGTCCAGTATGTGTACGAAATCACAGGAACATTTGTCAAAAGTCTGTGGGACAACAGCAAGGCACACAGACACAGTGATAGTCGCTCATTGTTGCATCACACTCAACGGAAGTAGTTGGCGATGAGCTGTTGGCGCTGGTCATGGGTCATACCACTTGCACGTTGATGGAGTGGTAGTGTTTGCGGTTCCTATAGATGGGTTGACTTGCTTGTGGTGGTACGAGGCCAATGTGTGTACCATCAATGGCTGACATCAACATTTTGGATGCCTCCCATGCAGAGCCGGCTCCAGGAATCTTCATTTGTGTAGTCTAACGAGGCATTAGGGTGGGCCGCTGCGTGCCCGATTTGTCACTCATGTCTCTCACCAGGCCTGCTTCAGGGCCCTCCTTTGTCTCTCCTCAGTTTTACAAGGGCCAGGGAGATGCATTCTTTCCTTCCAAATTCTCTTTCTAGATGTTGTCACTCTCAAGAAGTGTGTTTTTTCCATAAAAGGTCCTCCTGATGGGGGGAGGAGGTTTCCTGAGGTGGGAGTCTCAGGCAAGTGACACGTCTCATGCTCTCACTCATGCCCTCCTCGGATTCCCTCTCTGCCACCCTTGTCCAGCGCCCCTAATCTCTCCATAGCCACTCGCTCATGTGCATTCCATTTGTTGTATGGGGCCACTGATATGAGTGTAGGGTGTGACAGTACTTTACATCACGCACACATTGTTCCGGGACAATCAGTCATGCAAGTATGTAAGTACATCAGTATACAGGCTATGTCACGGAAGCCAATGAGGATTGCAAGGTGTGGTAATCACATGTCGTACATACTGGTGGGCAGGGTTTATGAGGGCGTTTGGTCTGGAGATGCACTGGCTCAGGATGTGTGTGTGGACATTTACAGGCAGTGGCAGATAGGCACACTGCACGCCACACCAGTACGTGTGTTGGAAGTGCTAGGGATTACACGTATGTCTGATTTGCAGAAAATGGACACCTCTGATTGTCTTCCTACACCACTGACCCTTCACAAGACGACCCCTGGCCAAGGGACGCCAGTCAGATGTCAAGGGATATTCAAGCAATGTTCACAGGTTGGATGTTTCATTACACAACATTGGTACAGTGCGAGTGACCTTTGTCCTTTTTGACTCCTTCCCTCATTTCAGTCCATGCTGGCCACGAGGCATGACTATGTATGTAATTTCACTCTCCTTTCCTTGGACACACCATGTGTGTGAAGACTTGGCTCACGGGTCACACTCTCTCATCCCTTCACAGTGTAGTGACCAGCTGGTCACTGTTCTAGTTGTTCTGATGTACCAGCCACTCCCAGGGGCTGGCTTACCCCCCACCCCACAGCCACCCAGCACATGCGTCACTGGACATGTGACCCTGCCAACAAACGGGCCTGGACGCACGTGCCCTGGGCCAGTTCTCCTATACATTTACGGTGTCTGTGTGGTTACTTTATATGCATGGGTGCCTCGTGCCCCACAACATTACACATGGGGTGCACCAATCTCTTTCGGCAAATGAGTTGTGATGTGTGATGTAATTTGCAGGGCGACAATGCAAATGCAGTATGTGTTCGCATGCGCGGGAGCTGGCATTCACAGCGATGACACGCATTGGCCCCACTTGAATGTTGCAGGGTTGCGGTCGCAGCTTCCGGGCCGCCAGGGTGTGGCACACACTCTGCGGATGTGCCATCAGCCAATGGGAGCTTTCGGCGTACATATTTAGATATTGCAGTGTGCACGCTCTGCCACTGCGGGGCTCGTCATTGGTCCCAATTGCCTTCAGGGGCACCGAGGGCCAACCATGGGGATTGGGTGGGCCTCGCACTTTGCATTTGGCAGGTTGCCACATTCATCATGGTGCCGCCAATGCTTGCTGGGAGTTGTAGTTGTTCAGGGGTTGTATGTGTGGGGATGATTGGTACGTACCTCTGCTGTAGTGCGTGGCGGCGTCTTGTCTGCTGGAGGTGCGGCAGGTGGTGCAGCATGAAGGCCTGTTGCGCATAGTCCATGGCGGCTCCGGTGGTTTAGATGGCTTCTGTTTCGGCTCTTCCTCTCCGTTGTTGTATTTCCGCCATCCGCAACGTGGTGGTTTTTACGCAGCGGTGGGAAGGGCTGTTTGCAACATCGTGATCTGGTTGGTGGATGGAACGTGTTTCCGCACACCAGTCCAGCTCTGTTTGCTCCGTCCGCCACCCTTGCGTATGCAGAAAACGTGCGGAGCCTGACGGACCGTGGCGGACAGATAATGGCCTCTCTGGGTCCATTGTGATTTGTTGGTCGCAATGACCGCACCTGGGGCGGAAAATATTGTGGTTTTCCGCCACCAGCACGGATGGGCGTCCGTCCGTCATCGTAATGGGCCCCTTAGTCTTTTGTGAGTGTAGTAGCTTGTCCCCTCCTTAACTCCTTTGTACATTTCCCTAAACCCCTCCCATTTTGTAGAAAGTATTCCCCATTTTCCAGCCACTCCCCTTTGTTCCTCCCACATTTACTACTAAAGCATAGGTGTACGTGTCCAGAGACCTCAAGCTCTTTTCAAAGAAAAGATAGGGGAGGTGGAGGTCTCCGTCCATAGGTAACTGAATAGCATTATGTAGTATGTGAGTAGTATTACTGTACAAAAGGAGGTTTGTGAATAGGGCCCGATGTGGTTACCTCTGTAAAGGATGCTAGCTATGAAGAAGGCATATTGCTTAATGGAAATCGTATTAAACACACTGGTATGTAATAATCCTAATTTTTTGATGGCATCCAATGTTTCCAACTCCCTAGAAATCAAATTCAACTCAACACATTTTTGGTAGTCTTTTCACATGGCAACTGTAAATAAATCAGTTAAATAGAACCTCTTAGTACGTAGAAACTATGGGCAAGATTTGGATGTCGGACAGAGAGCCTAAGATGAGCGTTCGGGGCCTCTCCGACCACCATATTTTGATTACGCCAGTCGGAGGGAAAACCGCAAGGGGATTCTGCTCCTCTTCCAATGGGCTCTGCGACCCTGTCGGAACAGGAGTGGAATCGTAATCCCCTCAATAATGGCCGAGCCAGACTCGGCTCTGCCGTCGAGATTACGATGTCGGTTTCCTACAGCCAATCCATTTTGGCCTTTCCGACATTGATTGGCTGTCGGAAACTGACTTTGGGAGCCCCTAGCAGGGCACCCTTCCATCCGTCCCTCCACATATGGACCTGGGGGGCTCCTATGGTGCGCCCCTCAACATCCCTGTACCGTGGGGCAGGCACCATAAGGTGCCTGCCCGACGGTGCAGGGATATTTACCAACTTCCATTTTTCATTGGAAGCTTGTGCTACCGGAGTTTTCAGCCCGGCGTACAAGTTCCCCTTAGAAAAAGATGTTTCTGACCACACTATGTGTTACATCCAAATTAGAGTGTCGGAACCGCCGACCTATGGTCTGGCGGTTTCTTTCCCGCAACAGTGCGTCAGCTCAACATCGAAATGAGGGCCTATATGTGCTACAATATTTTCAACTTCAACTAGATATCATATAGTTTAATAATTTACCAGACCTATTATAAATACAGTGTTACTCAGTTCTACAGCATACCACTTGAACACGTAGCCTATAGAAGTGATGAAGTAATTCAGAGAATGCTAACAGAGCACACTGAAAATTACAGAAGAAATTTAGACTGCATCCTTGCATATTAAGCTAAATACATTATCTGCTAGAAAATTAACTGAAACATTTATTTCAACTATGGAGGCTGCATACCCCAACAAATAGCAATACATTTCATATAAACTAAGGGCCTGGTTTAGATCTTGGTGGACGGGTTGCTCTGTCACAACGTTGATGGATATCCCGTCCGCCGAATATCAATCCCACAGGATATAATGGGATTTATATTTCAGCGGACAGGATATCCGTCACAGTTATGGCAAAGTATCCCATCCTCCAAGATCTAAATCAGGCCCTAAGTTCTTCCTTTAAGTGTGGATATTCATATGTCGCTCATCCTCACACGCTTTCTGTTATTATGAACCTAAGTGACAGCTGGAATGAAATAGGTCGAAACTTCTCTGAAGTTAAGGACTGAGGCAGGCACTATTTGGATTCTGTTTGGCACAAGCCATGCCATTCAAATACTCCCACTAGAGAAACAGACAGTCATTTTCTTTGCTTTAGTATTGTTCATGACATCATTTTATGTCAGTGGCTAGAATCTAGCCCACCAACCTTCGATATATGTATGTAAGAATAGTGTGATTATTTTCACATGGTAAATGATCTTGTTCAATGACACCAATGTGCAGACATAATAAGAGATTATTCGAGAAAATTACTAGATTAGTATGAATGTATCTTTTCTTCAATTAGCTGACTCTTTATCTCCCTATCCCATACCCACTGCTCCATTTCGTTTTCTCTCTTCCTCTTTGCATCTTGGGTGAACTGGAACATTTCCTCTATCTAGTTACCCATTCTTTGTGAAAGACGGTTACTCTCTGATGTTGGTGTGTGATGGTCAAGTTTGCAAAAGATTGCTACCCTTGGAAATTGAATAATGACCTATGATCTAATGACTGCCTATTATTGAATAAACAAGAAGAGAAGTTCTGTGATGAGGATTCAAACAAGTTTCTCTTTGTCTATTCCAGTATAGGAACCACACTTAGCTTTTCCAAACACCTGAATCCTGACCTGTAGCACCCACAATGGTATTCCAGCTGAGATTCACCTGCAGCTCTGGTATACGCCTCAATCCTGCCCTGCAGCACCTAACGCTGCTAATTTAGTACTGGAATGCCCACTCAGCTCTGCCATTCACCCCCACTAAGACTATTCCAATATTACTGTTTTAGTACTGTCGTCCATCAGAAGCTATGACACACACTTCAATTGAGTCCACCAGTCAAACATTCTGCATTGAAATTTAAATTAACGAAATTGTCATCACAGAACTCAGGAACGTACGAACGCAATGTTTCTGTGGTTGACAGCTACACCAAGATTGTATTACAGATTACACTACAATATGCTTTTTATACTAAGAGTTATGAGCCAACTGCCCTGCTGAGGCTCTGTGGGCTGTTTGGTTCAGTTCATCGCTTGCCCATTTTATGTATTCCATTAGTCATTGGCTAGACTGCCCCTTTAGACAGCACAACACCGCTTTTTTTGCATTTCGCATGCTCAGATTTCTGCAAATCATGTGAAACTAGTATTTTCTTGTTGCAAGCAGTTTATTGCAGATACATAATATGTGACTTAGGTTTACGGGCACTGTTTTGCAAAGCCTGCATACTTGACCAAGTCACCAATTAACCGCCCGTACAAGTATGCTTTTAAAGGAATTAGTCCGAATCTTAGCTGCAATAATTGTGTTTTTAGCTCTAATACAAGTGGTAGTTTCATATGCATTGGGGAACGGGGTAGATCATATAGACTTACAGTCAAATTGGCATGGGCTTTCTTGCAGAGTTTTCTTTACTCGCTTTGTTAAAATCTTGCCATTTGCTTGCTTGGGAGAGCAATTTTCTATATCAACTTTGCTTTCAAGCCCAGATTTGCTGCCCAAGGTGCCAGGCAGAGGACGCAGACATAATGCACATGTTGTGGACATGCCCACGTCTTGGGGGTTTCTGGTCCGAGTTTGCACATATGATAGGAAACATCACAGGTATATCTAGCTGGGACACAGCAGAACAGTGTCTATTGGGCCTCTACCGCCGCCCCAAGTCACAGAAAGTACAGCTCAGATTTGCTGACCTAGCCCTACTTATAGCAAAACGCTCCATCACTATGAGATGGAAGTTGGCCCTCCCCAAACAATACATTCATGGCATGCGGAGGCAGTCCGATGAGGCAGTGCAGAAAGTGCAGCTATTAGGAGGGAAGAATATAGGGGACTACGGAAAATTCCGATCTCCATGGAATGGGATCTGATGCTGGAGGCACTTAAGGCAATCGAACCCCCTATCCCGCAACGCATATAGAGCAGGTGTCCCCTTCCTCTAGAATGCAGCTGTGTCCAGCCCCCTCACCCCTGCTTTCCGCAAGGCCAGGCAGTAGGCAGGGCCGGCTCTAGGGCGGTGTGACCGGTGCCACCGCACCGGGTGCTGACTTCGCATGGGGGCGCCTGTTGCTAGTTTATATTGTTCTTAAAAGCACCTGCTGCCGCGTTCCTGGCCTCCAGAAATTTTCAGGCAACAATTAATATGCCAAGAAAACTCCGGTGATTAATGTTCTTCCAGGCGAGATCGGAGTTTTGTCTAGTAGAAGTTTTAACTCGTGGAAGTTTTGATTCATGGTAAGCTAGCGCAGAGGGTTAATATGCCTGCTGCAAAGAACATGTAGCATGCAGATCACAAAGTGAATGTAGTGTGAACAGGTGAGTGGGTTACTTCTTTTGTCAGAGACTTCCTTTTGTTAGTTGCAGTTTACAGTGAGCTATTAACTGTCAAAGAACTGCGTGCAGACTTCAAGGTATAGATTAGAACGTATGGATTTTTTTCCCCAGACTTTCATTATTCTAATGTTGCAAAAGGGTTCATTTGGGTACAAATCAGTTCTTGTTATTAAAGAGACATTTTAAATTCAGAGTTTGTGCTTCTCCAGACCAAGTACTCTTCAACTATAATGCCTACCTGTATGGATAATATGTGAATCCACCCCTTGTTGTCCTCTGCCTAATGTAACATTTCCTATACACTGATTTACACACCTATGATTGATAGTCTCTGTGTAATGTGTGTGTTATGTAAAGTGCTCTGACACCCTTCACCTTTATGAGTGATGCTATAAAATTAATTAAATGCATCTGAGAGAGAGTGGTTATGGAGGCTATTAAAGGGTGTTGGGGAGGGAATCCGTGGTGGAGATGGTCATTGGGGGTGTCATGTGGTTTGTGGCCTCATGGTCTGCATTGCTAAGTTGGCTTAGGCCTGGCTGCCATGATGCCTTTTTGCACACGTTACTTTGTGACTTTGTTTTTCCAGACTCTGCTTGTGCCCGGCTATATTAGAACTGTCTGCCTTTCTGCCTTTCACCTTTTCTCCTGTTCCCTGTGGGTTTCATCTGCACAACATGTACAAGGTCGAAAAACAACGTCCCTTGTTCTTGCTGATCTGGCCAGTCCCTCGCACTTAGACATAACACTAAGTACAGCTGCACTGGAGAAATTTGTGTGCTTTTAATATTGTGATCTCGCTGTTTGTGGCACTTGGAGAAAAACCTTTCCAGGGAGAAGAGCTGTGCTTGTCTGATGATGTAAACCTTGCATCTAGATATTGAGGTATGAGGGTCCGCCTGACAATGCCCAGAGGTCTTCTATTTTTATAATAAACTAGTTAATAGCACGGGGAGGGTGGTAAGGTCATTTAGCCCTATATCCACTGCTTTATGAAATGCTTTCCCCGTTTGTATTCTATGGAATTGTAACTATGCTTATTATTTTATCCTTATGCATTATGCTGATAGTACTGGCACGTGTACTGTATCTTAGAGCACGATAGTTGAAATAAACATTTTAAACTATACTGTGTCTCTTATTACGCACGTTGTGGACAGGTATGAGTGAGTTATGAAAGGGTGTTCTTGCTCCCGCGAGTCCTGAGAGAGAGAGACCGTGTTCTGGGTTGTCTAATCATTGGTAGCATCGCTGCTAATGAGACGCTAAAGCTAGTCGGATTGGGATTGTGGGTACTAAGGTGCATGGTTGGTTCACCACTATACTCCGAGGTCCTATTATCCTGTGCATAGCTCTGTGTATGTGCAGAATCCCTACAACATGGCGCCACCAATGTGGTGGGCTGCTTATCTGCGAGACGCTTGAGTAGTACTTGTGCTTGTCCACAACACCCTTCGCATACGCTTCCGGAAACGTGTGTGAGGGTGATACCTCCTATATTGACGTTTTTATAGGTTCTTTCAAGCTTGAATTTATTAAAAGGTGTTTAAGTAAACCTTATATAGTGCTGCCTCATATTAGGTTGTCGATCATTTCTGGTCTTAATGGCGGATATAAATATACCGGCACATAGCCGCGCTGCGCTCCGAGCTCATTTACTGGCTTATGGAGTGCCTGACGCGGGTGTCTCACTCATCTTTGTGGTGCAGGCTGACCCGGCTCACCACTTTGAGGTGTTTTACTCTTGGGTCACTTTTTCGGCGGTGGATGGAATGGACGATTTGTTCCATGAGTACACTCTCACTGCCCTGCCCAATGCTTATCGGCCTTATCAGGCTCTCGAAGTACCACTTACGGCATGGCAACACCGTATTTGGTTTAATGGCGCCCTCCCACATCCGGTCACCCCGGTTCGTTTAGGCCCCCTATCTATAGACGGGGCCACTTGGCCAGTTTTGGCCGGGTATACCCCACATCCGCGTTATTTGACGCTTGCGGTTGCTGAACTGCGTGAATTACATACGTCTTTGATACGCGTTCACAGAGCTTTAGTACAGTATGTTACAGGCAACGTCCAGGGAGCCCCTCCTGGAGTTGCGGTGCATCCAGCTGGACCGGGCGGTGTAACCATAAGTCCCGTCATGGTTAATTCGGTGATGGGCAAGCGCCCACAAAATAAGGACGATTTGCCTTATTGGCTTGCAGAAAAATTTGACCAGCTGGAGGCAGTTTTTCTAAATACTTCTCCTGTGGAAAAACACAGGATTTTAACGATCAGTTTGCCAAAAGACTTAATTCCCGAGTTGGCAGAATGCAACAACTGGGGTAAGGTATTCGCAGCAGTATATGCGAAGTGTTTCGGCACTCCTTCCATGACAGTTCTCCCCTCTGTAATTAAACGAGTGCAGGATGAGCATGGCCCTGAAGCGGCTGTGGAATTGGGGATGAGACTGGTGGGAGTGTTCGATGTAGTGGCTGATTTAATCCTTGCGAACGTCAAGGGCGATGCAGTTAACTTTCAAGTAGCTAATGCTTTGGCTTTAGTCCCAGAACCGGACAGGCCACGCGAATTACCGAAAATTATTGCACAGGCTTATAAAACCATTGGCCGCAATAGTCTGGGAGTTAAGCCTTTTGCTAAAACGCAAACTCAATCACAGCCACAACAAAAAACTCAGTCTGAGAAAGATGAGAGACCGTTCTTTACTAAAAAGAACTGGAGGTTGAAGAAACAGGGTAAGCAACAGAAGAAACCAGGGTCGCGTGGCGCATCCCCGGTTTCCGTATCTTCTGAACGCACTTATGATTTGCGCGACAGAGCGAGAATTAAATCTCCAGAGAGATTTCAAGTCCCTGATCCGCGTTCTCCTCGTTCTTCACAGGCACCATCGACCTCCCAGACTGGTGGAGGAGAACGCCAGGATAGAGGCAGGGGTCGTGAGGCTCCACAGGGACGAGACCAACCTCGACCACAAGTCCGAGGGAAACCCGAAGAATTTCCACGTTCTCGCCCACAGTTTCAGAAGAAGAAAGTTGCAGATGTAACAGCGAGGTATGCCACAGACGGTGAGAACGAGACTCCTGAATTGGACGTGGGCAGTGACGCTTCTAGACAGCGCCGCGGAAGTTACCATAGTGCGGGAGGCGCTACGTCCTCATGTGGAGGCGACAGCAACTGAGACATTCATTACTGTCGAAACAGCTGACACCCGAGTGGCACCCCCTGACAGACTATTTAATATTGTCCTTCAAATTGAAGGTGACATACAGCGTGTTATTAAAGGGATTTTTGGGAGAATCTGACCTCTTCTTACGATATTCTGTTGGCAGAGGCGGATTGGCCGCCCCATTCGTACTTGCTGCGCGTAGAGGGGAGGAGGTAATCCTTCCGAGCTTTTCTCGTCATGTCCCCAAGGACAAAGCGGAGGCTCTCGCAGCTGAATGGGCTGGGGCCCTGGCTCCGGCGTTATACCGTAATCACGTGGGCTGGGATGAAGACTCTCCCCCCATGATATTCCCTTGCGGTCGCTGCCACAGCCACAACCCCAATATCCCATCCGGCGGGAAGCTAAAGGTCCCGTTTCCGACATTCTGACACAGTTAGAATATCAAGGAGTAATTGAAACATGCGTATCACCAATGAATAATCCCCTTTTCGCGGTTTCTAAACCCGATGGATCGTACCGCCTAGTTTTGGATTACCGACATTTGAACTCTCATTGTCGGACCTTTGCGGTACAAAATACCCACAGTTCTGCGCTAGTAGACAGTCTTGTTCGTAAAAAATATAAAACGACACTTGACCTATCCAATGGATTTTACACGCACAACTTGTCCCCGGAGTGCAGCCAATGGAGCGCTTTCACTTCCGGTGGTAAACAATTCAAATTCCGGCGTTTACCCATGGGCTACAAGAACAGCCCGGGTGTCTTCGCCGCTCGTGTTGTCTCTCTGTTGGACAGCATAGACCCAGATGCGTGTTCGTACGTCGACGATATCTATCTGACAGACGACGAATTATGGCCGCATCTTTCCCGAGTGGACCGCATTATTCTTGAATTTGCGGTCTTAGGATACAAATTTAATTTTGCCAAATCTCACATTGCTGAATTTACCGTTTTGTTTTTGGGCTATGAGCTCAACAATGAAGGTAAGGGCTTAGCTCCCCATTTCTTGGAGAAGTGCGCACTTTTGTGCCCTCCAACCACCCTGAAGAAGCTTCAGTCATTACTGGGTTTTCTAAACTTCGGGCGTACTTACATTCCCGAATATGCCCAGCGTATCAAGCCTCTTTATGCCTTGATACAACCTAACTTTTCGAAGTCATGCTGGCTTCCCGAGCATTCCTCTATACTGCAGTCTTTGCAGTCAGATCTACTTGAATCTAAATTCTTGTTGACTCGTGATAACCACACAAACCTGGTGATTAGAATCGTTCCAGGGGCAGTGGGTTTCACGTACTTAACCTTTAACGAAGGTGACACAGTACATACAAGTCACATCTTTACACTTCAGCAGAAATGCGCTTTTCCTCTGTGGAGAAAGTTTTAACTGCAGTGCAAATGGCGATTCTAAAGGAACGCGCACTGGCACAAGGAAAACGCATTTTGGTGGTAACACCATATCCTGCCCTTGAGGCAGTGACGAAAGCAAGTGTCCCGAACTCTAAGGCTTTGCACCCCCGTTGGATACAATGGGCTACATCTCTGACGTCTCCGGATGTCACTTTTATCTTTGATTCCTCTCTTCAGACACAGGAGTTTTTACAGTATGAATTTGTTCATCCTCCTCCTCTGTCCTTGCTACCGCTTGAGGAGTACGAATGTATTATATATACCGATGGTTCGGCACAACCGGCCACGGGTTCCAAGCATGCTTATTCAGCAGCATGTGCTATTGTTGCAGGTACCATGGTGAACGGTGAGTTCAAATCGACTGTAGTGCACACACAGGCACTAGGAGTCAGCACTGCACAATTGGCCGAGCTGCGCGCTTTGGTGCTCGCACTTGAGTTCGCTAATCCAGACGTGACAACCCTTATTGTATGCGATTCTTACTACTGTGTTCAATCTTTCAATGACAATCTATTCTTTTGGTCGCAAAACGACTATAGAGATGCAAAAGGCAGCACAATTAAGCATAAAATGCTTTGGGTTCGAGTGGTAGATCTTAAACAACGTTTTCCTCTCACACAGGTGATTCACACTCTTGGCCACCAGCGTGTGGGCGCACACGCTGTCGGTAACGGTTTGGCAGATGAAGCTGCCAAATCGGCAGTAGCCACGTGCTCAGTAGCAGCAGTTACAAGATCCATGACTAAAATAGATAATGATATTTTGGCAGCTATTGCTGCAACAAAGGAAGGTGCTAATTACCCACGGGGTTTCCCTTCCAAATACTCTTATCAAGTAGGTCCCGATCAGGTTCCTTACGTAAACATTCCAGACGTTGGTGATCGGCTGCTCCCCAACGCGGACCGCAGACTTTCCTTGATAACGGCCGCACACGAAGGCTTGGCTTCGGCCCATGCTGGCGTGTCTGCGACGGTTTCCATCTTGCAGCAGCGTTACTGGTGGCGTGGTTTATATAAACAGACCCGTACTTATGTGCTTTCTTGTGACGTTTGTCAGCAAATTAAGCCTTCAACGGTTACACGACCACCACAAACACCGCTCTGCATTTCTAACAGACCTTTTGGGTGTGTTTACCTGGATCACTGCGGTCCCTTCTCCTCTGACACTGCGTATAAATACATCTTAGTTGCAGTGGATTCGTGCACACGTTTCATATGGGTTTGGCCACAACGGAGTGCTGATGCTCAAAATGTCATAAGGGATTTGCGTGTCTTTGTGGGAATTTTTGCCTGTGGCACCTTCCATTCTGACCAAGGTCCGGCGTTCGCCTCTAAGGCGTACAAGGACGCGATGGGGTCACTGGGGGTGCGGGTGAAATTTTCGTCTCCATATCGGCCTGAGGGCAATTCGATTGTTGAACGAATGAACCGTGACTTAAAGCAATCCTTGACAGCTAGAGTCTTAGGTACTGGCAGGAACTGGCTGGCCCACTTGTATAGCGTACAACGTGCACTTAATAATCTCCCTAGAAGACCTCTGGGTGGGCGGACCCCATACGAAATGCTCTTTGGCATCCAAATGTTTGTGCCCGACCTTGATGGTCTAGACATGGCGGCGCAATCCGCAATCTTTGACGTAGATAACCATTCTACTATGTTGCAGGACTTACAAGAAGCCCGTGACAAACTTGCAAACGAACATTTACCTTCAGCCACAGACGCTGCGCTGCAGATTCCAGTTGCCGGCTGGCTTCCGAAAGTTGGAGATCTGGTCCGAGAGAAGGTGGAGAACAAAAAAGAATTTGGCCCCTCTTATCGTGCACCGGTTCCAGTCCTTGGCTTGAAGGGTACTCGTACAGTCATCTTACCACCGCTTCCTGGTCGCAAAGACAACAGATACATCTCAGTGGACAATGTCAAGCTACAACATCTGGCCGATCCTGAATAGTGTAACACCAGCGGTCTCCTGTCCAGCCATTTCTAGGACTCATGTTTGTGGCCCTCCGGCCCACACGGTCACTGATGTTGCCATTGAGATTGTAGATTTGCCTGATCGCCTGCTTGACTACCCGGATTCCCCTTGCAACGAGGAGATCGAGTATACATACCCCGCCAACGAGTCGGTGGCTCACCAACCAACAACGCCACTGAGCCCCACCCGTTATTCCTTTGATTCGGCTTCCACCTCATCACTTATCCCGTCCAGCTTCAGTATTTTTATATCCTGGTTCAGAGACAATTTTTTGATCCCACCATGGACATACATCTGGTTGGTACTATTCCTGATTTTTCTGTTCATGGCCATTGGCTTTGTGACAGTTTTTTTCTTACTCATCAATGGTCACTATTTACCAGAACGCTCTGCAGTGAACTGTGTCGCTGGGACTTTGGCTCCACATTCTTCTTCGCACATCATGAATTGTGACCACACATTTGTGAACATTTCAGCTTTCCCAGTTGCTGATGGCATCGTATGGGATGCGGTAAATTTCCAAATTCATGGACCAACCGAAATTATTAATGTACCAAATGTCCTCCGTGTTTCAATGGGTGATGTCGTTAAAAGTAATATTCATTCTGACGATTGGGATGTGCATGCCGTTGAATCGTTATTTACTGATTTGAAATATTATGCTGCTTTTAATGCTGAAGATCTGTATTTAAATTCTGCAAGTTATGCTGACTTATATTGTTACCAGCATTGGGGCAACCACTTTCTCCATAAACCAAGTACCCTTCGGGGTCCTTTTAATTACACCCAATGGGAACATTGTCCGACCCCTTTGCCAGGTAGCTCCCAGACTCTTAGAAATAAGTTTACTTATTTTACAGACTTTGATAGATCGAACCCTGGGTCCTATTATTTTAAATTAAACACTTCGTCCACACAGAAAATCATGTTGACCCACACCAAATTGCTATATTCGGGTTCCTTTTTGAACGCCTTAGCTGTGGGTGGTTATGAGCACTGGCAGGACACCATTGACTTGAAATCTATTTGGGGCACCAAATCATGGCAGGTGCAAGGCACGGAAGCCTTGCACCGTGCTTGCCTAATTCCGGCCCAAATTTTATTTTTAAATCATACTATCTATCAAACGACCTGTTGGGGTTTGGCTACTTCCAAACAATTAAATGCACCATCCATTCCCGTATTGTCTTCCACTCCCACCGAGAGCTTGCATTTCAATATTTCCCTTGACACTTTGCAAGCTTTGTTTCAAAACAATTCGTTTAATGTCTCTACGTTTGTTCAGTCACCCTGGTTGGCTTGGCCCATAGCATCGAATGCCTGCCAGCTGCGTTTTCATGACTCAGCTCCTGGTTACAAACAGGATAGGCCAGATCCGAGGTTTTCTGACTCTCGTACTGTTACGACATATTCTGTTGGTAAATTGTGTAAACAGTGGTTGCAGCACTCTTCATTAGATTCTGTAAAACAACATTTATCCCTCCTATCAGGCAACATTGATCTGTCCGATTTTGTTCTGGGGCCTCGTGGTCCTCGACCTAAGAGATTCATTTATGAAACTTACAATGAACTCTGGAAGCTTTCGCAAATTGAAGCTGCTTCCCGTCTTCGGGAAATCGATCAAGCAAATTTAGAAAAGGTGCTTGCTGTTGTTGACAATAGTATTAATACCCTGTCTTCCCGCATTTACACATTAGAGAATATTGTTTCCTCTGTTGTTGATATTGTACAAGATGATGTTTCTGTGTTATATCATGGTCAGAATCAATTGCGTTCAGTGATGCAGTTTGCATGGACTTTGCAAACACTTAAAATGGGTAAAGTTCCTTGGCACTTTTTGAACACCTCTGCCTTATTCTTGCCGTTTAATTTAACTGAGAAACAGCAATTCATGTCCATGAAAGATGCAACATACACTCTCTTACATATCGAAAAAATAGAGCCCTTACCATTCTCTGTGGCGGAATTGGATTCTGCAGTGTGGCTAGTTCACGGGGTTATCGCCTTGCCTTTTTCTTTATTTGAGTTCAGTTCATGCATGAAACATTATCCTGTTGGCCGTTTTCAGCCTTTAGGCAGTGCCTTCTTGCATGAACTTTGGTCCCTGCCTTTCCTGTATAGATGCCTTAGGGACGGAAAGAAGTTTTTCTCACAGGAGAGTCATGCGATTCTACTGTGGGTCATTCCCTGATTTGTAAACACATTAAATTGCACGGGGCTTGTAATGTTTCGGCTCCGAATCTTGCTTGTGTTTTAAAGGGCATTCCTGCTCCTGCTATATCACCTACTTTCACTGTGCTTGCAAATGGTAGCTATCTCCTTCTGAATAATCAGGACTGCTGTGGAATGCTGGCTGGCATCCCCTATATTGTAACTGTTTCCCACCGGGTAGTGTGCTGCAAAAATGTGCTTTTTCCTCCCCCGCACGACATAATAGATAGTTCCATTTGGCCTTCCATTCCGACTTTGAAGGCAGATTTCAATAAATTGAGCAGAATAAAGGCGCTATTATTGAACCAGGAGGTTATGCTCACATCCGCACGGGAGACATTCATCCTCCAGGTGGCTAGTACCCACAGTGAGATACAGGCCCTTTTGAACACAAACCTCCCACAACATTTCGGTGAGCTGATTCACCGTGTTTTCAATGCATCACGCACAGAAGGTCTTGTGCACTTTTTTAAAGTTGTGGGCTCTGGCCTTGTTACCTCCTTTCAAACTATCTTTGGTGTAATACCGGCTTTTATTCATTCCATTTTTTCCAGCGTCTTTGGCGGCTTTCCGTTGATCCTCGCCTTGGCGGCTGGTATATTGCTTTTGGTCTGTTTGCTCCGCAATGGCTGCTCTTCCTGGGGGCCTCCTCGACCGAGGTCGACTCCGGATGCTCCGTGAACGCATCCTCGCCGGCTTCGGCATCCTGCCATTGGCGACACTCAGTGTGTCCTATAGACTTTCTTTTCGCTTTGCGTATTTCACTTGCGTGCAACCTGTGATGTCTTGCATCCGATGTCCTTTCTCATGGTCCTTGGATTATTGCCTCTCCAATACGTCTCTGTCTGACCCGGATTTTGTCCAGTTAGTGGGTCCCTTAGAGGCCCATGAACGGGACTGTTCCGGTGATGGCTTCATGGCGCGTGCGGCTGCACTTGGAATTTTGGCACAATGGGATGTCTGGGCGGCTGCTCAGACTCTCCTACGACAAAGTTATATTGAGTATCACGCAAGTTGTCCCGCAATGCTGGTAACTGCTCCCTCTTGCGAGGAACATGAATGCAGTTTTGATTTGTTGAACTGGATGGCGTCTCTTTTTTCTGACGATTCCAACGATGTCCTCTTGGAAGGTGTGGCGTTTTTCTGCACTTACACTCTATTGGATTAGGGGGCCTCCGCTTTCAGCGTCCTGCCTCACTGGGATTTTTTGTTCTGCACTTTTTTTCTATCCCAATCATTGTACTTCTTTGGGGACTATTCCAAAACAGACGTTTCCGTTCTGCTCCATCTATTTGAACTCTGTCTTCGTCCTATGTCTTCGCCAATGGACTGACCAGGGGAGGGTGTCATGTGGTTTGTGGCCTCATGGTCTGCATTGCTAAGTTGGCTTAGGCCTGGCTGCCATGATGCCTTTTTGCGCACGTTACTTTGTGACTTTGTTTTTCCAGCCTCTGCTTGTGCCCGGCTATATTAGAACTGTCTGCCTTTCTGCCTTTCACCTTTTCTCCTGTTCCCTGTGGGTTTCGTCTGCACAACATGTACAAGGTCGAAAAACAACGTCCCTTGTTCTTGCTGATCTGGCCAGTCCCTCGCACTTAGACATAACACTAAGTACAGCTGCACTGGAGAAATTTGTGTGCTTTTAATATTGTGATCTCGCTGTTTGTGGCACTTGGAGAAAAACCTTTCCAGGGAAAAGAGCTGTGCTTGTCTGATGATGTAAACCTTGCATCTAGATATTGAGGTATGAGGGTCCACCTGACAATGCCCAGAGGTCTTCTATTTTTATAATAAACTAGTTAATAGCCCGGGGAGGGTGGTAAGGTCATTTAGCCCTATATCCACTGCTTTATGAACTGCTTTTCCCGTTTGTATTCTATGGAATTGTAACTATGCTTATTATTTTATCATTATGCATTATGCTGATAGTACTGGCACGTGTACTGTATCTTAGAGCACGATAGTTGAAATAAACATTTTAAACTATACTGTGTCTCTTATTACGCACGTTGTGGACAAGTATGAGTGAGTTATGAAAGGGTGTTCTTGCTCCCGCGAGTCCTGAGAGAGAGAAACCGTGTTCTGGGTTGTCTAATCATTGGTAGCATCGCTGCTAATGAGACGCTAAAGCTAGTCGGGTTGGGATTGTGGGTACTAAGGTGCATGGTTGGTTCACCACTATACTCCGAGGTCCTATTATCCTGTGCATAGCTCTGTGTATGTTCAGAATCCCTACAACAGGGGGGGGCGCCCAAAAACATTGTCGCACTGGGTGCCACCAGTGCTAAAGCCGGTCCTGGCGGTAGGGAATGCGCCCTATTGAATGAGACCCACGGCAGGGAAAAGATCGCTGACGAGTTAAGCCTCGGGCTTGCTATAGCCTAACTGGGGTGAGCCAGAAGGGAGGGAGGGTTGATCAGGGATGTTATTGACTTTTTATGTTTCATATGGCATTGACAACCAACCTGCAATAGATCCATGGTAG
Organism: Calotriton arnoldi; assembly: GCA_963921515.1. Classification (NCBI taxonomy): domain Eukaryota; kingdom Metazoa; phylum Chordata; class Amphibia; order Caudata; family Salamandridae; genus Calotriton; species Calotriton arnoldi. The sequence continues at coordinate 317,235 of CAWUFW010011494.1, read as the reverse complement.
CTTCTGGATTCCAAAATACTAATGTCTCACGCAGGCAGTCGCCTGGGTTCTGAATGTACCTTATATGAATAGAGATGTGTATCCTAACTCGTTACTTGCTGAATCGTCTATGTATCGACCATATTCATGCCCAAGCGTGACGCGGCACTTTGTAAAATCAATAAAGTATGTTTAAAAAAAAAACTTTGCTTCCAATTCACAGAGTGAGGCTTCAAAATAAAGTTTCCACAGCGAGGACTCCTTCATTATAGATCGCCACAGATGATATTTCAAAGTGTTTTAGAAGCTTCTTTTAGTTTTGCAGAACAAGCTACATAGCTTATGCTGAGTATCAAGTGCTACCTTATTAAATTAAATTCTAGACATATTTATGATAAAGCAGTCCATTCAGGGAGATGAAAAAGGCAACAATGTGCTTTAGCTGAGCTATTTGCTGAGTCTGCTTCTGTATGTGACCAATTCATACAGCAAAGTTGGCAATAATTTATATCCAATTACCTTGCATAGTCTGGTCATATCTGGGCCTGTCAATGCTTTCAACCTCTTTCATCACAACAGACACCCCAGTATTTATAAGACGATTGCTTTATCAAGATATCAGCATCAAATTTTTATTTCTTTTCAGTCCATAGATCATAATGTTTGATTTAGAGATGTATTCTCTGATATTATTGGCATCACAATATGAGGATAATGTGTCCAGTGTCCTTTGTAGCCCTATCAGAGTCTGGTCTAAACTTATGGTATCATCAGTATATTGTAATGCTTTGATCTTTAATCCTGCCATATTCGGATGGTAGGCTTTTGTCGATTCAACTGCTTGATTTATATCTATGAAGTATAGGTTAAAGAGCAGAGGTGCTAAGATGCATCCTTGTTTCAATCCTTTATTGGTGTGGATTTGTTCGGACATTACCTGTTACTTTAATTTTGACCTACGTGTCTGAGGGTGATTATGGTTCTTAACATGGGAGATGGTTGCTCCATTTGATCAATTTGCCACGTAATTTACCTTTGTCAATATTATTGAAAGCAGTAGCAAAGACTATGAAGGCAGTATATAGCAAACATCCCTTCTCCTACATTTCTTGGTCCAACAATATAGATAAACATTGCAGGTTATCTTTATTAATGCTGCCTTTCTTAAACTCTGTTTGGAAAACTGGAATCAGTTGTTTCACCAATGCCCATTGTCCTAGCTTTTTGTTTAATAATTGGCAAAGCACTTCCCTTCAACTTCAAGAAGGGCAATAAAGCAAAAATTCTCTAGTGTATTAAAAGCTCCTTTTCTGTGTATTAGCACCAAGAGTGTTCCGCTCCAGCATCTGGAATAGTGTTGGAAGCCAAGCGATTCTCAAAAAGTGGCAGCAGTGTTGCAGCCGACTGAGGCTGGGCTTGCTTAAAGATGGAAGTGGGCAAGCCATTTAGGCCCCACTTCTAAGAGCGGATTTGATGGTATTCTTCACCCCTTGTAATGTTAAAGAGAGCTCAGTGCCCTTTGTGGACATGGAGCACAACAATTTGCTGATTGCTTCCTCTGCGGCTTTTGTTATTTTACTGTCGACATATGGTTTACTGATATATCTTCACCATATGACAATCTTCTTGAGTCTTTTAGCTACACCACTTTATATAGCTTAACCCATGGCTTCTATTCTCTTAATGTCTTCTCTTCCCAGGGCTTTTTTCCCAGAGCAAGATTTTAATTGTTATTATTATTATCATGTTTCTGGGATCTCATAGCTTTAGTTAATTGAATTTTCAAGTCCTTGATATAATTCCGCTTGTTACAGGGTTTTACGATGTGCTGTGCTCATCCTCAGATAGAACCATGCTACCCCTGGTCACATAATCTTCTATGTATGCTTTCAATTTACAAATTTCTGAATTTGCAATTTGCCATTAAATCTTTTTGTTGGCTTCATTTCAATCTGAGTACCTGTTTGATTTTGATGACTACTTATGCTACTGCAGAGAAGTAAAGTGGTTTTCATCGTGGCAGATTGCTGTCAGGATTAGGCATTACCCTGAAGTCACTAATTTGGTGGAAATGCGCAATGGAGACCCACGTATAGTCCAATGTTGCCAGACTTTGGTGGGCTATATCGGTCTATGCAGACATTTAATCTGACTATAATTTGGTGTTAAACAAGAGTAAGCCCACATTTTATAATGCCCTTTCGAAGGCTTTGCCAATCTGATCACTTTTCTGGAATTGACCATTCTTTTGAGAAATTTTCCAATAAGAGTTGTCATTTTGGTATCTAGTAGAGCCATCATCATATTGTAGAGAGTTTGCATTGAATTTACCTGTAAGTAGCCATTTTGAGTGATTTATCATTGTACTTATGCAACGTGGCCAGGAGGGACGAGGTAATTTCCTTCTTCCTGGCAGTTTCGATGTATATGTTTCCTATTATTAGCAGGATTGAATTTCACCGCTTTTCAAGGATTGGATAAAGTTTGACAAGATGAAGTCCTCATTTTCTGACCGAATCATGGCTGCACCAACTGATATCACGTGTGAATGTAAACTGCCATCCCTCAGGACGCATTACAACCCTATCGCAATGTCTTCGTTGGCATGAAAAACTCTGTGTAATCAGGCAGCATAAATGATGTAAACGACCAAGTCTCTTGGAGTCATAAAATGTCAAATTCTCTATTCATTCAACCAGGTTTATTATTTCTTTCATTAATGCCCTTGGTGTTTCTTGAGCACACTGTTACTTGCATGTTCAAGGGTTTTATATGGTTTTATGTACGTTTGAAGTACTGGGTTTTATTGGACCCAGCGGTGCCAGGGAACACACCCAATGACCTCGAGTTCTTCCTGTCTCAGACTACAGAAACACAGAGTCTTCTTGGTGGCTTCAAAGATCAATTTATTGGCTGCAGCCAGCAACAGGTATCCTAGAAGTACAACAATGTGTATGTTCTCAGGAGACTGCTCTTTTTCATGGAAACCAGCTATCTCTTTTATACAGAATATTATGCTTTAGGCAAACATTCCTTATTTTTACAGTGGGTCATTCACATATTTCTTACAACAAAACAAAGACAGATTCATGATGACAAGCCCATTTTCAGTTTGTCCAGCCCACAACCAAATACCCAGTGAGGCCCAACACCTGCAACAGATATAATCTGGACCCCTAATAAAACCGGGCACCTCCTCCTCGTAAAGCAGGTCATAAAGAAAGAGCAGTGACAGGTGTGAATAAGATTTAGATATAGATGTGTGCAATGAAGGGTTTATGGCATGCTGCACCTGGGCCCCTAATCTCGATCGGCCACTGGGAACTAAAACTGGCCGAACAGGTTCTGGCTCTGGACAGTGGAGTCAGCTTGCCCAGGTCACTGAAAGTGTACGTGTCCCCTAAGGCGCGTTTTGGCTTGAGACATTGCCTTATGTGAGGGCAACCACAAAATGGCTGCCGTACACAAAATGGAACCCGAGGGTTCACAAGGGAATCGTTAATATTAGAGTGATCCCGTCACTCGAATATGACGCAAATACTCAGATATAGCATACCTGTCATTACCGGTCTGCTGATACCAAAATCGTCATGTTACAATGATGTTAATGACACAGGTCCAGAATTTTCAGTACCACAGACCCTCCTTTTGCCCTTACATAGGCAATTTACTTACACTCATGCTAATCTGAGTCTAGGTCTATGTTCATGAATTCATTGAGATGTTGCTGTAGCATCATCCTATTACTTAGCTCGTCCCTTGATACATGTTTCCTTACACATGATGTAACACATAGGCCGCATATGGCAGGAACACACTGTATGCACAGACAAAACAGGAAAAGGATGGCTAGAAGTATCCCAATGACCATCAGAACTTTCCATCCCCAGGTGGATAACAGTTCCCAGAACCATCCCATCAACGACCAGTCTCCTTCATCTATATGGATGGATTCAGAGATCCTATGTAGTTTGGAGATGGCCTGGTACACTGTTGGAGCGTTATCTGGAATGAAAATGCAACAACTGGTTTGGATCACTCTACATACCCCACCACGGTCTGCAAGTATGATGTCTAACGCGACCCTGTTCTGCAGGGTCATAAGGCGGTCCGACTGGAGCTCAGCAGTCAAATTATTAAGGGCACCGACAGTTTCGACTATGGTGGATTCAACCACTCGTGTCAATTGCCTCACATTCCTGTTGTTAGCCATAGGTCCCCAGAACGGCAGAAAACCCCTAAAGAAGTCTCCCGCTTCTTGTCCTGCAGTGTCTTCCTTGCTGAAGAGACCCCTAATTCTTCTTATCTTATGGTAATCTGCCGCAGCTGTGTAGGTGGGAGGCAACAGGAATGAAACGAAGCATGTGCCCGAGAAGTCAGGGGGCAACCACGTGTAGGCCCTATCATGGCAGATAAAGTAGGTACCCCTAGCTGCTAAGAACAAAGGGGAAGTCTGAGACGCAAAAATATACGTTTCAGTGCAGATACTCTTCTGTAACTGAGCTCTTGGATTCTTGCCATTACCTTGCAGACATAGATGACCCTGATGGGGTACAATCCAAATTGGAGCGGATCTTTTTGCTTGCTGGTTCTCGCTCAGACTCGCTCCATATCCAGTCACGTTCCATCCAATATACGCTAGTGTCTCATCTTCCGGGATAGTTTCGTAGGAACTAGTTCCCCTTATCATGTCGACTATCCCCTTAACTAGAGCACTATTCTTTGAGTTGTCTTTGACGGAACGTAGGGGGTGGATTTCGCGAGCATAGATGAACATCGTTCGGTATGCCCACACAGAACCATTGTAGCTGAATGGCAGCACTAGGTAGGGAATACCTTTCTCAGTAGTATGAGGCATAAGGCCACACACCCAACAGTTGGTTCTGTTCACTACTAGCTGGTGTTGGTGTAAGAGCTGAACAAAGGAGTTGTTCATAAACTCTAATCTTCTAACGGACTCGTGTTCAGGTAGAGGGTGAAAAGAATGTGAGGAGATAGTAGAGGAAGGCATGGGCTGTACAGTGGGTGCAGATGTCACTTGAAAAGAGAATATGATATACCCCACTAAAGACATCATTAGACTAAGTAAAATACAAAGACACATAATTAGAAAACATTTTCTGCTCATGGTTGCACATATTTTCCTCTTGAAACTTATTCTTTCAACAGGTCTCTCCATCTGAAAAGGCTCCATCCTCTAACGTGCTGCTCGCGGCGGTTGGTTTTCTTCACTTGAGAGTGTTTCTGAATGTCCCAGGGAACGCCCTAGAGCAAACCAGACCCGTAGACCTTGTGTCCGCAGGCTACACACTCAAGTCTTTTCACCACGACCCTACAGCTGAACATGGATGGTGGTTCAAAAACAGGTTTTCGGATGGGAGGACCAAAATTTCATTTTATTTGTCCATGACTCTCGGTCGCAAGTTATAACGGCTTTTTCCAGGCAATGTCTGGTCGCAAAACAAAAGTTCAGGCTCAGTAGTGTCCAATCGAAGTGGTGATGGTATTGCTCTTTGGAGAAGATCGTCACTTTCTCGCTCAGAATTTGTCCCTGTGACGCGTGCGTCACTAAAAGGCAGAAAACGAGGCACTGTTTCAGTTTCCGAGTCAGCAATTCCCTCCTGGACCCACCGGTCATATGGTAGAGGCAAAGGGACCCTCTTACAGTGTACGCCGTGGATCCAGTTTTTCTTCCCTTGTACTCGCACTGCAGATCTTGTGGACAAAATCACCAAATAGGGGCCAATCCAGCGGGGCTGATCGTTCTTTGTCCGCTGAAAGTTCTTGATTAACACCCACGATCCGGGATTGATTGCATGCCCTGGATCTTTAGAAGCCTGAGGCAGTGTATTATGAACCTGTTGGTGTAAAACACGCAATTTAGCCGTCAAATCATGCAAGTAATCAAGCAGTACAGGGTGTTCAATCTCGCTGAATTTCGTTGGCCTCGGCACTCCCCATATGTTAGCCGGGCGACCAAACACTATCTCATGAGGACTAAGTCCTACTCGGGAATGTACGGTCATCCTAGTTGACAACAGTGCTAATGGCAACGCATCAGGCCATTTAAGGCCAGAGCTTGCTTGTATCTTGGCCAGTTTTAGTTTAAGAGTGCCATTACAGCACTCAACTAATCCAGCTGATTGGGGATGATTTGCAGCGTGAAATTTCTGCCGGATTCCTAAACCTTCACACACTCGTTTCATCACTTGACCCACAAATTCACCCCCATTATCACTCCACACCATTCTCGGCAAACCAAACCTAGGGAAGAACTCTTTGAGAAGGGCTTTTGCTGTGGACAAGGCAGTATTATCTTTCAGAGGATATGCCTCTACCCATCTTGAAAAGGCACAAACAACAACGAGTACGTATTTCAAATTGTTGCACCTCTCCATGTGGATGAAATCTAGCTGCAAAACCTCGAACGGATACGTTGGAGGCGCAAAATGACCAGCTGGAGTTGGGGTTCCCTTACCAAGATTGTATTTCAAACAAACCATACAATTTTTGACCACATTCTCTGCACATTTGGGAATTCCAGCATTTTGCCACACTGGAGCCAATAACTTACAGATTCCTTTCACACTGATGTGGGCCATCCCATGTGCCATTGTAACCACTGCAAGCACATATGTATCGGGTAACAACCATCGCTGATGCTCTGACAATTCAACCCAACAACCATTTGCATCCAATTTACCCGTACTCTCTCTCCACGTACTTAATTCCTTCTCCGTAGCTTCAGCTTGGATGGACTTCACACTCTCTATCGTATCTTCACACATTCCAACGTCACCAATCCATCTTGCAGGGCCCGCAACATACATTCGACTCATCACATCTCTTGCTGTTTCTTTCGCAACTTCATCAGCAAACATATTACCGCGACCAACGTCGTTAGTGACCTTCTTATGTGCACTGCATTTCACAATCGCGACTTGCAATGGCAAAGTAAGTGACTCCAGGAGCTCATTCACCAATTGACCATGCTGTATTTTCGTACCGTGAGACGTGAGGAACCCACGTTCCTTCCACAAGCGTCCAAAACTATGGGCCACACCAAACGCATACTGGCTATCGGTATATATGGTCACTTTCATTCCTTTTGATAATACACACGCTCTCATAAGTGCAGTCAACTCTGCTGCTTGAGCTGAATTATGTGGGATACGTGCAGTTTCAACAATCGTATGTAAAGTCGTGACAGCATATGCCGCAGTCGTATCACCATTCGGAAGCTTGAAGCATGACCCATCCACCCATAAGGTACCATCACACTTTACAAGAGGAGTGTCCCTAAGATCTACTCTCCCTTTCGTTTCTTCTTCTGTCCTAAGAAAGCAATCATGCTGTTCCGGAACATCTGTCTTTGTTATAATTGGCAACAATGTAGCTGGGTTCAGCGTGTTGCATTTTCTTATGTGCACATGGCTCGCTAAAAGTGTCAACTCGTAACCTGACAATCGAGCACTAGTTAAGTGCTGTGTCTTGGTCCTGTTTAACAAAATATCCACTGCATGTGGGACCATCACGACCAGCGTATTATTCATCACCAAACCAGCAGACTGTCGAATAGAAACAGCTGCTGCCGCTGTGGCTCTCAAACAACTCGGCAACGCTCTAGCTACCGGGTCCAAAATCGACGAGAAATATGCACATGGACGTTGCTTGTCCCCAAAAGACTGTGTTAACACTGATAATGCACATCCTTCTCTCTCATGGACATACAGCGTAAAGGGCTTGCTGTAGTCGAGGGTACCCAACACAGGAGCCAAACACAATGCATCACGCAATTCGGAAAAACTTTTCTGACAATCTTCGGACCAAGGAAGGGGATTCGGCGTGTCTTTATAGGTCAATGCTACCAAAGGTTTAGCCATCAATGAAAAATTCGGTATCCATTGTCTGCAATAGGATGTAATACCTAAGAAAGCACGCACTTCTCTCTGTGTCATTGGCACACTTAATTTTGCAATTGCCTGAATTCTTTCTGGGGTCAATCTTCTTCCCTCTTTCGATAAGAGGTGACCTAAATAGGTCACTTCTTGTCGACAATACTGTAACTTGGAAAGAGACACTTTGTGGTGTAAATCAGACAAATGACGCAACAATGACAAAGTGGCTTCTTTACAAATCTCCTTAGTATCTGCAGCAACTAACAAATCATCGATGTACTGTAGAAGGGTAGCGCCATCAGGTAACACAAGAGTGTCAAGCTGAGACTTCAGAGCCTGACTATAGATAGAAGGACTTTCACAAAAACCTTGAGGAGCTCTCTGAAATCGGAAGCTTCGGCCTCCTAAACAGAATCCAAAAATATCCCTGCTCTCTACGGCAATAGGGATGCTGAAGAAAGCATTCTTCAAGTCAATCACCGAGAACCAAGTGGCTGAGGCTGGAATCATTGTCAGTAAAGCAGTGATATCGGGAACGACTGGAAACTGTGGCACAACTATCTTGTTTACCTCTCTAAGATCAATCACAAACCTGTAAACAGGTGGCTGAGAAGAGTCAGTACGCTTCAAGACAGGTAAAACAGGACTATTGCAAACATTACCTCTTGTCTCTTCAATTACATTTTTCTCAATCAAATCATAAATGATCGCTAGCAACGCTTTTTCACCTTCATTAGAGATCTTGTATTGGGGAATGCGCGGCATTTTAACATTGGCTTTCAACGTTACAACATATGGCGGTATTTCCAAAAGACCTACATCATTGGGACCAGTAGCCCAAAGAATATCAGGGAGAAACGACAATTCTGTTGGAAGTTTGTCCTTTGACAAATATATTGGTGAAACCACTGTCTTACCCAATGTGAGTTGTACTCCCGAAGGAGAACAATACAATGTCGCATACAATCTTTTCAGCAGATCCAATCCTAACAAGTTCTCACCACAACCTGTCGTTAGAATAAGTGGTGCTTCGATTTCACAAGGTCCAACAGAAAGAGACATAGGGCTAGAAATCGGGTTCCTAACCGGGGCGCCAGAAAAACCTACTGAAACATTAGTTTCGCCAGACAAAGGTGCGCCAGGGAATTTAGAGTGCATAATAGAACTCTTTGTAGCACCAGTATCCAACATAAAAGGCTCTGACACACCTGATGTAATCACCTCAATATAAGGTCCACTCTGATCTACTGGAACTGAAACAACTCCCTCTCTTTGTCTATGGCTGTCCTAGCAATCATCACCATCCATACTCTCACCTTCTGCATAGTAGTCATCAGCATAGTACTGAGTCGTCCTACCAGAAGCGTTATTCTGCTGATCAAAACTATTCATTGAATTTTGAGGAGGAAATGGGCACGCGTTCTGGGTGAAATTTCCGCGTCCTCTAGCTCTAGGTGCTTGTGGAACACCTCGACCTCTTGCGCCAGAAATACCATTCATACGCTGCAACAAAATAGGGCAATTATATTTAAAATGACCTTCTTCCTTACAATATGAACATTGGTTAGGGCCTATCAGAGCACGTTGTTGAGGATACTCAAACCTTTGCGAATTCCTCTGATACTGTTGAGGTTGCTGATAGTCACGCTGATTACTACGAGGCGGATACGCTTGTTGTAAAAGAACCTTTGTTTTTAACTCTTTAGTTTTCTTGTCTGCTCTATCTTTCTCATCTTTATCTCTATTTTCGTAGTATTGTGCAGTAGCCAATATCTGTGCTGAAGAGGAAACGGCCCAAGAACTCTCTGAATCTTTCAATTTTTTACACAATTCGGGAAGCAAATTATGCACAAACTTGTCAACAAACAACCTTTGACCACCTTCTGTACTCATATCCTGACCACTGTGGTCGATAAATGTCTCTTCAAACCTAGTGAAGAAGTCAGATACACTTTCCTCCTTCTTCTGCTTGCATGCAGACAATTTATCCCAATTTACACGCATTGCAGGCATCAAAGTCTTCATGTAAGTAACGATCCTACCAGGGAGGTCTGCTACTAAAGGCTCTGGTTTAGCACCGCCTACTTGTCTGTCATTTGCCGCATTGATATTAATCCATGTGTCCCCTAACTCCGGCGCATGATCCGTGTGACGGATCACTCTCCATAAAGGCTGTGGGACCACATTTCCAAACAACATGTCTATATCAGCTAAATTCATAACACAGGAGTCTGCAGTCTGTGATAATTCCTTATAATAACCTGCAGGGTTTTTACGGGGGTCGGGTAGAGTCTGCTTAAGAGCCAGGACTTCAGTTCGCTTCCATGGAACATGTACCCACACACGTTGAAAATGAGGCTGAATAGGTGGAACAGCATTTAGGTCTCCTTCTTTCCAAACTGGGGGAACTTCTCTCATGGGATACTGTCTGACCTTCCTTTTAACAGAGGGTTCTGGCTCAAACAACAGTCGAGAAATACCCTCACTCCTAAATGATAATAATGTCGCAACTGCTTTCTCAATATCGGAACCCACAATCGTGCCTTTGGAAAACTCAAACCGTACACGACACAACTCAGGCGGATTGGCCTCCATATCACAATCTTTTAATCTTTCAAGAAGAACTTCGCACATTTTGTCAAAAACATATCTCTGTTTCGGTGCTTCCCATTGGTGGAAAACATCCATAACAGACTCTAACTCATATCTTGTAGGGTCAGTGACCCATTTATGCGCCAAATGATCCAATACTCCCTTCTCTCTAGAATCGGGCAATTGGCTACGCAATTGTTTACGCTCTAAAACGGGGGTCGTAGTCGGTGACCCAAAGAAAGGAGACAAAATACTAGTAACAGTGTTTGTCATTCTCTGTCGGACAGAAGGAGAAGTTGACAAATGAACAGGAGGAAAAACAGGAGGAGACAAAGCAAATGCAGAGGCAGTGTCAGAAGGGATAGTGTGGAGGGAAATAGATGCAGGGGGCAAAGTCATAGGAAGTAAAGATGGAACAGGTAGTAAAGGTGGCAGCCCTTGAGGGGCTGCGCCATAGTAGTAGGTGCCAACTGAAAAACAGCTGGTGGTTGTGGAAGAACCGGAGGTACAACAACTGGGGGTTGTACAACTAAAGGTTGCGGAGGTGCTGTAGCACTCTGCGCATAAGGAGGTGGTGAATTCAACAAATGAGACATTAAAGGATCCTTCTCAAGTTCCTTCACTGTATCTTGCTGAAGAGGTGGCAAAACTGGATAACATTTATCAATTGCCAATTTACGTTGCCTGTGCAGCTGTTCACTCGCTTGTTCCTCTTCATCATCCTTATACTGCATAGCAGCTTGCATTATTGAAATACCCTTTTCTCTTTTATTCTTCTTTACTAATTTAATTTCTTTCTGTTTGGCTTCTTTTCGCCATAGGCGGAAAGAGTCAAACATCGCCGGCTCGGGCTTTCTTCTTAAAAAGTCTAACCTCTAAATTTTCCAGAATTTCGGTGTCAAAACTACCATATTGGGGCCACTTTAGGACACCATCTTTCCTTGTGTACCTAACCCATACATTATTATACGTGATAGGGCCCACTCCATGCTTCACGTAGAGCTCATAGGTTGGAGTTCCAATTGGAGGAACCGGACACGAGTCCTCCAATCGGGAATCCCTATTACAACCAAGACAAAACAAATTTCCAAGTCTGCTAAGACCAGGCATCTTCGCTCACTAGTCTAGCTTCAAACTTCAAAGGATTATCGAATACGACAGTCTCGTGAATACACGAGTCCTTCGGCTTTGGTACTTGCAAGTTCCAAATCAAAAGATCCTAACAAATCAAAGATCCCATGGGATACCCAAAACTAAGAACCAAGACTAAGGACTGGGAGACGCTCCACTTATACTTAACTGAGGTATCGATGACGTCACCAGAAGACTCGTCTATTGTCTCGCTCTACAAATCATAAAAGGGTCCAAGACAGGGCGATAGTCAGGGCAGCAGTCCTTCGTAGCCGTCGGGACGCGGGGAACCTCGCAGCAAAGACTTTCGGACCACGAACGACATACAGGGGTCGATGAAGTGGTTGGCCTTCCTCCAGAATTTTACACGAAGCTCCTCACGACCTCTGGCTTGGACCGGTACCGCTGAAATCGCCCCACGTTGGGCGCCAATTGAAGTACTGGGTTTTATTGGACCCAGCGGTGCCAGGGAACACACCCAATGACCTCGAGTTCTTCCTGTCTCAGACTACAGAAACACAGAGTCTTCTTGGTGGCTTCAAAGATCAATTTATTGGCTGCAGCCAGCAACAGGTATCCTAGAAGTACAACACGGTGTATGTTCTCAGGAGACTGCTCTTTTTCATGGAAACCAGCTATCTCTTTTATACAGAATATTATGCTTTAGGCAAACATTCCTTATTTTTACAGTGGGTCATTCACATATTTCTTACAACAAAACAAAGACAGATTCATGATGACAAGCCCATTTTCAGTTTGTCCAGCCCACAACCAAATACCCAGTGAGGCCCAACACCTGCAACAGATATAATCTGGACCCCTAATAAAACCGGGCACCTCCTCCTCGTAAAGCAGGTCATAAAGAAAGAGCAGTGACAGGTGTGAATAAGATTTAGATATAGATGTGTGCAATGAAGGGTTTATGGCATGCTGCACCTGGGCCCCTAATCTCGATCGGCCACTGGGAACTAAAACTGGCCGAACAGGTTCTGGCTCTGGACAGTGGAGTCAGCTTGCCCAGGTCACTGAAAGTGTACGTGTCCCCTAAGGCGCGTTTTGGCTTGAGACATTGCCTTATGTGAGGGCAACCACAAAATGGCTGCCGTACACAAAATGGAACCCGAGGGTTCACAAGGGAATCGTTAATATTAGAGTGATCCCGTCACTCGAATATGACGCAAATACTCAGATATAGCATACCTGTCATTACCGGTCTGCTGATACCAAAATCGTCATGTTACAATGATGTTAATGACACAGGTCCAGAATTTTCAGTACCACAGACCCTCCTTTTGCCCTTACATAGGCAATTTACTTACACTCATGCTAATCTGAGTCTAGGTCTATGTTCATGAATTCATTGAGATGTTGCTGTAGCATCATCCTATTACTTAGCTCGTCCCTTGATACAGGTTTCCTTACACATGATGTAACACATAGGCCGCATATGGCAGGAACACACTGTATGCACAGACAAAACAGGAAAAGGATGGCTAGAAGTATCCCAATGACCATCAGAACTTTCCATCCCCAGGTGGATAACAGTTCCCAGAACCATCCCATCAACGACCAGTCTCCTTCATCTATATGGATGGATTCAGAGATCCTATGTAGTTTGGAGATGGCCTGGTACACTGTTGGAGCGTTATCTGGAATGAAAATGCAACAACTGGATTGGATCACTCTACATACCCCACCACGGTCTGCAAGTATGATGTCTAACGCGACCCTGTTCTGCAGGGTCATAAGGCGGTCCGACTGGAGCTCAGCAGTCAAATTATTAAGGGCACCGACAGTTTCGACTATGGTGGATTCAACCACTCGCGTCAATTGCCTCACATTCCTGTTGTTAGCCATAGGTCCCCAGAACGGCAGAAAACCCCTAAAGAAGTCTCCCGCTTCTTGTCCTGCAGTGTCTTCCTTGCTGAAGACACCCCTAATTCTTCTTATCTTATGGTAATCTGCCGCAGCTGTGTAGGTGGGAGGCAACAGGAATGAAACGAAGCATGTGCCCGAGAAGTCAGGGGGCAACCACGTGTAGGCCCTATCATGGCAGATAAAGTAGGTACCCCTAGCTGCTAAGAACAAAGGGGAAGTCTGAGACGCAAAAATATACGTTTCAGTGCAGATACTCTTCTCTAACTGAGCTCTTGGATTCTTGCCATTACCTTGCAGACATAGATGACCCTGATGGGGTACAATCCAAATTGGAGCGGATCTTTTTGCTTGCTGGTTCTCGCTCAGACTCGCTCCATATCCAGTCACGTTCCATCCAATATACGCTAGTGTCTCATCTTCCGGGATAGTTTCGTAGGAACTAGTTCCCCTTATCATGTCGACTATCCCCTTAACTAGAGCACTATTCTTTGGGTTGTCTTTGACGGAACGTAGGGGGTGGATTTCGCGAGCATAGATGAACATCGTTCGGTATGCCCACACAGAACCATTGTAGCTGAATGGCAGCACTAGGTAGGGAATACCTTTCTCAGTAGTATGAGGCATAAGGCCACACACCCAACAGTTGGTTCTGTTCACTACTAGCTGGTGTTGGTGTAAGAGCTGAACAAAGGAGTTGTTCATAAACTCTAATCTTCTAACGGACTCGTGTTCAGGTAGAGGGTGAAAAGAATGTGAGGAGATAGTAGAGGAAGGCATGGGCTGTACAGTGGGTGCAGATGTCACTTGAAAAGAGAATATGATATACCCCACTAAAGACATCATTAGACTAAGTAAAATACAAAGACACATAATTAGAAAACATTTTCTGCTCATGGTTGCACATATTTTCCTCTTGAAACTTATTCTTTCAACAGGTCTCTCCATCTGAAAAGGCTCCATCCTCTAACGTGCTGCTCGCGGCGGTTGGTTTTCTTCACTTGAGAGTGTTTCTGAATGTCCCAGGGAACGCCCTAGAGCAAACCAGACCCGTAGACCTTGTGTCCGCAGGCTACACACTCAAGTCTTTTCACCACGACCCTACAGCTGAACCCGGATGGTGGTTCAAAAACAGGTTTTCGGATGGGAGGACCAAAATTTCATTTTATTTGTCCATGACTCTCGGTCGCAAGTTATAACGGCTTTTTCCAGGCAATGTCTGGTCGCAAAACAAAAGTTCAGGCTCAGTAGTGTCCAATCGAAGTGGTGATGGTATTGCTCTTTGGAGAAGATCGTCACTTTCTCGCTCAGAATTTGTCCCTGTGACGCGTGCGTCACTAAAAGGCAGAAAACGAGGCACTGTTTCAGTTTCCGAGTCAGCAATTCCCTCCTGGACCCACCGGTCATATGGTAGAGGCAAAGGGACCCTCTTACAGTGTACGCCGTGGATCCAGTTTTTCTTCCCTTGTACTCGCACTGCAGATCTTGTGGACAAAATCACCAAATAGGGGCCAATCCAGCGGGGCTGATCGTTCTTTGTCCGCTGAAAGTTCTTGATTAACACCCACGATCCGGGATTGATTGCATGCCCTGGATCTTTAGAAGCCTGAGGCAGTGTATTATGAACCTGTTGGTGTAAAACACGCAATTTAGCCGTCAAATCATGCAAGTAATCAAGCAGTACAGGGTGTTCAATCTCGCTGAATTTCGTTGGCCTCGGCACTCCCCATATGTTAGCCGGGCGACCAAACACTATCTCATGAGGACTAAGTCCTACTCGGGAATGTACGGTCATCCTAGTTGACAACAGTGCTAATGGCAACGCATCAGGCCATTTAAGGCCAGAGCTTGCTTGTATCTTGGCCAGTTTTAGTTTAAGAGTGCCATTATAGCACTCAACTAATCCAGCTGATTGGGGATGATTTGCAGCGTGAAATTTCTGCCGGATTCCTAAACCTTCACACACTCGTTTCATCACTTGACCCACAAATTCACCCCCATTATCACTCCACACCATTCTCGGCAAACCAAACCTAGGGAAGAACTCTTTGAGAAGGGCTTTCGCTGTGGACAAGGCAGTATTATCTTTCAGAGGATATGCCTCTACCCATCTTGAAAAGGCACAAACAACAACGAGTACGTATTTCAAATTGTTGCACCTCTCCATGTGGATGAAATCTAGCTGCAAAACCTCGAACGGATACGTTGGAGGCGCAAAATGACCAGCTGGAGTTGGGGTTCCCTTACCAGGATTGTATTTCAAACAAACCATACAATTTTTGACCACATTCTCTGCACATTTGGGAATTCCAGCATTTTGCCACACTGGAGCCAATAACTTACAGATTCCTTTCACACTGATGTGGGCCATCCCATGTGCCATTGTAACCACTGCAAGCACATATGTATCGGGTAACAACCATCGCTGATGCTCTGACAATTCAACCCAACAACCATTTGCATCCAATTTACCCGTACTCTCTCTCCACGTACTTAATTCCTTCTCCGTAGCTTCAGCTTGGATGGACTTCACACTCTCTATCGTATCTTCACACATTCCAACGTCACCAATCCATCTTGCAGGGCCCGCAACATACATTCGACTCATCACATCTCTTGCTGTTTCTTTCGCAACTTCATCAGCAAACATATTACCGCGACCAACGTCGTTAGTGACCTTCTTATGTGCACTGCATTTCACAATCGCGACTTGCAATGGCAAAGTAAGTGACTCCAGGAGCTCATTCACCAATTGACCATGCTGTATTTTCGTACCGTGAGACGTGAGGAACCCACGTTCCTTCCACAAGCGTCCAAAACTATGGGCCACACCAAACGCATACTGGCTATCGGTATATATGGTCACTTTCATTCCTTTTGATAATACACACGCTCTCATAAGTGCAGTCAACTCTGCTGCTTGAGCTGAATTATGTGGGATACGTGCAGTTTCAACAATCGTATGTAAAGTCGTGACAGCATATGCCGCAGTCGTATCACCATTCGGAAGCTTGAAGCATGACCCATCCACCCATAAGGTACCATCACACTTTACAAGAGGAGTGTCCCTAAGATCTACTCTCCCTTTCGTTTCTTCTTCTGTCCTAAGAAAGCAATCATGCTGTTCCGGAACATCTGTCTTTGTTATAATTGGCAACAATGTAGCTGGGTTCAGCGTGTTGCATTTTCTTATGTGCACATGGCTCGCTAAAAGTGTCAACTCGTAACCTGACAATCGAGCACTAGTTAAGTGCTGTGTCTTGGTCCTGTTTAACAAAATATCCACTGCATGTGGGACCATCACGACCAGCGTATTATTCATCACCAAACCAGCAGACTGTCGAATAGAAACAGCTGCTGCCGCTGTGGCTCTCAAACAACTCGGCAACGCTCTAGCTACCGGGTCCAAAATCGACGAGAAATATGCACATGGACGTTGCTTGTCCCCAAAAGACTGTGTTAACACTGATAATGCACATCCTTCTCTCTCATGGACATACAGCGTAAAGGGCTTGCTGTAGTCGGGGGTACCCAACACAGGAGCCGAACACAATGCATCACGCAATTCGGAAAAACTTTTCTGACAATCTTCGGACCAAGGAAGGGGATTCGGCGTGTCTTTATAGGTCAATGCTACCAAAGGTTTAGCCATCAATGAAAAATTCGGTATCCATTGTCTGCAATAGGATGTAATACCTAAGAAAGCACGCACTTCTCTCTGTGTCATTGGCACACTTAATTTTGCAATTGCCTGAATTCTTTCTGGGGTCAATCTTCTTCCCTCTTTCGATAAGAGGTGACCTAAATAGGTCACTTCTTGTCGACAATACTGTAACTTGGAAAGAGACACTTTGTGGTGTAAATCAGACAAATGACGCAACAATGACAAAGTGGCTTCTTTACAAATCTCCTTAGTATCTGCAGCAACTAACAAATCATCGACGTACTGTAGAAGGGTAGCGCCATCAGGTAACACAAGAGTGTCAAGCTGAGACTTCAGAGCCTGACTATAGATAGAAGGACTTTCACAAAAACCTTGAGGAGCTCTCTGAAATCGGAAGCTTCGGCCTCCTAAACAGAATCCAAAAATATCCCTGCTCTCTACGGCAATAGGGATGCTGAAGAAAGCATTCTTCAAGTCAATCACCGAGAACCAAGTGGCTGAGGCTGGAATCATTGTCAGTAAAGCAGTGATATCGGGAACGACTGGAAACTGTGGCACAACTATCTTGTTTACCTCTCTAAGATCAATCACAAACCTGTAAACAGGTGGCTGAGAAGAGTCAGTACGCTTCAAGACAGGTAAAACAGGACTATTGCAAACATTACCTCTTGTCTCTTCAATTACATTTTTCTCAATCAAATCATAAATGATCGCTAGCAACGCTTTTTCACCTTCATTAGAGATCTTGTATTGGGGAATGCGCGGCATTTTAACATTGGCTTTCAACGTTACAACATATGGCGGTATTTCCAAAAGACCTACATCATTGGGACCAGTAGCCCAAAGAATATCAGGGAGAAACGACAATTCTGTTGGAAGTTTGTCCTTTGACAAATATATTGGTGAAACCACTGTCTTACCCAATGTGAGTTGTACTCCCGAAGGAGAACAATACAATGTTGCATACAATCTTTTCAGCAGATCCAATCCTAACAAGTTCTCACCACAACCTGTCGTTAGAATAAGTGGTGCTTCGATTTCACAAGGTCCAACAGAAAGAGACATAGGGCTAGAAATCGGGTTCCTAACCGGGGCGCCAGAAAAACCTACTGAAACATTAGTTTCGCCAGACAAAGGTGCGCCAGGGAATTTAGAGTGCATAATAGAACTCTTTGTAGCACCAGTATCCAACAGAAAAGGCTCTGACACACCTGATGTAATCACCTCAATATAAGGTCCACTCTGATCTACTGGAACTGAAACAACTCCCTCTCTTTGTCTATGGCTGTCCTAGCAATCATCACCTTCCATACTCTCACCTTCTGCATAGTAGTCATCAGCATAGTACTGAGTCGTCCTACCAGACGCGTTATTCTGCTGATCAAAACTATTCATTGAATTTTGAGGAGGAAATGGGCGCGCGTTCTGGGTGAAATTTCCGCGTCCTCTAGCTCTAGGTGCTTGTGGAACACCTCGACCTCTTGCGCCAGAAATACCATTCATACGCTGCAACAAAATAGGGCAATTATATTTAAAATGACCTTCTTCCTTACAATATGAACATTGGTTAGGGCCTATCAGAGCACGTTGTTGAGGATACTCAAACCTTTGCGAATTCCTCTGATACTGTTGAGGTTGCTGATAGTCACGCTGATTACTACGAGGCGGATACGCTTGTTGTAAAAGAACCTTTGTTTTTAACTCTTTAGTTTTCTTGTCTGCTCTATCTTTCTCATCTTTATCTCTATTTTCGTAGTATTGTGCAGTAGCCAATATCTGTGCTGAAGAGGAAACGGCCCAAGAACTCTCTGAATCTTTCAATTTTTTACACAATTCGGGAAGCAAATTATGCACAAACTTGTCAACAAACAACCTTTGACCACCTTCTGTACTCATATCCTGACCACTGTGGTCGATAAATGTCTCTTCAAACCTAGTGAAGAAGTCAGATACACTTTCCTCCTTCTTCTGCTTGCATGCAGACAATTTATCCCAATTTACACGCATTGCAGGCATCAAAGTCTTCATGTAAGTAACGATCCTACCAGGGAGGTCTGCTACTAAAGGCTCTGGTTTAGCACCGCCTACTTGTCTGTCATTTGCCGCATTGATATTAATCCATGTGTCCCCTAACTCCGGCGCATGATCCGTGTGACGGATCACTCTCCATAAAGGCTGTGGGACCACATTTCCAAACAACATGTCTATATCAGCTAAATTCATAACACAGGAGTCTGCAGTCTGTGATAATTCCTTATAATAACCTGCAGGGTTTTTACGGGGGTCGGGTAGAGTCTGCTTAAGAGCCAGGACTTCAGTTCGCTTCCATGGAACATGTACCCACACACGTTGAAAATGAGGCTGAATAGGTGGAACAGCATTTAGGTCTCCTTCTTTCCAAACTGGGGGAACTTCTCTCATGGGATACTGTCTGACCTTCCTTTTAACAGAGGGTTCTGGCTCAAACAACAGTCGAGAAATACCCTCACTCCTAAATGATAATAATGTCGCAACTGCTTTCTCAATATCGGAACCCACAATCGTGCCTTTGGAAAACTCAAACCGTACACGACACAACTCAGGCGGATTGGCCTCCATATCACAATCTTTTAATCTTTCAAGAAGAACTTCGCACATTTTGTCAAAAACATATCTCTGTTTCGGTGCTTGCCATTGGTGGAAGACATCCATAACAGACTCTAACTCATATCTTGTAGGGTCAGTGACCCATTTATGCGCCAAATGATCCAATACTCCCTTCTCTCTAGAATCGGGCAATTGGCTACGCAATTGTTTACGCTCTAAAACGGGGGTCGTAGTCGGTGACCCAAAGAAAGGAGACAAAATACTAGTAACAGTGTTTGTCATTCTCTGTCGGACAGAAGGAGAAGTTGACAAATGAACAGGAGGAAAAACAGGAGGAGACAAAGCAAATGCAGAGGCAGTGTCAGAAGGGATAGTGTGGAGGGAAATAGATGCAGGGGGCAAAGTCATAGGAAGTAAAGATGGAACAGGTAGTAAAGGTGGCAGCCCTTGAGGGGGCTGCGCCATAGTAGTAGGTGCCAACTGAAAAACAGCTGGTGGTTGTGGAAGAACCGGAGGTACAACAACTGGGGGTTGTACAACTAAAGGTTGCGGAGGTGCTGTAGCACTCTGCGCATAAGGAGGTGGTGAATTCAACAAATGAGACATTAAAGGATCCTTCTCAAGTTCCTTCACTGTATCTTGCTGAAGAGGTGGCAAAACTGGATAACATTTATCAATTGCCAATTTACGTTGCCTGTGCAGCTGTTCACTCGCTTGTTCCTCTTCATCATCCTTATACTGCATAGCAGCTTGCATTATTGAAATACCCTTTTCTCTTTTATTCTTCTTTACTAATTTAATTTCTTTCTGTTTGGCTTCTTTTCGCCATAGGCGGAAAGAGTCAAACATCGCCGGCCGGGCTTTCTTCTTAAAAAGTCTAACCTCTAAATTATCCAGAATTTCGGTGTCAAAACTACCATATTGGGGCCACTTTAGGACACCATCTTTCCTTGTGTACCTAACCCATACGTTATTATACGTGATAGGGCCCACTCCATGCTTCACGTAGAGCTCATAGGTTGGAGTTCCAATTGGAGGAACCGGACACGAGTCCTCCAATCGGGAATCCCTATTACAACCAAGACAAAACAAATTTCCAAGTCTGCTAAGACCAGGCATCTTCGCTCACTAGTCTAGCTTCAAACTTCAAAGGATTATCGAATACGACAGTCTCGTGAATACACGAGTCCTTCGGCTTTGGTACTTGCAAGTTCCAAATCAAAAGATCCTAACAAATCAAAGATCCCATGGGATACCCAAAACTAAGAACCAAGACTAAGGACTGGGAGACGCTCCACTTATACTTAACTGAGGTATCGATGACGTCACCAGAAGACTCGTCTATTGTCTCGCTCTACAAATCATAAAAGGGTCCAAGACAGGGCGATAGTCAGGGCAGCAGTCCTTCGTAGCCGTCGGGACGCGGGGAACCTCGCAGCAAAGACTTTCGGACCACGAACGACATACAGGGGTCGATGAAGTGGTTGGCCTTCCTCCAGAATTTTACACGAAGCTCCTCACGACCTCTGGCTTGGACCGGTACCGCTGAAATCGCCCCACGTTGGGCGCCAATTGAAGTACTGGGTTTTATTGGACCCAGCGGTGCCAGGGAACACACCCAATGACCTCGAGTTCTTCCTGTCTCAGACTACAGAAACACAGAGTCTTCTTGGTGGCTTCAAAGATCAATTTATTGGCTGCAGCCAGCAACAGGTATCCTAGAAGTACAACACGGTGTATGTTCTCAGGAGACTGCTCTTTTTCATGGAAACCAGCTATCTCTTTTATACAGAATATTATGCTTTAGGCAAACATTCCTTATTTTTACAGTGGGTCATTCACATATTTCTTACAACAAAACAAAGACAGATTCATGATGACAAGCCCATTTTCAGTTTGTCCAGCCCACAACCAAATACCCAGTGAGGCCCAACACCTGCAACAGATATAATCTGGACCCCTAATAAAACCGGGCACCTCCTCCTCGTAAAGCAGGTCATAAAGAAAGAGCAGTGACAGGTGTGAATAAGATTTAGATATAGATGTGTGCAATGAAGGGTTTATGGCATGCTGCACCTGGGCCCCTAATCTCGATCGGCCACTGGGAACTAAAACTGGCCGAACAGGTTCTGGCTCTGGACAGTGGAGTCAGCTTGCCCAGGTCACTGAAAGTGTACGTGTCCCCTAAGGCGCGTTTTGGCTTGAGACATTGCCTTATGTGAGGGCAACCACAAAATGGCTGCCGTACACAAAATGGAACCCGAGGGTTCACAAGGGAATCGTTAATATTAGAGTGATCCCGTCACTCGAATATGACGCAAATACTCAGATATAGCATACCTGTCATTACCGGTCTGCTGATACCAAAATCGTCATGTTACAATGATGTTAATGACACAGGTCCAGAATTTTCAGTACCACACGTTGTTAGAGTAACAGAGGTAAGCAGGACCAATTATTTGCACTTCAGCTATATAATTTACCTCCTTTTGTTGTCACCTTGTGTGCCATCGGCAGAAATCCATATTGAAATGCTCTGTGACTCCTTTGGCCCTTTGCAATATTGAAGGAATTATTCTAGCACAGTTTTGTATGGAAAATATAGCTCTTAAGTTGTCTGACAGGAGCATGTGTGTCTGTTGGAAGATGGTTGTTTATTCATCGGTGCTACTTTCTTAATCCCCCATTGCACCAGTCGCTTAATTTGTCCATCAATTGACTGAGCAGTGATCTTATTTTGATGATATTACCTATAGTCAAGGTATCTCCTGTTCTGCGTGAATTGTATTCGGGGTATTGAGTTAATTTCTTTTTGTCATCCTTTTGTGATTGTTGGCTATTGTACTCTTGCATGGCAGTACTTGCGTCTTGTTTCAGTAGAGTTGGAGGCAACCCATCTTCATCCTCTTTTACCCAATGCCAAGTTTTCCTCCTAAATATTGACTCCTGTATCCGGCTTAGCCCCATCTCTCTTTAGAGGAGTGGCTGGCTATTCTCTGTGACCAACTATTATCTACACTGCTTCTGGGCACTTGGATTTACCCACATCACTGCTGGTTTTAGAGCTATACCGAGTTGTTAGCTTTAGGTCAGTTTGTATATCAACTGTGTTGCAAGGACTTTCCTAATGACATTTGTCCACCTTTGTGGATCACAATTCCACTGTACTTAGCTCCTTTATGCCTAATAATTTTCAATTTAAATTCATGGTTTTGGTACTCACGATCGAGTTCTCGGTGTTATCTCTGGTTGTCACAAGGGGTGCTTCTTTGAATTAGTTCAATGATTTTTTAGCTGATGGTTTGAAGTACCCTATATTGTTGTCATAAGCGCATACATGGTTCCTTTCGGTGAAAGCTGGTTTTCCTATGTTTGAGTCAACGCTCTCGCTTTTATAGTCCTCATGGGCCCATCAATAATAGCAAAACACAAAATAGGCCACGGGTTCGGAAAAAAGGAGAGGTCAAAAGTGCAACCGAGTCTGCTCAACCAAATGTTGGGGGAATCCCTTTAAAGGACGGTTCCCCTCACACACCAAAAGGTGTCATGCTTCATCATAGGGGTGCCTCCTCGCGTGAGAGACCTAGGGGCATATTAACAAGGCGGCGTTAATGAATTATCGCCGCTTTAGCGTCCGTTTTCGGACGAAAAGCGGCGATAATTTTATCGCCGAATTAACAAGGACACGCTAGCGCGTGATTCCTGACTTAGCGTCCGTTTTCTGCACGCCTCCCATCACATCGCTAATGAGATGCAAAGGGGCGTGCCTGTGAAAACAACAGGGGAAATATCGCTAACCCAGGTATCGCCATATTAGCAACGTGGGTTAGCGATATTTTAAATTGCGTTAAGTATGCCTTAACGCAGGAATTTAACGTCTGCTAAATTCCTGACTAAGGCATACCTAACATGGGGGTGGATTGTGTGGCTAAGACCACAGGCCCTATCGCCAAGTATATCGCCGTTTTCCATGGGACATCGCTGGAAAACCAGCGATGTTCCATAGAAAACATCGCTATCACTGGAAAATTATCGCCTTTGCGCTAAGCGTTGTTAATACAGCGCTAGCATGGCGATAATTTCCAGCGATAGCCGGCGATAGGATTCCTCACGCTAAGCACGGCCAGCGATAATTATCGCTGGCCGTTGTTAATATGCCCCCTAGTCTCTGCGCAGGCTACAACCCCCTCGCTACGAGGGAGGAGCTCAGGGATGTTTTGGTATGGGTAAGGCAGGTGTACTAAAACCCTATGTGAGCTAGGTGTGGTGAGTGAAGTGCAGTGCTAGTGTGTAAGTGATTAAAACTGGCTACAGGGTTAGCTATGTAACAACTTTAATCGACTACCCTGTGTCAGGATTAAAAAATAGCTGGTAATGCAGTTGCCATCATTAGAGGCAGCTGTGTTAGTGCATGACCAACATGTTTCGGCCTGAGGACCTATTCGAGTGTCACGGCCTTCTTCAGGGTCGGATATTCAGCTACTGCAATAAAGTGAGAAAAAGTGAGAAAATACAAGCACATGTGAAAATAAATGTGCGGTATTAATGGTGTTGTACACTGAACCAGTGGTCCTGCTGTTCAGTATGTACACCGTGAAACCTGTGGTGAGACAAAAGACAACATGTAATATTTACATACGCGATAATTTGTGGTAAATGCATACAGGTTTGGTAGACTAAAGATGCAGTAAATCCTCTCATGCAACACAACACTGGACAACATTTAACTTTAGGTAGATGTGTGACATATTAGGATGCGTGACTCACCATCTTTGGTTACAGAATTCACTGCATCTGTCCTGGCATATTAGTCAAATGGTACGTGCGCCAAACCTATCAAAAAAGGTTTGTGGCGTGTTAAAACAGAGAGACTAATAGAATTAAGAGAACGCGATGAAGGAGAGACTGCAGGAGAGGCTGCAGGTTTAGCTGAGTTCGCTTCAGGCTCGGAGCGCTAGGAGAAGGGAGAGTATGTTTACTTGAAAGGTTGGTTAGTATCTAGTGGAAAAGCCGTCTTGTGTGTACCGGCAGGCGCCGTAAAAACGTGGATACTCAGATGACCAGAGAGGTGATGTTGTTCGAGTGTCCACGACGGCACCCCAATGGTTGGTGGGCACACAACGCATACCGCGCTGGTGGATGTGGTGCGCCCATCTCGCTAGAGAAGACTCCCGAGTATAGGAGGTGTTGCCGCGGGTGTGGTTTGAAAGTGGGCGCCGGTGGGGAGGGGATGATGTGTTGGACATCCCCTAGGTAGAGGCCATTTCAGGTGACCCGTGTGGGCAGAAAAGATGGAGAGGCCTGTCCAATGGGAGAGGTAGAGGCAGTGGGGTGGCACGAAAAACCGGGAGCAGGCAAGAGCCCGTCCGGTATGGAAATGCGCGATAGCGGGGCAGCCGGGTGGCGGGCATGACCATAAATTGGAGACCGGTGTAAGACACCCGGGGTGGCCGACCCTGCCTGGTGAAAGCGGAATATACATGGCATGTGACACCGAAAGCAGGCTAGGAGCCCATTCGGTATGGGACAAAGTTCTAGCACGGCAATCATCTAAGAAGCCTATTATGCTGCACAGGTAACTGAGGCTAAATTAAGGTACTTACCTCTCGATTGCGGCATCAATGACGGAAGGCGCGCGTCCAAGGGACAGGAGATCGAAGCCCTGGGACCGCTGAGATTTTATGGTGCAGGTCAAAGGCAAAGCAGGTGTGGTGATTTGCTGACGGCAACCGGAAGTCCGCCGGAAGTGGAGGACTTATGGGAGTTGTAGTGCGTGAGTCACCCATGCAGGGGCGTTACATCGTGCACGAATTGGGTAGGCATATATGATGCTCATCAGAGCTCACGAAGGGCCTGATGAAGTGACGGGAGGATGTGGGAAAAGACGCAATGGCAAATGCACGCCCCCAAATGCGGGCGAGCCGGCAGGAAAGGAGACAAAAAGGGGAAAAAGGGGGGGGGCGGGCAGACAGGCCGGCCCACAGGAATGAATTACGGCCCGATGGGTGGGTCAAGTAACTGAAGGCAATTGCGTGACTCATCGTGTAAGAATAATATCACCACAGCGTTACATGTTAGTGGTGGGGGCGTTGAAAGAGGAGGCTAGCCAAGCGTAGGCTGGCACCCAAGTGGGAGACAGATGGAACACATGACAAGCTGAACCCGGCAGATGCCAGTGTAGAACGTGTCAGAAGACCGCTGGCTCTAACGGACTGGGTCGGATGGGCTGTTCTCCGGGGTGAGTGGGAGGAGCCAGCTCCCTGGGGCCATATGGAAAGCGAGGTGGTATGCACCCAGTGGTTTATGTCGCTCAGGAGAGTGCCAACCAGGGGATGTCATCGTTTAAACCCATATTAGAGGTGCCCAATCGAAAGACCCATCTCTGCTCGAGTCTGAGAAGTTTGGTTGTCAGGCCTGGAGTTGCAGAACTGAGATTGGGTTTGTCGAGGACTGTCCAACTAAGAGAGTCTGCCCCATGCTGCATGTCAAAAAAGTGTTTTGTAAGTTTTGTCAGTTGTTTAGCACATCTAATCGTGCTTTTGTGTTCAAGTATTCGAGTGCGGACCTTCCTGGTGGTCATGCCCACGTACCTCAAACCACACGGGCATGTGATGAGGGAGACAACACGTTCACTGTTACAGTTTGTGTGGTGTTGCAAGACCCAGGGTCTGGTTGTGCCTATGTCTATGGTCTTGGTAAATTTGTTTGGGCACAGGCTGCACAAGACCCACATGGGTAATGGCCCTGGACATTCGGTAAGTTCCAGAGGGTATTTTGTCTATGTGCAGCTGTAGGTGGAGGTCTAGTGTGTATTAGACTGTCTCTCAGACTCCGGCCCCTTTTGAAAGCAAATAAGGGTTTTTCAAGGGACAGCTGGCCCTTGTTTAGAATGTTCCAGTTGCGCAATATTGACATCTTGACCAAGTTTGAGAGGGAGCTGTAGGTGTTGACGCAAACCAGTTTGGATGGTGCTTGTTTGGCTCTTGGATGTTCTAACAGAGCCTCTCGGTTGTTGTTGAGGGCACGCTTCGCTGATTTTTTCACTAAGGTGGCTGGGTAATGTCTGTCTAGTAAGTTGCTCTTCAGTCGTGAAGCGTGTTCTATGTATTTTTCTGTGCTGGAGCAGTTCCGTCTGAGCCGCAGGAACTGTCCGAATGGTAAATTATCACGCAACGATTTGGGGTGGTGGCTTTCATATTGGAGCAGGGCGTTGCGGGCCATAGGTTCAGGAATGCTAGTCTGTCCTTGCTGAATTCGCATATGAAACGAAGGTGATCATTTCTAGTATTCAGCCAACTGTGGAAGGACTTGATCATGACGTCATCTCCTCGCCAAATCACGAGGATATCGTCAATGTATCTCTTCCAGAGGACTATGTGTGTGAGGTATGGATTGTCTCTTCCTAGGACAACACCTTCTGCGAACACATGCAGGTTCAGCTAGACTGGGGGCGAAGGTGCTGCCCATGGATGTCCCTGACACCTGGAGGTAGAGTTGTGTTTCGAATTGAAAGAAGTTTTCTTTCATCGCCATTGTTGCACACCTTATGATGAAGGAGATTGGTGTGATGGTATCGGGTGGTTGTGCTGTCAACAATTGTTCTATTGTGGTCAAAGTTTGATCCTGTGGGATACAGGTATATAGTGATTCCACATCAAAAGACACAAGGTAATCTGTGTTAGGATCAAATTTGATTCCATCGAGTAGGCGAAGTACATCAGTCGTGTCCTGCAAGTAAGTAGGCATCAAGTTTTCCTCCTAAATATTGACTCCTGTATCCGGCTTAGCCCCATCTCTCTTTAGAGGAGTGGCTGGCTATTCTCTGTGACCAACTATTATGTACACTGCTTCTGGGCACTTGGATTTACCCACGTCACTGCTGGTTTTAGAGCTATACCGAGCTGTTAGCTTTAGGTCAGTTTGTACATCAACTGTGTTACAAGGACTTTCCTAATGACATTTGTCCACCTTTGTGGATCACAATTCCACTGTACTTAGCTCCTTTATGCCTAATAATTTTCAATTTAAATTCATGGTTTTGGTACTCACGATCGAGTTCTCGGTGTTATCTCTGGTTGTCACAAGGGGTGCTTCTTTGAATTAGTTCAATGATTTTTTAGCTGATGGTTTGAAGTACCCCATATTGTTGTCATAGGCGCATACATGGTTCCTTTCGGTGGAAGCTGGTTTTCCTATGTTTGAGTCAACGCTCTCTCTTTTATAGTCCTCATGGACCCTTCAATAATACTACTGCTGGTGGGCTTGAGCTGTTCTTCTTGCGGTGGGACCTTATTTGTAATATTTGTTATCTTCAATCTTCAAAGATGGGATTTGGAGATTGATTTGGAAAGATGGATTCGTCATTTGTCATAACACCTGTTTGTGTTTTTTTATTACAGATTTGAGGGAAGCATTGGTTTCAAAAGCCTGCTATAAATCCACCATTATTACAAGATTTTGTTGGGCGGTCTCTCTGGTAGTAGGATCTGTTTTTTTTGCTTTCTTAATTTGAGAAGACAATTTTTCTGGTAACACCAGAAATGTTTGCTTCCCCCCGCCCCCAGCTCTTATGACTTTTTGTATATGGCCCATTGATCATTTCCACCTCCCTTTTAAATCTTGTATGATGAATTGTATTATTTCTTGTAGACATGACAGCTTCTCTATAACTGGGAAGCAAGCACAATGTTCTTCATTTTTTCTGGAATCCTTACAATCGCAGTTAATAAAATGGTTAAGACTGTCTAATTTCATATTTATGGCCATGGCATAGGTTGCTAGTGTCTGCAGCAATAAGATCTGAGTTTATAGTTTATTCATATCAATTTGTGCTGCTTACCCTATTGAGGTCAGGGCCTTATCCATTGCTGCCCGCCATGTGGGCTGGCGTTAGACCTGACAGCCCTAGGATGGGCTATCCCCCAACTTTTTGCCTTCCTTTGCGACTGATCCAGCATGGCTAATATAAATTCTTCTCCTTTGGACATAACATCCAGGTAAAGATCATTCACTAACAACTATACAATATGACGGTGGGGCCCATAACACCGCATAATCATACACACTCTCGATTATTCCCTGGGTCACATCCACTTTCACCAAGGAGAAGGATTAAATTGCTGGAGGAACAGAATACCTTGTTAAAGTTAACAGGATATTACCTTAAGCATCATACATAATCAGTTTAATCCTGTCGGTTCTAAAACATCAAGGTATTCCGCTCTTTGGTCGATGGACCAACTAGTAGAATAAGTTGATCGTGATTAAGACCAGCTCAATCACATTTAAAACCTGTTAATCATTACACTTAATATTGAGCTAAAGAACCACAGGCTTGTTGATTTAATTAGAATAAAGTCTTTATCTATTTTCTTAAATGCATGAGTGAGATT
This sequence comes from Calotriton arnoldi, assembly GCA_963921515.1. Classification (NCBI taxonomy): domain Eukaryota; kingdom Metazoa; phylum Chordata; class Amphibia; order Caudata; family Salamandridae; genus Calotriton; species Calotriton arnoldi. The sequence goes on along the minus strand of CAWUFW010011494.1, from coordinate 288,118 downwards.
CAAGTTTATTAATCATTTAATACATTTCAATAGCATATGAGAAATAAGTTTTAGAAAGACTTTTAGGCATTCCCCTCTCAGATGGAGAATGAAAAGTTCACCAAAGCAGATAAATTGTAGATCACAGCATGTAACTCCCAAAACTGACTGTCTGTCCCGCTAAAGGCCTCCTCGACGGACCTCCCATACAGGTTTCCCGCATCGTTCTCGTTCCTTTTCCCAGTCAAGTTTAAAGTCCAAATGAATATTTCTATAAAGAAAATGGCCTATAGGAAATAGCAGCAGCTTCTTCAGCATCAACGTTCAGTGCTCAAAAATTATGCAGGAATAGTGCTCCTCCTACTTAAGAGTAGGTCCTCTTATACCCTACTACTAGCTTACTAAACAAAAAGTTGCAATCTTTGGGGGCGAGAATCACGCTAATTGGCCATTGGAGGGGTGGCAAGAATCACCTCATTGCCCTCCTTGTTCTAACCGGTTCTAAAATTGTTTATGGATCATACTTTCACACGACCTTTGGGTAATAGCAGTCAGATTGACAGTTCGTTAAATGTTTCACTTTTGTTGGTCACTTTTTAAGCAATCCATTGTTAATTTATTTGGGTTCAGCTTTCATTTTCACGGATGTGTGCTGAGTCTTTCTTGGCATTCTCCTCAATTCAGGTCATCCTGATCTTGACTCTTCTCACTCTGGGCTCGAACTGTACCCACGTGGTTTAGTTCTGCGGCTTTCTTCCGCTTAGAGGCCATCTTTGCGTCTGCGCATTGACCTCATCTGTCTCGGCCGCCATTTTCGCAGCACGGCCTAGCAGGCCTGAACGAACTATCATGAAAACAAACACAATCATAATTAAAATAAAGAAAATAAGCCTTTCTGTATCCCACCCGTCATTCTAAGTACCCAAGTTAGGTGTTACCTATCAGAAGCGACATTTAAAGCCATGTTTACTTACCATCCGCATTCTTTTGCCACAATGCAATTTTACTACATACCACAAATCATGCGATTTTGCTCTAATTAGTACGCAAATCACTATATTAAACTTATTTCACTTTACAATTGTAAATAAGTTAAATTTGCACATAAATAGCGATTACCATTTGTGTAAATGTTTACCAAGGGTGTAAATTGTTGATTAATCCATCAAACAATTAGTAACATTAATTTATTAGTGTTATTTTAAGGGGTTCCAAAATTATTTCATTTACCTTGCTCCATCAACTCCCCCCTTTGGTGATTTTTAATATCACCACAAAAACCCATGTTACACAATTTTCAGATAGAATGTTTCTTGTCCACTTGCTTTTGTTAGTTCACACGTCAGTGTCCCTTTCATCTTGTCTTTTTGTTCTTTCATACATGTTTTCTTTTAGTTCTTCAAGTTCTATTTCTCCCAATTCTCGTTCTCTTTCTTTATTTATCTTATTTTCTCTTTTTATTTTATTTTGTCTTTTTCTCCTTTTAATACATACATAAACTAATTTCACTAATAATACTACTAATATTACTACTGTTGCTGATATTAAAACTTTCCCTATAATAGAACCACCTATTTCAGTGAACCATTTTTGTATTGAGGAAAAACTCTTACCACGTTTCTCCCAGGCACCTTCAACCTCCAGTGGAGCAAGTTCTTTGTGCAAATTAGTAATATTCTTTATATACTTCTGCATATTTTTACTTTTATCTGGAATGTAAGTGCAACAATGTTGGACTTTCAGCATTCCACAGACTCCACCCTCTTTTGCCAAAAGAATGTCACGGGCAAGTCGATTTTGCATCACCATAGCTCTCATGGCAACCATCTCGGTATTTACCATCAAGAACCCTCCAGCAGTATTAGTTGATAAACGATCTACTACTGTGGACAGTTTCCGAATTTTAAATGCATTCAAAGATATACCCACTGCTGGTATCAATGCTCCAAAAATGTCACCAACTATTTCTGAAAAACTTTCCCTTTTCCTACGTGTTAATGTTTCACCCATTTCGTGTGTTCCTTTCTCTCCTCTCTCCACATGAAAAATCTTTGGAAAGACCAGGCCTAAATAGCACGACCCATACCAATGATCCGGCAACCTGTAATAAGCTCTATTTCCGCAAATATAATAGATCCCTGGAAATATTGGATCTTTTCCTCCTTTGAATCCCCATCCTCCTAAAATTTTCTAAGTGTCTCGGCATTCACTGGAACCCACGAAATAGTTATCATACCTAGTCCTATTTCTACTAATGCACAACTTTCCCTGTTGGGGCCAATCTAAAGTCATAGCTGCATTTGTCTCTCTCTTATCATGATTTTCTTCTTCAAATGCCCAAAGGAGTGTTTTTGTCTCTTCTTCTATTACTTTTCTTTGAAACTTAACTCTTCTGTTTTCTACCATCTCTAAAAATACCTTTTCTTCTTTCTTTAATTCACAGGTAAGATTGTGCCTAACTACATATTCTAATGTTAAATCTTTATTTTCTAGAAAAAATTCACCAAACATTCTTGCTTCTTTCACCTTGTTCAATTCAGGGATTATAGGAACTTTCGCAAAAACCTTATTTATGTCAGTATAATAATATTCTAATCTACCTGTTTTATAAAATAGACTAGCTAAAACACTACATGTTATCCCATACGTCAAAGGAAGGTGATGATAGGTCACACCTTCTGTGACAGACGCAGGTAATTGCATACAAACATAACAATCCCTCACATCCATTGTTTCTACATATTCATATAACAATTTTGTGAAAACGTTCTTAGAAAAATCAGTTATGGATCTATCCTTATGTAACTCAGTACTATCTATTAATGTTGCTGTGTTCTGTGTGTTAGCTTCTTTGTCCTTTTTCGTGTTATTCCCTAATATAGACGTTTCCTCTACAGCTAACCGAATTGGAATTGTGATTGCTAAAATAAGCCAGATAAACATTAATAAACCTGTACAAAAGAAACACATTCTACACCATCTGCGTAAAAACTCACATCTAGATTTTCTATTCTCTGTCTCTACCATTCTGTTCTATTACCTAGCTATATATATATATGTACAGAAAATGTGTCACCACACCTCAGAATGACGTATCAGCCACTCTGCCCTTTCACTTTGTCTCGTTTGGTACTTTCTTCAGTTCTTTTCAGAACTCTTCCTTGTCTCATTCAGGTTTTGATGTCCAGTCCGGGTTTTCTCTTTACCTTTTCAGACTTGTTGCACTTCACTCTCACCCATTGGTTTGCAGCTTTCTTCTGGGCTTTCGTGAGTGTTATCTTCTTCTTTGATGTCAGTCAATGCGATGTATAGCCACTCAGGTGACTTATATTTCAAATTAGGTTTCTTCGCTCTCTTCGTTTTCTGCAATTGTTTTCCGCTTTGTTTTCCTTGTTCCTTTTGACTTGTTATCTCATTTATCTGTTCTGCATTATTTCTATTTAAGTTTATTATTTTGTATCTCAGTCTTTTGACTTCGTGGGGCCAATTGTCTCCTTTTCTTGGCCTTTTTGGTTCACTTTCTTTTTCCTCTCTTTCTGTTCTCCAAGTCCTCTTTCTTGGTCCTAGTCTCTGTTTTCTTTCTTCTTCACTTTCTTCTGATTCTGTTTCAGACCTTACTTCACTTCCTCTTATTTTGAACTTTATGATTTCACCTTCATTGTCTAAATCTGAACTTTCCTGTGTCTTTTCTGTTGGGACACTTGTTTCTATCCCTCCTCGAGTTTCTTCCGGATTCTCGTTGGTCTCTCTGTCTGTTTCTAAACTTCCCTGTTGTTCTTCTATTTGTTGGTCTGTCCCTATTGCTCCTCGGGGTTCTTCCGATTCTTCTTCTATCTCTCTATCTGAATCTAACCCTCCCTCAACTAATTCGACAATCTTTGAAGGAAATCTACCATAAGTTGTGCTTGGCTGATCATAGTCACTGTCTCTTGGTTCAGTTTCTTCGTTTATAATGTCAGTTTTCCATTTATTCTTTTGCTTTTCATCACAATCTGACTGGTCTGTTTCAGATGCTGAACTAGTATCTGATATTTCCAGATGTCGACTTACAGGTCGATCTTCAAGTTCTGGAACTTTTGTTATTTCAAGTTCTTCTTCTGTTGTCAAATTTGTACCTGGGTCTTCCAGATGTCGCCTTACAGGTTGAGCTTCAGGATCTGGAACCCGGCTTGTTTCGAATTCTGCATCAGATGCTGAACTGGTATCAGATATCTCCAGATGTCGACTTACAGGTCGAGCTTCAGGATCTGGGACTCTGATAGTATGGCTGGCATGCACCCAGTTTTTCACTCCAGCACATTTGACAGCAGTTGTTGTCACCAGGATCACTTGACGTGGTTTATCCCAGCGAGGAACCAAACAGTTTCTTCTTCTGTGGACTTTTATGCGGACCCAGTCTCCTGGACTCAAATCATGAGCTGGTTTTCTTTCAAGAGTGGTCGCATCCGGTCCAACCTGATGAAACACAGAATGTACCACATCAGCCAATCCTTTGCAATAATCCAATACGAGATCCTCAGTTATAGTAAGTAGTTTGTTGACAGGTACATGTGCTTGTCTCATTGCTCGTCCCATGATTATTTCGTGGGGACTTAGACCTGTTTTTCTGTCAGGTATGCTTCTGATAGTCATCAGCACCAATGGTAGGGCATCAGGCCATTTGAGTCCTGACGCTTGACACATTTTCCCTAACCTATTCTTTATTGTTCCATTCACTTGTTCTACTACTCCAGAAGCCTCTGGTCTGTAAGCACAGTGTAAGTTCTGTTGAATGTCAAGAGCTTCACATATCAGTTGAATTAGTTCATTTTGAAAATGTGTTCCTCTATCTGTTTCAATCGTTACTGGAAAACCGTATCTTGGAATGAATTCTCTCAGCAGGAGCTTAGCTACAGTAACTCCATCATTCCTTCTTGTCGGATAGGCTTCCACCCAACGAGAAAACAAACAAACGACCACAAGAACATACTTCAGTCTATTGCTTGGGGGCATTTGAATAAAGTCTAGTTGCATTCTAGTAAAGGGACCTCCTTCCCGCCCTATTGTTCCTAGACTCACTACTGTTTTTCTTCCTGGATTTATCTGTTGGCAGGTAAGACATCTTTGGCAAAGACTCTCAGCTATAGCTCTGAATTTTGGATTATACCAGGTTTGTCTGAAAAGTCGGATCATGGCGTCCCTTCCAATATGAGCTTGTCCATGGTACATCCGTGCCATGTTAGAAATCATGCTATCAGGCATAACTGGTCTTTCATCTCTATAAACCCAAACGTCATCTTTCTCCCTCTTTCTGCATCCTGCTTTTATCCAACCATCTTTTTCCTCATCGTTTGCTTCTTCCTGTAATTGTCTTACTTCATCCCATGTTTCCACAATGTTAGTAAACAGCAAGGGACATGAAACATGCTCTCTTTCTCTTCTTCTGTTTAACAAAACCATATTTCTAGCACAATATTGAGCTATTTCGTCGGCATACCTGTTACCCACGGTAATGTAATCCGCCTCATTTTTGTGTGCAGCACACTTCACCACTGCGATCTGTTTAGGCAGCTGTATCGCCTCAAGCAATTTCTTCACAAACTCACCATTTCTAATTGGAGTTCCTCCAAACGTCAAGAAACCTCTCTGAGACCAGATCTGTCCGAAATCGTGGACCACTCCGAAGCCATACTGGCTATCTGTGATCACCGTAATTCGAACATTCTTTCCCAGTTTGCACGCTTGAATCAGAGCAATCAGCTCAGCCACTTGGGCTGAACGTATCCCTCTCAAACAAGATGCTTCCATTATTGCAGCTACTGTACACACAGCATACGCCGCACTCAAAACTCCTTCACTCGTCCTCAGACATGAACCATCCACAAACATCACATAATCTGATTCTTTTAAGGGCTCATCTTTTATATCCGGCCTAGGTTTCGTACAAAATTCAAGCACGTCCAAGCATTTATGATCGACTTCATCTTTGTCTTCTACACTCCCTTCATCTGGCAATGATGTCGAAGGATTCACACTTGTGCATCTGTCAATGGTTACATTGTCTGCACTCAAAATCACCTTCTCATACCTAGTCAGCCGACTATGTGTCATGAATTGAGTTTTGGTTTTTGTCAAAAGAATTTCAACAGAATGTGGAACATATACTCTCAATGGATATCCCATCACTATGCCTTCACTCTGTTCCAGACTTACACAAGTAGCAGCTACTGCTTTCAGACAGCCAGGCAACGCTTTTGCCACTGGGTCTAAAACAGCTGAAAAATATGCAATAGGTCTTTTCATTTTTCCATGTCTTTGCACTAAAACTGAAAGTGCACATCCATCTCTCTCACTACAATACAGCTCAAATTCTTTTTCATAATCAGGCATTCCCAGTGCCGGTGCTTCACACAACCTTGTTTTTAGTTCTTTGAAGGCTTTCATTTCTTCGTCATTCAATTCAAACGGATCCTTAACATCCTTCTTTGTCAATCGCTGTAAAGGTTTTGCAATCAATGAAAATCCACTTATCCACTGTCGACAATACCCAACCATTCAAAGGAACATTCTCACTTCTCTCTGTGTCATTGGAGCTCTCATTCCTCGGATAATCTTTATTCTCTCTGTCGTTACCTTTCGCATCCCCTTCTCAATCTTGTGACCTAGATATTGAACTTCCTGCTGACAAAATTGTAATTTAGACGGAGACATTTTGTGTCCTCCTTCGGCTAAGTGGTTCAGTAAAGCAATTGTGTCAGTAACACATGCTTCTTTGGTTTTTGATGCCACTAACAGGTCATCAATGTACTGAACCATCACAGATTTTTCAGCCATTTTTAAATCTTCCAAGGATTTCTTTAGGATTTGATTAAAGATTGAGGGGCTTTCTGTATACCCTTGAGGAATTCGGCACCATGCCAAAATACGCTCTCCGAACCGGAACGCAAATAATGGCTGGCTATCTGGATGTAATGGAATAGAGAAAAATGCATGGCACAAATCAATGACTGTGTACCATTCTGCATCATGTGGAATCTGATACAGTATTACAGCGGGGTTTGGCACAATTGGACAACAAGGAATAACGATTTTATTGATTTTTCGTAAATCTTGCACTATCCTATATGTACCATTTGGCTTTTTCAGTCCCATTATAGGTGAATTACATGGACTGCTCATTATTTCTTTCAAAATTCCCTGTTCAATCATTTTATTGATTACGGGTGTTATTCCTTCAATAATTTCTGGCGTCAATTTGTACTGTGGAGTATTTGGGTAATTTGTTCCTTCTCTTTCAGTAATTTTCACAGGGTCTACTCCTCTCATTAACCCAATGTCTTCGCCTGTAAAATCCCATACATCAGATCTGACTGTTTCTTTTAACTCAATTGGGATTTTCTCTACATCAAACACAGGAAACATGTCATTCACTCCTGGCTCTAGTTCTGCCATTGTCATTTTATATAGTACATCATCATCTGGTGTCTGAAATGCAATCCCATCCGGGGTACAATAAATGGTGCAATTCATTTTGCAAAGCAGATCGCGTCCTAGTAAGTTTACAGGACTGCAATCACACACCACAAATCGGTGCATTTCTCTGAATGGTCCAACTTTCACCTTTACTAGTTTGGTAAGAGGCGCCTTAATCTGCTGATTTGAAACACCTACAACTTGGATATATTCACCTGAGAGAGGAAGGTTTGGAATTTCCACTGATCTAACAGTAGAACGGGTAGCTCCAGTGTCCACAAGGAATGTAACATTTGCACCATTCACTTCTCCATCCACAAATGGACCTGACTGATACCTCTAGAGTTGCGCCAAGTACACACTCTTCCTCCTCTCCTAGGCACCGTCATAAACTTTCATCCGATTTATTCCCATCCTGTCGCAACCAATACTGCGATATAGCAGCTGCACGCTGCAATTTTGTTACCTGCTCTCCTCCGTAGAATCCTGTCTCCGCACTGTATCTCTGGGGGTTTACACTCTTGGGAAGTGGTGGTTGTGGCACCTGACTCTGTTGAGTAACTCTACAAAAGTGGTATGCAGTTCCTAATGTCAAAAGCAGGAGATAGTGTGTTTTCCTTGGCTCCACATGGAGGTGTGGAGTCACAGAAGTGGGGAGAAGAATCCTCTCCTCTTGGAAAAAGACCCTCACACACCCAGCCAGCTAGGTGTCTTGCTTCATCATTGGGTCTGCTCCTTATCGGGTCGGCGCTGCAATCCCCGATCGGCACCCGAGCTGGGGCCTTCTTGGCGGAGATCTTTATTCCATATGCCGGTGGGTGAGATGCGTGTGAGGGCCCTGGAAATCAGACAATGCACTATTCCATGTGACTTCTCTTGCCACACGTGTCCACTTCCTACTTCCCGGAAGCTTCAAAATTTCCAACTTACATATAACATAATACAATTCGACATGAAGTGTTAGACATGAAATAATCAATAATCAATAACCAATAATCACCAAACTAATCTATAGTAACCATAACTCTGCTACCAAGAAATCTGATCCAGCGTGGCTAATATAAATTCATCTCCTTTGGACATAACATCCAGGTAAAGATCATTCACTAACAACTATACAATATGACGGTGGGGCCCATAACACTGCATAATCATACACACTCTTGATTATTCCCTGGGTCACATCCACTTTCACCAAGGAAAAGGATTAAATTGCTGGAGGAACAGAATACCTTGTTAAAGTTAACAGGATATTACCTTAAGCATCATACATAATCAGTTTAATCCTGTCGGTTCTAAAACATCAAGGTATTCCCCTCTTAGTAGAATAAGTTGATGGTGATTAAGACCAGCTCAATCACATTTAAAACCTGTTAATCATTACACTTAATATTGAGCTAAAGAACCACAGACTCGTTGTTTTAATTAGAATACATTTTTTATCTATTTTCTTAAATGCATGAGTGAGATTCAAGTTTATTAATCATTTAATATATTTCAATAGCATATGAGAAATAAGTTTTAGAAACAATTTTATGCATACCCCTCTCAGATGGAGAATGAAAAGTTCACCAAAGCAGATAAATTGTAGATCACAGCATGGAACTCCCAAAACTGACTGTCTGTCCCGCTAAAGGCATCCTCGACGGACCTCCCATACAGGCTTCCCGCATCGGTCTCGTTCCTTTTCCCAGTCAAGTTTGAAGTCCAAATCAATATGTCTATAAAGAAAATGACCTATAGGAAATAGCAGCAGCTTCTTCAGCATCAACGTTCAGTGCTCAAAAATTATGCAGGAATAGCGCTCCTCTTACTTAAGAGTAGGTCCTCTTATACCCTACTACTAGCTTACTAAACAAAAAGTTGCAATCTTTGGGGGCGAGAATCACGCTAATTGGTCCATTGGAGGGGTGGCAAGAATCGCCTCATTGCCCTCCTTGTTCAAACCGGTTCTAAAATTGTTTATGGATCATACTTTCAAATGACCTTTGGGTAATAGCAGTCAGATTGACAGTTCGCTAAATGTTTCACTTTCGTTGGTCACTTTATAAGCAATCCATTGTTAATTCATTTGGGTTCAGCTTTCATTCTCACGGATGTGTGCTGAGTCTTTCTTGGCATTCTCCTCAATTCAGGTCATCCTGACCTTGACTCTTCTCACTCTGGGCTCGAACTGTACCCACGTGGTTTAGTTCTGCGGCTTTCTTCCGCTTAGAGGCCATCTTTGCGTCTGCGCATTGACCTCATCTGTCTCGGCAGCCATTTTCGCAGCACGGCCTAGCAGGCCTGAACGAACTATCATGAAAACAAACACAATCATAATTAAAATAAAGAAAATAAGCCTTTCTGTTTCCCACCCGTCATTCTAAGTACCCAAGTTAGGTGTTACCTAGCAGAAGCGACATTTAAAGTCATGTTTACTTACCATCCGCATTCTTTTGCCACAATACAATTTTACTACATAGCACAAATCATGCGATTTTGCTCTAATTAGTACGCAAATCACTATATTAATATTATTTCACTTTACAATTGTAAATAAGTTAAATTTGCACATAAATAGCGATTACCATTTGTGTAAATGTTTACTAAGGGTGTAAATTGTTGATTAGTCCATCAAACAATTAGTAACATTAATTTATTAGTGTTATTTTAAGGGGTTCCAAAATTATTTCATTTACCTTGCTCCATCACGACTTTCTATGACCTTGTTTTTGCTGGCCTTAGAACTCTGAGCACTGTACCCCTCCTAACCAGTGCTAAATTGCATGTACTCTGTCCCTAAAACATGGTAATTTTGGTTCATCCCCAATTGGCATATTTAATATACTTTTTAAGTCCCTAGTAAAGTGCACTACATGTGCCCATGGCCTGTAATTTAAATACTCCTGGTGGGCCTGCAGCACAACCCACTTGAGTTGCCCTCTAACCATGGCCAGGCCACCATTGCAGAGCCTGTATGCACAGTTTACACTGGCATTTCGATCTGGCAAGATAAACCTCTGGCCAGGCCCAAACTTTCCCTTTTTATACATATAAGTCACCCCTAAGGTAGGCCCTGGACAACCCAGAGAGCAGGGTGCAATGTATTTACTTTTAAGCTTTACATGCCCTGGTAGTGAAAAACTCTCAAATCCGTTTTTCACAATTGCACGGCTTATCTATCCCATAGGATAACATTGGGATTACCATATTCCATTTTATAAGTGTAATTCCCAATTATGAAGAGATAGACTTTTTAAAGTTTGGTGTCTCTGGAACCACAATTTAAAATTCAAACTTATGGTGAAGTCAGATTTTAAATTGCAATTCTGAAAATATTTTTTTTTAGAAAGTTGCCATTTGGTACCTGCTGCCTATCTCTGATCACATGTCTGGGGTGAGTGACAGTTGGGCTTTGTGTATTCCCCCCTAGTCAGCCACACACAATGGGAGCTTAAGAGCTTAGAGGTGAGTTGATGGGTCATCCTGGCAGGATAGGAGGGAGGAGCTAGACCCAGCCTCACACCTGAATAGGCAGTGTCCTGTCCCCACACCAAGGTTGCATACCCCCTGTAGTGAGTCTGGAGCCAGGGCAGGAAGGGAGGACCTCTGTGCACTTCCAAGGCCTGGCTTTGAAGTCTCCCCACTTTAAAGGCATATCTTAGAATAGGTATTTGACCTCAGACACCAACACTTTTGTACACTTCTGAGCCTGTGGGCACTCTGCCAGGAAGAAGGACTGCTGCACTGCAGAAGGACTGCCACGCTGCTTTGCTGTGATGGCTTGCTGCCCTCCTGCCTGGGTGAGAAGTACTGTACCTGCATCACGTGTTCCCAGACCCCAAAGTGATTCCAAGGGCTAGTTGGCTGGCCTCCTGGTCTGAAGTCTCAGGGACATAAAAGACCTTTAACCAACCTGCTTCTACACCTAGACTCTGCCATCTGTAAGTCTGCCATGCCAAGTGGTGCAGCCCTAGTCCTGGACCCTTGGAAGTTGCACCCTTCCTAGGCTCTAACCTCCATGGCCTGCCCTTCCACAAGACTCTTTGGTCCTACTACATACCCATTGTTCTTATATTGACTTCTTGTTCTTTCACAATTGTATACTCCTATCTGTTTAACTTTTTGCTTTCCTGATATACAGTACTCTGATACCCGAACAGGGCATGTTCGCGCTATATAAAACTCAATAAATAAAATAAATGAGGTGTATCTCCTGCAAAACCAACGCTTCCTCTGCTGAGTGATGCATCCCCAACTGAACAGACGCATCTCATTGGCTGGTTGGCGCATCTTCGAGCAGAACCAACACATCGCCGCTGTGGTATAGATTGGAACCGTCGCAAAAGACCCGCACCACTGTAGCCTCCTGCATCTGGGACTGAGGCATCCCCTTTGGAACTGCCGCTGCACGACGCTCTACCCGGGGCAAGCTCCTCACATCCCTCGTTGACGGCAACATCGACAACGACGACAGATCTCCGCACCGCAGCTACAGCGCTCATCGGAACTGACACATCGTCTCTGCTGCACCTCGCATTCACGACACCGTACTTCGCATCATAAGCCTCGTCGACAGAATCCTCAATGACGATGCACCAGGACCTCGCACCACAGCCTTGCTGCATCTCGAAACCGACAAAATGCCTTGGCTACATGGCACATCTTCGACGCAGATCCACACAATTGTTCCGTAACCAGGATTAACGTAGTTTGGTTCAGAGGGCCTAACAGGGTACCTGCATCTGGCACGCACCGCATCGTGGTCAGCCTGCACTTTTGACTTTGGCCCGGTCCTGCGCGACCAGATACCCCTAATAGGTGCTATTTTTACCTAAAACGTTAAATTCAATATCTCACGTGCTATTTATTGTTTTTTTTTTATTTTGGTCTTGTTTTATTTATTACAGTAAGCTCTATTTTTCTAACCTGGTGTGGAATCTTTTTGTGTGGTGTTTTCACTGTTTTACTTTTGGAAGTGTTGCACAAATACTGTCCACAAGCCTAAAGTTAAGCCTGATTGCTCTGTGCCAAGCTACCAGAGGGTGAGCACATGTTAATTTAGGGTTTGGCCGCTTCTTACCATGACTAGGATTGGGGCTGCTCCTAGCCTAGGGCTCATACCCCAGTCAACCACCAACCCAGTTTCAAACAGAGGGGAATACCCTTTTTCAGCTCATGTGGCTCCTTTGAAATCATTGAGGCTCTTTCATTGCTGAGTTGGAGTTGAATTTGTTAAATCAGCACTTACGTCAACAATTGAGATCTAAATTACATCTATGGATGTCACCCCTGTCTCCACTTGTTGTAACAGAGTGAAAAGGGAGCAAACCATTCTTCCTCCTTTCCCATATCAGATAGTAGGGAACTTCAAACTTCCTCATTGCTCTTCTAACCCCTGATTATCATTCTTTAATATATTTCTGATTTGATCTTGAGAATTTACTGTTGAGTATCTATGATAAATCTGGCAAGACTGTTCACTTAATATTTGACATGCTACTGAAGCCTGAGATGGTCTTCTAGTCTTGGTATTGTTCTTTACTATTAATATTGTCAGGGGTAATGGCACTTTATGCACTTTTTTGCTGATGTTCAGGCAGTTCTTCAAGTCAAGTGAGTCTGTCCTCCTGTAGGTTAGGTGAAGGGATCTCATTGATTTCTTGAAGAGATCCTGGTTCAAGGAATACTCTGAGGACAAATTTTCAGAGGTCAGAAATTGTTGGCAGTAGTGTAGCTAGAGGAACTGTGGTCCTTTCTGGGGATACTAAGTGTTCCCTAGATTCACCCGATGGATTTGAAATACCCCTAAATTCCCCTATCGTTAGAGCTTTCTGTAATAATGATGCTACTGGTTTTTCTGTGTTTTGCTCTTCGAGGTTTTAGACCCAATAAGGCCCATAATAGGCTGTTACTTCTTTGTGTATTTATCCGTGCTTCCGCTTGAAGTAGCAAGGAGCCACAAATTATCATACTTTTCCCTGCTGATCTTATTCAATCTTGTACTGTCTTTCTCTCACTACTGCAATGTCCAATATCTCGTCATTGACTAGCCTAGCCCCTTGGATTTTAAAATACTTTTAATTTCCTCTGAGCCCACATAACTGGCCATACTGAGGCCACCACCTGAGTGCACCCAATCCCCTGGCGGACCCTCCTGCAGCACCTAACCGACTTGCCACTATCTCAACCATCGCAACATCCATACCCCTGAGGACTCACCAGTAATTTTGCCCCTGGTCGAGCACACCAAGGTTAACGGTCACTCATGGGTCGAGGCTGCGGGGGTTGGTGACCGCTGGGGTAACAGCAATCAGGGCTGAACTTGGATTGTGTCACATTTACCCCAGCCACTACTGCGGCATTGGATGTTGGGCTCTTTCCATACTTCCGTGTACAGCGGTTTCTCTCCTGAAGTGGGCATAACTGTGCCTTGGTGTAGGAAGTATGAGTGAGAAGTTCATGGCAGTTTTGGGAGAAAATATAAAAGGTAGTGCCAATGCAATTCAAGCCACACTTTGCATTTGTATGTACTCACTGGAGAGTGTTATTCGAATGGGATGATAGTGTATCACAAAGAAATCTCAGAAATATGAGCCCACGTTTACTAAAGTTAGTGTGGGCGATTGAGTGAAGTAACACAGTTCAACGCTGCACATACAGGGCTCGTCAAGTAAATAGATGCTATCTTCTTACGTTGCATGAGCGCTGCTGCAAACCTTTAGTAAATGTGGGCTCTGGTGTTTTTTTAGTTTTTTTAATGAAAACCTGTAATGACTGGTGAATAAGGATGATGGGTGACAATCTCAACATTATAATCATCATGTAATAGTGACCTAATGACAGGTCAGAGGTAACATAGATACTGAAACACTTCAGTACTGGTATGCCTATAGGGTCGTAGAACTCCTTTATACCCAAAGTCCAGGTCTAAATCTCACATTGGTGGTAACCTCTGCAAATGAGGGGAGGGAAAGATGGGGATCGGGTGGGTTATGGTATAATTGGATGATGTATGATGTAATGGCATGGATGTCAGTGAGGAGAATTAAAAGATGTGAAAAGGAATTTGAAAAGATACAAATAATGAGATAGGATTGTCAGTCCATGTAGGAGAGAGATTGGGGGTATATAGGAGGAAAATGCAAACATCAATGTCCTCGGGAATAGTAAGCAGCCAACCTGTACGATGGGGCATGCCCTGAGAAATATACGTCTTGGTGAGGGGTACAGGCTCGCATTATAGCCCATGTGGCAAAGTGGATTAAAAAATGGGGCACTTGTGATGTCATATGGGGATATAGAGGCACAAGTAGTGGGGTGGACGGCAGTCTATGGTACTACCTGTGGTCATCACCGAAATAGCCCAGGCATGGATCGAACATCACAATTTGGTCTCTCACTTTCTATATGATGTGCACATGTGCTGCTACATGCAACAGTTGTGTTGTCCATTCCATCACTGTGGGTGTCTGCCATTCCCCAGTGTCGGAGGATGCATATCTTAGCTGTAAATAGTGTGGTGGCCATCTAAAGACGCCTGTGTGATGTGGTATCTTCCATGTCCAAGGTGTCATGTAGGAGGGGTCATTTCACCTATTGTAGGAATGAGTAAGTTTCCTGTGGTTTGGAGGACCTGCCATACTCCCCAACAGTAGTCCAGTAGCCTATATGGCACAACTACAGGGTTCTAAATTGGGGGCGCATCGCGAAGAACTTCTTTCCCTTCACCGCTGTTTCCTGAGAGAAGTCAGTCATCACAAAGATCCAACATCACAAAGAGCCAACACTGAGATGAAAGGTCAGGAAACACACACAGAGTATGGAAAGTTTTGATGCCTGGCTTGTCTACTGTGTTTGTTTCATTTAGAGTTGGAAAGTAAAGTAGACTAGCCATAGTTTTTCTCCTCCTGATGTGAACAATTGTTAACAGGGCCATATGGCCTGAGACCCCTTGCTCTGCTGCAAACGTCTTAACCTTGTATGAGGCATTGCCACTCTAAGATCAACTCTGCTTTCAATTGCGATCATCAGTGGAGATCAGTTTACTGTCATGGTTGGTCCTGACATACAGACAGTGTAACAGTTGTGCCTCATCCCGACTGGGCACATTTTGAGACAGTAGAAAGAATTCAACTTTTGCAGTGCAATTTGTGCCATTTTTAGGTCGAGACTGGGCAGCGAATGTGCTGCTCTGCGAGACCTGTTGTATTCAGTCTATGGGCTTCTCAACACTCCCATCCCTTCTGGTTGGTTGGTTGGCCTGCCTTTCTAAATTCATTTACTCTGCTTAGTCAGTTGTGTCCATCAGTCCCTCCCTCCCATCATTGCTTCTGTCCTTCTTGCGCCGCTGCTTGTGATTTCAGTCATTGTTTGCTTTTGTTGGCCAACAATGGCCATCTGTTGCCTCTTTGCTCGCACCCCCTCCCTCCCCTCATTGCTGCCGTCCTTCAACAAATAGGTGTTTTGTCTTACACCTAAATACCATTGAACAACATCTTGTTTAATTTTCAGATTCCTTTTGTGCTTTGGTAATTTTGGCTTACAGGCATTTGTATCTTAACTGTCAGCAAGGAAATTCGCATTATGCATTTTTCATTGCTGTATTCTGCGTTAGTTTTCTACTCTTTATTTGGGTCTGTTTTTGTTTTTTGTTTTTATCATTGCGAACGTACAGTGCGTTTTGATGCCACTGATTACGTGCAGACGGGTCCGCAAATGACTTAGTTCTCTTAATTGTACACACAAGGGTGAACATTAGCGTTTTGGTTAACAAATCTTGGGAAGCACCACGTCTTTCCATTTGCACCGGTTAATTGTTTGCTCATCGGCCCAGGTATTTCGTGCTTCTGTCAATAGGGGTTGTCACAAATTTTCTCGTTTTAAAGTTTAATTTTGACACTATATTTTGCAAATTATTTTTACAGTTCCACATTACCAAAGTCCCCTGTGTCAGTTTGTTTTGTTTATGGACTTTTCTATAACTACAAAGTTCGTTGATGTGAGTCCATTGTCTCATTGAATTACCGATTATTCTTAAAACATTTGGGTCACTCGTTGAGGCTTGAGTTAGTCGCACTTTTCATCTCACTTGCTCTTTCCACACTTCTCGTAATTGGCATGATAAGCTTTTGTTCGCTTTTAGCGGTGCATGTTGGTCCCTGTAGTCTCTTCCTGGGCCCTGTAGTCATGTCCTTTACTTTTCAGGCAAAACCACTCATTGATTTCTAAAGCATAAGTGTAAATGTGTTCAGGTAACTATGTTGCTCTGATTACATTTCACATACTTTACTTAATCTTGCATTGCTTTTTAGGTTTCGCCTGTAGCATATTTTCCTGCATTTACCAATGCTTATTCCTCGTCTGCTTCTCTTATCAGTTTCCTGTAGCTGAAATAAGGTTAACATCCGATTTGGTAGAACTATTTTTTAATAAAGTTTTACCTTTTTTCACCTTGCAGCCGATTTATATAGCAATTTATGGAGAGATTAAGTGATTTGCCCAGAATCACAGGATGTTGCGCTGGTGAGACTCGAACCGGGCTCCCCAGCTCTTGACTTAGCAGCTTTGGCTGCTGCACCACATCCTCTCCACTCCTGTGTTACTTGTCAGGGAGGTCTGTCCGTTTTTCCCAGACATGATTGATTAAAACAGCTCATTATTCATAACAGGCGAAATCGATGCATTACCAATGCTTGTTCCAGGATATTGTTACTTTTTGTTTTTTCAGGCAGCATATTACTCTTTCTTGTCTCGTCTTCCTCATAACCTATTTCCCATTCTCTGGTTCCCCAGCACCGCGAGGTCAAACAAATGGCAATAGCGCTATGCTGATCTAATCACTCCACTGCAAATAAATAAACAAAAGTAAAATACATTGCCATTTTTAATACCAAAAGCTTCTACTTTTAGAAATGCTAGCCCGATTGCATTGCAAATGTTTGTTTAGGACTTGGGCCCTGGCAGGGCACGAGTCGGGGTACCACGCGGGTGGACGGCGTCCCCCCACTTATTTTACCGGGGGGACGCCGTCCCCCCTGTTCACAAGCTGGGCTTTCTATGATGGCGGCCACCCGGTAAAATAAGTGGGGGGCTCCGTCCACCCGCGTGGTACCCCGACTCGTGCCCTGCTCAAACTTTGTTCTACGGTGTTTGATAGAACCCCCGTGTTTCTAGCGTGACTCCGCAACAGCGCCATGTTAGAGCGCAGATTTCGGCCAGCGCCCGCTGCTAGGTGGATAAACACAAACTGGGTCCCCGGACGCCACAGCCTTAGGCGAGGGAGGTGCCTCGGGGGCGCGCACTCACAGTCCTCCGCTCCGCTCGAAATCCCTTAATGCACCATGCCCTTCATTTATTTTTTGCTACTGGACATCTGAGAGCGTTTAAGAACAATACGGTTTTTTTCCCCCGAGTAGTTGCTTGATGATGGATCACACTGCATAAAAATGATTTTCCTTCGGTTGCGAAGGACAGGGAAAGGCTACCATCTACAGTACAATTATGAAAACGGGCGTCTTTATCTGAGAAATGGCTTCTGATTCACAAATACGTGTGTGGAGCTTTGTAGCAGTTGTAATTCACTCGTTCGAAAATCAATGAGACATTTCGCAGATTCTGTAACTCCCTATATGACACAAATTACATTTAAGAGTAGGTCTTCCACAAACGAAAGGTTACGCAGTATACAAAATTATATTAATAAAATAATTAAAACACGTTTTTGAACTGGATATCGCTCCCAGTACAGAGCCACCCTCCTAGTGAGTTTTGGAAGTAGGCTAGGATGAAGAAGGTTCTGTTCTTGTCATCAGCTTATTGGCTATCGTTCCTCTCTTTCCGTGGTTTATGTCTAATATGCCTCAGTTTCACAAATATTGATACTCTTGGATAATTTTGTGTGTGCCTCTGTGGCTGTTGTAATTTTAGCTCTTCTTTTACCCACTGATTGTGGATCGCTGCTGGTGCAAGGACGGGTTTTGGTGTTTCTGTATGTTGCAAATGTTGCACTTTAAAATGAATAGATTTGTGCTCAAAAGGCTCCAGCCCCCCCTCCCCCCTGTCGTGTGTGGCAGCCCGGGCTGAGACAGCTTCCTGGGCACACACACAGCCCCACCCGAGAACTTCACAGGTCAAGACCATTTGCTTGTGAATGAGGCTTTGTTGTGTTTTCACACCTTTTTAGAGCCCCTGCATCTTCACTCTGCCGATTGCTGGAAGAATTAGCCCCCCCGTAATTTCACTCTAGTTGCGCCTCTGATTGCAACAGTAGACTGAATGAACCTTCACCTCTGTTGTTTAATTTGTGCATGATGTGGCAGACCTGAGGAGTATATAATGCATGTTCTCCTATAACCAATGACGCATTAAGGGGACAGGGAGTGCACCCACCACAGTTCTATGTAATGCATTATCATTTTAAATTAATATTCGCCGGTTCTGTCAGTTAGTTATTCCCCTAGTTAAATTCTCGGAATAACTGGAGAATCAAATTACAGAAAACCAGGAGAATTTTTGTTTTACAATGGAGTAAGTTTAAGAAGCTTTTTAATGGCTGATAGTGCAATTTCCATCAGAATAATGTATAGTTCTCATTATGTCTGCAATAACAGATGTAAATAGTATTAGGTTGAAACTGTACAGAGTGCACCTTGCATTTTTTTATCATGGTCACAGTGTATTAAACTTGTCAGTATATTTAATTGTGGTGTTCTAGGTAGCGTAAGAAATTTGATAGTTTTGATAACCACTATTGTAGTTTCTAGCATGTAGTTTTCTTTGTTTTTTTACAACGCGCAAACTCTGCTTTTGTTCATGGTGCCATGTTTTAGTATGCCTCGCTTACAGCACTTAATGGCTTGACTAATGTAGTTGTACACCAAACTTCATCCACATTTGGGCTGTTAATTCCTCTATACAGGGACCTAAAGTCACAGGCTTATGCACTGAGCAGCTTCAATTGTTAAATCTTGCAATACGTGCAAATGATGGATCTGCTGCACATGTGATGTCACTTCCTGTCGTGATGTCACTTCCTGTCGTGATGTCACTTCCTGTCGTGATGTCACTTCCTGTAACACCACCTGACTTGGAGAGTCCCCCCACTTCTTTTTTTAGGACTTGTGCCCTGGGCCCTGGATAGTTCACAATCATAGGCTGTAGAAACTAAAACTCCTTTGCAGACACTAGGAAAACAGCCCTGTGGGCAGGAGCTTCACTGGGAGCCGGCTATCTTGCGCCAAGCGAAGCTTTACCTCAGTGTTCTAAAAACATACTACCGAATCAGCGAACTAAAGGAGCCCAGGAGTTAAAAGAAAAAGGTAAATGAAAGCCCACGCTGTGAGTTTTTTCAAGAATGTATGTCCTTTTTGCATATTAAGAAAATGTTGATTTCTAGGATTTTTTACTTAGTGTCACTCACAGGCCCACAAAGAGAGGAATGGTGAAGCAGCACTGTGAGCTCTGAACTGCATGGACATGTACTGTAACTAAGCCTTCTGTACAGATCACTCAGGAAAAGCAAAATATTGAGAACAAACTCGTGTTCAAGGTGTCTGTTGCCTAGGAGGCTTAAAGTTGTGTAGCTAAGTAACACCTTGTCTAATCCAGCAGAATTACAACGATTTACATTTGTAATTGATGCAATTTCCAGCGAACGCTGCTTGGGAATATTTTGGTTTGTTTCTCGTGCTGCCTTTGCACTGTTGGACCAGGGATTGCGAGAGCTCTGCCACAGGTACAAACAGCCAAACTAATAGTAGCAGCTGCTACCGATGACGACCTTCAAATGACCTCCGTGTTAAAGGGCAGCGGAGAGTTAATCCTGATCTGTTTATCCCTGACATCCTGCTATTTTTCTTGCCTCACATATGAGTTGCCAATTCTAGGCAGCTCCAAGGTGGCCTGACAACATCAACTAATTGGACGATCAAAAGAAAGCTATTACAGCACACCCTTATAAGTTTAAATGAATCCAAAACAGATATAGTGGACATTTGTTCATCACAGTCTAAGATAATCCATCCATATAGTCATGAGGCGAGTATAACTAATCCAATACTGTGCAGGGTTTAAAAGGTAATCCACGAACACTTTCCGTCGAAAAATTATTTTTATTGATTTCAAAGAAATTCCCAGCAAACAATGAAGCCAACACGTGTTTCGTCTGTACTCATCCGTACTCAGACTTTCTCAAGGCAAAATAACAATGTTGTATGCAGAGGATCCACGATAAGACGGACGACTAATGAGATTGATAACCTGATGTCAACTCAAAGTGTTCATATATTGGGTCTGGCTTTCCCAATACATCCACTGAGGTGAAGAAATACACTGTTGTTCGTGGCCTGCTGCAAAGGGATCCACTGAATATAGCCGCTAGTACAAGAAGAATTATATCAACAACAGTAGCGTCCTTCTTAAATCATGAATCTGTAAGGTCCGTTAGTCAAGCACGCAAAAATGGAGTCATGAAAGACAACAGGAAGGCCCGACCGTGATACGTCAGTAGCCTAATATGTGAAGTGGAATCCACACTAACTGCGCGTGTGGCCGTTCGTGATATGAACTAATTGGACGATCTTGTCTAACACAGGATAGCTAATGATTCAAAGTCATGATCTGCTGATGATAAAACCTTCATCTCTCATATGTCCCCAATAGAAACCAAAAGAATAACGTTTGTTTCCTGTGTACTTCAAGCAAAACTACTGTTCTACAGCCATTGCACCGCATAAAACAAGTAGCCCTCTGCTACCTGTTCGAATATATCGATTAACACTAACTGATTATTTTAAGGATTATTTTAGAGAGAAACAGGGCTGCAATTTAAACGACTGACAGCCTACTGTGGCTAGGCCACACAGACACATTTTGGGAATATGTGAATACATATATTCTATATCACAATCATATAATTGAGCACATATTGCACAGTGAAAGCCACAGGCTCTGTTACAATAGTATGGTTATTAGTTTTAATGCACATCTCAGTGTCCTTCTAGTGCCCTGACTCAAGGTAGACATCTCAGCATTATTCATCTATATGTAACACCTAAACAGTATGCTGGCACCATCTCAGACAAACCGCATACGCATCATTCATTTAGCCCTACACAGTTATAGAAAGTTTCGGCGCTTGAGTGCAGTCCAGATTCCAGTTGCCGTGTTTTCGTTCTGACCGCAGGTCGCAGCAGCAGCGTGGGAGCAGGAGCTGGGAGCGGGAGGACGCCGGAGGACGCCGAAAACCGCCGAAAACCGCTGCCAAACTGCTTACGGCCCCGGCCTGATTACGCCGTTGATCCAGCATACTGGGGGCTTAATGACAGGACGATAGTCTGTCCGTTCACCAGCGAGTGAGGAGCTGCTCGCAGGCTTCGAGGCACCGAAGACGAGGGGAGGCAGAGGTGCGGAGTCTCGTCAGCTGAGCGGAGTTAAGCGGAGGCTGAGAGAAAGCGAGGAAGGAGAGTGGAACGAGAGCGCGGTCACCTTTAGCAGTGACCGCAGAGTGAAGAGCCCAGGTAAGCCCGCGGAAGCGGCCCAGCTAGGTTGGGTGCGGCTTGCGGTGCTTCCAGTGCGCCCTGCTTTCTATACCTTTCCCACTCAACTCCATTTGAATGAGAGACTCCACTCCGTACGGATTGTGAAGGACACTTTTAAGTAGGAAGCAGGAAGTCAGGCAGCTCTCGGCTCGCAAGAAGGCAGGCAACTCAGAGAACAGCGGAGCAGCAGGCAGGCTGGTTACGGGCAGGCTTAAGCTGAGATTGGGACCGGGACTGACTGAGGCCAGAATCAGCGGCAAAAATCAGCGCGTCCCGTTGCACCGTTTATCGCCGCACCACTGTTTTGTGGACCTGGACGTGGACACGAGGAGGAACAGTGAACCAGACGAGGCGAAGTGGGTGAAACTGGGTGGACGCGGGTGACATTGGCTTAACAGACGGAGAAGTGTGAGGTGAGCCGAGCCGCAGCCGGTAGCACCCCGTTGGCCAGCATTCCACTACCCCCCCGTTCCCTCCTCCCGAACAGCGTCTATTCTGCATGGCCAACCTGCCCGCCTGCTAGTTAACTAGCCTAGTACTGTTAAGAGACCAGCATTGAGTCTGCATTGAGACTGCTGAATAGGTCATAAACGGTCATAAACAGGCATAAAACATACATACAAAAAAATATATAAAACATACAAAGCCCAAAATAGTATACTATTTGAGTGAGCAATCCAGGATCATGAGATCAGGAAAAACTCGACAATCACCACAGAGAAAACCAAAAAGAGAGTGTCAAAATCAGATTTGAATACAGTCTCAAACATTAAGAGAAGGAAAGAAAATTCCTCATTACAAAAGGAAAAGCTGGTTTCGGTGTTAACACCAACAAGTGCATTTTTTAATTTTGGAGGAAAAAACGAGAACCAGAAATTCCATTTTCTAAAGGACCCAATGGCCGCAATCTATGCCACAGCTGGGACACAAGGACTGCCGAGTCCAATTACACCTAAAAAACAGGATAAAAGAAGCCTCCTGTCGCCGGGTTGTTTAAGTACCAACACTAAATTAAAACAATCTTGCTCTGTAAGAGAAAGTCCCCTACTTACATGGATGGCAAGCCATGAATCAAATAAAAGTGAGCTTAACATAAACAAGGTAAATCAAGAAGCAATTTGTGAGGCGGCCAGAGTTGAAGTTTCCTCAAATAAAGGGCGAATAACTACCACAGCGCAGGTGTATCTGCTTAAGGACTTGCCTAAGGACATGTTTGATCTAAATAAAGAAGGGAAATATGGAGAATATCCAAACGAAAAAGTAGACCCCGGTGTAGTTAGAGCCAAAGAAAATAATAAAGTACAAACTGAGGATTGGAATAGTTCTTTCTCCGCATTAGATGATGCTGACCTCATTCAAGCACTGGACTTGAACACACAACCAAATGACGATGCACATTTTCAAGACCTAGGAAAGAGGCCAGCTTCAGGCACACCTCCGGACCAGCATATTGGGGAGCAAGGAGGGGCAGCCTCGACCCCAATAAAATATCCAGTGTGCACGGACCAGCAGGAGGGGGAAAATATTACGCTAAATTCCAGTCCCATGTGTAGTCAACCATCTAGGTCACCCCCAATTACAATCTCCTCAGTGAGTGGAATTGATCTAATTTCAGAGCCCTCGTCGAAATCCTCCCACTTAATAAAATGGAGTGATACTCTATTAAGATCCTTACAGCGGGCTATAGACGTTCTAAATTTCCAATCAGATAAACTTGATGTCCAGATTGATTTAATGAACTTGATCTCGACATACATCGCAGGGATTAACAGTAAGTTGGACACATTATCCGTATTGATCACTAAGGACAACCATATTAAGGCCGCCAGCAGTGGACATCAATCAAACTTAATTTGTGGATGTAGCCAAATAATAGATAAACTGGCATCTCTGCCAGAGATATTAACAGAGATTTTACATGTTGTTAAGCCAATAGATAATAAGGTCGATAAGGAACACTCTGCCATGACCAAAAGAAATGAGGAAATGAACGATAAAGCGGGCGTTGAAGATTCAATACATTACCCTAAACATGATGACAACGTGACTAAAACCAAAATTAAGGAATCAACTCAATCAGGGGAAGTACAAACTGTCGACGAAATAACTTCTACACTTAGTCTATCAAATGGTGGACTAACAAAAAGACAACGAAAAAGAGCTCGTAAGGCCAGGCTTAATGTGAATAAGCAAAATGGTCTAGAAAAAAGCAAGTTTATCCAATATTTTCCCAATTGTATAGCCATAAAATTAATCAGCATTGTAACAAAAGCCCTTCTGGGGTTTTATGTGGATCTAAGGTTCATTCGAAAGAGCCAGCTGTAAATTTTGACAATTCCTTGCAACGTGACATATCATTAGGTATACAAGAAAGCAATGTACACTTAAAGGAAGGTGGCAAGCAAACAAAATGTGACAAAGAGT
Source organism: Calotriton arnoldi (assembly GCA_963921515.1). Taxonomy (NCBI): domain Eukaryota; kingdom Metazoa; phylum Chordata; class Amphibia; order Caudata; family Salamandridae; genus Calotriton; species Calotriton arnoldi. The sequence continues at coordinate 263,741 of CAWUFW010011494.1, read as the reverse complement.
GTATAACAAATGTGAAAAAACAGGACATTCCAGTCCTATTTAAAATTCCTATCAGAGATAATTCTTTGGAACATAAACAAGGAATAATCAAAGATTCGCCAAAAGAAGGATATGGACAAAAAATTGCCAACGAGGATACCATTATCCTGAATACACGGCTTAGTGACAAAAAAGCAACCAACAGACAAGATGGTGGAAATGGAATCTCACCAAATTTACAAATTATAACTTTAAATGGGGAAGGTAATTCAACTGAACACAGTATGGCAAATTTCAAAGACAGAGTACAGGAAGATCCAAATAGATCTAAATTAGACTGGCGGCCTTTAATAATGTCAGAAAAATCCCAGGGTATTTTAAGTGAAAGTATAGGAAATAAAAATTGGAATAAACTAAAAATTTCTTTGGACAATCAGGGACGAGTCTGCGAGTTTCCAATAGATACATCTAATCCACATGATCTCATAATCACGGAAGTATGTCAAAAAACAGATAAACCTCTAAGTACAACAACAAGCAACGGACAAGTAAAGGTACTACATCAAGAAAAGAAAATTCTTGACAATATAGTGCAAAGTGGAAACAAAGTTTATAATACGCAGCAGGAACAGACGATTTCCCCCAATTAGGGATTCAAAGTGGTGAACACAAAAAGTCATTGAATAAACTGATCTTTGAGCCTGAATATCAAACAAAGGGCAGATCAGATTCTTTAAACAGGGAAACCTAATGAGATTGTTTAAGGAGATACCAAGGCTGCAAAATATTACAACAGCAGATCTCTTAACAGTTGAGTTCTTGCAAGTAGATAATATATCAGGTAAAGAGGTTACTCTTACAACTTGGTACTCAAAAGAACTAACAGCCCTGATTTTCTCAGAAAGAGCACATTTTGATGCATGGGGAATTTCTCTATCTTATCCAAAAAAACAAAATATCCGAACCCATTATTAATGGACATAATGAGCCCGATTACATCTGGAAAGGTGATTCATGCAACTACATGTTTAAGGGGGCCAGAAGTACTACTCCTGAAAATACATATCTGGCAAATAAGACACTGGAGAAAACAAATCAAAATCGAGCTCGAATAACCGAAGGGGCAGAAGAACTTCACGATTGGTCGTGGGTGCCACATTTCTTGAGTCATAAACGATCCTGATGAATCTAACAATTCTAATAGGTTAAAGCCACCAATGATATACCCAGGCACGCCTAAGGATGACAAAATAAGAATCTGCTCATGGAATATCCATGGGTTCAAGGAAATGGGGCAAGACCCTGAGACGCAAGCCTTTTTACAAAGCTTTGATATTATATTGTTACAGGAAACCTGGAATCTGACTTCTAAATCCATTAGTGGATATGTGGAATTTCATGTTTTGTCAGAACAATTTTATAAACATGGGCATCCTAGGGGGGCTGTCTATCTATTTAACAGAAAAATTAGCCTGTCATACGGAAGAACTTGACACCTGTGAAAATTGGATACAGATTGTGAAATTGGAAAGTAACAACTTAGTAAATAATATGCCTTGGCAGCTCCTGATCCTAAACATATATATCCATCCGAGCAAAAAATTGAAAAAGGAAAAACTGGTATGCCTGATTAACCTAATCAAGGTTTTGCAGAAAAGCTACCAAAATAGTGAGATGATAATCACCGGTGATTTTAATTCCAACCTAATAGGGAGCAAGATAATTAAGAGAATGTGTCAAATGGAGCGGGCTGTTAATGAATTGATAAACGATCTGGATACCTTAGGATTACATATTCTAAATGGAAAAATAAAGGGAGATCAACCAGCAAGGATTACCTTTCTAAGTGGGAGGAAACAATCAACCATTGACTACACCATGGTCAGTAATGAACTATACATTACAGTCGACTCGTTTTATATAGAATCCCGCCCGGAAAGTGACCATTTGCCGCAAGTTTTGACCATCAACGCAAAACTGTCTCAGAAAGAGAAAATATCTGTATTGACAGAAATCCCGGTAATATACAATCTGAAGAAACTAAAATGGCGCGGTACGAATGTCTAAAAAATAATGGCTGCTGTGCATAAATACATAATCGATGGTGGGTCACAGTGTATCAAGTCACCAGAAGATATTTGGGAACATTTGGGAAAGTGTCTTCTAAACAAATTTCCGGTTCTCCCGGGACGTCATTGTACACAAAGTACAACTTATGAACCATGGTTCAATATACAGTTGCGTAACCTAAAAAGGAAAATCACTAGGGAATCGAGAAAAGCAGTTTTGGCCGTAAGATCCAGAAATCCAGTAACAAACAACAATATTAGAGACATGAAGAAGAACTATAGGGAGAGGTGTAGAGTGGCCAAAAAGGAACGCATGGAAAAACTTTGGGAAAAATTACTCTGGGCCAGCAAATTGTCTAATAGTTGTGAATTTTGGGGCATAATAAATAAGTTAACAAAGGGAATAGGAATGTCTCAAAAAGCAGGAATAAGTGAGAAGATATGGGAACAACACATCCAAAATGTATTTAATATTACGAACCACGAAATGATAACGAATTTGGAACCTGATCTGGATATTCTGGAGGAGGATAAGCATACAAAATCTGACATCAGCCTCACTTCATGGAAAATAGTGCAACCTGAAAAAATCATAGTCAATCACGATAAAGTTCAAATCAAAGACAAGTTACAGGAACCAAATCATAATGCCTCAACCATCTTAGTTAATATAAACCAATTAAAAGATATAATAAAAAAATTGAAAACGGAGGGAGCCGCAGGGCCTAATGGGCTTCCGAACGCAATTTTCAAATATGATGTGGAATTTTGGGCAAAATTTCTTACTCCACTCTTCAACTACCTGTATTATCAAAATAAGATAATTAAATCATGGCGAGGGAGCATATTTCATCCAATATATAAAAGTGGTAATCGCAGGGAGCCTGGAAATTACAGGCTTATAGCCCTGATGGATGTTGATGCAAAATTATATGCTTCCTGTTTATTATTACATTTACAGGGATGGATGGAAGAGAAAGGTATAATTCCCAAATATCAAACCGGTTTTAGACAAGGAATGGGTACTAGCACAAACCTGGCAGTAATTGCACTCCTTACGGAAAAAGCAATTTTAAAGAAATCAGGTTTATTCGTATGTTATATCGATTTAAAATCGGCTTTTGACAAAGTCCCACGTGAACGACTATGGACAAAATTGAAAGGTTGGGGTATACCACAACAACTAATCAACTCCATAGTTGCCCTCCATAGTGAAACCTGGGTCCGGGTAAAGCTGGGGGATGGTAGTATAGCATCATCAAAGATCGATACAAAAAATGGCCTGAAACAGGGGTGTGTTTTGGCCCCAAGCCTTTTAACTTGTACCTTGCTGATCTGCATACCCACTTGACAAAAGTAAACGGTCATCCTCCGAAATTGGCAGAGGACCACATTCAGTATCTGCAATACGCAGATGACATAGTGGTCCTTAGCCAAACCCCCATTGGCTTACAAAGAGTCATTGACTACTTAACCAACTATTTTGATTGTCAGGGGCTGGAGATAAATATGAAAAAAACAAAGGTGGTGCCACTAGTAGGATCAAGTTTTAAAAAAACAAAATTCAAGTGGCTAGCCAAGGGTAAAGAAATAGAGGAAGTTGGCACCTACAAGTATTTGGGCATTAATTTAGGCGACGTATGTCCTTTACTGATCAAAAAGTGCAATAAGAGCAAAGGCACAAACTTTAATTTTTGCATACAAACAGCTACAAATGAAATTAAGTTGCCCGTCTTACAGCCATCTTTTAAAAACAATGGCAGCACAATTACTTCCAGCATTGGCATATGGTTTGGAAATATGGCACGGTCGGGAATTTGGAATTTTAAATGATTTACAAACAAAAGTGTATAAAGCAGTTTTTAACCTCCCTAGAGTAGTATCACCAGCACAGATCCGTCTGGAATTTGGGCTACAAAATCAGAAATTCCAGAGACAATCGGTTTTTGTGAAACTATGTTGGAAACTTCGCTCCTCGGAACCCGGCACCATGAACAATCTTTGTTGGACTGAAATAAGGGCCCAGTTTGAACAAAAAAATCTGGATTCATGGGGTGAACATCTAAGATCAGCCCTGGTGGATTTGGACATTCAAGAGGCATGGGAGAGTAAGATGGAGAGGATGGCGTTTAATAGAGTGTGTAATGGCGCAGCAAAAAAATTATCTTTCTTAGACGACAAAAACACAGTGGCAAAAAGACGACATTCTTGGACAGTAATAAATTCATATGTAAAACTAAAACCTCAGGATTATCTATCAGCACACTTCAGATTATTTTTAAAGAAGAAGTACATGCTGTATCGGTTTGGAGTATATGAAACCAAGGATTTGCAACCAAGTTGGAAAGGGAAATATCTTAACACAACTTGTAGACTATGTGGATATCACAACGAATCATTATGCCACGTGATGTGTGTCTGTCCCACTGTCAGCGAAGCAAGAAGAACATTTCTAAAACCAATTTTAAAAGTCCTTAACATTCGTACTTGTAGACAGACTATTATTCGCTGGGCGGGGGGTCATCAAATATTCTAATTTGTCGAGGGGTAAAGTTTTTAACTTTGATTGACACATTGTTAAGAAGAGCGGATCTTGAACATATGAACTTGGCTATTAATGAGTTGGAAAATTCTGCAGATACATAGTCGTAATAGGGCTAATAATGAGTTGGATGGAAAGAAAGAAGGGGAAATGTTTGTACATATTTTGACATAATGATGCATTTTATCATGAATTTGTTTTAACTTCACATTTTAGTAATTTTAAGTGTCTTATTTTACGGTTGTAAAAAACCAAATAAAGTATCTTCTTCTCTCTCATTCATTTATCCTAGTAAAACTACACAGTTCTAACAACAAGCCCCGGCAGATAACCCAGTGGCCGCCACTGGGTAGTTAAGTTAGGCCTGCATTTGTATAGGAAATGCCTTTTTTGGTTTGTGTTGTATTCTTTCTTTTATGTCTTTCACATGCTGGTTATGTCACGCTCTAGGTATTATTCCATGTGCATGCAATTTTTGTCTAGTGTTTAGAGTTCTAGAACTGCTTAACGGCAGATTGTAATACTGGCATCCTCTAGCTGGTTGTACTGTGCCGCTCTTAATAAAATCTTTAAAACTCACCGACCTAGTGTCCATCGATCTTTACAGTTTGCTAATAATTTTGGCGCTGTTTGACTAATCTTGACAAAACAGTCCAAAAAAGTGCTCTTTTCTTTTACTAGTTTCTTAATGAAAGTTTCGAGTTGCTCCATCAAGCGAGGGGCGTTAAAAATGGGGGATCAGGGGGTCCCAAAACACAAAACCTCAGGGCAATTTTTATAGCTTTTTTGAATTACACCAAATTTGGCAGGAAGCTAGTACTTAGGCCTAAAAGAGTGCGTTTGGTGATTTGGTGTAAATCCATTCAGTAGTTTTTGAGATATTAAGAAACAAAGATATTTGTATAGCTGGACGGTTGGGTTTGGTTGACTCTCTGGAGAAATCAGTTAAAAAACAAGCATTTGCAATGCAATAGGTCTCGCATTCACGAGAGTTTGAGCTATTGGCATTGTAAATGACAATCATCAACACAGAAAGGAGCACAGGGGGAAAAAAAGTCAAGCCGCCCCCCACTCAACACATTATCAACAACCAGGGCCTGACTCAATGAACAGATATCCTTAACTTTCAGACACTAGAGGAGTCTATAATATTTTCTAACGACTCCCCAACGATGCGGTCTAATACCGCTAATTCAAGTGTCTATATGTCCAATTTATAACACAATGTCACTACACTGCAGCCAAAGAATTCCCACCGAAATTAATTAGAGAAGGTTAGAAAAAATGTGAGAATGGAGAGAAAACACCTCACGGTAGTAACACCAAGGGGGGGCTTGCTAGTTGGTGTGCTAGCGAGTACCAACTAGCAAGCCCCCCCTTGGTTGTTGATAATAAATTGTAAATGACAATGCCTTTAACTTATGTTTTGGGTTTTAAAACATAAATAAAAGGCATTGTCATTTACAATACTAATCGCTTAAACTCTCGCAAATGCGAGACCTATTGCATTGCAATAAAGGGCCTTCTCGACAGCTTGTTAGATTGTAAATATCAGAGGAAGATACCGGCCTGCAACGTCTTCAAAGTAGCGATAAATAGTGCAGTCAAGAAGATGTGTAAGTGTTGTTCATACAGGCCGTTATCACTATTATATCAGAATTACAAAATTCTGATTTGCATAAATGAAAACAGGAAGCTGCCTGTAACCCAGATACTGATCCACCCAGATTAGAATGGGTTGATTCCAACTAGAAGTACCTTATTTAACCATAGACGCCTGATCGGTCTTGTCTACTGTGCAGCATGCACTACAGAGCTATAGGTCACTGTGTCTCTCTATATTGAAAATGCCTTTGATGCCTGGCCTTACTTAATGGAAGTTCTTAAAAGTATGGGCATTGGTCTTGCGTTCCTTGGCTAGATGTTTGTGCTGTATTTGACCCCAAGAGCTAGAGTACACATAGTATAGGTAATTTCGGATCGTTTTTATACAGTTAGAGGGACACGTGAAAGTAATACGCTGTCACCCACAATTTTTGCCATAGCAATGGAGCCTCTGGCTGTCTTCTGCAACAGAGAGCAACGGAGTGGAGCATAAGGGCAAACTATAGTTGCCACTTTATTTTGTTTTATGCAGATGACACCTTGATATACCCACGGAGGCCTACTGATTCACATTGATGAAGGCATTAGATAATTTTTGCAGGCTATCAGTCCTTAGAGAAAACTTGATCAAGTTTTGTTTGTTCCCTTTTAAACTTGAGAATGATGCTATGTCAGATGATATACCAGCTTTTGGTCTGTCATGAAGGGGGACACTTTCAATTACTTTGGCTTGCATATATATCAATTAGAGGATGACCTTGTGAAGGGCAATTTGGGTAAGGGTCATGCTGCGACTTGACAGTCACTACTCTTCTGGACCTCCCTCCCATTGTCACTGTTGGGATGAGTGGTTATAGCCAAGAAGTTGGTGCTACTGTGCCTGCTGTATACATTTTCGGCCCTCTTGGAGAAAGGAAGACCTTATTCACAGAAACTGACCTGATACTCTCTGCTTTGATTTGGGGGCATGAATGGAGAAGAGCTGCCCTACACAAAGTACAATGTTCTTTGTCAGAGGATGGCCTTCAGGCACTAAACTTCGTATGGCATCACGCAGCTGCTCAGCTGCAGTGGCCAATGTGGTGGTTGGGCACAGAGCACCTTCAGGAGAGTGCTGAGTTTCAAAGTCATCTGGCCAGGGGATCGATCATGTGTCTGATACACTTACTACCGAACTTAGGTAGATTGGCTACAACGACTAAGGATGGCTGGGACAAATATGTGCTACCAAAAGGATGCTCCACTTGGTGCTCTACAATTGCCTCTATGGTTGCTGCTAGCCCTCAAGGAAATTGGTTAACTGCATGATAAGAGCCCTATGACAGAAGCAGGGGTATAACAATGGGGCAATCTATGTGACCAGGGTACACTTCTTACAGTTCTCATGCAAATGTACAGACGTCAAAGACAAATGGTCATCCAATATGGACCTCGGACACCATCTTGAAGCAGGGGGTACCTCTATGGATCATGTTATAAAGGTAACCAGAAATCCTAGACTGAAATTTATACAGTTCAATTTCCTTCATCAGGCGTACTTTACTTTGAAGCGTATTGGACACATTACCCAGTGCTTCATCAGGGTTTCCCAGATGTGAGAATCTAGAGACACATTTCTACCATATGGCATCAGAGTGTGTTGTATTGAACACAGACATAGTCCGAGGTGGGAAAAGAGATATCAGAGATGATTGGGAGGGATCTGTGCATGGAAACCCAAATGTACACACGATGTCTAGGATAAACAAGGCTGAAAATGTATCATTTCTTTCTAACAAATAGTCCACGTTTGTGTCTGTGCCATAATTAATGGAATGGCACTGGAATCTGAACGTCTTGCAAATCCGGAAAGTAACTGTGCTCTAAAATCAGTGGTCTCGGACACCCGCTCCGCGGACATCACCACCGCTGGTCCGGAACGAAAATCCAGCAATTAAGACCGCAGCCGGCACCGGCAATTATGCCATTTTTATGGAAAAAGGCTTCGGAACATCGGCGCTATCGACCGACACCAAAATGAACTAAGTGATGAGCCTGTAAATGTTTAAAACCGACTTTGCAGCCAATGAGATCTGAGCTCACCCCGCAAACCAAGATGGTGTCTACCACAGCGCTCTGAACGAGCGATGAACTCTATCAACGCTGATCGGCCATCGGCTCCCCTACTGTGCGTGCTCGATGAGCGGGTGAGTGCAGCACTCTTCAGGGCCTACGGATATCCAGCAACCTGGTCTTGCCTCATTTTATGACCCACATTGGTTACACACAGCGCCGAGTATACCACGTAAGAAAATGGTGACGCATATAACTTTATTGAGACACCGTGCTGAGCCACAATATCGGCGATCGCTACAGCGTTGCGGTGTGGGCTGCAGGAAACACAACCGGAGACACAATACACTGCATCTCTGATCCGCAGTGAGTACAATAGAGTGGAGCACTCTGCTCGCCAGGAGCGGTAAGTGTCTTTATGCCTCAGTCTTCAGGATTAGACAGCGCAGCAATCAGCTTTCGCGGCTCTCCGGCTGCAGGGCTCGCTAGCTATGCGCCTTGGTACCGCTTTAGTTCGTTTTTTGGCTGCCTACTTGTACAGCATTATGCTGAAAGCAGTGCTGGACAGAAAGGAAGCGTGAGCTGATCCATAACAGTATGCGGAGCGCAAGCCCAAGATGGTGCTGCTGATCCTTCCTGCGAGGCACCCGGAGTGCATCTAAGTCTCAGCCGCCACTGCGAGACCGGAGACAAGGCGGAGGGGAAGGAATCTGAGCAGCGGGTCCGGTACAAGGATAGTGGTGACTCCGCCGAGAGGCTCCCCCCTGCGGTGCAGTGCACACGCGGCTGAGGGGGCGCGCGGCCCCAGAGCAGAGCTTCACGACGTTGTGGCGCCTCGCCTGACTCAACGCGCTAAGGAGGTGAGAGGGGCCCGGTAAATGAGGCGGAGCGGACTCCCTGCTCTAAGCAACACCGCACCGGGAGCATATGAGTCCTAAGCTGGGTGGAAGGCTGGAAGTGGCGCCTGACCTCAAGATGGCGTCCAGGCGGAGGTCTCGCTCACGATAGGGGAACAATTAAATACACTAGCTACTAGTCTGGGGGACAGACATAGAAAGCCATAGATCTGAAGCATCTCATCCATAAATGCAAGGTGAAAAGGCTGATGCACATCGCGCTGCCACAAACAAAGCTATACCACACGCCAGACCCTAAAATGGCCGCCTCAGGCTGAACTTGGCAAGACCACCATTGACTCGGCTCACGCCTGACAGCCACTACTCAGCATCAGCCTACACGAAGGGGCCGCAAAGCGGAGGGGGGGTTGCCCGCCCAAGAGAGGAAGGCCTACAACACAGCCGAAAAAAGCGGCATAAATGGTGTGGTGCCCAAGTGTGGAACTCCTGAGGGCGCAATAGCTCAGTGGCCTGACCTGGACACACAGACTACTTCTGGCTCGGGCGCTTCCAGCCTGGATACGCGGTGGGGCTCCCCCACGTACTGACCTTGATCCTAGATCTAGAGACTAGAGGCCTGAAGGCAAGAACGATGGGTTGTCCCACAATCTACAGACTTAGGCTAGTGGGAGGACGAAGCGGAGGGTGTTTCCCAATTACACCGGGACCGATGCCTTCGATTGAACTATGATGACGCCCCATGGACGAAAAACCGAATCTGTTTGTAATTACCGCTGAACCCGAGTACTATTGGCCGTTACCCGGTGGAGCTGTCCTATGCAGCTATAGAGGAGTCTGGCCATGGTTCACCCCCTCGGCTGTCACCTACCCAGCAGGACATCGGACGTTGTTTTTAACGGTGCTTCACGGTCTTGTCTATCTTTCACTTAGACTGCTTGTTTCCCCTGAAGTCCCTTCCCCCCTCTGGTCTGCCTGATGCTATCTGCATTCCTTTTCCCCTGTTTACCTTTCTCCCTCTGCCTTCCATTCCACATAAGACGTTTCTGTCTTTGCTATGTAACTCGAAAATAACCTATGTTATCGTGTAATCTCATATTTTTCTACGGTCTGTTCTCACCGCGGAGTCCGAACAACCTTGGCCGATGCCCGGTGGAGCTGTCCTATGCAGCTATAGAGGAGTCTGGCTAGGGTTCACCCCCTCGGCCGTCACCTACCCAGCCGGACATCGGACATTGTTCTTAACGGTGCTTCACGGTCTTGTCTATCTTTCACTGTGACTGCTTGTGTCCCCTGAAGTCCCTTCCCCCCTCTGGTCTGCCTGACGCTATCTGCATTCCTTTTTCCCCTGTTTACCTTTCCCCCTCTACCTTCCATTTCACATAAGACGTTTTGTCTTTGCTACGTAACACAAAAATAACTTATGTTATCGTGTAATAGCATGTTTTTCGACTGTCTGTTCTCACCGCGGAGCCCGAACAACCTTGACCGATGCCCGGTGGAGCTGTCCTATGCAGCTATAGAGGAGTTTGGCCCTGGTTCACCCCCTCGGCCGTCACCTACCCAGCCGGACATCTGACATTGTTTTCCTCGCCTCCCCGTTATGTTTCCTTCCCTCTATCTTTCTCTTATGTCTATACTTGGAATCTGTAACTGAAGTAATTATGTAATCTTTAACTTGCTGATCCTCATGTAAAGTGCTCTGATACCTACGGGTCTAGCCAGCGCTATATAAAACTTTGCAAATAAAAAATAAAAATGCTCCAAAGTATCACTGCTTTTACCAACCACAGCGTAAACTTCTCGTTCGTTTTCCATTACAAAGTCTGGCAGCTGATATCATCAGCATTATGGGACAGTATCGGTAATTGTTTGCCGGATCAGAAACAATGAAAACATGTTAAACAAATAGGGAAATGGCGAAGGGGGTGAACTTGCTCCTTACCTCGGAATAAACGCGGCTTCATCCCCCAGCCGGAGCTGGAAGTCCTCCCAAGCCGGGTTAAAAGGGTCTCCTCCGTGCTCGTCCTCCGGCTGGCTGGGCGTCAGCCCCCAAGCCTCCTCTCCGCAGCCAGGGTGAGCCCCGGGTCCCGTGGAAGCCCATGGTGAAGTCCTGGAAGGTCATGGCCCCGTCGCAGTCGGTGTCCAGCTGCTGGAAGACGGCCTCTGCCTCCTCCGGGCGGACGCGGAGCAGGGCTGGACTGGCTACCGGGCGTTTTGCTGTGCTGCCGAGCTGGGGGCTGATTTCGTTGATGGGGACCTGCGTGCGCTTAAAAACATTTGTTTTGAAATGTTTATTTAAAAGCACACGCAGGTCCCCGATGTAGTGAGCCACCCGGCCACGACACAACATTGTTGCAATTGCATTCCCCTGGGCCGGGCTCGGACCAGGGGGTATATAATAAAGGACGACGTCAGCGCACGTGGCTGACGGCGTGAACCAGCACCAAGAGCAGTCGTCCCCTTATTCATGTTCTGCCGTCAAAGTTAGGCCCATCCTTTGTGTACCCCTAGCCGTCGGTTGTAGCCCCCAACCGCATGCCCAGGTATCGGCCCGTTAGCTCCAGGGTGTTCCTAGAACATCACACTGGCGACGAGGAGTGAAAGAGCCAACGCGTGCTCACAAGCGGCTCAGAGACGTAGCGCGGCGGCTCTGCCGGCGGCCGCTGGTGGAGCGAGGCAGGACGAGGAGCGTCTGCCGCTGCGAGCGTGGGGAAGCGGAGCCCCGAGGCCGGAGTACGGCTGAAGAGCGCGGTAAGGTGGCCGCGTGGGGGGGAACACACGTGAGTGCAGTGTAGGTGCTGGGAGACCGGGCGCACAGTCGCGCTGAAGCACGGTCGGAGGAGATAGCGGCAGCCTGTGTGTCAGCGCGCGGGAGCGGCTGGCTGAAGAGCGCACTGGAGCGCGGCTGGAGCGTGAGGGGCACCCGAGGTGTGCGCGCGGCCCAGGGAGGGGCCTGGAATACACGCGCGGCATCCAGCGAGTGTGGATTTGCCCCCTGTACCAGCGGAGGCCACACAAGGAGTGTGGGGGGGGCGGAAGAGCAGTGCGGCCCAGCGCTCACCTGCGAGGGTTGAGAGGTGGCAGTGGGACCCGTCGGTGCAAGACTGGATCCAGGCTGAGGAGTGGAAGAGAAGGGGAACTCAGCGCACCTATCAAGGGGCAGGGAGCGTGGCCGTGTGACAAGGGCTGGAGGCCCTGACGTTGCATACAGGAGCGCCAAAGCAACCCAGTGGGTTGGAGGCAGGGCGGAGCAATCATGACTACGCCACAGGTGGCGGCACCGGTGGAGGCAGGAGCGGCAGGAGTGAGACCAGGCCGTATGGCAGTGAAAGCCCTGCCAGAATTCAGCCAGTTGGCGGACCCGGCGACAGCTGTCGAGCACCTGTGTGGGAGTGGACCGGACGTTTGAGACACGGGCGCAGCTCATCGTAGGTTGCAAGTCGCTGGAGTTGCGTAAATTGATATTACAACAGCCCGGCATTTCGCTGGATGATATATTGGTCCTGGGCAGATCGCACGAGCTGGCAGATGTCAGAGCTGGCGAAATGGAGGTGGCGTTGGCCACGAAATCGGCGGCAGCACGACCTCTATATCCGGCACCCATCAAAGAGGAGAGGGTGGATGTAATTTGGAAGTCATACGGAGGAGGGGCCACGCCAAAAAGAGACGCGGAGGAACGGCACACAAGGCAAGGGTGCAGGAATTGTGGGTTGACGACGCACTCCCAGAGAGGCTGCCCAGCGCAAGGACGGCAGTGCTTGAAGTGCAACAAGTATGGGCACTTCGCGAAAGTGTGCCAGAATGCAGCTCGGTCCAGTGCCAGTAAAGCACGACGACCCCCGTTCCAAAGAAGAGCCATGGCGGTACAGGACGTTGACGATCTGGACAGCAGGTGCCAGCAATTGGACATCGCGGAGGAGGATGAAGACGGGGATGTTTTTGTTGTGTCTAGCATCAGAGGGGTCAACGCAACCCGGAGGCCTCCGCCATTATGCCAGATATGGATTGGAGGCAACTGTATCCAAACGCTTATTGACACAGGGGCGTCAGTGAATATTCTGGATGCTGGACAATACTGTGAGCTTCGACCGCAACCGAAGTTAATGCCTACAGCCACGAAGATCCTCACCTATGGAGGTCGCACGCCGATCCCGCTGCAGGGAGTAATTGATGTGGAAGTTGGACACAAGGGTAGAGTTGCAGCCACCAGATTTTACGTTACCTGTGACAGAGCAGGATCGCTGTTAAGCTGCCACACGGCCGAGGATCTGGGACTAGTGATGTTCGCCAAGCATATACACCAGTCGCAAGCGGACCAGGTGCTGGCGGAATTTCCGGAGCTTTTTAGGGGACTGGGATGCCTCAAAGGAGTGGAAGTGCAACTACACATTGCAAGCCCATTGCACTCCGACATCGGAGAATACCGTTTCATCTCCGCCCGCTGGTGGAAGCTGAGCTCGAGCGACTGGAGAAGGAAGGGGTGATCGAGAAGGTGTCCGGGCCGACTCCATGGGTGTCACCGTTGGTCATAGCGCCGAAACCCAAACAGCCAGGCGCTATTAGACTCTGTGTCGACATGAGATTACCGAACAAAGCAATACGCAGAGAAAGGCACATTACCCCCACCATCGACGAAATCGTGGCAGATATCAACGGGGCACAGTGGTTCTCCAAAGTGGATCTCAACTCGGGGTACCATCAGTTGGTGTTGGCGGAGAGAAGTCGCTACATCACGACTTTCTCAACACATGTGGGGCTGCGCCGGTTCAAACGGCTGAGCTTTGGGGTATCCTCCGCAGCAGAAGTGTTCCAGGAGGCGGTGAGAGAAGCACTATCGGGACTCGTAGGTGTACTCAATGTCAGCGATGACATACTTATATTCTCGAATTCGTTGGAGGAACACCATGTCAGACTGCGAGCAACTCTCCGGAGGCTAGTCGAACAGGGGCTGACATTACACCGAGCTAAGTGTGACTTTTACGCCAATGAGGTGGAGTTCTTCGGTTATCGGTTCTCGGCAAGAGGTCTGCAAGTGGACCCAGCAAAGGTGGAGGCACTCAGAGCGGCGGCCATCCCTCAGACACAGCCTGAAGTTCGGAGCTTTCTGGGCATGGCCAATTACTGCGGCCGCTTCATTCCCCATCTGGCGACATTATCGGAACCACTACGGAAACTTACGAGGAAAGATGTGCCGTGGCAATGGACTGACAGTGAGGCACAGTCATTCCTTGATGTAAAGAGTGCATTGGTGAAAGGAGCGACAGTGGCATATTTCAAACCCGGAGCAGATACGGAGCTGATTGTGGATGCCAGTCCCGTGGGTTTGGGCGCGGTGCTACTCCAGAGAGCGAGCCAAGCGGAATGGGTGCCGATCGCGTATGCCAGCAGGGCGCTCACGGCTGTCGAGACCCGGTATGCTCAAATCGAGCTGGAGGCGTTGGCCATTCGCTGGGCGTGCCAACACTTTGACATTTATCTGTGTGGGCATACTTTCACGGTGGTCACAGACCACAAGCCTTTGGTGCCGCTGTTCAATGGCACGGCGCGGCATGGTCCTCCCAGGATTGAAAGATGGGCGATTCAGATACAGCATTATCGGTTTGAGGTAGTGTACCGCCCGGGAGTCAACAACCCGGCAGACTACCTGTCACGACATCCAAGGACGCTCCCGGCGGGGAGCCAGGGGGCTGTGGACGAGGGGACAGAGTCGTTCCTGAGGCAGATTGTGGACGATGCATGCCCCACAGCTCTGTCGGTGGAAGAAATCAGAGAGGCCACCGGACAGGATGAGTGCTTACAGGCAGTGAAGAGAACACTCCTTGACCATCAGTGGAAATGGTTCCTGCAAGGGATGGACCGACGAACGGAGGAGGAGAAGGAGTATTGGGATGGTCTGTGGCGGTGCCGCGAGGACCTCAGCGAGGCTGGAAGTGGAATTGTTCTGAGAGGCACGAGGATCGTGGTACCGGCTGCCCTGCGGAGCAGAACAGTGGACCTGGCCCACCAGGGCCACCAAGGAGTCGAGAAGACCAAGGCACGTCTAAGGTCCAAGGTGTGGTTTCCGGGGGTGGACCGGCTGGTGGAAGAGAAGGTGCGAGGATGCCATGCCTGCTTGATAACAGGTGCTGACCCCCGGGGGTGCCCGTTATCACGGAAGGACCGAGCCTAACACCATGGGCGAAGGTGAGCTTGGACTTTGGCAGCTTCCCTGACGGGAGACACATGGTGGTCCTGATAGACAGCCACTCCAAGTTTCCTGTGGTAGAGGTGGTGGCATCCACAGCATTTGACTGCCTTCGGCCGGTGCTGGAGAAGGTATTCGCGCTCCTGGGAATGCCGGAAGAATTAAGAACAGACAACGGGCCGCCATTCCAGGGCCAGGAGTTTAAAGATTATCTTCATCAAAATGGAGTCCATCACCGCCGAGTAACCCCCCAGTGGCCGCAGGCCAATGGGGATGTCGAAAGGTTTATGAGGACCCTAAACAAGGCTCTGAGGATTGGGGTGGATCAAGGTGGCAACTTGGAGAATTGCTTACACCAATTCCTGCGAGCGTACCGACATACACCCCACTGCACTACCCGATGTGCACCCAGTGAGCTGCTAATGCAGCGGGCGGTGCGGGACAGCATTCCTACTAGTGATCAGTGGGTGCCGGCTGTACTGGATGCCCGACAAGCCCAGGGGCAACGCCAGACCAACAACGACAGGGCCAGCAGGAAGAGAAGGACACGGCCCCCAGCATTGGAGGTGGGGGACCACGTGGTGGTGAAAGACCGCCATCCGGGGTCCAAGTTCCGCACCCCGTTTGAACGAGATCTGTGGAAAGTGGTACAGATAAAAGGGACCATGGTCACAGCTCGGAAGGGCTGCCAGCAGATAGCCCGCAATATGTCATGGTTCAAAAAGGCCCGGGGTCCTGAACCGGAGGCCGAACAGGCCCGAGGCGGTGAAAATGAAGAAGCTTCAGTGGACGAGCCTTTACCCGAAGATTGGCGAGACGAGGGCCTGGAAGCAAGGGAGGCGCGACCACCCGAGGGAGAGGAGACAATCCACACGGTGCCCGAGGGGCAGGGGGTTTTCAGGGGAAGTCCATCTAGCCGGTTGAGAAGGAATCCGGAGCCCAGTTCCAGGTTGCGAGACTTCCTATGTTGAAGAGGTCTGGACGATGTTGTGCCTTCCATGGACAATGGTGTTTGAGACTTGTTGTTTGTTAATATAATGTTGAACTGGTTTGGTACTAGCCCAAGTTCCGTGGGTTAGATGGGATGTAGTGAGCCACCCGGCCACGACACAACATTGTTGCAATTGCATTCCCCTGGGCCGGGCTCGGACCAGGGGGTATATAATAAAGGACGACGTCAGCGCACGTGGCTGACGGCGTGAACCAGCACCAAGAGCAGTCGTCCCCTTATTCATGTTCTGCCGTCAAAGTTAGGCCCATCCTTTGTGTACCCCTAGCCGTCGGTTGTAGCCCCCAACCGCATGCCCAGGAATCGGCCCCGTTAGCTCCAGGGTGTTCCTAGAACATCACACCCATCAACGAAATCAGCCCCCAGCTGTGCAGCACAGCAAAACGCCCGGTAGCCAGTCCGGCCCTGACGCGGAGCTCAGCGCACAGCGACTCGAAGTAATCGCGCTCCAGGCGGCCCGAGTGGTTGGCATCACAGGAGAGGAAGAGAGCGCGGAGCCGGGACACCTCGCTCTGCGAGGCCTATGCATGCCATTGTCCCGGCTCGTATTGCTTATTTAAGGAATGTATGGGTGATACTTTTGATGCCAGGATTAGGTGCTTATTTCACAATCAGAGGTAGGCGTTCATGTGTACTGTACGTGCGCCAGCAACTAATACAACTAATACACAATAAAGTTACTTATTTATGCTAGGGTGCATCACACGTGAATCTATTCTTTCTCAAAAACCCGCCCGATTCTCAGTAACAAAGAATCATTTACCCTCATTTTGTTCTGAGTGAACACAGGCAGGAGATGAGAATGCTGATCACAATTTAATTTTCTGCCGGCTTCATTTGCATAAATATGCGCTTTAGTAGTGTTTGGCCCTCCAGGTGTGTTACAGTTGTTGAACTGACGTGTGTAGGGCACAACGTGCTTTTCTCTACCACTCCTTGGAAAATTTCGAAAAATTAGCACGTTGACTTCACGTTCAGCCACATTTTAAGGCTGTGATGGAGTTAAAGGCTTTTTGCCAGGCATGGGCGTTTGACAGGTCCGTAATCCTTGCCAAGAAAAACGGAAAACCTAACAATGGCTAGGTGCATACTTTTATGTTGTCAAAGAAAGTGCCGTGAGCATGCTACACCAACATCAGGGCGCATTGCTGTGCTTTCTCGTTGACATCCAGATTGCAGGAAACGATGCTGTTTTGCTAAGAGCGTTTGAGGTCACAGTGGTTCAAGAAGGCGCTATCATCTATCTCCTAGAGTCTCACCTTCCTTCCATCATAGTCATACCACCCTAGGAGAGTGCATCAAACATTGAGCCAAGTTACTGTAAGGCTGTAGTACGCCAACTCAGTCAGGGAAACTTCTCAAGGTAAAGGTAAATGTATGCCTTTTCCATTTAGCTCAATTATAAATATTTGTTATTGTTGTAAAAAGAAAAGGTCCATTTTCTTTTGCCGTCATGCCGGAAAATTTGGTCTGCACACATGACCTCATCAATTACTTGCAAAAACTGTAATTTCATGAAAACAAACATTGAGCACATTTAATACTTCTGTTTCTTCAATGTGCCTTTTACTTTTAGGGCCACATATCCATGCCACAAGACTAACAAAGGTACATTCAATGCCATGAACAACATTCCAAGTTATCACTAGGATAGAGCGAAGTTGACATGAGACAACACGATTTAGGGCCTCAAAGATTGCACATTACAATTACTTTTCACAGGGAACAACTTTCCTAATAGAAGAGCTCTTCAGTGTAATTTGACTTTACTACACAAATGTAACCCCTTACATCTTGTTTTTGGTTAAATGCCTTTTTATAAAACACATGAACATTTTCAAGGCAGAAACTGCATATGCAGATGTGCAGCGTGTAATCTGCTACTTTTTACCATTGTTGAGGGAGAGGAGGGGCATCGTGTCTCCACTCTAGGCTTTGTCTCTTGTGAGCCATGGCCCTTCCCCACACTCAAGTGGTAAGGGCCATGGCTCACACGGTGCTAATAAATAGCATATCACACTCTGCACAAAAACTCAATATATACTATATAAATGCATTCATGTATGTACATCTATACGTGTACTTTGTAGGTATACACACACATATATATATATATCCACCAAATCCTCTTTCCAGAAGAAAAACGGTCCGCACTCATGCAGGTTTATGCGATTTTTATTTCCTTATCTCCTTCGTTACAGGTGAAACAAAAGATCTACGCGTTTCGGTATTACAAATACCTTGCTCACGATCCTATATTTGTAATACCGAAACGCGTAGATCTTTTGTTTCACCTGTAACGAAGGAGATAAGGAAATAAAAATCGCATAAACCTGCATGAGTGCGGACCGTTTTTCTTCTGGAAAGAGGTAAGGGCCATGGTGGATGTATTAAGTGGCGTGGTTCAGCCGCGGGAGCTCGCACCCATACGGAGCGTTACTGGGTCCGGCGAAAGAATGAACCAAACTGGGATGATATATATATATATATATCCTCCTGGTTTCGGCAAGTTTCCTACCGGCCGCCTGAACGCCGGTGGTGCCGAGTTTGCAGCACTTCGCCGCGCGCTGCTGAAAAATGCTTACACAATGCTTCCTGCGTGATGATAGAAAGCCACGGCACTCCAGTATCATTGTAATACATTTTTTATCCGGTTCAGAGTCACAAAATGCCAACGCGTTTCGGTGCCTCCTGTGAGAAGTTGGCCTGGTATATGCTGTCCACTAATTATAGTGGGCACCTTGCACCAGTCCAAACAACCCCTTATTGGAGATAGGTTAAAGACAACCTTTATTGAAAGCTATCCTAGTGGTAGCTATGGAGAGCAGCCTTCAGGCTAAGTCTTGAAGGAATGTAAAGCAGCTTGTTTTACCAGTCTATAATCTCTTGAGTGACCAAATGAAAGAGGACCACACCAGGTATATATTCAAAATATATGTATTTATTGCTAAACACACCCTTCTAGTCTCTTTATGAGGCTAGAGTTCGAAGTACATAAGTTATAAGTTAGTTATCAACAGTAATAGCACAAATACACGTTTGAGCCCTAGGGGCGTACCAAACAATATACCAATAAAGTGGTATAAGAACCACGACTGAGCTAGACACAGGGCCTAGAGCCTGTAGAAGTGCTTGGCCCTCAAGGAACCACCCAAGGTAGTGACACAGGGGACCCACGGGGGACGCGTGCAGTGTGAGAACACAGCCGCGAGCCGCCGTTGACTTCTATGGGGAATGTCGCGGTTGGAGTTTTAAAGAAAAGGGACACTTAGAGGAGGACTTGGAGCAAACCCCTTTAGAACTAGGTTGTTCTAGAGTCTATACCCACGGGAGCACCGGAGTACTCGAGTTACCTCACCCAGGAAGCCGGGTGCATAGGTGTCTTTCGGGGTCGGGTTTCGTCGTCGTTTTCAATGGCGATCTGCTGCAAAGTGCTGCCGGCGGCCAAGTCAAAAGTGTTCGGGTGGATCCAAAGGTGGATCGAAGATCTGAAGAACCTGAAAGCAGAGGGGACAGAGTCTGGGTCACTAGCCAGTGACCAGGAAGGCGATGAGCGGATGCCCACCGATGTCGGGTGCTTCAGGTAGGTTGACCGTCGTCTTGACTCTTCAGCCACGAGGTCCAGGAGGCGTCGATGACATCCAGGAGCTGGATTCGAGCTGTCCCACGATGTCTGTCGATTGCAGGGGTATCGGCGACCGGATTGGACCCAACAAGCCTTGGCAACGGCAAGTCTTGTGGAAATAGAAGAAGGATGGTGGTGCAGACCAGCAAGGTCTGAGGGACTCACCCAGGGAGGGTAAGTCAGGGCACATCTGGAGCAACTAGGGAAGCCCAAGCAGAAGAAGAGTTGCCTTCGGGTGGGCCCACTAGCCAACGAACTAGCGACCGCGAAGGAGCCTCGAGTGGACGCACTTGGAGCTGGCTCACAGGACACTCGTGGAGTGGAGGCCAGTGATCTTCGGTGCAGTCGGTGCTGGAGGCGAGGGCTACTCGGAGCCCAAAGCACAACTTCGGGGAGACCCAGAAGAGGATGCACTTGCAAAAGTACTCAGTGTCCAGGGGTCATGGTTCCACGTTACCCACGACAGCTACGGGCCTCAGCTTTGCTGGGGACTCAGGGCAGCCTCGGGGAAGTCTAGAAATCCACCTCTGGTGATGCAAAGACTTCGGCGTCCGGCGGGAGCTTCAGCGATGCAGACTGGACAATTGCTTTTTAGGTGCCTGCCAAGCAGGGGAGTCAGTCCTTGACCCCAAGGGAGATTCTTCAGTCCTCTAATCTTGAAGTAGAGCGTTGAAGGTCCAGGATTCTGTATCAGAGTTTCGTCCAGGTAAATCTAAAGTCCTAAGGACTGGGGTCCCATACTTATACCAAGTTAGGGGGTTGGACATACTCTGGGGACCCACCTAGGGGAGGGTCAGGGCAGAGGGGTGGTTACACCCCTTTCCCTTTGTCCAGTTTCACGCCAGAGCAGGGGCTGGAAGCCCGTGAGCCAGTTTGAACTGGGGTATGCACAGGGACACCAAATGTGCCCCCAGTGCAGGACTTCAAAGCACCAGAGAGTGCTCCCGCCCAGGCCCAATACACATTATCCTGTCTGGGGAGGTGGTTACACCTCCCTGGGACAGGAAACCTATTGTCCAGGCCTCCCCTGCCGGAGTTTCAGTCAGCAGCAGGAGGCCAGACCCGTGTCTGTGGCAGCGGCATTCATTTTGTGATGCCAGGGCTCTGGAAAGAAGTTACCGGGTATGCTGGTGGGTACATGTCTCTCCCTCTAGAAGGGTGGAATGCTACCCCCGCCGCCAGAACTGGCGGGGGGGTAGTATTCCAAGATGTTTGACACCAAACACGACATGTTTTGTTGCAGCCAGTCCAAAGTTAGCATTCTACCGCGAGGATATAATGCACTTAAGAGTATATGGTCAGGCTGCACTACAAACAGCATCAGAGAAGGGTCTCCGACCGCTGCAGAGGGGCTCTGCTCATGCAGGGGCACCCTCTCACATAAGAACCAAGCACTCTGCCTTCAGGACTGATAAGGCCTGCCATAGGAGTGACTTATAGGTTTATATGTGTGCATATGCAGTGATATAGGTAACCTATATCACAGTAAGGGGTGCATGCACCACCTTACCCAGGCTGCAGTAGCAGACCTGTGGTGTCATTTTGGATGGCCTTCCAGGGGTGGCACAATACATGCTGCAGCCCCTGGTAGGTCTCTGAGGTACCTATGCCCTGGGTACATAGTATATCATATACTAGGGACTTATAAGGGCACTCCAGATTCCAATCAGAGATGTGCCTAAGGCACATGGAAACCATTTTATAGAGGAAGCAGATAGACTGGGGCCCTAAATAGCAGGATCCCAGTCCAACTAAGTCATAAACCAGCAAAACACCAGGAAAAAAGTGGGGGCAACCATATAATCAGATTCCACCTTCCTACACCTCCTAGCACCTTTGTCACGGCCAAATATATATACACACATATATGTATGTGTGTGTGTGCATATATATATATATGCTCTAAATGTATGAATTTCATTTGTAATACATAGCATAGTACACTGCACAACAACTCAATGTATACTATATAAATACGTGCAAATATGTATATATTCATATATTATAAATATATATACACATATATATATATATATATACACTCACACAATGTTCATTTTGTAGCTGAAAGGTGTTTTAATTTAATTAGATTGACGTCTACTGCACGTTGTCAATAATTATTTTTACATTAAATTCTTTAAACAAATAAGCGAAGAAACATGAGGTTTTCTACAGCAAACTTTACTTGGATTTGCAGTCAGACTTAGCACAGTTGTTACGTCTCTGAGTAGTGCCCCCTTCTGCCGATTACATATTTCTCATGTTCCGAAAGCGCGTGAAATCCCATCAAAGGTGACCCAAAATGTCAGAAGAAACCCCTTTTTAGGTTCGGAAAGTTTTAACTGCAAATCGAACACTTCGTATAATGATCGCGTCTACTCATTGGGAGAAGGCGCTGTCACTCACCGTGTATGGGGGCGGGCTGGCCACGTCTGTCAGATTAATTTAGCAAATAATTCATTACATGCATTTGCACAGACAGCGCTCGGCGATCCGCGAGAGGAGCACAGTGTATATCCCTCCTCAGGGCAAAGCCGACATATGGCAAAATGTTCATGAAAAGGAACGGGATCGCCATATGGGGCATGCGGGCATGTGATCAGAAGCAGGCCTGGGACCAAGACATGTTCTTTCTTTTGTAGTAGTGAAGATGTCTCTCAAGCCCCCCTGCACCTTCAAATGAAAGCAAATATTTATTGCAGAACATTATTTTACTAGAAAAACATAGAATGTAATGCCAATGTTTTCGCCTAATTGGATTGATTAATAGATAGATGGAAGGACTGAAAGTCCTCTCGCTCCAGGTGCATCGAACGGTTGGCGTCACAGGAGAGGACGAGAGGGCGGAGCCGGGACACCTCGCACTGCGAGGCATACGCCATTGTCCCGGCTCAATAAACAAAAAATACATGAACCGTGTAACATCCAAGTAAAGGGGCCAGTAGCCATGGGAGGATACAAATGACGACATGGCTGAACTAAGGCGGGACTAACAAGCCTCATAATGAATTAGAAGACAGCATTTACAAAGGACAAACACATGAGCCAATGAAAAATAAGGGCGGGGTGAGTGGGTGAAGCTTCTCTTCCTACTGAACTACCATAGATCTTCGCAGAGCAGCGCTTGTGCGCTGGCTCACGCTCGACCTAAAAATAGAGCATCCTGATGGGCCTAGTATTCTTTTTTTCCCTTTTGCCAACTCTCTCCCCTGGGAGTAAGACTCCTAAGGGAGCGAGCACTTTGATTGGCTAGTAGCAACATGAGAAAATATGTTGCAGGCAGCCATTACAGGACTCGGGGACTTGCTCCCCTGTCCTGAGATTATTCAATAAAAAAGATATAAGGAGGCAGGGTAAGGATACATTGCCCCAACCCATCCCCAGAGGAACCACTCTTGGGGCCAAAATGTATATACTTTTAAAGCTGTGATACCACGGGAGTCACACGGGACTCCCACAGGATCGCAGTATGTAGAAAAAAATGAAATGTGGCCGGGGCGCCTATGTATAACACAGGGGAGGGGGGTGCGTGGTCCCCCTCCCCGAGCCTCTTTGAATCCACAGTGTCCCTATCCCTTGGGTCCAGAATGTAATAATAAGGGAGGGGGTGCGTGGCCCCCTTCTCTGGGCGATTAAGGCCCTGGGGACCCCATCCACTGGGGCCCAGTGCAATATGAAAGGGTAGGGGTTCGCGCTCCCTTACTGAGGCCCCGGGGACACCTTCCCTCGGCTGATTTAAAATTAAAATGGAGGGAGGCGCATGACCCCCTCCACGAGCCTGTAAAGGCCTCATGGACCTCATCCTCTAGGGACAACATATAATTATATGGGAGGGGGGCACACAGCACCTCCTCCCAGACCCTCTAAAAGCAAACCCATCCTTTGGGCCGGCTCCACTATGGTGTCCTGGTGAGCCCACTCCTGGGACACCGTATCCCTGCCTGCAAGATCATGGGCAGAGAAATGTGTCTGCTCCCTCCTGGCGGGAGCTTTCTAAATGCTCCTGCCAGATGAGAGCAGATTTTTGTTTCCCTGCCCGTGCTTTTCCAGGCTGGAAAACTCAGATTGCTTCCGTCCAGGAAAAACTGTCAGGCAGGAGCAATGCCGGCTCCTAAGGCACTGGGTCACCCATGTTAGGCCTCAGATAGCTGGGGTCCGTGGGGCCACTATTTGCTCTGAGTGGGGGGCCCGTGCCCTCTCCCATTAAAGCCCCAGGGGGGTGGCGTCCCCGAGGCCATAAAGGGGAATAATTTCAAATGGAGTACATAGGAAATAAATAATGTTGC
Source organism: Calotriton arnoldi (assembly GCA_963921515.1). Taxonomy (NCBI): domain Eukaryota; kingdom Metazoa; phylum Chordata; class Amphibia; order Caudata; family Salamandridae; genus Calotriton; species Calotriton arnoldi. The sequence goes on along the minus strand of CAWUFW010011494.1, from coordinate 239,533 downwards.
TGTAATTATTTCAATTTCCACGCATGGTTTGGCGGGTGAACGAAAGACGATAAATAATTGAGTTTGAATATTTGCATATTTACAGTCTCCATACCACAGCCAATCCTCCAGATCTCTGGTTTTCAGATCATAACCAATTTATTTATTTAACCATTTTATATTGTGCATGAACACAGAGAGGGATAGCTTTACAATAGTAACAATAACAGCGACATCTAACAAGACACAGAACAAACAAGAGAGGGAATGTGGAACTGAAGAGAAAAGAAAAGGAGAAGAGGGAAAGCAGGAGGACGGGGTGGGTGTGTGTGGAAAGAGAAAAGTGAGGGCAAAGGGAGAGGGAGCAGGTGGGAACCAGAGGGGGAGAGAAGTATGGATGAGAGGTTAGAATGGGCTGCTGTTTGGTGGTATAAAATCGAGCATATGTACACAAGCTATCAATTAATTTTGGTTACATATAATCAGGGCCACTGGAATTATGCGTCAGGGTGGGCCGAATTATGCTGCAGGTTTGAGTAAATTATGCGGCATAAAAGGCAAATTATGTGGCGTACTGCGGCACATTTTGTGATGGTATTCTGTTATTTTGAAACTTGTTAACACTGTGTGGGCATTGGTTGCACCTCATAAGCACAACTTTGACATCCAAATATGGCAATAAGAAACAGACCAGTTAACCTTTGCACAGGGCCTTCTGCTGCACTGCAACACGACACTGCATCTTTTGTAACTTTTCAATCATTTAAAATCAGGAGATTATGAGGCAGATGATGGATTATGTGGCAAATGCCGCAAATCTATAATTGTGCGGAAATCGCCACAGCCACACAAACGTGTAATTCCAGTGGCCCTGCATATAATACACCACCAGCATTTGGGATAGTGGTAACGCAACTACCTTTTATCCCTCTGTTCTTTAAGAGTCCTCTTACATTCCTCATCTGTAGTCATGTTATTTAGTTTCTTAGGGGCCAACTGAGGGATACCACTTGCTCGCTTTCTCCTTTGATCTGTCATTAACCTCCTAAAGAGTTCCCTCTTAAAAAGACTATTGATTGGACATGCAGTGAACTCTCTGATTTCCCTTAAATTCAGCCAGATATAACATTGTGGGCATTTGAAAGGAGTGTAAGCTTGGCACTTACTCCTTTTAGAGGAAATATTGTATGGGTTTGGAGAAAGATGTTTCCCAGTCCCTTCATTGCTGGAAGCCATCCTTCAAAGAGCCCACAAATTTGAACGGTGTGGAGAAACGAGAACTTGCCCTTTAAAGGTTGTTCCACTTCAAATTGAATTTGGAAAAAGACGGAACTCCTGTCTTAGCCTATAGACAACCTCTTGACAGGTGGTTGAGGATGATTGACCAAGAAGTATGAACATCCTCTCAGCCTGGAGGTGATCCCTGCAGGGATGACCTTAAGCTCCATCTTGTCATCTTTACATCAAAGTGATTCTTGGACTCATATAAAAATTCTTAATTACCTCCAATCTAACCATGTTTTCTTGTTTCAGCCCCGCAGATGTGGAAAGCATTCTTATTCATGGGCCCGCCGTAGGATATCCTGTTCAAGTGTGCTACACCATGAGAGTGGCTGGATAATGGGGGCAGTTTTGTGAGCAAAGATTCTGAATTCTAACCAACAGGAACTTGTTATTACTGTCTTCATCTGTAGGTTTGGCCTACTGGAAGACATTCTATCAACCTTGAAAAGTGGAAACAATACAACCATACATTCATTTACCATACTTCAAAGAAGAGTTTCCCCACAAACCTCATCCATATTCAGCTTTCGTGCTATCACCCTGGATACATCCTGTAGTGCTGAGTAATAGAATTTGTTAGCCTTTTTTTTATACTGATCAGAACCTCAAGCAATACAATGTGACTGGAGGACATTGTAACTCTACATATTCTTTGCAACCTAAAGTAAAGTGTGTTAGCCTGTTTATGAGTGACAGTAAACCTGGTATGCATCAATACCCTCCAGTTCCCTCCGGTTTGTGATGACTGTATCCTCTCCTAGCAGAAGTTGGAGATTAACTTCAATTTGAATATCTGTTTAAGACGTGAGACGCCATGACAACGCCTCCTCCCACAGAAACACTGAGTAATTGGACAATTTGGAGAAACAATGCCTCATTGGCAACAACTAGTGCCACAATAGTTTTAACTGCCATTTGCCTTCTTGTCTGTATATTAGGTCTGGCTGGTAATTGCATGGTTATTTTCTTGTTGGGATTCCGGATTAAGAAAAATAATTTCACAATATACATTCTAAATTTGGCAATTGCGGATTCCATTTTTCTGCTATGTGCTTTTGTACTTAAGGTCCATTTTGCCATTTGCACTATGCAGACACTGAATGTAGTCCGGACTGGGAATCTAGCTCCAGACTGGGAATACATTCTCAATTTATATATGTATCTCCTAGTGGTGTGTCTATTTGGGTACAACACAAGCCTTTATATCTTGACAGCCATTAGTGTAGAAAGATGTCTGTCCGTTTACTACCCAATCTGGTACCAGTGCCACCGCCCAAAAAAACTGTCCATTGTGGTATGCTTCCTCCTTTGGGTAATTTCCTGTTTAGTGACCTCTGCAGAATTTTTCATCTGTGAACAATCTCAATATGTTTCAGAACATCAAGGGTTCATAACCAAGTATAGTCAATCATGCAAAGTTGTGTATGTGATTATTGATATTTTGAGCTTCTTGATCTTCACCCCATTCATGGTCCTCTCCAGTGCAATTCTGCTGATTAAAATCAAGAAAGAATCTTGGAAACAGCAGTCATCAAAACTCTACATAGTTATTGTAGTCACTGTTGTCTTGTTTCTTATATTTGGTATGCCGATTAGGTTGGTGCTCCATGTAAAGTACAAATATCAACCTGGCCTGCCCCAATGGGTGAGTGATGTGTGCCCTCTTCTCTGCTCCATCAACAGCTGCATTAACCCCTTCATCTATTGGTTTATCGGGAGACAGACGGGTGGAAAGGAATCTTTCCAGGTGATTCTTCTGAGGATCTTCAGGGAAGATATGAAGGAGCGCAGTCAGCAACATCCACATAGGAGTTCAAGCAGGACAGAGACAGTGGTCTAAACAGAGGTGGTTTGATATGAATTTAAGAACTAATCAAAAGTCCAAGGATTAAAATTTTATTCAAATGCTGGCTCCATTTATAGCCCAACAAGTTTGCCTGATTAGTCAATGCTAATTCAATGTGAAATGTGATTTCAAATTAGTACCTTAAGATTGTATTCTGTATCTATTTCGAAACCATGTTATCTGCAGTCAGAGGTTTGTTTGTGGTAGCAAGCTGAAGGGTATTCTAAAGTAATGAGATCTGCTTTTGTTCAGCTTGACTCCCATTCATCTACCTTGTAATAGTACGAATAGTTTGGTGACTTCAAACACCGTTCATAGGGATTATTGTTCTCATCTCCTTAACTGTCCTAACATTGCATCCAGATATCATCTGTTCTGAGTGTTTCAAAGCTGATGCCTGCTTTCCCTCAACTGCCTCTTATGTTGGCCCTATGCTGGGGGCACACCCAGAATTCGCACTTCAGATGTTTCTTTTTTAATGCCACAGTTACATCAAAATAGAAAGGGAAATTTCAACACTGGGCTTGTACGGAATGACAAATATACTGTTTAGGTAATAGCACCTTGCTTTGATTCAATACAAAATAAGCATAGGCTTTATTTCATAGCATAATTGCAAAAGAGGTGGTGTGTTGTTAGAAAGGATGGAGGCTAATATTATGCATGTTTCTTTTATTTGTCACAACCAACAGCAACCATAATACGGATGACACTACAAGGTGCAGCAACAGTTGAAAGTTCCATTGAAACTAATGGCATAGCAGTTGAGTAGAAACAGTGTCCCAGTCTCAATGCCATCAACCTACCAATGCTCAAATCCACAGCCTAAACCTGTTCTGTATATGTGGAGTCTTACAGGGGAGTGTGATCTGCAAAGGCAGTAGATGAGGGAAGCAAAAAGAGGCTTCATCCTCTTCCTACTGCTCCCACCCTCACTGTGTTACAGTGCAGCCCAAGCCACAAGAGGAAAGGAGAGGGGTTGCTTAATAGCCCTTTGCTTTTTAACTGGCAGTCAAACTACAGGGGAAAAGCAATGCAGCACTGCTGAGTGAGAAGAAGGGCTGTGAAGGCTTTGTTTGTCTGTATTCCTTGGCTCCTTATTTACAACATATCAGTCAGTGACACATGCAGAAGGGAGATCTGGCAACAACTGAATAGTTTTTATTATAATACACTGTCCACCCAGAATAGAATTTCTTTAATTTGGTCATTCAGGTCGCCTACTCTTTATATTCCTCTATACCAGTTACTAATTCCCCACTCCCTCATGGTTGGCCTTTGCCTGTGGCTCAAACTAATAATACTGGCGCAGTCATTTAATGTTCTGTTGGGACTGTTGCTGCAGTCTATAAGGTTATATTTATTGAGTGATCAGCGTTTTTTTTCTTTCCTGTGTGGCACAATGGAAGACAATGTTTTCGCTGCATTTTAGACCCACACAAGCCATGGACCACTGGAGTGAATGTTGGTCAAATTCTCCTATATAATCTAGGAATATCCTCAAGGAATAGCTGCTACTTATGCAATGAGAGGGTTGGAAAGAGATGACATCAAATGGGGAGCTTGGCCGGGATCGAATAATGTCACCCTGCATGTCTTAGTGTTTTAAGATAAAATAAGCAAGTGGGAATTATTTAAGACAATTCCATTCTATAAATTGAGCAAATAAAGAAATTACAAAGGCAGATATCATTTCGGTTATTAAACGCAGTTGGAAAAAGTGTACCATGCACCACTATATGAAGCTATGTAAATAATTGGTAATGTGAAGCCTATTTTTATCTTTAAAGGTTTTAATGAAGAGAGATACAAAATATTATAGCAAAAAGAACTACAAAAGAAATAGAGAGGAACAATAAAGAAAAATAGATGTTCCATCTGTTAAAATACTTCTTATGATTATATATGTTAACAATGTAATTAAATTATAACAATATCAGGTTCAGTAAATGAATAGTAACAAATCATTAGTATGAAAGAGGCCTATTCACAAACTACATTTTGTAGTCTAATTCATAGTACTACAATAGTACTACTAATGTACTACAAAATGCTATTCACAAAGCTACATGCAGAGTTTCCGCCCCCTCCTCTCCTGTCTTTTTCTGTGTTGAGATCTCCACCACATAGTAGTAAATGTGAGAGTGACAGAGGGGAATGTCTGGAAAATTGTGAATACTTACTATAAAATGGGAGGGGTTAAGGGAGGATCAAGGAGGAGTTTAGGGAGGGATGTGCACTCATCCACAAAAGAAGCCAATTTCTATTCACAAACTGCCCTTCTAGCATTACTACAGCCAAAAGAGGACCCAAAACAGTCACACATGTGTTCGAGCTCAGAGCTGGAGTAAGTCCCTCACCACACAGGGCCAACCATTGGTATGCAAAATCCTTCCATAGAAAATAAATATTGGAGGTAACCAACCCCATAGAAATTTTGTGGAACACCTTTTTGAGTGTTGTAAGGCAGGGATGTGTGCTGGCGCCCACCCTATTTTCATTGTATGTGAATGACATATTGGGCTGCGAACATGATTCTCCCAAGCTAGGGAGGGCACCAGTACCTGCGTTATTATTTGCAGATGATACTATTTTAATATCCCAAACCCCAAAACGTTTACAATGTTTAATAGATAGTTTTAATGCATACTGTGAAACTAAAGGCCTGGAAATAAATTCTAGCAAAACAAAATATATGACAGTGAATCCCCATAAGTCTGTTAAAAAGAATCTAACAGTAAAAAACCAGAAACTAGAGTATGTGCACAATTTCAACTACCTAGGTATAACCTTGGTCACTAAAATGACTTGGAAAGCTCAAAGGGAGAAAAGCAAAATTATTCTACTCCAAAATTCATTACTGATAGCGAAGAAACATGAGAATAGTATGTCCAAAGCGGTATCCCCTGCCCTTGAGGTATACAAGTATAGAGCACAATCAGCATCCCTTTATGGAGCAGAATTATGGGGGCCTTCGAGCAACAATACTTTTATGGTAGGAGAAAACAAGTTTTTTAGAAAATTATTACGCCTTCCAATGCGCACACCGTTATTACCTATTGTGATGGATCTTAATGTGCGACGTATGGATCACCAGGTAATTTTAAGACCATTATTATTTTGGGTGCGCCTGTGGTCCACAGTAGAGCTTGCACATTATAAAGAAGGGCTTGAGGAAATCTAAAAACTCAATGGAGCCATGGGCTTACCGTGGACCAAGCATGTTAAGTGTTGGTTTTATAAATTAGGGTTGAGTCATTTCTGGGAAGAGCCAGCCCAATTGTCTTTTGCCTCAAAGAAAATACAAAAAAAAACCTTCTGGGCCTACATGCAAGATAGTGTGTCACTTAATTCAGCTACTGGCACTTTAACAACTAGGTTCCTTTCAATGAAATCAACATGGAGTTTTGAACAATTCTTGGATGAGGTACAGCCACAGCTCGCAAAAACACTGTATATGAAGTTTAGATATGGTGTTTTACAAATTAATTCAAATACATCGAAGTGGGCCCATAAGCAAGGGGACGAAAATATTGAGCAGTGTGTGCTGTGTCAATCTGGTGTAAAAGAAAATGACCAGCACTTATTATTCTTCTGTCCAGTTTATGCAAGATCTAGGACTAAATGGATCAAACCTCTATGTCGGCTATTGGGTATTAGGTCCTGCTTTGAGGCTGAAAGAATACTAAGAACTGATACTTCACAAAAAGTTGTTTTTAGTGTCAGCAGGTATTTATTTGACGTAGGTCTGGTAAGAGCTAAGAAAGGCTTGAAATTCTAGCGCATTGCATTTGGGAAGTTGTTACTATATTAGTCTTGCATTTGCACTTTATGTACTATTCTGGGAGTATAGATATTATGATTATCTTACATTTGCACTTAATTGATTAACAAGAAGGACATGTGGAAGGCCACATTGTTTGCACACAAATTGGATTTTAAGCATTTACACTTTTTAACGAATAACCCCCAATTAGGTAGTGAATTAAAAGCTGATTGATAGACTCCTTTTAGACTTGTGGTCAATATAATGTATTCTCCGCTAATCCCTCAATATGTTTTTATTACTCAAATTATTTAAATTTTAATTGTATTTAATTTTAAAGGCGAGAAAGGTCAGTACTGGAAATGTATTCCAATACTTGTGTAATGGTCTAAGCGATACCTTTGGACTGTTTTAACGTTTTAATGTTCTGTTGTGTAAACTGTATTGTGTATCTTTTATGGTTTTTTAAACCGAAATAAAGATTAATTGAATTGAATTGAATTGAGTGTTGTAATTTACATTGTAAATTTTGCTCCACTCCCTTGTTTCAGGGGGTGGATAGCTCGCCGCAGTGTGCACATAGTGTCTCTGACAATGCACAAACCCTTTCGCTCTGAAAAGAACCACCATTAAGATAGATATACACAAACCCTCAAAATGCAGTACATATGCTCAGAACACACAACAAAATAAGTTACAAGCAACACCTTTTTCAGCTAATGGTTCCCAAAATAATTAATACTGTAGGCACTTGTTTCGAGAAAAAAAGGCAGAATGGTGAGGGTACTCCACACCGTATTTAAAATCTTCCACACCAACCGAAATAGTTGTGCTACGCATCCTTCAGCCGATGGCTGCTGTGTGAGGCATATCAAGGACCACCTCTTCACCAATGAAAGGTTCTTCAAGCCACTAAGGAAGATGGTAGTGTAAAATATATAGCAAGTCCTTCAGCCATGCACACATCTGGGGATCTATTACATATAGGGCGCGTTTTCCTTGTTTGCACCACAGCACACCTTCAAACAGGTGCAACGTGCACAAACAGGCAAACTGCGCAGTATTTTGTGAATGTGCTGCCCTCATGGCAGCCGCGAACTCGTGCTGCCCTGGGGGCAGTGCATTAAAGTGAAATACAGAGCGGCTTTGAAGCAGACTCCTTGCACCACTGTGCAAGTGGCAACTTGCCTGCATGTTTAAGAGAGGAGAGAGATCCCCTTGTAAGAGGGTGCAGTGGGTGACTGCACCCACCTACAAGTGGATGTCTGGGTGGTCCATAGGACCCCCTTATACTCTTCCAGAGGGCTGCCATCAAGGGGGAACTTATAGTGTGCCAACTTTTTGTGTAACACTTTGAATGCGCATTCTGACAGATTTCTTGCTGTCATGTAGTTCCTAGGAGTCCCCCAGGATCTGCGCATTTTGGATGACCTAAACTGAGGGTTTAGTGTCCCGACCGCTTCCGGACACCCCCACAGGATATGTCAGCCGTTAGACCAGCTAGCTCTATAGTGCCACAACCACCCCCCTCTATTCTACAGTGGTGTAGGGAGTCTCTGGCAACCACTGAACATGACAACCCTGATTCCTCAGGGATCATGGAAAACAGTACAGTACGTTTCTCTCAGACACTCGTGCTTGCTTTCTCTCAGAAAATACACAGGAGGGCGATTAGGACATTTCAATAAGAATTTATTGGTCCTGCGACAGCCCTGTGTAAAACACATGGCCTGCAACAATCAGGAGACAGAAGCATACAAAAGAGATTTCTAGTACCAATATCGTAAATAGTAGATATATTTTTACCATAGTGCTAATAAGATGAACAGAAGCAGTTCAGATAAAAACAGTAGCACTTGCATATTCCTAAAATGTGCGCCCTAAGTAATTTGCCTAAATGTACCTAGCCTAACCTGGATGTGTAGGTGTATATGTGTATAGCTATGTGTATCTGTAGCCAAGAAACCCCTAGTGATGAACCAGCCCCCTCACCTGGTGCTTTAGAACGAAGGACCCCGTCTCTGCGTCGAGGACGACAGCCCGCTGCGTGTCGAAGATTCAGCATGCAGGACCCCGTCTCAGCTTGGAAGGAATTCTCCTCTGATTTGTAGGGGGGAGTGAGGGTATTTTATACTAAAGTGGTCACTTGATGGTGTTTTCTAGAATCAATATGTTTTTAAAACAATCATGGATGTTTTGAAAGCAATCATAAATGTTTTGAAAACAATCACCAATGCTTTTCTAAACAAGTGCGATCATGCACAGCTGGCTGTTGGCCTAGGATGAAAAAAGTGGTGACCCTTATACAGAATAATTCTGCTGTGCCTGGGGGCATGTTTATGCATGTCAGGTACAGGGATTATGATAGAGTACCGAGAGCCTGGTGTCGAAGAGACAGGACCAAGCTACTAGGTAAAAGGTCATCTGTTTAGAATCGTTATTGTCGTGTGGATGGGACAATGTATGTAAAATGGGGTATACATGACAGGATTATCCTAAGGGACATGACACCCACTCCTCATCAAAAGCTCAACAGGGTCAGCTAGATAATGATAAAGCTTAAGGCCATTAAAAAGCATAACAATTATTTAAAATACAAAATACTAAAAGCACTTGAAAAGCCTGAAAAAAATGTCCTTAAAAGAAAAGTCATTTTTCCCTAAAAGAAAACGTTCAAAAAGGTCCTCTAAACTTGTATATGTTGTGATTATTGCACTGAGCACCTTGAAAGCCATGAATCTCAGTTAGAGCCAAGAAAAAAAATAAAACAAAGTCATACTCGACCTTCAATTTGGTAAACATCTAAAAAGTTGCCAGCGGTTCCCAGCACAGGAGAGGCCAGATTGTTTTAAGAATCCTGCGCTGAAGACTCAACATTGCTGAACATCGTATCCGCAGGTGGCAGTCCCTCCAGAACTTCCAATATCATGTTGAGTGAGTATAGATGTTCATCTCTGGTTCCCACAGCAGCCGCCGGTGAAGAATTAGATGCCTGTACGCCTGATATCGATGCCTATACCTCTGGAGCAGAGCTGATATGCCTTCCAACAGGAGGGGAAGCATCCTGTGAAGGCTCCAAGAATGCCGTCATCAACATGGGAATACGCTGAGGACAACTGCATGCGTGGGCATGCAAAGGCGCCAGTAGCGCTTCTATGTCCGGTGGCGCAACCGATGGAAGTGTCACACACAGGTCCAACACGCAGCCAAATCCGCAGAAGAGGCAACGGAACACAGGCAGGACACAGTCTAGCCAGACCGGTCTGAAAGACAGGAACCAATGCTCACTCAGCTCTCGAAGCCGAGGCGTAGTTGGGTAGAACACCATGCGCTCACGACAACGTCGTTCCAGCAGTGTTCTCTCCATTTCTTGAGGGATTGCGGCGTCCATTGTGAAGCAAGAGTATTAAAATCAGGATGCCCGCTACCGAAAGCAGGACCAAAGGAAGCCCTCCAAAAACGCTTCCAAGTACGGAGTGTATGAAAGCTGGAATTACTCCAAAGATGGTCTGAAAGGTGGTTGAGAGATCTGATCCAAGTCACTTAAATAAGTGTACGATCCGGATCACTGACAGAATATAGAATGCCAAAATATCGACCTGCCAAAATATCGTGGATAAAATATAGAATGCCAAAATATCGAATTCCTATCTACAAACAGGTAAGTACAAAAATATCGAATCCAAAATATCGTTGTAAATAATATAGGGGCATATTATCAAGGGCTTTATCGCCCTATTAGCAAGCTGTCGCTAACAGGCGTTAGCGACAGTTTTCAGGCGTTAGAGGCCGCGTTTTCCATCGCCTTGCATGTCAGCGATAATTATCGCTAATGACATGCAAGGAAGGTGTTCCCTACTAAAAGCGACTGAAAACAGTCGCTAACACCACTACCCCCTATTAGAAAGGCAGGCGAAGCGATAAAATAATTCGCGCTAAGCGCGTTTATCGCTAGATTTTATCACCTGCTAGTGAGGATGACTTACCTGTTTAAAGTATAGGAGGTGGATTCTAATGCTGAATCCACCTTAGCGATAATGCGAGAATATCGCTGCTTTTCCAGCGATATTCTCACATTTTACCGCTATCGCTGGAAATTTTATCGCTATGGAGATAAACCTTGTTAATAGGGTGTTATCTCAGCGATATTTTCCAGCGATAGGCGGCGTTAAACAAATCGCGCTAAGCGCGGTTAGCGATAAATATCGCTATTCCTTGATAATATGCCCCATAGTTTGTTAAAATATCGAATTTTTTAAATGTCTTAAAAGTAATGTAAAATTAATGAAATAATAAATATAATTAACTAAAACATACTTAAAAATACTTAAATAACCTTAAAATTAATAAATAAATAATGTAAGTTATAAAAAAAACATACATTTTTATTTTTTAATACATATATATATATTAACTTAATATTAATAAAAAATATTCAATATTTTTACCGTAGGATAGCGGGAGGGTAAAATTTACTATTATCACTCCAGAGAGTGCAACAGTAGGGAAAGCGTTGGATAGCGGGAGGGTAAAAATTACTATTCCCACTCCAGTGATTGCAACAGTAGGGAAAGCGTTGGATAGTGGGAGGGTAAAAATTACTATTCCCACTCCAGTAAGTGCAACAGTAGGGAAAGCATTGGATAGCGTAGGGGTAAAAATTACTATACCCACTCCAGAGAGTGCAACAGTAGGGAAAGCGTTGGATAGCGTAGGGGTAAAAATTACTATGCCCACTCCAGTGAGTGCAACAGTAGGGAAAGCGTTGGATAGCGTAGGGGTAAAAATTACTATTCCCACTCCAGAGAGTGCAACAGTAAGGAAAGCGTTGGATAGCGGGAGGGTAAAAATTACTATTCCCACTCCAGTGAGTGCAACAGTAGGGAAAGCGTTGGATAGCGTAGGGGTAAAAATTACTATTCCCACTCCAGTGAGTGCAACAGTAGGGAAAGCATTGGATAGCATAGGGGTAAAAATTACTATTCCCACTCCAGTGAGTGCAACAGTAGGGAAAGCGTTGGATAGTGTAGGGGTAAAAATTACTATTCCCACTCCAGTGAGTGCAACAGTAGGGAAAGTAATGATTTAATATTTAAATAAAAATAAATTAATTATCAATACCAATAAAAAATTAATTAAAATGAATTACCAATTACAAAATATTTAATAATTAATTAATTATAAACACCAATAAATATTATTTATTAAAAATTAATTACCTATTAATAATTAACAACCAATTAATTTTCAATACCAAAAATATAACAAGTAATAAAAAAATTACCAATTAATATTTAATTAACAATAAATTAATTATCAATACACAAAAATAATTTCATTAATTACTTAATTACAATTAAATTACTTCCCACCCTATTCCCCTATAAACCCACAACCCGCTCCGAATAATAAATTAATACAATTAACATAATTATCAATTTATCAATTAATAAAAATTAATTACCAATTAATAAAAATTAATTACCAATTAATAATTAATTAACAATAATTTAATTATCAATACAAATAAATTAAAATAAATATTTACTTAATTACAATTAAAATACTTCCCACCCTATTCCCCTATAAATCCACAACCCGCTACAGAACTAAAACGCAAAATTAAATTAAAAATAATTCATAATTCCTAAAAATTAATATTTAATTTACTATAATTAAATTACTTCCCACCCTATTCCCTATAAACCCACAACCCACACCGAATAATAAATTAATACAATTAACATACTTATCAATTTATCAATTAATAAAAATGAATTACCAATTAATAAAAATGAATTACCAATTAATAATTAATTAACAATAAATTAATTATCAATACAAATAAATTAAAATAAATATTTACTTAATTACAATTAAAATACTTCCCACCCTATTCCCCTATAAACCCACAACCCGCTACAGAACTAAAACGCAAAATTAAATTAAAAATAATTCATAATTCCTAAAAATTAATATTTTATTTACTATAATTAAATTACTTCCCACCCTATTCCCCTATAAACCCACAACCCGCTACAGAGCTAAAACACAAAATTAAATTAAAAATAATTCATAATTCCTAAAAATTAATATTTAATTTACTATAATTAAATTACTTCCACCCTATTCCCCTATAAACCCACAACCCACACCGAATAATAAATTAATACAATTAACATACTTATCAATTTATCAATTAATAAAAATGAATTACCAATTAATAAAAATGAATTACCAATTAATAATTAATTAACAATAAATTAATTATCAATACAAATAAATTAAAATAAATATTTACTTAATTACAATTAAAATACTTCCCACCCTATTCCCCTATAAACCCACAACCCGCTACAGAACTAAAACGCAAAATTAAATTAAAAATAATTCATAATTCCTAAAAATTAATATTTTATTTACTATAATTAAATTACTTCCCACCCTATTCCCCTATAAACCCACAACCCGCTACAGAACTAAAACACAAAATTAAATTAAAAATAATTCATAATTCCTAAAAATTAATATTTAATTTACTATAATTAAATTACTTCCCACCCTATTCCCCTATAAACCCACAACCCGCTACGGGATTAAATAACATAAAATTCATTATTTAAAAAAATTAAACATACATTACAAAAATAATATACACTTTTAACACATATACTAACATAGTAAACACTTAAAAAAATTCGATATTATTAAAAATTCGATATATTTTAATGCCTATATTATGTACTTCGATATTTTGACAGTCGATATTACTTACCTGCATTTCGATATTTTTAACCACTATATTATGTCCATTCGATAATATGTCCATTCTATATTTTTACTTCGATATTCTCTCCATTCTATATTTTGACTTCGATATTTTGTCTAGTTACCGTACGATCCCACTCGTATCAGACATGTTAAAGATACGATGAACCATTTCTCTGAAATGGATCGGGAAGTTTGTACGGACCAGGGTCTGTATCTCTGCTGAAGACCTTACAACCTGGAGATCAAAAGTCTCTCGGGCTGAAGTTAAGGCCACATTTTGCTGAAACAACATGGCTTTCAGTGTGCTCAGCGAATCAAACCGTAGACTGGAAACATTCAATGAAGGCCACAGTGGTGCCTCCCTAGTTTAATGTGACTAGATATGCGATGCCTGGCACCATTCCACAACAGCCTTGATCATTCAGCACTAAATAACTTCCATTCAATAGTAATCCAAAAACCGGGTGAATCACAGCAGCTGGGGAGCCTTTCAAGTAGGGCGACACTTCTTTGCACACTAAAGACCCACTTAAAGCCTTCCCGCAGTCAGTACCACTTAAGAAAACTTCAGTGTCCTTATTTCTGCACCCATATCTATACGGCGACTCCCATGTTTCCTGTAAGTACCCTAATGCTTCATACCTGCCTGCTTGGATGTATCTAAGGCAGTATTGGAACTGAAATGTTGTGATTGGCAGTGTGATTTAGCCATGAATTAACCATTCAGTAGACGGTGACTCAGCTACTGTGGAAGGTAACATCTCTAATTTTTCAATGAGCAGCATGGTGTACTTTGCATCTCTGCATGCCATAGTCAACTGTCTGTTTGTCAATGATTGCAGCGTCAAGCTTAAAAGCATAATGGAGCGTAATTGAGATTGCCCATGTTGTAGAATAGACAAATCCTGTTCCATTATGTCAATTGCCGAGGACTCAATGTTGCCCAGTGAATAAATACGTGAAGAAAGTGTGGTCATACCATTGTCTACCACAGGCAGGGCCTTTTCTACGTTAATCCTATCAATTTCACGTAATCTCTCAGCAGCATTGTGTTGGGAGACTTTCCACAGTTCATTGTAGATGGCATATAAGAAGCGCTTCTTACGCGGTTTCTTGGGACCTAACAAGAAATCCCTTAGATCCAAGTTGTCAGCTAGAAGGGACAAGTGTTGTTTCACCTGTTGTAGTGTTGAGGTTTTTAGCCATTCTAGGCAGAACTTCCCAACACTATAAGAAGTCTCTATCCCTGGGTCATCTGTGTGTACATAGCGTGGGTCGGGCCTGTGGATACTAAACCCTCTGGTGGTACCCTTGAATCTTGATTGACACCTATTTGTGTCCATAGGCCAAACCAATTATCCCTTCCAATTGGAAGCTGAGGAATTGTATGTATCATTCTGTATCTTTGCACCCAGTACCTCCTCACTAATCAGTGTGTCATTCGATATACCTTCAATAGGTATGGGCGAGGGGATGCGTGGTGTTTTCAGGTCTTTTATTTTTGCAAACCCATAGCAGGTAGTTTGTTGCACTGTTCTGTTCAGGAATATTATTTGTAACGGTATAAGGCAAGCTCTAAATAAAGCCTCTGTTCCCTGAACCTGCCAATCTTTCGTCCCCCAGATGGATTTTGTGTCTATCGTGTCCCTCCAATAATCGAAACCTTGTATAGACAGTTGGGAGATAAAAGGTGCTGAATATATGACCTTGGTGTTTGTCAGCATCATGTTCTTCGCAGTTACATTAGTCTGTACTACTTAGAGTAGTATGACATTGGGTCTGATGTATTGGACCCTGAATAGTATGCAAATGTCTGTGCGAATGTGGCAGAACTACCTTTTGGTGGTGTTGGGCAATGTTCCCATTGATGGTGTTTACAGTGCGTGGAACACTAGCTCTGTGCAAAAAGTGATGACCATAATGCTGATGACAATACATACTGTTGAAGTCAGGTGTATCTTAGTACAATTCCCTGTAAGAAAATGCAGCAGATTGTTCTAAATCTGAGAGCATAGTATTTACAGTCTCAATGTCCCAATCATCAGAGAGTGTACTCGGGGTAATGAAATCATTCATTGAAATTTTAAACACGTGGAATTTTCAAATGTTCAGTAGGACCAAATACATCATATGAAACTCTATTCCAAACTATACCATCCGGTACTGGAACTGCTGAAATGTTCACTAGGGACAGGTCTCTCTGTTCACGGTGTGATGACGTATGTGGTTTCAGGACCAAGTTCACAGGTTGTACTGCAGAGCGTTGTGGGAGGTAATGTCATTTAGTAGAAGGAAAAAGACAGTTACCATGCCAATCCAAATTAACAGGAACAGGATCCCTAATGCAAACCAAAGATGCAGCCAAGGGGACAGAAAGTAAAAGTAAGTCTTTTTCAGCCAGAGATAGAATTGTTGAAGTTTTTCTTTCTTGGAAATGGGTGGCGTTTGCTCAGGTTCACTTGGATCTGAAGAAAAGTCATCGAAGTTGATAAAGTAGCCAGAAGCAGTTCGATCTATCTTTGGGAGCTCAACAGTGTTTGTAGAACTGGCAGTTGCTTCTCGTGAACACATATTGATGTAAAGTTCATTATTGGGCCGAATTGCAATTTGCATTTCAGTTTCATTTGGATGTTGTTCTGTTTCAACAGGTGTGATTCGTACTCCGTTATTGACTACTCCTGCATCTTGTGCAGAGGAGTCTTGAAACATTATTAGTCTTTCCATCTGAACTTCCTGTATAGTAGTGAGAGGAGATCTGCGGCTACTCAGGACTCCACGTGGTCTGCTGTTGAGAATCGGCCACATAGTGTGGTTTGATCAAATCAATGGAGACAAATCTTTTCTCTTTTCGGCCTGCAAGAGGCGGAAGAAGTACTGTTCTTGTTCCTTGAACTGCCAGGACAGGTACAGGTGTTCTGTAAGATGGCCCAAACTCCTTTTAGCCCACGATCTTTTCTCTGACCAGGTCCCCGACCTTTGGGAACAAGACAGGTCTTGCCGGAACCGGTTTCACTTCCCCAGAGGCGGTGTGTTTTACTTGGACATTGCTTTGTAATGCCCGTAATTCATTGAGTTCCAGTAAAAAAGCCAAACGATCATTCAATTCAAATGGTTTTACTTCCCCCACTGTGCTGGTGAAATCGAGGTCAGGTACCCACATTCTTGTCCCAAACAGGATCTCATAGGGGGTACATCCTCCCAAGGATTTTCTTGGCATATTATTCAGTGCCCTCTGGACCCCATATAGGTGATTGACCCAACTACCGCCCGCACCTAATACTCGTGCTGTTAAGGATTGCTTTAGGCCCTGGTTTTTCCTCTCCGCCACCAAATTTCACTCGTGGTAGGGGGCACCGCAAGGCCACACCCATACTTTCCATGGCTTCCTTGTAAGCCCGAGAGCTAAATGCAGGGCCACGGTTGGAATGTAACGTGGCAATTGTGTATGTCCTGATGAAGACTCGCAAATCCTTTATAACAGTTCGAGCGTCAACCGAGCGCTGAGGCCAAACCCACAGAAATCTAGAGCATGAATCCAGCCCTGCCCGAATTTAAGGGGCCGCAGTGATCCAAATAGACACATGCAAGGGGTTTGTCCGAAATGAGTAATGGTGTTTGTGGTGGCCATGCTACGGTGGAACCTTTCATCTGCTGACAGATGTCACACTTTAAGACATAAGCCTTTGTTTGTTTAGACAAACTTGGCCACCAGAATCACTGTTCAGTAACGAGACTGTAGCAGTGACTCCTGCGTGTGCAGAGCCCAGACCCTCGTGTTCAGCTAGTATTAAACCTAATCTGCGATCCATGTTTGGTATACCTCTATCCCCCACTTCTGGAATTTGAGCATACGATGTGTTTTTCGCATCTAATTTATAGGAATATTTGAGTGGAAAGCCCTTCGGAACAGCAGAGCCGTTCTTTGAGGCGTTTACAGCTATCAGTATGTCTCCGTCTATCCACGTGCTAGAATTAGTGATTGCAGCAACGGCAGCAGTTCGCACTGTCGCCTTGGCGGCTCCATCAGCCAGTGAATTCCCTTCAACGTGTACACCAACACTCTGATGACTCAAGGTGTGAATAACTTGAGCCCGTGGCAGGCATGCTTTCAGCTTTGCCACTTGTTCCCATAACAATTTATGTTTAATTGTGCAACCCTTGGAATCTCGAAACCCATTCTGGCCCCAGTAATTAAGATATTCATTGTAAGACTGCACACAGTAAAATGAATCGCACACTATCAGTGTGGGGAATTCCCGATCCATATA
The DNA here is from genome assembly GCA_963921515.1 of Calotriton arnoldi. Lineage (NCBI taxonomy): Eukaryota > Metazoa > Chordata > Amphibia > Caudata > Salamandridae > Calotriton > Calotriton arnoldi. The sequence continues at coordinate 221,619 of CAWUFW010011494.1, read as the reverse complement.
CTGTAGTGCAAGTATCAGGGCTTTCAGCTTTGCCAACTGTGCTGTACAATCTCCTAGAGATTGCGTAGTCGTATTGTTGGGATGGAATTTACCATCTCACTTACGTCCATTCGCTATCGCACATGCTGAGCTATACTGTTGTTTACTTCCTATAGCAGGCTGAGCGGATCCATCAGTGTAAATGATGTATTCATATTTCTCTAGAGGCAAGATTTCATTCGGGAGAGGGTATTCTAGTTCGTACTGCAGGAACGCTTGTGTTTTTAATGTAGAATCGTATCTGTAATCTACATCTGTTGCAGTGAGAGAATTAGCCCATTGTATCCATCGCAGGTGTAGTGCTTTCGCATTTGGAATGCTGGCTTTGGTAACAGCTTCTAAGGTCGGTACCAGGGTTACAACGATTATGCGTTTCCCCTGTGCTAGTGCTCTTTCTCTCATAACAGCAGTCTGTACTGTGGTCAGTATTTTTTCTGTTGCCGCAAATTGCATTTCAGCATTTGTGTATAAATGTGATTTGTATGCAATCAGAACTGTCTCACCTTCATTGAGAGTGAGGTAAGTATATCCTGATAAACCCAGGACCACCCTGATCACTAAGTTAGTGGTATTCACACGTGTGTGCAAATGTTTAGATGATATCATGTCAGCCTTAACTGAACGGAGAGTATCTGTGTGTTTCTGTGTCCACTGATGTGGTGTGAAATCAGGTCTGATTAAATCGTAGAAAGGTTTTACTCTTTCGGCATAATCTAGAATGTATGTTCTGCCAAAATTTAGCAATCCTAAAATGGATTGCAAACCTTTTAGAGTCTTTGGAGTTTGGAGCAGCACACACTTTTCTAAAAAGTTGGCTGCCAGGCTCTTGCCTTCGCTTGAGAGCTAATATCCCAAAAAACAGGACATTGAGATGGGCAATTTTTGATTTCTTGAAATTAAATTTGTAGCCCAAATTGAAGAATCCCACAATTATGTTGTTCACCCTTCACAAGTGTTTAAGTAATTCATTGTCCATCAGATAGATGTCATCTACATAGGACACTGCCTCCTCGTCACATGTTTGTAATATTTCTGACACTTGCAGAGAATAGCCCTGGGTTGTTCTTAAACCCTTGGGGCAAACAACAAAAATTTTGCTGATTGCTGAGGACAGAAAATGCTGTCAAATATCTGCTTTCTGGAGCTATATTTTTGCAGAAGAATCCATTCGAGATATCTAATGTTGTTTTGTATTTTTTATGCACAATTAATGCAGCACAATTTATGCACATTAATGCAGCACGGTGTGCGTTTTAAACTGCAAATGTTCGTGTGCATGTGTTCAAATGTCGGTAATCTAAAACTAGACGGTATGAATTGTCAGGTTTCATTACTGGAAACAAAGGATTTTTCATCGGGGAGGTGCAAGTCTCCATTGCACCTTGATATTCAAGTTGGTCTAGAATTTCTATGGCCTGCCTTTTTGCATCATTTTTTATAGGGTACTGTCTCTGTGGATTTTGAGTAGATTTTAATGGGATTTCGTGGTGAGTAGACTCCACGTCCCACCCTACATGGTTGCGGTATAATGCTGGAGCTAGTGCTAGCACCCACTCCTGTGCGTATGAATGTTTTATTGATTCTTGAACGAGGTCAGAGAAAGCAGGCAAAATGACGCTTTCCTCCTTTGGGCAATCCATCACAAACTCAGGCGGCCAATCTTTTTCTGTTAGCAGTATGTCATATCCATATGTTAAGTTCTCCCAAAAGAGACCTTTAACCGTTCTTGAGATGTCCCCCTCTATTTGGAGTGTAATTTCATACAGTCTATGTGGGACACTAACTCTTGTGAGGTGTTTCCAACGTGATGTGCTCATTCAATACTGCTGTCACCAGAAAATCCTTCAAGTTCCGGCGAGCTATTGTTACTTCTGCCACACTGTCTAGCATCGTCAGAGCCCATTCCCTGTTCAGAAGCTGAGGTCTCAGTAACCTGGGCATGTCAAATTTTTAAGCCAGCTACTTTCTTCTTTTTGAATTGAGGTTTTGCTTTAGGTTGCTCTTCCTGTTTGATAATGTAATCTGAATTTCGATGTGTTTCCCTTTTTGTCTTTGGTGGATATTCTTGCTTTTGTTCTGATCGCCCGTCCTGCTCCGTGTTTTTTGATGAACTCTGAAATGAACGAAAGGAACGTCTATCAGTGTCCTGATACCTATCAGGTTTCCTAATGTTATCACGATTCCTAAGGTTGTACTTCTTTTCAGAGGTTACCCGTTGGGGAGACCCACCCCTTGATCATGAATTATTTTCTGAATTGTTATTTTTAGAATTTTTGCTTTCCCATTTCTTTTTAGAAGAAGCGGGTGCTTGCTTTGAGTTGTCTTTGTCGGGACTACCTGCCATTTGTGGCTTCCCTGCTTTGGTTCCCAAATTATCTCTACCTAATGCAGCATAGGTTTCTTCAATCATTTTTGTTAATTCTCTCTCCCTATTGATAGGAGCTGTTTCCCTTAGGTCGCTGTGTATGGCCACTGCTGCTGCCTCCCCTTTATGTTGCTCAGCATGATTGCAGAGACTTGGGCAAAATTACCCATCAGTTTCATTCCCAAGCCCAGGGCAGGTCCTGCCTCGTACTCGTTCTGTATTGTGGTACTATCCTCAATCGAGGGAAGCATCCCCATTGGCAAGCAAATGGTTAGCATTCTTTGTTTTTCCTGCGGACCCATATGGGGAAATACTGCTTCCAGCTGTGCAATTTTTTGTGCTATCCAGAACGGAATTTGCTCCCGTTTGGAAGGAATTGTCCCTATTACTGATTTCAGTGTCTGTGGGTTAATTGTAGGTGTGGTCTGGTGTGGACCAGCTGGAGCATTTCTCACAGGTTGGACTGTTAATGTTCACATGACGAACTGGACAATGTGTCTGTAAAGCCCGACTATGGGGCCGATTCCGATCTCGGTCGGAGGCGTACCCAACACCATTCGGTCGGGAAAAAAGCCATGCGAAAGCCTGTTTCCCGACCGATCCGTACAGCACACCGAACGAGTAAGTACGATGCGCACAACAGCAAAGAATCCGGCCGAGCCGTACTCACCCAAACCAGGTCCTGTTCCCCGACCGAGGCGAATCCGGAAACGCTGAATCGAGTCGCACGGAAGGGAAAATGCAGCTCCGTCCGGCCGAACGAGTACGATGCGCATTCCGTACGCGCCGAACCCGTCGCTACGCACGGCACGTCAAAGCATCCGGGAGAGGCGCACATAAGCTCCGATTCGCGCCACAACACGATCCACGGCTCCGAGACGAACACGGAAGCGATGAGGACGACGCGAAGCAACGAGGACGAGGCGAAGCGACGAGGACGACGCGAAGCAACGAGAAGGACGAACGACACGAACCAACCATGAATCCCTTCGTCCCGATCATACCAATATTCTACATTTACTACCGGAACAGGCACGGACGCGTACGGCGCAGAAGGTAAGCCAGACACCAACCACAAAACACATACAACACGTACACGACACATCACACACACACAGAGGGATGCAGAATATACTTACACCAGCAACAGCAGCACCATAGGGGCGGGATGCCCATCACCAATGCCACATATGCACACAGGGGCCTGAATGCGCGCCACCACCCCTACCCAGGGGGGGCTGGATGCCTACCACTACTACCACCCTTACCCAGGGGGGGCATGATGCCTACCACTACTACCACCCTTAGCCAGGGGGGGCAGGATGCCTACCACTACTACCACCCTCACCCAGGGGGGGCTGGATGCCTACCACCACTACCACCCTCACCCAGGGGGGACAGGATGCCTACCACTACTACCACCCTCACCCAGGGGGGCAGGATGCCTACCACCACTACCACCCTCACCCAGGGGGGCAGGATGCCTACCGCTACTACCACCCTTACCCAGGGGGGCAGGATGCCTACCACTACTACCACCCTTACCCAGGGGGCAGGATGCCTACCACTACTACCACCCTTACCCAGGGGGCAGGATGCCTACCACTACTACCACCCTTACCCAGGGGGGCAGGATGCCTACCACTACTACCACCCTTAGCCAGGGGGGCAGGATGCCTACCACTACTACCACCCTCACCCAGGGGGGCTGGATGCCTACCACCACTACCACCCTCACCCAGGGGGGCAGGATGCCTACCACTACTACCACCCTCACCCAGGGGGGCAGGATGCCTACCACTACTACCACCCTCACCCAGGGGGGCTGGATGCCTACCACCACCCTTAGCCAGGGGGGCTGGATGCCTACCACTACTACCACCCTCACCCAGGGGGGCTGGATGCCTACCACCACTACCACCCTCACCCAGGGGGGCAGGATGCCTACCACCCTCACCCAGGGGGGCAGGATGCCTACCACCACTACCACCCTCACCCAGGGGGGCTGGATGCCTACCACCACCCTTAGCCAGGGGGGCAGGATGCCTACCACCACTACCACCCTCACCCAGGGGGCTGGATGCCTACCACTACTACCACCCTTAGCCAGGGGGGCTGGATGCCTACCACTACTACCACCCTCACCCAGGGGGGCTGGATGCCTACCACTACTACCACCCTTACCCAGGGGGGCAGGATGCCTACCACTACTACCACCCTTACCCAGGGGGCAGGATGCCTACCACTACTACCACCCTTAGCCAGGGGGCAGGATGCCTACCACTACTACCACCCTCACCCAGGGGGGCTGGATGCCTACCACCACCCTTAGCCAGGGGGGCAGGATGCCTACCACCACTACCACCCTCACCCAGGGGGGCAGGATGCCTACCACTACTACCACCCTCACCCAGGGGGGCTGGATGCCTACCACCACCCTTAGCCAGGGGGGCTGGATGCCTACCACTACTACCACCCTCACCCAGGGGGGCTGGATGCCTACCACCACTACCACCCTCACCCAGGGGGCAGGATGCCTACCACTACTACCACCCTCACCCAGGGGGGCAGGATGCCTACCACCACTACCACCCTCACCCAGGGGGGCTGGATGCCTACCACCACCCTTAGCCAGGGGGCAGGATGCCTACCACCACTACCACCCTCACCCAGGGGGGCTGGATGCCTACCACTACTACCACCCTCACCCAGGGGGGCTGGATGCCTACCACTACTACCACCCCCACTCATAGGATGGACAATGCATGACACAACCAGCACACCACAACCTAGGGAATGCAAGAAGAAGACATCCCCCAACACCATGACAAGCGTGTGTAGACTGTGTCAAATGCCTACAACACCGAACATGACTTTGAACATACAATGTGACCCCCTAGCACATGTGCCACACATATATGTGTGTGGCACCCACAATGCAAGCAGGCCATGACCATTGTGGCAATGGGGTCCAAACCCCCATCATCACAGTGACCAAAATGTAAGTGTGGGGTCCATAGCTGAAGCACACTTTGAACAATGTGGCAATGGGGTCCAAACCCCCATCATCACAGTGACCAAAATGTAAGTGTGGGGTCCATAGCTGAAGCACACTTTGAACAATGTGGCAATGGGGTCCAAACCCCCATCATCACAGTGACCAAAAGGTAAGTGTGGGGTCCATAGCTGAAGCACATTTTGAACATTGTGGCAATGGGGTCCAAACCCCCATCATCACAGTGACCAAAAGGTAAGTGTGGGGTCCATAGCTGAAGCACATTTTGAACATTGTGGCAATGGGGTCCAAACCCCCATCATCACAGTGACCAAAAGGTAAGTGTGGGGTCCATAGCTGAAGCACATTTTGAACATTGTGGCAATGGGGTCCAAACCCCCATCATCACAGTGACCAAAATGTAAGTGTGGGGTCCATAGCTGAAGCACATTTCGAACATTGTGGCAATGGGGTCCAAACCCCCATCATCACAGTGACCAAAAGGTAAGTGTTGACAAAGAAAGAGGTGCAACTGCCAAACTGCATGGATGATTCCTGGTCACAGAACAACAAACACATCAGTGGCAAAGTAGTGTATGTGTCCCATTGAAACATAAATTGAGGGAGCCAAATCCTGCAGTGCAAATAAGACATACCTTTGGCCATGTGCAGACAAACAACACCCATGGGGGCTGACACCGTCAACAATCATCAATGACACAATGACAGAAGTGACCATCAGAATGCAGACCCACATATTTGCACCAATGGGCACACACATGCAGATACCCTGTGGAGACTGCAGATGTGAGGTGAACAGATACCATACCATGGCAGCAATGGGACACACAAACCATGATCATTGTGCTGACCGATGACCTAGGAGTCCCAGGGACAGCAGGGGAAACCCACCAAACTACATACAGCCAATGGCACACCCAAGATATGCCAATGCAGTGGTGCAGATGCACAAACACAAACAGGCAGACCCACACTGCACATCATACACAACAGGTGAGGGGGGGTGCCAGTGTCCCCAGGCAACCACACAACACATGAGGAGACCTGAATACCAATCATACAGATGTGCATACAGTGCCACACAAAGGTAACTCATGGATCCAAATCCCCTATGTGGGCAAGCAGGCATTGTCAGATGAGAGGGAGCACAAATCACACATGTCACACAGGCACGTAGGGACAGCAACTGACACAGCAAGACACAGACACACCACAGCACCACCCCCAGGGCCCCCACAATGTGGTGACCCTGGGCTGCATTACAATCCCACTGTGATGACAAAGCTAAATGTGGTTCACACTGTGAACCACAGTCATGTGTACTGAGCAACTAACTACCATCACACCTACACAAGCACAAATCAAACAGCATGGCCAGTAAGCCAAGGCCAACATGGAGGCAGGGGCCTAGCCGGGCAACAACTCTCATCTGCACACACTCAACACCACACCCTCGACCTCCAACAATGTGCAGCAGTGAAGCACACATGCACTGGTGACATTGCACATGCACCCATGACTATTCCAGGGTGGTGGGTGGGAACCAAGGTGCAGAAACACATCACACATGGACACTCAACAAGACTCCTGAATGTCTGACACACTGCACACTACGCTGTACATGGACATGACGGCAATACCACACCAACCAATGGGATCACAGCCACAGTCACACACCAATGAAGAAGCCAAGGTCACCCACAAAGAACACACATAGACAACAACCAACATTGCAGCCCGGACCCTGAGGAGTGCCAGCAGTCACACACACAACGTGTCACAATCACTGAAAGATAACACAAACTGGAAATCACATGACAGGGGCAAACAACAAGTGCCAAGGGGAAACCTGACTGTGACCCATCTGCGTCTGCACACAAACTCAGCCCTGACAGCAAGCACACCTATGGGTGACACCCTGATGACCAGTAATGTGCCATGCACCCACATCACAGAGAACCCAGGGAGAAGACTTTGGGGGAACATAGCTCAACTCAGCTAGCATCACAAACAGGTACAACACTAGGGATCACAGCATGCACAGCTAAACGGAAGTGAACACACAGACATGCACATACAACACACACCTTGGGCGCAGGCAATGTCACAGGAGTACACACTGCCATGAGGGGACTCCACTCCTGTGTGAGGAAAGCTGTGCCATATGTTGCCTCAGTAGGGCCCCACCATGTCAGCTGAGCACTTGGTCACACAATCAACAATTAGCACCAAATGAGGGCTCCCGTTACAACAGCCTGGTCATGGAAGTGCCAACGGAATCATCAGCACAGATCCAACACACTTGTATAGCAATGTTGCACTGACAACACAGATGAGTCCTTCCCCATTGATGCCCAAACCTGCATGTCCACTGGAGATGGCCACACGGTCAGCGAAGTAGACGAATTGAACAATGGCAGGCACAACAGATGTGCAGGGGTGGAAGCCACAGATGTGAAATAGCCAATCTAAGTAGGAAATCCCATTGCCAAATACTGAACACATGACACCCTCAGATGCTGCTATGGATGACATGGATACACCACAGGATAGGACACATTCCCCCTGGACCACATGGGTTCCTGCACAGTAACACTTCATTATCATGAGACCAAATATCACCATCACTGCAGCAAGGGCATGGTTAGCATCATCAACATCATGTACATCAGAAGCAAAAGCACTAGAGAACAGAAAGTTGCTTTATTCAGCATATGTGGCATTAAAAGTAGAAGTCCGGTAGAACATAAACAAAGGCCAATGGCCAGTCCATCAACAAAGTCACAAGTGGGTGACAGTGGCTGATGCCACCCTACACATGCCTGCACAAAACCAGGGACAATCCACTAGGAGGGGCAACCGGAGGGGGGTAGGCCAGGCACCGCAGGGACAGGATCAGGGCTCACCAGGAGGAAGCAGGGAAGGGGTGGTGGGTGCTGGAGAGCCACTGACAACTGCAGTGGAGGTGTCTGACATGGTGTGTGCCGGCACAACTGGGGGGCATGGCTCAGATGTTGTGGGTGCCGGCACGACTGCAGTGGACCCTGCAGATGGAGTGGACAGGTCCGCCACTGCAGTGCCCAAGTCAGACAGGGTGGTAGTGGACTCCACTGCAGTGCCTACCACCAGGGGAGGAGAATGGGGAACAGGCAAGGTGGGCTGGACAGAGGGGAGGACACCCTCACCACATCAGTGGCACAGACAAGCGCAGCGGGGGTGTGGTTCCGGGAGAGCAAGTGGCAGGGGGAGAAGGCCGGAGCCTCTTGGGGATGGTATATCTGTGGGTGGGGGAACCTGGGGCAGGGTGTGGTGGGGGCACCTGTGGAGTGGGGGCCTGAGGGATGGAGGAAGGAGACCTGGTGCTTGAGCTGCAGGGCGGCGGCGGGGTCTTGCTCTTAGCACTCCGGGGGACTTGCGGGTGGGGGCCTCAGTCTGTCTGCGCCTGGGGGAGGGTGTCCGGGGCGAGGGGCACTCTGCTCTGTGTGGGGGGCTTCCTCTTCCCCCTGGATGCTGGGGCAGCTGGATCGGAGGGGAAGAGGCCGAGGTCACTGAGGAAGAGGCGCTGGGTCTTTGGGGTTGCAGGTGAGGCAAGGGAGGGTGCTTTGGAGGGAGAGGCAACTGAGGACTGCGCAGTGCCCATGGATGCGTGTGTGTGTACCAGGGCCCCATCCCCTGTGAGTCTGGTTTCAGTCCCCTGACTGTGCGTGCGTGTGCGTTTTGTTTGTGGCGTGTGTGTCTGTGTGCTGGACGTGTGTGTGCTGGTGTGTGCCTGTGCCGGTGTGTGTGTGCTTGGGACGGGTAAGGTGCTGGGGAGTGTGGATGGAGCAGAGGCAGGAGGGGTGAGGGACTGTCTGAGGAGGGACACTGCTGCCGTCAGGGAGGAGTCCATGGACCTGTTGCCCCTCTGTAGGTCAGACATGCCCGATGAGATGCCCTCCATGAACGACACCAGCTGAGTCAACAGTGCGGTGTGCGCATGGAGGACACTCAGCATGGCTGTCTGCCCTACATGGAGCTGGCGAAGGAGGTACACAGACTCCTCACTCAGGGCAGCAGGGGACACAGGGGCAGGGGGTGCGGTGCCTGGCCCAAAGGAGACACGCTCCCGAACATGGGAGCCTCCACGGACCTGGGGAATGGGAGCCGATGGGAGGGCGGTGGTGGTGCTGGTGGTGGCGGGGACAGAAACACTAGCTGGGGTGTGGTGGCTGCTGACACCCGCCTCCACAAGGGAGTCATCCTCCGAGTTGCTCTGGTCCTCAGCTGAGGTGGATGGTGCTGAGGACTCCTCGGTGTGGCTCCCCTCGCCCTCCGTGCCACTGGGTCCCTCCGACCACTCCTCGGCTGCTGACCCAGTCTGGCTCTCTGGCTCCTCCTGGTCCGTGGAGCTGTCCCCTTCTGTGGCCGTGGATGTATCTGCAAACAATGGGGAAACAGACAGACATCAGTCACCTGCACCAAACGCACACACCACTGTGAGCACAGCACATTACAGAGCAAGCCCTGGCATCATTAGTTGTACATTGCTAAAAGTGCCCTAACTGAACAGGAGAAGCCAATTGTCAGTCTGATGCCAAGCATGGCACTCACATCCCACATGGCCTTGCACCCATCTGTCTGGTGTCTGTTGGATTGCAACACCCCAGTGTGGACACATGCACCAAGTACACAGTAGTTGGACAGTGCAGAGGACACGGTGTGGCATGTGGACATGCACACATCACAGCTCTTGCCACTGAGTCAGTACAGGTTTCCGGATGAAAGGGATGCCCAGAGTCAAATAGGAAATGCATGTGATGCATACCAGCGACAGACACCATGATGCACCCATGTCCTGATAGCCATCGCCACAATGGTGTGCATGTAGCACATGTCACTCCCCTGCAGGACCACCAATAAGTTGACACATGCCATGGCAGAGGCATGACTGCTAAGTCATACATCACTGTCTCAGTGATGTATGACTTGGCAGTCAGACAACAACACTATGCACTGTGTCACAATAGTAGGTCATGGGGAATGCAAGTCCTGGAGCTGCACAAGTGCACATGTACATCCCCCACACAACACATCATCTTAACCCTCATCTGTCCAGGTCATACCTATTGGACATATGGGAGACCTGTGACACTACCCTCTGAACCTGAGCCCCTCACAATTTGCTGTGAATGGGGAACAGCTGCCTGAACTTCACATTCGCATACCCCAGTCTGCACGCGCAGCTGATCAAACACCTATGTGACACACAAGTATCGTCTCCTATGGTCACATCTCCAGGGGCATGCTGAGCCCCTACCAAGAAACACCCCAGCAGTCCTGGCAACTAATCCACAGCACACTGACACAGAGGCAGACACCTGAGGGGTCAAATCACTGTGCACAATGTGTCAGCTGATACACGGGAGTGGGAGTACAGAGTGCATTGCATGGCCTGGAGTAGGCATGACTGTCCTGCTCCACATGAATGAGGGATGTGCCCTGGACAGTGGATAGCCGGCTATGTATGTGTGACACACGTAATCTGCACACTCCTGGGGCCCAAACATTGTTCCCACCCGCTGCATGGGCATGTGCCACATACCCCAGGCACATGTGGTGGCTCAGCTCAGCAAGTGGACCGCATATCAAAGCAACACGCAGATCACATGTCCAAACACAGGCGTTGTGTGAACAATGGACCCACCCATGATGCCCACAACAGAGTTAGGGAAACAGATGCTGGCCCCCACCTTTAGTGAAGCAAACTGCAAGGACACAGTCCCAAGTGACACAATTCCCTGAATGTAAGGGCCACACCTGGGTATCAGATGAGCAGTGGGCAGTGCACAATAGAGGGACATGGCTCCTGGACAACATGACTGCTGCACTGTGGCAGTTGAACCAGGCCAGAGGAGGGCACAAAGCATGTAATACAGAGTTTACAGTGCAGTCTTTGACTCACCCCCTCCTTGCTGCTGTCTGGCCTTCAGCTGCCCATCCAGGTCTGGAAACACCACCGCCAGGATCTGGAGCATGTGGGGGTCAGGGTCCGTGTTCCGCCCCTCCTGCGAGGAGGCGACAGCTTCAGCTGGACCCGTGCAATCCTCCGGGTCCAGCCCCGAAGGTCCTGCCACCTCTTCTGGCAGTTGCGGATCCGGCGCTTGTAGACCCCCACGGACCGGACGGCCCGGACGATGTCCTTCCAGATCTCCTGCTTCCGATGGGCATTAACCTGTCAGGATGACAAAGTGAAAAGGCCATTACCACACATGCAACATATCCGTGCATGACACAGTTGTATATACATGTCTCAATCACAGGGGCACATGATGTACACAGGCAGTGCAAAGCTGCCCATGGACAGTTTGCCAGACGTCACTACATGGTATCATTGCATGGGAAGTAAAACCATGTTCAAATGCACTGTCACTGCACCATACCTGTCCAGTGCAAGTCACTACACACTATGGGGGGTGACAACTACTCAGTGAGCCTGCTAGCCAGTGGCGTGCAGACTTTCAGCCTTGCTAGTCAGACAAAATGCACATTCAGAAAGGCAGTGCACAGAACACTCACCTGCTCCCCTGGTGTCCCATACAGCTTGCTGTACTGTGGAAGTAGGTTGTCCAGCAGGGCCTGGTTCTCTTCAAGGCTGAAGGCTGGGGCTCTCTCCACAGTACGTGCCATTGCAGGGTCCAGAGGGGCAGAGACAGCAGCAGTGCAGTGGCAGATGTCGTCCTGGAGCATGTAGTGCAGGCAAGTGAGCTCTCAGGGGAACAGCCAGCAATATATATGTGCTGGAGAGGCAGATACTGTCCCTTGTGTCCAAAGTGATAGGTCCAAGTCGTTTGCATCTTCTGAATCTGGCCAATCCATGGAATAGCAGCACCAAAACACGCCCACAGCATCCTTCAAATCTTCAACTTCATGACATACATGATTTTGCAACATTGTTGTGGGTGACCAACTGATTTTCCAGCAACCGACTCGCGTACAGGGGTACAACGCGTACCCGCACACATTGAATGCAATGGGCCGGCCGGAGGCACCGATCGGTCCATTGCAGTACAACGCATCACTGTACATGTGACTGGCATATGTCAGCATGCCTGTCTCAGATGGACATATGCCAGCCACAGATAGCTCCCAGGGAGTGAGGGGCACACCTACATCACGACAGCCTGTCCAAACTTTATCATAAGGCATGTTAGGCTGCATTTCCTATTGTGTGTATGTTGGTGTACATGTTGTCCTGTGGGTGTCACCTGTGGGCAGCCACCCCCAGGCTGTGCACGTGTTCATGGGGACAGGATCCTGGGTGTTACGTGTACATGACCACTGTGATGTGCAACTGTTCATATCTGTGCATGTGCCATGGTCACATTTCACGGTGGTGTATGTGTATGTCATGTCACATACCCCGTGAGTCCCATGTGGGACGGTATGTTTGAGCCAGGGTGTCCCAGTGGCACAATAGTGATGGTCCTCCATAGTCTTTGTGCATGTAGTGTTTACAATGTCTCTGATTTCATGTGCACAATGGGAGACAGTCTCCACATCCACGTTGTGTGTGCATGGACTTTGATGTTGTGCGTGTGTGTGTCACAGACGTCCATGTCTGTCCTGCCGTGGCAAGTGGGGCCACTACCTGTGGGGGTCATGGTTGTTTTGCTGTGGTGTATACATGATAGTCCATGTAATGCCAGTGTCCATGTGGCAATACAGGGTCCCTGGGAATGTACCTGTCGTTGAGCTGTGGTGCCTGGGGGCACATCTGTCCTCACATGTCACTGTGGGGGGTTATTGTGACACGGCAGCAGGAGATGGGAACTGTGACACGGCCTCATGATATCCAATGGGCCAACCTGGGACTAATTGATGCCACCTGTTGGACCGTGTTGACAGATGTTGGCCATGTATGTACCATACATGTCCTTCCCGGAACTGCACACTTCATGTAGTTGTGCCTCATAATGATGTATGTTGGGATCTTGAGTGTGTTCAATGCCGCATATGTGGGGTGACTGACAATCTTGCTTACTTCTCCTCTGCACTGCAGGGGCTCCTGCTGTCCATCGACCATTCCCAGACCTGGCAACGATGGTGGAACGGGACAGCATCCGACGGTACCGCTTCACCAGGCAGCTGATTGAGGATTTGGCAGTGCAGTTGTCCCCACATTTGCAGCCTGGCCGGCCGTATCCTACAGCGCTGACCCCCAAGGTGAAGGTGATGGCAGCCCTACACTTCTTTGCCACCGGTACCTTCCAACATACCGTGGCGACTGCTGGTGGGATGTCACAGACCATGTTGAGCCGTGTGCTCCGCGATGTTTTGGCGGCAATGTTGCTCTTCCTGAACCGGTACATCTATTTCCCTAGACTGCGACGACTCACTGACGTGAAGAGTGACTTTTATGCCCTGGGGAGGATGCCGCATGTCATTGGCTCCATTGATGGGACACATGTGGCTTTGGTACCACCACAGGCCCAGGAGCAGGCCTACAGGAACCGCAAGCACTACCACTCGGTCAATGCACTGGTGGTGTGTCTTGCAGACATGACCATCACACACGTGTGTGCCCGTTTCCCTGGTTCAGACCATGATGCCTTTGTGATGAGGAGTAGTCGCATCCCCAGGATGATGGCACAGATGCAGAACCAGCGTGCCTGGCTTGTCGGTGTGTACTGACTTTGTGCCATTGTGTGTGATCTGATCTGTAGTATTCTGCCCACTTTTCCAAGTCAGCTAATGTGCACTTGTCTGTCCGTAGGTGACTCGGGATACCCCAACATGCCGTGGTTGCTGACACCCCTCAGGAACCCTGTGACACCAGCCCAGATGCGCTACAATGAGGCACATGGTCGGACCAGGAGAGTGATTGAGCGGACATTTGGTCTCCTGAAGAGCCGCTTCCGCTGCCTGGACAAGACCGGAGGGTCCCTCCCATATGCCCCTGCGAAAGTGTGCAAGATTATCATCGTCTGCTGCATGCTCCACAACCTGGCAGTGCGGAAGGAGTTGCCTCTCATCCAGGATGACAATGACCAACATCCGCCACCTGTGGAGGATCCTGGCCTGGACCACGATGCCAGTGACGATGATGATGATGATGATGATGGTGATGTCCGCACACAGCTCATCACCAACTTCTTTAGCTGAATGTGAGTATCCTGAGGTGTCATGTCAATGATGTGAGTTGGCATGATGTGTGGGTGGTGCTCTGGTGCTGTTGGAGTGTGTCCATGGGCTACTTGACTGGATGTGTGTTGCGATGTGTGCTAACAGGTGGGCTGTACTCCCCAACAGTGTTGACATGCTAACTTGGTTCTGGGTGGGTATCTTGTAACATGTATTGTGCATGAGTTTTGCTGTTCTGTCCTGTACTCCATTGCTTTTGACTGTGTGTCATTTCTGTCCTTCACAGGGTACTTTCAGATTTGTTTGGTCAACTGTGTCCACCGACGACGTGATTGCACATCCAGGGTGGTAGCTGTTGTGTCCCTACAGGTGATGTGCGCCACACCCATGGACTTCCTTCCGTCTACAGTTGTTGACTGTGTGCCCGCTGCCAGGTGGGATTACCTTGCATCTGTAGTGGTTACGACATGTTGCAACTGTGTAATAAACCTGTGCTTCACTTTGTGATGTGCGTTGTCTGTGGTCACACATTTGACTGCCATTTGCTTACTGCACCTGTGGGCTACTTGACTACAACTGGGAATGGGTGTGGTGTCTGTGCATTGCACCGTCTTCCCTGGCAACATCAGTGTGGCAATGAGTCAGATGGCCTAGGTGTGTATGAGTTGTGTAGCCCTGGTGGTGTGTCTCCCTCATGTGTGTCACGTTGCCTGTACTCACATGCCTGTGTTGTCCTTGCTGTTGCAGTTCGCATACACAGTGTAATTTTGCAGTTCATCATCCCCATAACAGCACCCATGTTGGAATCACGACAGAGGCAAGTATGGTGTATTAGTGTGTTTATTGTGATACATATGTGTTAATAGTGCATAGGATGGGTAGTGCTGTACATAAATCTTGCAACCCAAAGTTCCTAGGTGAATTGAAAGTCCTGGTAGACAGGATCCCCAGTATCGGGGCCACAGTT
This sequence comes from Calotriton arnoldi, assembly GCA_963921515.1. NCBI lineage: Eukaryota > Metazoa > Chordata > Amphibia > Caudata > Salamandridae > Calotriton > Calotriton arnoldi. The sequence continues at coordinate 206,112 of CAWUFW010011494.1, read as the reverse complement.
GTCTGACACATTGGTCCAACTTGTACTCCCCATGCAATGTGTGGGAGTAGTGTTGCCGTCAACAGGGTGAACAGTCTGTGCACAAAGGCGAACATCCAGAACAGGTTCAGGCTTCCTGGGAGTTGCGCTTGGCCATCGGCCTCTCACTTTTCCCTCCTCGGACGACCCCTCTTCTTGGGGGGACCCCTCAAGTACAGGCTGCTGCGGTGCAGGGGACTCTCCGCCAGAGTCCTCCTCCCTCCCTGTGGCAGTTGCAGTTTGTTCGGCACCAGATGTTGTTGGCACACAGGGAGGTGTGGACTGGTTGCTGTTCATCTGGCGGAGGCATTGTAAAATGTCCCTGTGCACCGCCGTCATCTCATGCAGTGCATCCCACTTGGACTCCACGCGGGACATGTGTGAGTCCACGCGGGACATATGTGACTCCACGTGGGACATGTGGGAGTCCAAGCGGGCATGATGGGCAGCCTGCTGCTGTTTCATGTCTCTGAGGAGCCCCACTACCTGGCTGAGCTCTCCGGTGCTGGACTGGTACGCATCAGCTATGCGTACCAGTTGTGGGTCATCATGCACACCAGCAACGTCTGCAAGCAGCGACCTTCTGTCTCCCACCCCTCCCACCACCCCTGCTGACATGTGCAGTGTGTGCAGTGGCACGCACAGATAACCCTGGTCCACCTTGGGGGTGGTGGTGGTGGTGGTGTCCATGGCCCCAGGTTGGTCCAGGGTCCCTGTGCTGGTGTTGCTCCTTGTTCTGTCCATGTCGGCAGGGATGGTATTCGTGGTGACAGTCGTTGGAGGGGTGGGTGCAGGGGTGCAGCTGGTGGTCCTGCTGGTGCTGCAGCTGGTGGTCCTGCTGGTGCTGCATGTTGACTTGCACCGGATGTGCCAGGTTGGTCTTCATCGTCCGAGGAGGACAGAGGCTGTACAACGCCAGTGAGCTCCGCATCCTCTTGAGCCTGGGACTGGGACTCCTCAGCGTCTGCTGCTGTGTCCCCATCATCACCTGTTTTTGGGAGACACAAACAATGTATGTTATGTTTCTGCAGGCATCAATGGTTGACACACATGACAGTTGTGACTGTGCCTCTGGGTGCGGGCCTGTACATTGCATTGTCCTAAGTCGTCACAGTCAGGGGTTGATATTGGTGTGGCACATTGTCCTGCATTATTTGGGCATTTCTATGTATTTTCTGGGGTGTGAACATGGTCTGCATTGGTTGTGTTTGGTTGACAGCCGGCCCTCCTTCCCACCCACCCAGCCAGTCAGTTATCCCACCATGGAACGTGCTTGCGTTGCAGGGAGTGTAAGTTGTCTCTCAGGATGTCACTCAGTGGTGTCCTGCTGTTTGTTGGTGCACATTTGCCAGCAGGGCCTTGTGCTCCCCACAGCAGTAGCCAGTGTCAGACATCTTGTGAGTCCTTCTTCACTCCCTGTGATGTGAGCATGGTTCAGGGTGGTGTTGATGGGACAGTTGTGGGGGTGACCAATATCAGTGACTACGACTCCCATCATGCTATTGCCTCCACCCCCCTTCCCAGCATGCTCATGCTTCCTTCCTTTTGACTCTGCTTCCCTGTGGGGTGGGCTGGCTGTGCTGACAGGATGGCTGGGAGTGTTGTCCTGGCAGTTGTTTGGCTAAAAGTCCCAAGAGTGGCCCTGTGCTTCACACAACATAACCCAGGGTGGTGGTTCTTTGTGGGATCTTGTGTTAGGATGGGGGCATTGCATTCTACCAGGTGGGTTCTGTGGAGTTTGTGTTGGGGTGTGTGTGAGGGGAAGTGCTTGTGACTATGGTCAGTGCTGCAAGTCCTCCTTCCCACCCAGCTAGCCAGATATCCCACCATGGTACGTGCTTGCATTGCAGGGAGTGTAAGTTGTCTCTCAGGATGTCAGTCAGTGGTGTCCTGCTGTTTGTTGGTGCACAGTTGGCAGCAGGGCCTTGTGCTCCCCACAGCAGTAGCCAGTGTCAGCCATCTTGTGAGTCCTTCTCCACTCCCTGTGATGTGAGCATGGTTCAGGGTGGTGTTGATGGGACAGTTGTGGGGGGCAATATGTGTGACTGCGACTCCCATGATGCTATTGGCTACACTGACTTGGCCAGCATACACAGAATTCCTTCCTTTGAGTGGTCTTCACTGTGTGTTGGTGTTGTTGTGGTGGCTACATGTCTGGATGTGTTTGTTAGTTCTATTTGTACCACTGCCTAGCTGTAGTTGTAGTTGTGTTTGTACATGTGTTGGCACAGTTGGATGTGACTTTTTTGATGGCATGTGTTGTGTTTATCTGACTGACATACACATTTTGGGATGATTCTGTTCTGGTTGCTGTGTAATTGCTATGAGTGCATGGTTTGACTCTCCCTTGACAGTGATGTGTGTGTTTTGTGGCAGTATATTGTGTACATTTGTTGTGTACTCACCAGGCTCTGGGATGTCCTCTAGTCCATATACGCTCACTGGCGGAAGGATGGCCCGCACCTTCTCCTCCCAGGGCCTGAGGTATATTGGCTTGGCAGGAGGGCCACTGCCGGTGTATTGGCTGTTGATGTAGTCTTTCTTCAGCAGGTCCCGTACCCTCCTGCGCACGTCATACCACCTGTTCTGGATGTCGCTCTTTGTGCGCTGACATGGTGATTGTGCGTTCACCCTGTTGATGATCCTCTCCCACATCTTGGTTTTCTGGGAGATGGGGGTCTGTTGGACCAGTGTGCCAAACAGCTGTGGCTCTACCCTGAGGATCTCGTCTACCATGACTTCCAATTCACTATCTAGGAACTTGGGATTCTTCTTGGGGGGCATGGTGATGGGTGGTGATGGTGAGTGATGTGTGTGTTGGTGTGCAGGTGAGGGTGTGTGAGTGTGTGTTTTGCTGGGTGTATGTGAGGTAGGTATTTGTTGGTGTGCTGATGGTGTGTGGCTTGTGTGAGGGATGAGCTGTGGGTGTGTGGTTGCTTTCTCTTGGGTGCTGGCAGTGGAATGGCATTTGCAAAGGCTCATGGTTGTGATTTGTGTCCTTTATATAGGTGGAGTTGTGGGTGTGTCTTTGTTCTCTGTCCCCACCCCCCCAGTATTTATTGGCTTGGTAATTGCTTGTTTGGCCTTTTTTGGGTGATTTTTCCTTTGTGCTGTTTGTGTATGTTGGAAACGTTCTTGTGACCGAGTCGGACCCTGCATTTGTCTCGTGCGGTGTTCTCCGTTTCGTTCACGCTGTGTTTGTGCAGTTTTCTATACTGCGTACGCGTCGGTCACTGTGTTTTGTGTTGCTTCGGCTCGGTTTTGTATGCGTGTCGGTCGTACGGCTTGGCCTCCGTCCGACTCGCTCGTGGTTTCGCGCCTTGCAATCGTACTTTGCGGTTTGTAGTTCGCGTGTACGTTTCGGTCGGATTTGTTCCGGGTGCGTGTCGGTCGGTTGGATTCGCGTGTTTTTCCGGCCGGATTGCTGTTTTCCGTGCGGCTCGGTCGGTCGACTTGGTTTCGGTACGTGTCGGTCGGATTTTTCACGCCTTGCATCGTACTTGGCGTGTCGGGCGCCACGGGTACGTGTCGGTCGGTATTATTTCCGGATCCGAGTCGGTCGGTGCTTTTTCCGACCCGAATCGGAATCGACCCCTCAACATATATAAATTACTATTCCCACTCCAGTCAGTATTAAGTCAGGGAAGGTGCTGGACACTAAACATATATAAGTTACTATTCCCACTCCAGTCAGTATTTAGTCAGTGAAGGTGCTGGACACTAAACATATATAAATTGCTATTCCCACTCCAGTCAGTATTAAGTCAGGGAAGGTGCTGGACACTAAACATATATAAATTGCTATTCCCACTCCAGTCAGTATTAAGTCAGGAAAGGTGCTGGACACTAAAGATATATAATTTACTATTTTAACGACCTCACCATTTTCCCCTAATGACCCAACATCCCACTTCTAAAACAACATTTTAATTTTCAAAATTAAAATAAATTTTCAAATTTTAAATATTTTCTGAATTACATTTTTTTTTAATTTATATTTTTATTTTTAAAACACCCCCCACTCTTATCTTGCAAAAAAACCAACATCCCTCTAGTAAACCAAAATTAATCTTTCTAATTTAACTTTAAATTTCTATTTTTAAAATAATTTCAATTTTCTAAGTTTTATTTAAATGTGTAATTTTATGGTAATATTTTTAAAACACTCCCCACCCTTATCCCCTAATAACCCACTATCCCACTCCTAAAACAAAAATATAATTTCAATTTTTAATGTACTTTTTAAAAAAAATTAATTTCAATTTTCAAAATTTGTATTTAATGTGTAATTTTATGGTAATATTTTTAGAACACTCCCCACCCTTATCCCCTAATAACCCACCATCACGCTACTAAAAAAATATATAATTTCATTTTTAAATTTAAATTTCTTATTTTAAAATAATTGCAATTTTAAAATTTTTAATTAAATATGTCAATTTATGTAAATATTTTTAAAACACTTCCAACCCTTATCCCCTAATAACCCAACATCCCACTCCTAAAACAAAAATATAATTTCTATGTTTAATTTAAATTTCTTTTTTTAAATAATTTCTAATTTCAAAATTTTTATTTAATATGTAAATTTATACTAATATTTTTAAAACACTCCCCACCCTTATCCCCTAATAACCCAACATCCCGCTCCTAAAACATATCTTACAAAAATTATTTTAATACAATTTCAAACAAATATTAATACATTTAAACTAATAATAAATTAATATCAATAAATACTATTTCGATATTTACAAAAAACAATATTTTACACATTCTATATATTTTTTTCGATATTTTTTACAACACTAAAAAATCGATATTATCTACTAACAATATTACTGATTCGATATTTTATACTTTGATATTTTTTAACCAAAAAAAACCCGATATTTTTTACGATATTCATAACTTCGATATAATGGTAATATCGATATAAAAACTTCGATATTACTGCAATTCGATATTAATAATTGGATATTATATCCATTTACCGTTGCGACCCAATGATGTATACACATCTGCAATACTAATCGGCAACTGCTGTTGCCTGTCAACATCCGCCACAGTTGATAGGCGCTGACAAACTTGTAAGCTAACTGCCTCACCTTTGACATTAGCCAGAATCATATCGGAGACAATAGGTAACATGCCCACTAATCTCATTCCCAATTCCAGGGCTGGACCAGCCCCGTGTTCATCTTGAACCTTCTTTAGAACGCTCGGCAGAACGCTCATGGAGGGGGTGCCGAAGCACAGTGTGTACACCGCAGCAAACACCGTCCCCCAGGTGGTGCAATCAGCTAAAGCGGAAACTATATCACTCAGGAAACTCATTGTCAGGATCCTGTGTTTCTCAACAGGAGTAGTATGTGGAAAAACAGCCTCGAGTTGCTCAAATTTTTCTGCAAGCCAATGTGGCAAATCATTTCTATTCTGGGGACGTTTTCCCATCACTGAATTAATCATAATGGGACTAATGACAAGCCCATCACCATGTCCAGGTGGCTGAGGAGCTGCTCCAGCCGGAGCCACTTGAATATTAAATGACATAAACTGAATGACACTTCTGTGTCATCAGGGTTGTTTGTAACTGACGTAGCTCTGCAAGTTTAACATTAAGATAATTTGGATGTGGGGTGAAACCAGCCAAAACTGGCTAAGTGGCCTGTCGACCAATAAGGGGCCTAAACGGACCACCGAAACAGGGTGAGGAAGGACACCATTAAATCAGATGGTATGCTCCCAGACCGTCAACGGAACTTCAAATAATGCTAAAGGGCGATAATTCCGTGGAACCGTGGCTGCCGTATATACATGAAACAAATTATCATTTCCATCCACTGTCGAAAATATAACCCAAGAGTAAAAAACCTCGGAGCTGTAATCCGTGTCTGCCTCGACAACAAAGATAAAGGATGCCGCTACATTGGGGACTCCACGTTGAGTCAGGAATGCTGTAACCACCATATATAGGAGGCTAATCCCTCACACCACGGACGTCTCCGGAAACCGGTGTGAGGGGATTGTGGACAAGCACAAGCGCTACTCAGGGGTCTCACGAATAAGTACCAGACCAAACGTTGGTGGCGCCATGTTGCAGGGATTCTGCACAAATACAGAACTATGCGCAGGAATATGGGACCTTGGTGTATAGGGACTGGGTCTTCCTACCACCTTAATACCCATGAACCCAGGACCGACTAGCTATAGTGTCTCACTTGCTCTCCTACTCATTCACAGAGAAACTAATGATTAGACACCCCAGAACATAACACTCCCAGATCTCTCAGGAATCACTGTAACAAGACACACCCTTTCACTCACTCTCTTGTACTTGTCCACAATAAGATCTTACAGAGACACTGAGGGGCCGATTCAGGCCGGAAATCACTCCGACCGAGCCGGACCCGGAGCGATTTCCGACCGAATCGGACTCTGGCAGTCCGACCGAACGAGTACGATGCGCACGCATGTAATTGGACTCGAGTTGGTCGGACTCCCATTGAACTCAATGGGAGCCGGACGTACAATGCGGACGCGGGCTCCCATTGACTCAATGGGTGCGAGGCGAACAAGGGCGCCCCCCACAGAGGGTACGCCTCGATGCGACTCGCGGCGTACAAGCAATGGTAGGGGGAACCCATGGGTCCCCCCTGTGTGCGACTCGCGCGGCTAGGCGTACAGGGGGGTCCGACACGGACCCCCAAAGTCCGCCTCCGACTGCTCTTTCGAGCCGGACGGTGCGAGTCGGTCGGACTGCTCGAGGCGCGCATCGTACTTGCCCGGCCGGGGAACATCTCCATTGCGAGGTGCGAGTCGTGTCCGTGCGAGTCGGTTGGAGCGCTTCGGACCCGCGGACGAATCGGTCGGCGATTTCGCGTGCGCTCGCATCGTACTCACTCGGCCGGACGCACGTACGAATCGGTCGGGAAAGAGGGCTCCGAATCGGATCCGGTTATGCCGAATCCGATTCGGTGCCCAACCGGCCGAGATCGGAATCGGCCCCTGAATAGTTTAAAATATTTATTTTAACTAACATGCCCTAATATGCAGTATACGTGCCACATCAAGCAGAAAAATGCATAGTACAAATACAGTCAGCATAGCAGCTAGTCCATATATCATGAAGGGAGATGTCATCATAAAAAGACAATGGAGAAAGGACTATAGTGCCTCACCTCCCTCCCTTAGCTAAGAAGAAGTATTATTATATAATAGAAGATCTCTGGGCTTTGTCAGCAGACCCCATACCTTAGCCTATAGATCGTAGATCTACATCATAGGTGTTGTCTCGCTCTTCTCCCTGGAAAGGTCCCTCTCCAAGTGTGTGCTACCTATTTGTGTATTCTAATAAAACCCATGTACATTTGTCTAAACAACAGCTGCATCTGTATGTTTTGTCTAAGGGCTAAGGTCTGGCCAGAACAACATAACTAGGGGCATTGTTGTTCGACCTTGGACATAATGTTCAGTCAAAATCCCAGGAACATGCAGAGAGTGAACACAGCAATGAGTTCTCATGTGAAAGCAGTCATTGAAATTATTGCAAAAATAAAGACGTGTAATAATGTGCACAAAAGCAGCAGGCAAGCTGCAATGTGCTCATGCTAACTTAGTGAAAAACCACAATGTCCCTATGGGCCACGTGACAATACATACTAAAGAAAATGGCCAAGTATCCTAGGAAAAAAATGCTCATTTGATTTTATCACTAGTGTTTAGAACCAAAGGGGAATGTAGAGCATCACAGGACTAAAAGAGGAGTGCAGTCCTATTTCCACCTACAAAAGATCATAGTAACAAAAGGAAAATAAAATAGATTATTTAAAGATTGTCAGTTAACCACAGAGTGGAAAAAACTTTGCATATGTGGTGTTACTATAGTTCATGTAGGGCTCCATTGACAAAAGAAGACATCAGTAAATTAGAAGTGTACTCAATTAGGACTACTTCTGCTCTTGTTGCTGTTTACTGCTTGCTGAAAGCAGGTATTAAATAGGAGCTCTTCATGGTCCATTACTGGGATGTGAGTCAGGAATGACGTGCATTAAAGAACCCGGTATTCCTGGGTCCACATGTTATAACTTGTAATGCCTGTTATTTGGTGCAGAAATGCTGCCTGGAATCAGTAACTGTGGCCTCCTTGTTAAAGATATTGTTAAAGACAATCAATCCTATAGGTTTGTCTTTGCCAATTGTTGATGAACGTCTCAATCATTATGAATGGAGTTGGCCTATTTTATGCAAGTCCAGTTTGCCTGTTCTTGTTCCTCTAAAATGCTCCTATCTGCTGCTTCCTGTTATGTTATGCTATGTGTATTAGACCTGTTAGCCTTAGGGTAGTCTTCCCCCAAACAAGTTGCCTACTTGCCTCCAATTTTTGCCGAACTTCATTTTTGTTGGCCTTAGGTCTCTGTGCACTTTACCACAGCTAACTAGTGCTAAACAGCTTGTGCTCACTCCACTAAACGTGGTTTGGTTGTCATAAACCTAATTGGCATATTGAATTTACTTATAAATCCCCTGTAGAGTGGTATACCATATACCTAGGGCCAGAAAATTAAATATCACTAGAGGACCTGCTGCACGTATTGTGCCACCCACTTAAGTAGCACCTTAAAGCATGTCCCAAGCCTGCCATTGCAGCCTGAATGCAGTGTTAAACTGCCCTGTTGACTTGGCTTTAAACCCTCTTGCCAAGCCTTAAACCCTATTTTTATTACATATGTCACCCATAAGGTAGGCCCTAGGTAAACCATAGTGCATGGTGCTGTGTAAGTAGAAGGCTGGGCATGTACGTTTACGTTTTACATGTCCAGGTAGTGAAAAACTCCTACATTTGTTTTTGACTACTGTGAGGGCCTACCCCTCCTATATGTTAATATTGGGGATTCCTTATTACATTTAACAAGCTGTAATGCCTAGTTGGGAACATATAGATATGTCATGTTTGGGAGCTATGAAATTGGAATGAAAATCCCTCTTTAATGGTAAAGTTGAATTTCTCATTACAATTTTTGAAATGTCACTTATAGAAAATTGGTATTTTCCAGCCATTAGCCTTTGTGCCTGCAGCCTGTCTTGGGTCACATGAATTGGTGCAGCCGACAGTTAGACTTTGTGAATTCCTCCCAAACTGTCACACAATAGAGGATTAGGTGTGCCTCAATGGGCCAATCAGCTGGTAGGATAAGGGCGGAGCTGAGCACAGCCCCACTTACACCTGAATAGCCTGTGCTCTACCTTCACACAAAGGGGCCGATTCCGATTCGGGCCGGAAAACATACCAACCGACTCGGTACGGGAATATAGTCCGACCGACACGTACCGGCGCTGCCCGACCTGCGTAGTACGATGAAATGCATGTGAATCACGACCGACTCGTACGGAACACAAGCCGAACGACCGAACCGCACGGAAACAAGCTATCCGGCCGGGAAACTACGCGAATCGAACCGACCGACACGCACCAGGAATGAACCCGACTGAAACGTACCCGCGAACTCCGACCCGCGCAGTATGATGCAATGCGTGGAAAACCAGACCGAGTCGCACGGAGCCCAAGCCGTATGACCGACACGCATACAAAACCCAGCCGAAGCAACCCAATACTCCGTGACCGACGCGTACGCCGCACATGAAACCCAGCAGAAAGACAGCGTGAAAAACTCGGAGAAGCTCGCACGAGACAACTGCAGCATCCGACTCGGTCAGAAGAACGTCTCCAACATGCCCAAAAAATACAAAGGAAAAAAGGGCCAAACAAGCAATGACAAACTCAATAAATACTGGGGGAAAACAACATGGAACAAAGACACACCCCCAACTCCACCCATATAAAGGCCACAAATCCCTACCATGATCCTTTGCAAATTCAACGGACCTGCCAGCACAGAACACCATCAGACAGCAACCACAGACACACTCACAACTCATCCATCACCCAAGCCACACACCATTAGCACCTCACAAATAGCACCCTCACATACACCCAGCAAAACCTACACTCACCCACCCTCACTTGCACACTCACACACACATCAATCCTCACCACCACCCATCACCATGCCCCCAAAGAAGAATCCAAAGTTCCTAGACAGTGAATTGGAAGTCCTGGTAGATGAGAACCTCAGGGTAGAGCCACAGTTGTTTGGTACATTCGTCCAACAGACCCCCATGTCGCAGAAAACCAAGATGTGGGAGAGGATCGTCGACAGGGTGAACGCACAATCACCATGTTTGCGCACAAAGGAAGACATGCAGAACAGGTGGTATGATGTGCGCTGGAGGGTCAAGGACCTACTAAAGAAGGATTACGTCTTGAGTCAGCGCACTGGCAGTGGCCCTCCTGCCAAACCAGTATACCGCAGGCCCTGGGAGGAGAAGGTGCGGGCCATCCTACCACCAGTGAGCGTATATGGACTATCAAACATCCCAGAGCCTGGTGAGTACACAACAAATATACACAATATTGTGTGACAATACACACACATCACTGTCAAGGGGACAGTCAAACCATGCACCCTTAGCAAATCCACAGCAACCAAAAGATAATCATCCCAAGATGTGTATGTTAGTTAGATAAACACAATACATGCCATCTCATAGTGATATGTAACTGTGTCATGACATGTACAAACCAAACAACGAATAGAGCTAGGCAGTGGCACAAATCTAACCAACAAACACAGTCAGATATTTTGCCACCACTAGAACACCACCTCACAGGGAAGCTCACTGAAAGGAAGGAATTCTGTGTATGCTGGTGAAGTCAGTGTAGCCAATAGCATGATGGGAGTTGTAGTCACAGATATTGGTCACCCTCACAATTGGCCCATCAACACCACTCTGAACCATGCTCACATCACAGGGAGTGGAAAACAACTGACAAGATGGCTGACACTGGGTACTGCTGTGGGGAGCACAAGGCCCTGCTGGGAACTGTGCATCAACCAACAGCAGGACACCACTGCCTGACATCCTGAAAGCCAACTTGCACTCCCTGCAATGGAAGCCCGTTCCATGGTGGGATATCTGGCTGGGTGGGAAGGAGGACTGACAGCTATGACCATAGTCACCAGCAGCTTTTCTCACACACCCCCTTAACACAAACTCCACACAACTCACCTGGGACAAAGCAATGCCTCACACTCTAATGAAATATCCCACAAAGAACAACCACACTGGGTTATGCTGTGTGAAGCACAGGGACACCTTTGGGACTTGTAGCCAAACAAACGCCAGGACAACACTGTCAGCCATCCTGTCAGCACAGGCACACTACCCCACAGGGAAGCAGAGTCAAAAGGAAGGAAGTATGGGCATGCTGGGAAGGGGGTGTAGGCAATAGCATGATGGGAGTGGTAGTCACAGCTCAACATCCCACACCCACATGGCCCAGCAAGCTCACACTGAAGCATGCACACCTCACAGGGAGTGAAAAGCCACCCCTAAGATGTCTGACAGAGGTGCTCTGTTGTGGGGAGCACAAGGCCCTGCTGGGAACTGGGCACCAACCAACAGCAGTACACCACTGTCAGCCATCTTGCCATTGCTGTCACACTCACACACAGTGAAGTCGACTCAAAAGGAAGGAAGTATGGGCATGCTGGGAAGGGGGGTGGAGGCAATAGCATGATGGGAGTGGTAGTCACAGCTCAACATCCCACACCCACATGGCCAAGCAAGCTCACACTGAAGCATGCACACCTCACAGGGAGTGAAAAGACACCTCTAAGATGTCTGACAGAGGTGCTCTGTTGTGGGGAGCACAAGGCCCTGCTGGGAACTGGGCACCAACCAACAGCAGGACACCACTGTCAGCCATCTTGCCATTGCTGTCACACTCACACACAGTGAAGTCGACTCAAAAGGAAGGAAGTATGGGCATGCTGGGAAGGGGGGTGGAGGCAATAGCATGATGGGAGTGGTAGTCACAGCTCAACATCCCACACCCACATGGCCCAGCAAGCTCACACTGAAGCATGCACACCTCACAGGGAGTGAAAAGCCACCTCTAAGATGTCTGACAGAGGTGCTCTGTTGTGGGGAGCACAAGGCCCTGCTGGGAACTGGGCACCAACAAACAACAGGACCACATGGTCAGCCATCTTGCCATTGCTGTCACACTCACACACAGTGAAGTCCACTCAAAAGGAAGGAAGTATGGACATGCTGGGAAGGGGGGTGGAGGCAACAGCATGATGGGAGTGGTAGTCACAGATATTGGTCACCCTCACAATTGGCCCATCAACACCACTCTGAACCATGCTCACATCACAGGGAGTGGAAAACAACTGACAAGATGGCTGACACTGGGTACTGCTGTGGGGAGCACAAGGCCCTGCTGGGAACTGTGCACCAACCAACAGCAGGACACCACTGCCTGACATCCTGAAAGCCAACTTGCACTCCCTGCAATGGAAGCACGTTCCATGGTGGGATATCTGGCTGGGTGGGAAGGAGGACTGACAGCTATGACCATAGTCACCAGCAGCTTTTCTCACACACCCCCTTAACACAAACTCCACACAACTCACCTGGGACAAAGCAATGCCTCACACTCTAATGAAATATCCCACAAAGAACAACCACACTGGGTTATGCTGTGTGAAGCACAGGGACACCTTTGGGACTTGTAGCCAAACAAACGCCAGGACAACACTGCAGCCATCCTGTCAGCACAGGCACACTACCCCACAGGGAAGCAGAGTCAAAAGGAAGGAAGTATGGGCATGCTGGGAAAGGGGGTGTAGGCAATAGCATGATGGGAGTGGTGGTCACAGATATTGGTCACCCTCACAATTGGCCCATCAACACCACTCTGAACCATGCTCACATCACTGGGAGTGGAAAACAACTGACAAGATGGCTGACACTGGGTACTGCTGTGGGGAGCACAATGCCCTGCTGGGAACTGTGCACCAACCAACAGCAGGACACCACTGTCAGCCATCTTGCCATTGCTGTCACACTCACACACAGTGAAGTCGACTCAAAAGGAAGGAAGTATGGGCATGCTGGGAAGGGGGGTGTAGGCAATAGCATGATGGGAGTGGTAGTCACAGCTCAACATCCCACACCCATATGGCCCAGCAAGCTCACACTGAAGCATGCACACCTCACAGGGAGTGAAAAGCCACTTCTAAGATGTCTGACAGAGGTGCTCTGTTGTGGGGAGCACAAGGCCCTGCTGGGAACTGGGCACCAACCAACAGCAGGACACCACTGACTGACATCCTGAGAGTCAACCTGCACACACTGCAAGGGTGGCATGCTTCATGGTGGGATAACTGGGCTGGGGGAGAAGGAGGGCCGGATGTCCACCAAATACCACCAATGCTGGCCATGCACACACCTCAACATTCACATTGAAATGCTTCAGGTTGGCAGGACAATGTGCTACACCAATAACAACCTCTGACTGTGACAACTTAGGACAATGCAATGTACAGGTCCGCATCCAGAGGTACAGTCACAACTGTCAGGTGTGTGAACCATTGATGCCTGTTGAAACATAACATACATTGTGTGTCTCTTCCAAAAACAGGTGATGATGGGGACACAGCAGCAGACGATGAGGAGTCCCTGTCCCAGGCTCCGGGGGACACTGAGCTCACTGGTGTGGAACAGCCTCTGCCCTCCTCGGATGGCAAAGACCTACCTGGCCCCTCCGGTGTGAGTCATCATGCAGCACCAGCAGGACCAACATCTGCACCCCCTGTACCCACTCCTCCAACAACTGCCAACACATAGACCACCCCCGCCGACACGGACAGACCAAGGACCACCAATGACAATAGCACAGGGACCCCGGCCCACCATGGAGCAACGGACAACAACCCCGGTACCAACCCCCAAGGGGGCCTAGGGTCACCTGTGCGTGCCACCGCAGGTCCCGCACGTGTGGCCAGGGGTGGTGGGAGGGGTGGTAGGCATAGGTCACTGTTTGCAGAGGGGTCTGGACTGCATGATGACCCACAACTGGTACGCATTGCTGATGCGTACCAGAATAGCACCGGAGAGGTCAGCCAGGTAGTGGGGATCCTCAAGGACATTCAACAGCAGCAGGCTGCCCATCATGCCCGCTTGGACTCACACATGTCCCGTGTGGAGACACACATGTCCCGTGTGGAGACACACATGTCTGGCATGGAGTCCAAGTGGGACACATTGCAAGATCTGACAGCAGTGCATAGGGACATATTGACATGCCTCCGCCAGATTAGCACCAACATGGCCACACCTCCCTGTGTGCCCACAACATCTGGTGCTGCAACAACTGCAACTGCCACAGGGAGGAAGGATGACTCTGGCGGAGAGTCCTCTGCACCGCAGCAGCCTGCACGTGAGGGTCCCCCCCGAAAGAAGAGGGGTCGTCCGAGGAAGGAAAACTGAGAGGCCGATGGCCATGTACATCCCCCAGGAACCCAACACCTGTTCTGGAAATTCTCCTTTGTGTGCAAACTGTTCACCCTGTCGAATGCAACCCAACTCCCCACATGACATGGGGAGTTTAAGTTGGACCAATGTATCAGATGACTGTGGACTTTACTCAGGACATTTCTGCTACCAACACTTCCAACTCATCTGGAAACTTTGGATTCCAATCCCAATGTACAGCACCCACCATCCTGTGCACTATCCTCACACATGTATGTAAATAAACTCACTAATACACCATACTTGCCTCTGTTGTGATTCCAACGTGGTTTCTGTCATGGAGATGATGATCTGCTAAATGACACTGTGCATGCTAACTGCTACAGCAAGTTCAACACCGTCATGTGAGTCATGGCGACGTGACACATATGAGGGAGACACACCACTAGGGCAACACAACACATACACACCAGGGTCATCTGACTCATCGCCTACACTGATGTTGCCAGGAAATACAGTGGAATGCACAGACACCACACCTATTCAGAGTGTGTTAACTAGCCCACAGGTGCAGTAAGCAAATGTCAGTCAGATGTGTGACCGCAGACAACGCACATCCTAAAGTGAAGCACAGGTTTATTACACATTTGCAACATGTTGTTTCCACTACAAATGCAAGGTAATCCCACGTGGCAGTGGCCACACAGTCAACAAGTGTAGAAGAAATAAAGTCCAGGGGTGTGTGGCACATCACCTGTAGGGAAACGACTGATTCCACCCTGAAAGCTCAATCATGGTGTCGGGGGATCCGAGTAGACCAAACAACTCTGAAAGTACCCTGTGAAGGACAGACATGACACACAGTCAAAAGCACTGAAGAACAGGACAGAACTGCAATACTCATGCCCAATACATGTCACAAGATAACTACACAAAACCAAGTTAGCATGTCAACACTGTTGGGGAGTACAGACTACCTGTAAGGACACATCGCTGCACGCATCCAGTCAAGTAGCACATGGCCACACTCAAACAGCACAAGAGCCCCACCAACACATATCATGCTAACTCACATCATTGACATGACATCTCTGGATACTCACATTCAGCTGAAGAAGTTGGTGATGAGCTGTGTGCGGACATAACCCTCATCATCATCATCATCATCACTGGCATCGTGGCCCAGGCCAGGATCCTCCACAGGTGGCGGATGTTGGTCATCCGTGTAAATGGGTTAGACCTGCACACGCTATAGTGAAAGTTCCAACTGAAAGTATGTAAAAGACTCAAAGTAAATATGTTTATGTGTGCTACTGCGTAATGGGGTATAGCCCACCCCCAGTGTAAGAATTGCCTATGTGAGAACACGAAGAACTCCGTGTCTACGCAGTGCACTGCTACTGTCCATATGGTTTCAATTTCTATATTACATTTTACTCAATTTTTCTGTAATAACAAGTAAGAATATTACTCAAAAATAGTTTTTGGGTGTATTTATCTAATACATCCTCTTATACAACAATTTTCTTTATGCAGAAAAACATTGTTGGTAACAAGATTTAAATGCAATCCTTGTGATTTCGGTATTGTTAACAAATACAAATTAACATTTAACACTTAACAAGTGACCCAATGCATTTCGGGTATGGAAAACCCTTCTTCAGGGGTACATATCATGAAATAACGATAAATCAATACATAGGACTAATGACTGATAGCTGCCGCCGTTCGGAACTACAAAAATAAAAATGGAAAACAGTCAAATTCATACGTTCGTTACAAACCATTGCAAGCAAATGAATAGGATTGCCACGCCCCACGAATAAACCAAATCCGTAATGTGAGAAGAATGAATTGAAATTAAGGAAAAGGTGCCTGATTATTCAAGGTGTAAAGGATAGTTAGACAAGTACCAATATGAAAACCAAATTACCGTAGTTTATGCGGGTTATTTATGCTTCATCAACTAAAGAAAGTTCGAAAGACCACCTTCTTGTACCCGTGTATGAACATGCTCATGTGTGCCAAAGTTACTTAAATGTGTTAAGATGTATGTATTCGCAAGACCCAAGCAGTGCCAAACCATGCCAAGCTTACCTCCAGTTCTTGGAAATATGAGCGCAAAACTCTGTTTAAACACAAACAAACTCCCCGTTACCTAGGCGCAGAACCGTTAAACCAAATACATACACCTCGTGAGCCTCGTTTGAACAAACTTCTTACCAAAAGTCCACATGTACGCGTTACATATCTAAAAAAACACCAAAGTACCAGAACTTCAATGACTCTTCCCAATTACGTTAATAGTTTTAGAATAAGAAGTAGAACAAACGTTCCAAAAACTCACCAGTGCTTTGCTCCGCGAAGCAAAGAGTGAAAGGTAACCTCGTGACCACTCTCGGGATTACGTACGTCGTGACGTGTGTGATTTTAAAGAGAAAGCTCTTCAAGCTTAACTTTATGAACAACTATGTACACAGACACTATTACTAGTAGTCTACAAGTGTGCAAAAATAAATCGCTCAATTATATAACACGTTATGTGTGTAATTACCCATGCGTCTCATAAACAAAGTTAGTTTATAAAAACTCCGTACCAAGTAGATCCCATGAGAACCTGTTCATGTAAGTGAAAATTATAAAATTAGGTGCAATGAGAGCCATGCTCGCTTATTCAACTGAAAATTATACATGAAAATAGTCCACAACCTAGTGCAAAAATTAACCAGTGAGGCTATGTCATAAACATAAACAAATAAATATATGTACTAAACAAGGGTTCGTAATCTAATGCAACGGATGTCTAGTGAATCAAAGTGAAAAACACGAAAGATGTGAAAAGACTAAAGATAAAACAAAAGTTTAAAAACTGTGAGATAGAAAAAAGATACAGATGTAGATAAATTCATGTATGCGTGCCAGTCCTGTACAAGATTCAAAATTACCCCATATTTTTACAAGAAGCACAATAATTCATAATGATCATTGAGCCCACCAGGTATGATGGTTCCTAAATATTTAATCCAAAACGTTTCCCTATGTGCTAGAGAAACATTATAATCTGTTCCTGGAATTGAGTCAATTTTTTTAAGTATGGTAAACCTGATCTGGGGAATGGTATGCGCTGAATTAATCCAGTCAGCAGATAGACAGGAATTACAATTTTTATTGCTATAAAGGGAAACGTTTTGGATTAAATATTTAGGAACCATCATACCTGGTGGGCTCAATGATCATTATGAATTATTGTGCTTCTTGTAAAAATATGGGGTAATTTTGAATCTTGTACAGGACTGGCACGCATACATGAATTTATCTACATCTGTATCTTTTTCTATCTCACAGTTTTTAAACTTTTGTTTTATCTTTAGTCTTTTCACATCTTTCGTGTTTTTCACTTTGATTCACTAGACATCCGTTGCATTAGATTACGAACCCTTGTTTAGTACATATATTTATTTGTTTATGTTTATGACATAGCCTCACTGGTTAATTTTTGCACTAGGTTGTGGACTATTTTCATGTATAATTTTCAGTTGAATAAGCGAGCATGGCTCTCATTGCACCTAATTTTATAATTTTCACTTACATGAACAGGTTCTCATGGGATCTACTTGGTACGGAGTTTTTATAAACTAACTTTGTTTATGAGACGCATGGGTAATTACACACGTAACGTGTTATATAATTGAGCGATTTATTTTTGCACACTTGTAGACTACTAGTAATAGTGTCTGTGTACATAGTTGTTCATAAAGTTAAGCTTGAAGAGCTTTCTCTTTAAAATCACACACGTCACGACGTACGTAATCCCGATAGTGGTCACGAGGTTACCTTTCACTCTTTGCTTCGCGGAGCAAAGCACTGGTGAGTTTTTGAACGTTTGTTCTACTTCTTATTCTAAAACTATTAACAGAATTGGGAAGAGTCATTGAAGTTCTGGTACTTTGGTGTTTTTTAGATATGGAACGCGTACATGTGGACTTTTGGTAAGAAGTTTGTTCAAACGAGGCTCACGAGGTGTATGTATTTGGTTTAACGGTTCTGCGCCTAGGTAACGGGGAGTTTGTTTGTGTTTAAACAGAGTTTTGCGCTCATATTTCCAAGAACTGGAGGTAAGCTTGGCATGGTTTGGCACTGCTTGGGTCTTGCGAATACATACATCTTAACACATTTAAGTAACTTTGGCACACATGAGCATGTTCATACACGGGTACAAGAAGGTGGTCTTTCAAACTTTCTTTAGTTGATGAAGCATAAATCACCCGCATAAACAACGGTAATTTGGTTTTCGTATTGGTACTTGTCTAACTATCCTTTATACCTTGAATAATCAGGCACCTTTTCCTTAATTTCGATTCACTCTTCTCACATTACGGATTTGGTTTATTCATGGGGCGTGACAATCCTATTCATTTGCTTGCAATGGTTTGTAACGAACGTATGAATTTGACTGTTTTCCATTTTTATTTTTGTAGTTCCGAACGGCGGCAGCTATCAGTCATTAGTCCTATGTATTGATTTATCGTTATTTGATGATATGTACCCCCTGAAGAAGGGTTTTCCATACCCGAAATGCATTGGGTCACTTGTTAAGTGTTAAATGTTAATTTGTATTTGTTAACAATACCGAGATCACAAGGATTGCATTTAAATCTTGTTACCAACAATGTTTTTCTGCATAAAGAAAATTGTTGTATAAGAGGATGTATTAGATAAATACACCCAAAAACTATTTTTGAGTAATATTCTTACTTGTTATTACAGAAAGATTGAGTAAAATGTAATATAGAAATTGAAACCATATGGACAGTAGCAGTGCACTGCGTAGACACGGAGTTCTTCGTGTTCTCACATAGGATGTTGGTCATCGTCATCCAGGATGAGAGGCAACTCCTTCCGCACTGCCAGGTTGTGTCCATGCAGCAGACGATGACAATCTTGCATACCTTTGCTGGGGCATATGGGAGGGCCCCTCCTGTTTTGTCTAGGCAGCGAAAGCGGCTCTTCAGGAGACCAAATGTCCGCTCGATCACTCTCCTGGTCCGACCACGTGCCTCATTGTAGCGCATCTGGGCTGGTGTCACAGGGTTCCTGAGGGGTGTCAGCAACCACGGCATGTTGGGGTATCCGGAGTCAACTAGATACAGACAATTGCACATTAGCTGAGTTGGAAAAGAGGGCGGAATACAACATTGCAGAACACACACAATGGTACAAAGTCAGTACACACCGACAAGCCAGGCACGCTGGTTCTGCATCTGTGACATCATCCTCGGGATGCGACTACTCCTCATCACATAGGCATCCTGTGCAGAACCGGGGAAACGGGCACACACGTGTGAGATGCTCATATCTGCAAGACATACCACCAGAGCATTGATCGAATGGTAATGTTTCCTGTTCCTGTATGCCTGCTCATGTGCCTGTGGTGGTACCAAAGCCACATGTGTCCGACCAATGGAGCCAATGACATGTGGCATCCTCCCCAGGGCATAGAAGTCACTCTTGATGTCAGTGAGTTGTTGACGTTTAGGGAATTAGATGTACTGGTTCAGGTATCTCAACATTGCCTCCAAAACATCACGTAGCACACGGCTGAACATGGTCTGTGACATCCCACCAGCAGACGCCACAGTGTGTTGAAAGGTACTGGTGGCAAAGAAGTGTAGGGCTGCCATCACCTTCACCTTGGGTGTCAGCGCTGTAGGGTATGGCCGGCCAGGTTCCAAATGTGGGGCCAACCGCACCGCCAATTCCTCAATCAGCGGCCTGTTGAAGCGGTACCGTCGGATGCAGTCACGTTCAACCATCGTGGCAAGGTCAGGGAATGGTCTATGGACAGCTGGTGCCCTGAAGTGCATAGGTGAAGAAAGAAAGATTGTCAGTCACCCCACATATGTGGCATAGACCATACTCAATATTACATGATACATCATTACGAGACACAAGTACCTGATGTGTGTGCCGTTCTGTAAGGACATGTTTGGCACCTACATGGCCAACATCTAACATCACAGTTCAACATGTGTTGACAACAAGTTCCAGGTTGTGCTATGGGATATCATTAGGCTGTGTCACAGTACCCATGTACTGCTGTCACGTTCCAAACACACACCACAGTGACATGTGAGGACAGATGTGCCCCAGGCATTACAGCTCATTGACCGGTAGATTCCCAGGGACCCTGTATTGCCACATGGACACTGGCATGACATGGCGTATCATGTACACATCAGCAAAACAACCATGACTCCCACAGGTAGTGGCCCCTGTTGCCTCTGCAGGACAGACATGGACGTCTGTGACACACACACGCACAACATCAAAGTCCATGCACAAACAACGTGGATGTGGAGACTGTCTCCCATTGTGCACATGGAATCAGAGACATCGGAAACACAACATGCACACAGACTGTGGAGGGCCATCACTATTGTGGCAATGGGTCACCCTGTGACGTACATACCTTCCCACATGGGACTCATGGGGTATGTGACATGACATACACATACACAACCTGGAAATGTGACCATGCCACATGCTCTGAAATGAACCGTTGCACACCACAGTGGTCATGTGCACAACACACAAAGGATTCTGTCCCCATGAACACGTGCACAGCCTGGGAGTGGCTGCCCCCAAGTGCCACCCAAAAAACCACATGTTGACCCCCATACACAGAAAAGGTAATGCAGCATTACATGCCTCAGGATACAGTGTGGACAGGCTGTGGTGTTGTAGGTGTGCCCCTGAGTCTTTGGCAAGTAAATGTGGCTGGCATACGTTCACCAGTGACAACCATGGTGACATATGCGAGTGACTTGTACAGGGACGCATCGTACAGCAATGGACCGATCGGTGCGCACGCATTGGACATTGCATAAGATGTGAACGGATACGCGTTGTACAGCAATGGACCGATCGGTGCGCACGCATTGGACATTGCATATGATGTGAACGGGTACGCGTTGTACAGCAATGGACCGATCGGTGCGCACGCATTGGACATTGCATTTGATGTGAACGGGTACGCGTTGTACAGCAATGGACCGATCGGTGCGCACGCATTGGACATTGCATATGATGTGAACGGGTACGCGTTGTACAGCAATGGACCGATCGGTGCGCACGCATTGGACATTGCATATGATGTGAACGTGTACGCGTTGTACAGCAATGGACCGATCCGTGCGCACGCATTGGACATTGCATATGATGTGAACGGGTACGCGTTGTACAGCAATGGACCGATCGGTGCGCACGCATTGGATATTGCATATGATGTGAACGGGTACGCGTTGTACAGCAATGGACCGATCGGTGCGCACGCATTGGACATTGCATACAATGTGAACGGGTACGCGTTGTACAGCAATGGACCGATCGGTGCGCACGCATTGGACATTGCATATGATGTGAACGGATGCGTGTTGTTTTCGATATACGCGTTGTACAGCAATGGACCGATCGGTGCGCACGCATTGGCTATGGCCTGGCATGGCAACGGACGCGTTTTCGAAGCTTTAACGAGTCTGATGCAGTGAATTCAGTTGGCCACCCACAACAATGTTGCAAATTTATGGGTGTCATGAAGTTGAACTTTTGAAGGATGCTGTGGGCGTGTATAAGTGGTGCAATTCCATGGATTGGCCAGATTCAGAAGATGCAAACGACTTGGACCTATCACTTTGGACACATGGGACAGTATCTGCCTCTGCAGCACACATATAATGCTGGCTGTTCCCCTGAGAGCTCACTTGCCTGCACTACATGCTCCAGGACGACATCTGCCACCAACACTGCTGCTGTCTCTGCATCCTCTGGCTACTGCAATGGCACGTACTGTGGATAGAGCCCCAGCCTTCAGCACTGAGGAGAACCAGGCCCTGCTGTACAGCCTCCTTCCACAGTACAGCAAGCTGTATGGGAAACCAGGGGAGCAGGTGAGTGTGCTGTCCACTGCCTTACTAAATGTGCATGTTGTCTGACTAGCAAGACTTACAGTGTGCACACCACTGGCTAGCATGCTCACTGAGTAGTTGTCACCCCCCAAAGTGTGAAGTTACATGCACTGAACAGGTATAGTGCAGTAACAGTGCATTCCAACAAGGTTTTACTTCCCAGCCAATGATACCATGTAGTAACTGCTGGTATACTGTTCATAGCCATCGTTGCACTGCCTGTGTACATCATATGCCCCTGTGATTGAGACATGTATATCCAACTGTGTAATGCACGGATATGTTGCATGTGTAGTAATGGCCTTTTCACTTTGTCATCCTCACAGGTTGATGCCCACCAGAAGCAGGAAATCTGGCTGACCATCGCCCGGGCAGTAAGATCCGTGGGGGTCTACAAGCGCCAGATCCGCAACTGCCAGAAGAGGTGGCAGGACCTTCGGGGCTGGACCCGGAGGATCACAAGGGTCCAGCTGAAGCTGTCGCCTCCTCGCAGGAGGGGCGGACACCGGACCCTGACCCCCCACATGCTCAGGATCCTGGCGGTGGTCTTCCCTGACCTGGATGGGCAGCTGAAGGCCAGACAGCAGCAAGGAGGGGGTGAGTCCATGACTGCACTGTGAACTTTGTCTGACATGCTATGTGCCCTCCTCTGGCCTGGTTAAACTTCCACAGTACATCAGTCTTGTGGTCCAGGACCCATGTCCCTCAATTGTGACATGCCCACTCCTCATCTGATACCCAGGTGTGGCCCTTACAGTCAGGAAATTGTGTCACTTGGGTACTGTGTCCTTGCATTTTGCTTAGCTCAAGGTGGGGGACAGCATTTGTTCCCGTAACTTTGTGGTGGGCTTCATGGGTGGGTCAATTGCTTACACAATGCCTGAGTTCTGACATGTAATCTGCGTGTAACTTTGATATGTGGTCCAATTGCTGATCTGACTCACCACATGTGCCTGGGGTATTTGGCACACCCCCATGCTGCGGGTGGGAACAATGTTTGGGCCTCAGGAGTATGTATATCAAGTGTGTCACACATGCTTAGCCACCTGCCTACTGTCCAGGGCTCATCCCTCTTTCACGTGGAGCAGGACAGTCATGCCTACTCCAGGGCATACAATACACTCTGTACTCCTACTCCCGTGTATCAGCTGACACATTGTGCTCAGTGAAATGTTCCCTCAGGTGTCTGCCTCTGTGTCATTGTGCTGTGGCTTCATTGTCAGGACTACTGGGGTGTTTATCGGTTAGGGCTCAGCATGCCATCTGAGATGTGACCATGAGAGACGATACTTGTGTGATGTATAGGTGTTTGATCACTTGACTGTGCAGACTGGTGTATGCGACTGTGAAGTTCAGGCAGTTGTTTTTCATTCACAGCAGACTGTGAGGTGCTCAGGTTCAGAGAGTTGTGTTTCATGTCTCCCATATGTCCAATTGGTATGACGTGGACAAATAAGAGTTCAGATGATGTGGTTTGTGGGGGATGGACATGTGCACTTGTCAGCTACAGAACTTGCATTCCCCATGACCAAGGATTGTGACACAGTGCAGACTGTTGTTGGCTGGCTGCCCTGCCCATGTGACTGGAGACAGTGATGTATGACTTTGCAGGCATGCCTATGCCATTGCATTAAACTTACTAAGAGTGATCCTGCAGGGGAGTGACATGTGCTACATGCACCCCATTGTGGCATTGACTATCAGGACATGGGTGCATCATGGTGTCTGGTGCTGGTATGCATCACATGCATTTCAAATTAGACTCTGGCCATCCCTTTATCCGGACACCTGTACTGACTCAGTGGCAAGAGATGTGATGTGTGCATGTTCACATACTTCACCGTGTTCTCTGCAATGTCCAACAACTGTGTAGGTGGTGCATGTGTCCACACTGGGGTATTACCAAACCGACAGGCACCAGACAGATGGGTGCAAGGCCAGGAGGGATGTGAGTGCCATGGTTGACCATCAGACTGACAATTGGAGTCTCCTAATCTGTGTGAGCACTTTTGGCAATGTTCAACTAAGGATGCCAGGGCTTGCTCTGTAATGTGCTGTACTTACTGTGGTGTGTGCGGTCAGTGCAGGTGACTGATGTTTGTCTGTTTCCCTAATTGTTTGCAGATACATCCACGGCCACAGGAGGGGACAGCTCCACGGACGAGGAGGAGCTGCAGAGCCAGACTGGGTCAGCAGCCGATGAGTGGCCGGAGGGACCCAGTGGCACGGAGGGCGAGGGGAGCCACACCGAGGAGTCCTCAGCACCATCCACCTCAGCTGAGGACCAGAGCAACTCGGAGGATGACTCCCTTGTGGAGGCGGGTGTCAGCAGCCACCACACCCCAGCTAGTGTTGCTGTCCCCGCCACCACCAGCACCACCACCGCCCTCCCATCGGCTCCCATTCCAGAGGTCTGTGGAGGCTCCCATGTTCGGGAGCATGTCTCCTTCGTGCCAGGCACCTCACCCCCTGCCCCTGTGTCCCCTGCTGCCCTGAGTGAGGAGTCTGTGTACTTACTTCGCCAGCTCCATGTAGGGCAGACATCAATGCTGAGTGTCCTCCATGCCCACACCACTCTGTTGACACAGCTGGTGTCGTTCATGGAGGGCATCTCATTGGGCATGTCTGCCCTACAGAGCAATAAGTCCATGGCCTCCTCCCTGACGGCAGCAGTGTCCCTCCTCCAACAGTCCCTCACCCCTCCTACCTCTGCCCCATCCACACTTCCTGGCACCGTACCTGTCCCAAGCACATGCACACCTGCACAATCACCCAAACACACAGACACGAGCAGCACAGCAACACCCAAAACAAAGTCAAAACGTGCACGCAAGCATCCTCAGGGGACTGATACCACACCCACAGGGGATGGGGAACAGACACACACACAGGCATCCACAGTCACTCCGCAGTCCTCCAATACCTCTCCCTCCAAGACCCCTTCCTTTGCCTCACCTGCAACCCCCTACAAAGCAGCTCTTCCTCTGTGACCTCGGCCTCTTCCCCTCCGATCCAGCTGATCCAGCATACAGGGGGAAGAGGAAGTCCACCCACACAGAGGGGAGTGCCCCTCACCCCCGGACACCCTCCCCAGGCACAGACAAACTGAGGCCCCCACCCGCAAGTCCCCGGACCCGGAAGAGCAAGACCCCGCCACCGCCCTGCAGCTCAACCACACAGTCTCCTTCCTCCATCCCTCAGGCCCCCACAACACAGGTTCCCCCACCACACCCTGCCCCAGATTCCCCCACCCACAGATAGACCATCCCCAAAATGATCCGGCCTTCTCCCCCTACCACTTGCTCTTCCAGCCCCACACCCCACGCTGCGCATGTTTGAGCCACTGGTGTGGAGACCGTGTCCTCCCCCTCTGTCCTGCCCACCTTACCTGAACCCCATTCTACTCCCCTGAGGATAGGCACTGCAGTGGAGTCCACTACCACCCCATCTGACTTGGGCACTGCAGTGGGGAACCTGTCCACTCCATCTGGCCAGCCCACTGCAGTCGTGCCGGCACCCACACCATCTGACTCATGCCCCCAGTTGTGCCGGCACACACCATGTCAGACACCTCCACTGCAGTTGTCAGTGACTCTCCAGCACCCACCACCCCTTCCCTGCCTCCTTCTGGTGAGCCCTGATCCTGTCCCTGCGGTGCCTGGCCTGCCCCCCGTATGCCCCTCCGAGGGGAATGTCCCTGGTCCGTAGCAGTGCAGGCAAGCAAAGGGTGACATCTGCCACTGTCACCCTGTTCGGACTTTACTGATGGACTGGCCATTGGCCTTTGTGTTTTTTCAGGACTTTCAATTTTACACCCACATATGCTGAATAAAGCTACTTTCTGTTCTCTAGTGGTTTTGCTTCAGATGTACATGATGTTGATGATGCTAACCATGCCCTTGCTACAGTGATGGTGATTTTTGATATCAGGAAAATGAAGTGTTACTGTGCAGGACCCCATGTGGTCCAGGGGGAATGTGTCCTATCCTGGTGTGTATCCATGTAATCCTTTGCAGCAATATGAGGGTGTCATGTTTTCAATATTTGCCAATGGGATTTCCTACTTTTATTTGCAATATCACATCTGTGGCTTACACCCCTGCACATCTGTTGTGCTTGCCATTGTTCAATTTGTCTATTTCCCTGACCGTGTGACCATCTCCACTGGACATGCAAGTTTGGGCATCAATGGGGAAGGACTCATCTGTGTTATCAGTGCAACTTGCTATACATGTGTGTTGGATCTGTGCAGATGATTTCGGTGACACTCCCATGACCAGGCTGATGTGACGAGAGCCTTCATTTTGTGCTAATTGTTGACTGAGTGACCAAGTGTTCTGCTGACATGATAGAGCCCTGCAGAGACAACGTATGGCACAGCTTTCCTTATACAGGAGTGGAGTCCCCTCATGGCAGTGTGTAATTCCGTGACATTGCCTGAGCCCAAGGTGTGTGTTGTGTGAGCATGTCTGTGTGTGGTCACTTCCATTTTGCTACGCAGGCTGGGATCCCTAGTGATGTTCCTGTTTGTGATGCTTGCTGAATTGACCTATGTTCCCCCAAAATCTTCGCCCTGGGTTCTCTGGGATGTGGGTGCATGGCACATTACTGGTCATCAGGGTGTCATCCATAGGTGTGTTTGCTGTCAGGGCTGAGTTTGTGGGCAAACGCAGATGAGACACAGTCAGGATTCCCCTTGGCACTTGTTGGTTACACAAGTCATGTAATTTACAGTTTGTGGTAGCTTTCAGTGATTGTGACACGTTGTGTGTGTGACTGCTGCCACTCCTCAGGGTCAGAGCTGCAATGTTGGAAGTTGTCTATGTGTGTTCTTTGTGGGTGACCTTGGCTTCTTCATTGGTGTGTGACTGTGGCCGGGATCCCATTGCTAGGTGTGGATTTGACGTCATGCCCATGTACAGCGTACTGTTCAGTGTGTCAGACATTCACGAGTCTTGTTGACTGGCCATGTGTGATGGGTTCTGCACCTTAGTTCCCACCACCACCCCTGGGATTGTCATGGGTGCACGTGCAATGTCACAAGTCCATGTGAGCTTCACTGCTGCACATTGGTGGAGATCAAGGTGTGTGGTGTTGAGTGTGTGCAAATGAGAGTTGTTGCACGGCTAGACCCCTACCTCCATATTGGCCTTGGCTGACAGGCCGTGCTGAATGATTTGTGCTTGTGTAGGTGTGATGGTAGTTTGTTGCTCAGGACACATGACTGTGGTTCACAGTGTGAACGACACCTAGCTTTGTCATCACAGTGGGATTATCATGCAGGCCAGTGTCACCACAATGTGGGGTCCCTGGGGGTAGTGCTGTGGTGGGTCTGTCTCTTGCTGTGTTAGTTGCTGTTCCTACAAGCTTGTGTGACATGTGTAATTTGGGCTCCCTCTCATCTAACAATGCCTGATTGCCCACATAGGGGAATCCGATCCATGAGTTACTTTTGTGTGGCACTGTATACACATCTGTGTAATTGGGATTCAGGCCTCCTCATGTGTTGTGTGGTTGCCTGGGGACACTGGCACACCCCCCCATCACCTGTTGTGTTTGATATGCAGTGTGAGGCTGCCTGTTTGTGTTTGTGCATCTGCACCACTGCATTGGCATATCTTTAGTGTGCCATTGGCTGTATGTTGTTTGGTGGGTTTCCCCTGCTGTCCCTGGGACTCCTAGGTCATCAGTCAGCACAATGATCATGGTTTGTATGTCCCATTGCTGCCATGGTATGGTATTTGTTCACCTCACATATACAGTCTCCACAGGATATCTACATTTGTGTGTCCATTGGTGCAGATATGTGGGTCTGCATTATGATGGTCACTTCTGTCATTGTGTTATTGATGAATGTTGACAATGTCAGCCCCCATGGGTGATGTTTGTCTGCACATGGCCAAAGGTATGTCTTATTTGCACTGCACTGTTTGCCTCACCCAATCTATGTTGCTATGGGACATAAGCACTACTATGCCACTGATGTGTTTGTTGTTCTGTGACCAGGAATCATCCATGCTGTTTGGCATTTGCAGCTTTTTCCATGACAACACTTACATTTTGGTCACTGTGATGATGGGGGTTTAGACCCCATTGCCACAATGTTCAAAATGTGCTTCAGGTATGGACCCCACACTTACATTTTGGTCACTGTGATAATGGGGGTTTAGACCCCATTGCCACAATGTTCAAAATGTGCTTCAGGTATGGACCCCACACTTACATTTTGGTCACTGTGATGATGGGGGTTTAGACCCCATTGCCACAATGTTCAAAATGTGCTTCAGCTATGGACCCCACACTTACCTTTTTGTCACTGTGATGATGGGGGGTTAGACCCCATTGCCATAGTGGTCATGGTCTGCTTGCATTGTGGAGGCCACACACATTTATGTGTGACACATGTGATAGGGGGTCACATTGTATGTTCAATGTCATGTTCAGTGTTGTAGGCATTTGACACAGTCTACACACTCTTGTCATGGTGTTGGGGGGATGTCTTTTTCTGACATTCCTTATGTTGGAGTATGCTGGTTGTGTCATGCATTACCTGTCCTATGAGTAGGGGTGGTGTTGGTGGTAGGCATCCATCCCCCTATGAGTGGGGATGGTAGTAGTGACAGGCATCCAGGCCCCCCTGAGTAGGGGTGGAGGTAGTGGTAGGCATCCAGCCCCCCTGAGTAGGGGTGGTGGTAGTGGTAGGCATCCAGCCCCCTGAGTAGGGGTGGTGGTAGTGGTAGGCATCCAGCCCCCATGAGTAGGGGTGGTGGTAGTGGTAGGCATCCAGCCCCCCTGATAGGGGTGGTGGTAGTGGTAGGCATCCAGCCCCCCTGAGTTAGGGTGGTGGGAGTGGTAGGCATCCAGCCCCCCATGAGTAAGGGTGGTGTTGGTGGTAGGCATCCATCCCCCTATGAGTGGGGATGGTAGTAGTGACAGGCATCCAGGCCCCCCTGAGTAGGGGTGGTGGTAGTGGTAGGCATCCAGACCCCCTGAGTAGGGGTGGTGGTGGTGGTAGTGGTAGGCATCCAGCACCCATGCTGGTAGTGGTAGGCATCCAGCCCCCCCTTAGTAGGGGTGGTGGTAGTGGTAGGCATCCAGCCCCCCCTGAGTAGGGGTGGTGGGAGTGGTAGGCATCCAGCCCCCCATGAGTAGGGGTGGTGTTGGTGGTAGGCATCCATCCCCCTATGAGTGGGGATGGTAGTAGTGCAGGCATCCAGGCCCCCCTGAGTAGGGGTGGTGGTAGTGGTAGGCATCCAGACCCCCCTGAGTAGGGGTGGTGGTAGTGGTAGGCATCCAGCCCCCCCTGAGTAGGGGTGGTGGGAGTGGTAGGCATCCAGTCCCCCTGAGTAGGGGTGGTGGGAGTGGTAGGCATCCAGCCCCCATGAGTAGGGGTGGTGTTGGTGGTAGGCATCCATCCCCCTATGAGTGGGGATGGTAGTAGTGACAGGCATCCAGGCCCCCTGAGTAGGGGTGGTGGTAGTGGTAGGCATCCAGCCCCCTGAGTAGGGGTGGTGGTAGTGACAGGAATCCAGCTCCCCTGAGTAGGGGTGGTGGTAGTGGTAGGCATCCAGCCCCCATGAGTAGGGGTGGTGTTGGTGGTAGGCATCCATCCCCCTATGAGTGGGGATGGTAGTAGTGACAGGCATCCAGGCCCCCCTGAGTAGGGGTGGTGGTAGTGGTAGGCATCCAGCCCCCCCTGAGTAGGGGTGGTGGTAGTGGTAGGCATCCAGCCCCCCCTGAGTAGGGGTGGTGGTAGTGGTAGGCATCCAACACCCATGAGTAGGGGTGGTGGTAGTGGTAGGCATCCAGCCTCCCTGATTAGGGGTGGTGGTAGTGGTAGGCATCCAGCCCCCCTGAGTAGGGGTGGTGGTAGTGGTAGGCATCCAGCCCCCCTGAGTAGGGGTGGTGGTAGTGGTAGGCATCCAGCCCCCCCTTAGTAGGGGTGGTGGTAGTGACAGGCATCCAGCCCCCCCTGAGTAGGGGTGGTGGTGGTGGTAGGCATCCAGCCCCCCATGAGTAGGGGTGGTGTTGGTGGTAGGCATCCATCCCCCTATGAGTGGGGATGGTAGTAGTGACAGGCATCCAGGCCCCCCTGAGTAGGGGTGGTGGTAGTGGTAGGCATCCAGACTCCCCTGAGTAGGGGTGGTGGTAGTGGTAGGCATCCAGCCCCCCCTGAGTAGGGGTGGTGGTAGTGGTAGGCATCCAGCACCCATGAGTAGGGGTGGTGGTAGTGGTAGGCATCCAGCCCCTCCTGAGTAGGGGTGGTGGTAGTGGTAGGCATCCAGCCCCCCCTGAGTAGGTGTGGTGGTAGGCATCCAGCCCCCCCTGAGTAGGGGTGGTGGTAGTGGTAGGCATCCAGCCCCCCATGAGTAGGGGTGGTGATAGTGTTAGGCATCCAGCCCCCCCTGAGTAGGGGTGGTGGTAGTGACAGGCATCCAGCCCCCCCTGAGTAGGGGTGGTGGTGGTGGTAGGCATCCAGCCCCCTATGAGTGGGGATGGTAGTAGTGACAGGCATCCAGCCCCCCATGAGTAGGGGTGGTGGTAGTGGTAGCCATCAGGCCCCTATGGGTGTGTATGGCATTGGTGATAGCCATCCCGCCCCTATGGTTCTGCTGTTGCTAGTGTGCCTCATTTCTGCATCCCTATGTGTGTGTGAAATATGTCGGGTACGTGTCGTTTGTTTGTGTAGTGGGTGTTTGACTTACCGTCTGCGCCGTACACGTCCGTACCTGTTCCGGTAATAGATGTAGAGTATTGGTAGGACCTGCGCGATTGGATTCATGGTTGGTTCGTCTCGTTCGGGTTTCTCGTTGCTTCGACTCGTACTCGTCGCTGGCTTGTTCATCTCGTAGCCGTGGATCGTCTTGTGGCGCGAATCGGAGCTTATGTGCGGCTCTCCCGGATGCTCTGACGTGCCGGCGTAGTGACGGGTTCGGCGCGTACGGAAGGCGCATCGTACTAGTCTGGCCGGAAGGTGCTGTATATTTGCTTCCGTGCGACTCGATTCGGCGTTTACGGATCCGGCTCGGGCGGGGAACAGGAGCTGGAATGGGTACGTACGGCTGGGTCGGGATCTGGGCAGTTATGCGCATCGTACTTGCTCGTTCGTACGAATGTTCGAATCAGTCGGGAAACACGCGTTCGGCTTGTTTTTTTTCCGGACGATAGTGTTAGGTGTGCTTCCGGCCGAGATCGGAATCGGCCCCAAAGGGCCTAACAACCCTGTATTGTCACTGCAGCCGGCTTGGAGCCAGAGCAGGGGAGTCAGGAAAGTCCATTCACTTCATAGATCCTTTCCAGAAGCTTCTCCCACCTTCCAGAAGAATGGCACCCGGGTGTAAAATAGGGCCTACAGATTAATATGTCAGTTCACTTCTGGACCTGCAGAAGGATTCTCAGTGGACTGCCTGCTGCTGTGACCTGCTGTGCACTCTGCCAGACTGTTACTGTACCTGGGAGGACTGGTTTGCTACCTGGACCCTGCCTTGAACCCTCGGAGGCCAGCACTGCTGTTGATCCCTGCATCTTCACCTGTACCCAGGATTGCCAGACGTGACTCTAAGGCCTAATTTGATGGCCTCCCGTTCGGAGCCACAGGGACATAAAAGGCTCCCACCTTTTTTAACCTGCACCTGGACCCAGCCTGAGTGAGTCCTGAGCCCTCAAGAGGTATTCCACCATTCCTGGACACTTGGTTGTGGTGCTAAAGGTGTCCATATGGCCAATTTCCAAAACTGAGAACTCAGATACAATTTGGCCAAAAAGTGCTCTGAGAACAAGGAGGAGAACCAGGACCAACCTGCTTGCCTATCTGCCCAAGGTGCATCGCCCGTTATATTGACTTTGCGACTTCTTCCAGTTCATTCTGCTCTGCAGCAGAAAATCTGTTTCAGCGTTCCTTCACCAAAGGGGTAACTGTTTTCGGCAGCAGCCCTCTGCTTCATCCCTCTAGAGTTTTTCGACTTCCATCTCAGTGACTCAGTCCGAACGTAGAAATCTTCACTACGGCTTTGGCCCAAGGCAATTCGACGACGACGCTCCCTCCTTGGACACCTCCTGCAGCTTTGCCCATATGAACTTTGCCTTCTCGGACATTTTTCTTAAATGATTTTTCTAAGTCCAAAGGTAAGCCCATTCCAATTCATGTATCTGAACCGCACTCCATCGCGGTCAGCCCTAACTTTCGACTTTGACCCGGTCTTGCATGACTAGATGTCTGTGGTTGGTACTTTTAGGCACTAGTTTTTACAAAACATTTTGAAAATTCATAACTCTGGTTCTACTGATTAGATTTTTGTTGTTATTGTGTCAAATAATTTTGGTTTGGGATTTTTCTTGTGTTGTGTTTTCACTTTATTACTGTTTATGTGCTGCATAAATACTTTAAACATTGGGGCCGATTCCGATCTCGGCCGGTAGTGCTCCGAATCGGATTCGGTTTTACCGGATCCGATCCGGAGCCCTATTTTCCGACCGAGTCGTACGCGCGTCCGGGCGAGCGAGTACGATGCGTATTCGCCGACCGACTCGTCCGGGCGACCCGACCGCTCCGACCGACTGGTTCCCGGATCGTACCGCTCCGACCGACTCGCTCGGACCCGATTCGCACCGCGCAATGGAGACGTTTTCCGGCCGGGTAAGTACGATGCGCACCTCGACCGCTCCGACCGACTCGCGCCGTCCGACTCGAACTCGCTGTCGGAGCCGTACTTTGGGGGTCCGTGTCGGACCCCCTGTACGCGTACCCGTGCGAGGCGCACACAGGGGGACCCATGGGTCCCCCTACCTGTGCGTGTACGCCGCGAGCGCTCCGCGGTGTACTCGCTGTAGGGGGCGCCCTTGTCTGCCTCGCACCCATTGAGGCAATGGGAGCCCGCGTACGCGTTGTACGACCGGCTCCCATTGAGTTCAATGGGAGTCCGACCGACTCGTGTCCGGTGGCATACGAATGCATCGGACTCGTTCGGTCGGACTGCACGGGTCCGATTCGGTCGGAAATCTCTCCGAGGCCGGCTCGGTCGGAGAAATTACCGACACGAATCGGAATCGGCCCCAAAGCCTCTAAGTTAAGCCTGGCTTCTTTTTTGTGCCAAGCTACCCAGGGTTAAGCACAGTTTAATTTATTGACTTTTGGTGGTTCACCCTGTAAGGGATTGTGGCTGTTGCTTGACCAGGGCTCACATGCCAGTCAACCAACAACCCAAATTCTCACAATGTGTATTTGTACAGTGCACTATCACCCTTGTGGGTATTCTAGCCCTGAGCAGGCGTGTGTGCCTAGTCTTACCTATGGTAGGTTTGCCTGGTCCTGAGCAGGTATGTGTGCCTAGCCCTACTTAGGTAGGTTTGTTAATGGAAAAGCCAGGTCTTCAGCTTCATACGGAATTCAAGGTGGGAGGAAGAGGCTTTGATGTGGAGCCCAAAGTCGTTCCATGCTTTAATTGATGTAAGAGAGTGCCCATCCCCCTGATCGTGCTGTGTGTATGCATGTGATGTGTGCGAGTAGGAGTTCTGTGGTGTAGAGGTGTCTGGATGGTTGGTGGAAGGAGATGAGACTGTTCAGGTAGGTGGAGCCTGAGTTGTGTAGTGTCTGGAATGTGTGTGTGAGGAGTTTTATTTGAGTACTTCTGTGTATCAGGAGCAAGTGTAGTTCCCTGAGGTGTGGTTTGGTATGAGTTATGTGTGGGAGGTTGAGTATGAGTATGGCTGTCGAGTTCCCAATTGCACTCATTCCTCTAGTGAGTTGCTTGGTGATCCTGGCGTAGAGAATGTTCCCTTTGCCGGTGGAAGTAGATGCAGAAGCGACATTGCCTCCCTCTCCCCTCTGATGCAGTATTACTCAGTGGACATCTATCATATCCATCTGTATTGTGCCTCAGTGGTCATGCACTGAACAGAGAGGCCACAAGAGACAGGTTGTCTCTCACTCCTGTAGATGCAGCAGCAGCCAGAAGGTGCTAAGCACCACATGGCCTGTACTCTCCCACTGTGTGGTGCTGAAAGCAGAGAGTGGACAACAGTGAAATAATGTGACTTAATAAGTATATTGTATTCAAGGTATCTCGTGGGCATACAAAAGAAATATTACAATCATTATAAACAAAATCACTTTGACAATGCATTTATGTTTAGATATCTTAATTAAGCCTTACTTCATTGAATTGATGGAACGCTGCTATGTCAAGCCAGGCAATGTGTGACCTTGTTTATGAATTCAGATGTAGAGCAGGATTCTTATGTCTGGCTCTAATAGTTCAAGACACACCGTGGTCTCTGGTAATGTGCAGAATGGTGCACGACCGCGCAGGGGATGTCAATCTGCCTGTGGCCTTTGTGGCAAGTGCAACAGTGTCCCTCTGCAGCAAAGGGTTACTAAAACTGCTCCCATTGTAAACTTTGCAGGCTTCAGTTTTTGCAAAGCCTACAAAGTTTAAAAAGTAATTGCAAAATTGATGCTCATAATTACTAAGTTGACACTTAAAATTTTGAGACAGGGTAGAGGGCCTGCTTTGCAGGAATGATGCAGCTGTAAGAATCTGTTGATATAAACAAGATTCTTGACATTATGATGAAATTCCTGAAAGACCAAGTGGTAGAAAAAGAGACTTGCTAAGTATTGATAGATGGAGAAGCAAGCTAATAATCAGACAGACAGCTGGGCAGATGTGAAGATAGACAGACAGACAGACAGACAGATAGAAAGATAGATAGATAGATAGATAGATAGATAGATAAGTAGGTAGGTAGGTAGGTAGACAGACAGACAGACAGACAGACTACAAACTGAGTCAGCATTGCTGAGAAACACATCTATGACCTGCAGGTAACTATATGTTCAGTGGTGATAGGCCAACTCAGAGATAGTTAGGCAGCAACTCTAGAGTATCACCTACTGTCCACAGTCATCACTTTCCATTTTGCTCAGTGGGTGCGACCCTAACTGCTAGCTTGCAAATAGGGAATAGCATAGGTTGCCTACCCCATCACTGCTGAGGGAAGAGTTATTGCAAGATTAGTCTCCCAGCCCCCATCTGTGTGCAAAACCAAACACACATGCTGGTGCCAGCAGAGCCAGGCTTTGGCAACTGGAGCTCATTAGAACCCAGATCCTACAGTACGCCAGGGCTTTCCCAGAATATGAACCCAAGACAAACCACTGGACAACATGGGAATCCTTAAAAGTGCCTCCCGTGGGCCCAGGTCACTAGCAAAGCTGGACCTAACCACAGAAACATATCACTGTTCACTGAAGAGGCTTCACTGCCACAAAGAAAGGTTAGGTATGCCAGACGATGTATATATTTGAATATGTTTCAATATGCATGAAAATTCTGTGGGCGGTGGTCTATTGTCTGAGGGCATATGTAGCCCTCTGTAATGTCCAGGCAGGGCCCGGGAGCACCAAAGTGTAATGACCATGAATTAAGGGGCCGTTGATTTTCGTGGTCAGGTGTGGTAGGTGATATAAGCAAATGTATGCTTCTGATGTCATATATCAATAATAATGTCCAGATAATTGGACACGTGCAACTTGATGATCAGACTAATATTCTGAAATGGAAATGTCAGAATTGTATGTATAAACAGCTCCATAATAGGAGGGAGCTACAAGACCACCTTAACACCCACACATTCGGCCGGTATGAAAATAACACTGAAAATGTTAATTTCTTTATTTTATGGTGTAAAAGTCTCTAATGATTTGCACAGCATTGATGGTTTATGGGATTGGCATCTCAATACTATTCAATTGTGACTAATTATTTAAAAAATTAAACCATTGTTTTGACCTCATCATAATATGATAATGGGGTTTTAGAGCACGACTACACTTATCATAACAATTGTGAGTCGCTACTTCAGATGTTAACTTTTTAAGTCATTACATAGCATTTGTATTACATAAGGAGAATGTATCTTTACATGGCAAGTCACTATTCCAGTTTAATCCAATTTTATATTTAGAAGTTCAAAAAATATGTTTTTAAACGGACATTTTTCACTCTTGCTTACTTTCTTAAGAGTTTAATTTCTAATATAATTCCGGAGTGATTTCATATAATGAAATGTGAGTGTCTAAATAATGATGGACATCCTGAAGTTTAAAAAATGTGGTAAATTTACCAGAACCTGAAACTTAATAGATGTCACATAAGGTATTAATTTTCTTTGAAAACTATGCAAACGCATGATTTTTAAAAAAAATGATATAAGTGCAACAAATATAATTACACTCACTGTGAGTCTGAGCAGATTCCTTCGGAGATTGAACACGTGACAGGATACAGCTGCAGTTGGACGCCTACTCAGGAATACACTAGTGTAAGATAGCAGCTAGCTCATGGCAACAAATGGATTTTCTTTAAAAAATCACAACATTTAAAATCACTTTCAATTCAGTTTTCCTAGTTTTCATGATTTTCATATCTTACATGCTGGCAAGGAATAAGACTGAGGGGCCGATTCTGATGCGGGTTGGAAAAGCTTCCCGACCGAATCGGTTGGGAAATGGTGTCCGACCCACTCGGATCGGGAAAGTCCGACCGGCGGAGTAGGATGCATCCGGATGCTTCCAGATATCATTTGGTTGAACTCCCATTGACTTCAATGGGAACATTTGTTCCTAACCGCATCAGAATTGGGCCCTCGGTCGGGAAGACACGTTCCCGATCCGATTTGGAAGGAGCAAATGCCATTAGGATGCCTTCCTAACCGCATCAGAATCAGGCCCTCGGTCGGGAAGCTTTTCCAACCCGCATCAGAATCGGGCCCTAAATGTCATGATTTAATGAACCACAGAGAAACAATTATTTTCTGAGAAAGTCACCTGCTTTTGATTTTGAAGAAAGAGGAAAACGAGAAACAAGCAGTGGGCTTCTAGGAAATATAATTTTCTGGGAAAAATTCATTTACTTCAGCTGGCTGTAGTAAAGCAATTTATGTTATAAACTATATTTACCTAGTCAGCAGTCGTGGCTCCTGGAGGGAGTGCTGCGGGGCGGTGGGGTGGTGTGGGGGAGGGGGTAGTAAACTTCAGCATACGGCCGAACGGAGGTAAGTACATAAATAAATAAATAAAACGAGTTACATTGCCCGCGCCGCATCGCCATTTGGTGGTCCTGTAATAACACACGTTGTGATCTAAAACACATTATTTGTCTGCCCTAATATTTTATTCTTTTGGCATAAAATTTAGTGTCAAATTAACATCTTAGGGTACATCATGGAGCTAGGAAACTTGTAATGACAAGTATCCAGTCCATGTACTCTCTAAGGCTTCCCTGTGCACTTACAATATCTAAGAATGGCTCAAATATTGTAGGGTCATATAGGCTGATGCAGATATATCCACACATGGGGTATAGTGCACCCTGTCTTAGGGCCATAAGGCCTGCATTAGGGGTGACTTACTTATACCTCATGCAGTGTATGACGGCATGACATACAGGGCTGTGTGCCATGTCGGCTCTTCGGTTTTCTTTGCACCAAGACTCGCAGCCTGCAATGGCAGGTTGCATAGTCTTGGTGAGGGGTCTCTGGGGTGGCACAATTCATGATGCAGCCCCAGTGGACCCTCTTCAGTACCTATGCCCTAGGTACCAGGCGTAACATTTATTAGAGACCTACAGGGGTGGCTGAAGATGTGCCAATCATGGTACAATTTTGGGAAAGAGGTCTGGCACTGGGAACCTGTTTAGCAGGGACCCAGTGCACTTACAGTTCGAAATCCCATCAGGCAGCAAGCAAAACATTGGGGCTAACCATGTCAAAAAAGGCACTTTCCTACATGACCCCCCCCCAATAAAAGAGGATAAAACTAACCTTTCCCTAGGGAGTCTTCATGCTCTAAGTGGGAGAACCTGGAAAGGCTATCTGCATTGGAATTGTCAGTCCCAGTTCTGTGTTGCACTGTGAAGTCTATGCCATGTATGGATATGGACCACCTTAACAGTTTGGGGCTTTTCTTTTCATCTGCATGAGCCATCTGAGAGGTCTGTGGTCGGTTTGGAGAAGGAAGTGAGAACTAAGCAGGTATGGTCTTAGCTTCTTCAGGGTCCAAACCACAGCAAAAGCGTCCCTCTCAATGGCACTCCAACGCTGCTCTTTGGGGAGAAGCCTCCTTCTTATGAAATTAACAGGTTGGTCATGGACATCATCATTGGTCTGGGATAGGACCACTCCTATCCCATGATCAGAGGTATTTGTCTGCACTATGAACTGCTTGGTATAATCCAGATCTTTTAGAATGGGTGTTGAGCACATTGCTTCCTTCATGGTGTTAAAAGCCTTTTGACAGCTCACTGTCCAGTTAACATTTTTGGGCTTTTCTTGGAGGTCAGTCCTGTGAGGGGAATCACAATGGATTCATATCCCTGCACAAACCTCCTGTAGTACCCAGTCAAGCCAAGGAATGCCCTTACTTGAGGCTGGGTAGTTGGAGCTTCCCAATCCCGAATCAGTCTGGATTTTGGGCTGTGGGGGGCTGAACTTGGACTCCGCCCACAAGGTGGCCCAAGTATACAACCTTGCCCTGCCCTATGTAGCACTTCCTTACCTTGATAGTGAGGCCTACACTCTACAGAGCCTTCAGGACATTCCCAAGGTGGAACAGGTGATCCTGCCAGGTGGAGCTAAAGACAGCAATATCATCCAGATATGCTGCCCTAAAGGATTACAATCTACCAAGGACTTTATTCACCAACCTCTAGAAGGTGGCAGGGGCATTCTTCAGTCCAAAGGGCATCACAGTAAACTGGAAGTGCCCATTTGGGGTTGAGAATGCTGATTTCTCTTTTGCTCCAGGGGTCAGACCTATCTGCCAGTACACTGATGTGAGATCAAACACTACTCAGATATTTGGCTGTCCCCAGCCTGTCAATTAATTAATCCACCCTAGGAATTGGATGTGCATCCATTTGTGTGACTACATTGAGGCCCCTGTAGTCCAAACTAAACCTAATTTCTTTCTTTCCAACTTTGGGAAAAAACAACTGGCCTGGCCCAGGGACTCTCTGAAGGTTCAATTGCACCCAATTCTAGCATCTTGCTTACTTCAGCCTTTATGCTCTGCTTGACATGGTCAGACTGCCTGTAGATTTTATTTTTGGCAGGTAGGCTGTCACCAGTGTCCACATCATGTGTACACCAGTTAGTCTTCTCAACATCGGCCACAAGTCAAAAATGATCTGAACTTAGAAACAAAGCAGCAGTGGGCATTAATTCATAAGAACAGTTGTAATTTTTTTTAAAAATAGCAGCCAAGTAGCTGTTTTTTTCTGGATTTATTTGTTTATTAACAAAGCCAAGCAGATCAAGTAGTCCAAAGTACTGGATTTTGCTGGAAGCCTGTTTGATTGTAGGAAATTCATTTTTCTTCAAGTGCCAGGTCGGTGAAAAGTAAACTCACAAAAACCTTTGCTTCAGTATATACTAAGCTTATTAGTCAATAGCTGTGAGCACTGGTACATGATCATTTTTACATTTTGAGTGTTAAGCCCACACTTTCCAGATTCTGGTATGGAATCAACAGCCAAGCAATAATTAAATAAATTTTTGAGGGCATCTGCCCAATAGTCTGGATCTCTTTTGTAGATCGCCACAAGAAAAGCATTCAAACATGGTCCACCATCCCCACGGCATCTGATAATATGTTCAAATATTTCATGGTGGGAGTACATCAGTGTGATTTTTCTTGATCCTCACTTTGCCAGAGAGACACTACATCCTTTAGAAAGTAAAGATCTTTTATGTAATCCACCTACGAAGTTTGATCAACCGTATTTCCCCTGTAAAATGTTTATCTTTTTCCAGGCTGTTAATAAAATGACAAAAGGCCTGAAGATTTTTACTTTTACATGCTTGATAAAGGTCCAGCCATCCCAAATCTTCTGCACTTCCCCTAATATCCAATCAAGAATTTTAATATGCCTTTCTCAATTCCTTCAATTTCTTTACATGATCCACACTATCTTCTAATTTCTTCAACTTCTTGGCTTCCTGGTCCAGGGTTTTCCTTTGGGTCCTTAGCTCCTTTGAGTACCATTTTTGTGACGTGGTCTCCTAGCGCATTTATAATGCTGTTGATGGCCCACTAACTCAGTTCTGAACTCACTTAATGTTGATTCCCAAGCAGTGATCAGATCTTCCTTTTTCCCACAGTGCATTTACCCCGCCTGCTTCCAATCGGTGTATTTTGCAGGTGATCCACCATGCCATGAAACTCTATACGAATGATGCAAACTTGATGCAGGGCCAACCATCATCATGGGTTCTGCCATCTTATTGGAGTTGATGATAGTTATAAGCTGTGGATAGTGAACACATTTACATCTTGGAGCAATTGTAAACTCTCAAACTTTTTTAAACAGTCCTGTGGAGATAAAGGTTTAATCCAGTCCTGAACGAGACTAGTTTGTTCTGTGCATAAAAAGCCATGGGTACATTGAGGGGAATGCAGCTACTAAATATTCTTAGACCAAGAGCCTCGAGGTTTACAAGGAGAGGATGGTCTAACTTCTCCAGTTTGCTGTATCTGGAGTGTTGAATTGGAATTCCACTAGTAGCGTCATATCGAGAAAAGGCTCCTTTCCTCTTGCAGTGATTATCTAAATTCAGATTATAATCTCCTGTAAAAACCCCAGGTCTGTTTCCATTTGAGATAAATCATTCTAAAAGCTTCTGTTTGACTTAATTGGTAAGTTGATTTTTCAGACGGTGGCTTGGTGGTATATATATGTGTATCACCAACAGAGGATTGGGACATGCCCCACACATCCAAATTTTTATTTGAATGGCAAGCATATTTGCAGAGTTGATGTTTAATTTAGTTACAAGAAAATCATGTGTAATTGAGACATAAATAGACAAACCTCCCTTCGGATTACCTTTCTTTTTTTTCTTGCCATCAGGCATATTATGCTCACTAAAACCACTTATCTGGAGTTGATTTTCTTTCCATGTTTCCTAGAAGCATATCAGACCATTGTTGCATCCAACATCAGCTTTTTCAATCCAGGAATATTCCAAAGTAAAATAGCAATTGTGTCAATTTGGCCACTTGAGCCTCTTTGCATTGGAGATCATGCAGTTTACTTAATTTTTAGGGTCTGCAAGAGTCATTGCCAGTCCTCCAGCTTTCTGTTGGATTGATACTCAAACTCAAACTGATTGCCCAAGTTAGTGTCCCATGTGACTAAGATGTTTTTTTAAATGTCTCAACTAAGACTATGATTAGGCCCATGTGCCTTCTTTAAAATCGAGCCCATCTCTGGTTGTGTGTGCTATCCCATTCTGTTCTTAATAGAGAACCTGCCTGCTAAGCTCCTGAGCTCTTCCAAAACTGTTTCCCTGGGCTCTTCCAATGACACAGTTGGATATCTCCCTCTACCAGGGGTTGTGACAATAATACCCCATTCCAGGAAAATCGTCTGCTTTGATATGATCAATTGAGCTATTTCCAATGATGCCAGGTAACGACTGCTGTTTCATTCAGCTTTCTTTCCAGTGGGGATTTAAATTCAACTGCTAAAATGTCTGCGAAGATAGGTGCTTTAGATTACTGTCAGCTGCTAATAATTTTAAAATATTGCCCCTATTCAATATGTCCTTTTAACCTAAAGATTTATGTTCTGAGTAGAAGTCTGTCATGGTATATAATGATTACTGCTTCCAGAGTATGGTTGTTGCTGAACAGATGCTGCACATGACTTATTTCCCAATTTTGTTGGCCACAGCAAGCTGTGCTCCTTTCTTAAATCTATCGCTTCAAGTGCATAGCTTTTAAGTTCTTGGTCAATACTCGGTCTCATTTGATCCGTATTTGATGATTTTTCGTTTCGGAAGGACCTTGTACCCACCACCACAAATCATAATTAGAAATATCCCTTGGCCTGGTCTTGATAAAAAAGGCATGCGTTTTGATGACTTAAACTATTTATGATCAGTTTTGCTTCAAAAAGAATTACTTTTGACTTCTGCGGCTGAACAATATAACCTTCAGATAGCCAGAACTGTTTTGGAGCTTCAGAGGCTGTTACACATGCAATATGCAACACACTTTGCATAGGACCACCAGTGAGGGTCGGCAATCATGGAAAGTTCAGATACGTAGAGAGGAGTAAAAAGCAATCTATTATAAATAAAAAATAAAGTCTGAGTAAGAGAGGCTGTTCTTGCAGTTTTATTGATTTCAATTAAATAATTTATCCCAAAGGAACATCCCAAGTCAGCTTCCCATGTAGATTCAAGTGAAGTCTTTGTTCTGGGACATCTAGAAGAATTTAAACATGTATATATGAGAAGCCTTAGGATTAGAAAAGTTGACCAGGTTTAACAATATACCTACTGGGCCCGATTCACAGAACTAACTTAAGACAAAATCCTAAACTTACTACCATTTTGGTATTCACAGAAGGCACTTACTCATTTTGGGATTCACAGAAGGCACTTACTCATTTCGGTATTCACAGAAGTTAGGAGTCCTAACTTTAGGACTCCTAAATGCCTTCTGTGAATACCGAAAGTCTTAAAGTTAGGATTTTTCTCAGTTTAGGAGTAGTACACAAGCAAAATTAATCCAATAATTGCACATGGGATGCTGTTTTTTGCCAGATGCCTGAATAAAAGTCTAGAAGGGTGTGTTCTACATGAATTGTGTATGGCAATTAATAAAAGTCTGCTGGCAAAACAATCTGCACCATCGATTTCTGTTAGAATTGAACTCACTATAATATTTTCGATCGCTGAGAAAAGTTATTTAACTTGCCTTAGTTCATGTGCCACATCTACACCAGGCAAACCTAAAGCACTTTTATGTAGCAGTCTGGAACCAATCTTTGTTTCAAGTAAGATAGGCACATGGAAATCATTTTCAAATCTGCCCAATGATGAATGAAAACAACTGCTCAAGCAATCCACTAGGCAATGGCAAATCAGATGTTGATTTATTAAAGGCACCACAGAACCAGCGATCAAAGTATTTAACATCTGCATAGACTTTTGGCAAGCTACCTTAAATATCATCCTCATAGACGCACACATAAAGCTTGACTTTCGCCGTCCGGTTTGGAATAGGAGGGCTCCTGGGCAGGAATTCCTAATAGAAAGTATTTGTGTTGCTGTTTCACACCATACGTAGCATAGTTCAATTTTTAATGAAGAATCATGCCGCACTAATCAGAATTTACACTATGCATCACAGGCAAAAGTAATTAAATCATCAGCTGTGTAACGCAATTCTGGCGGGGACTGCAAAGAGACTATGTAAATTGCATCAGTTGCACTTAGAAACTCATTAGAATAGTCAACAATTGTCATGTGACATAAACTTCGTCATTAGGTTGAGAGTTTAGTACATTTTCTTTTTATAGCCTGTCAGCTCGTATTCCTAACTATACTGATCTGACTCTGTTTCTACTTTCTATTGATGCAATGGCCTTTTTTACTTGCAACCCAGTGTCCCACCTGGCTCCCGATAAAGAACATAATTGGTGAGGCAGCATTCTGCAATTAAAGAATTTGAGAAGATCACCCATGTCCTTCGAAAAGTTCCACTGTAGCCTTCCATCCAATCACACACTCTTCAAAGTCATCTGTATAATCTATATGGACGAAATTGACGGGTGAACTATTTGAAATCATTTAAGCTACTCGTAATCAATTCCGGCTACAATACAGCCATTGTGCTTTTCTGCAGACACATTGCCACCTCAGAAAGGAACCA
Organism: Calotriton arnoldi; assembly: GCA_963921515.1. Lineage (NCBI taxonomy): Eukaryota > Metazoa > Chordata > Amphibia > Caudata > Salamandridae > Calotriton > Calotriton arnoldi. The sequence goes on along the minus strand of CAWUFW010011494.1, from coordinate 162,024 downwards.
GTGAAAGGAATTCGGGCTTGCTCATGCTCCAATAGGAGCAGTCCAGTATTACTGACAGAATAGGCCACTTCTGAGTAGGAACACAAGAAACCTCAGACTGGTTTCAATCTATTTGGGCCTTGTCAGTATGGTGCAGCTTGACTCCAATGGCACAGTTAGAAACTGACCAAAGTCTGGGTATACCGATCATACCTAGGTCATCACACCGATGAAAACAAAAATATATGGGTGGATTGCTTGAATTATTATATATCAGAAACAATTGGTGGATATGCTACTTTGACCTGCACATCAACAAAAGTTCATTAGTAGTGAATGTCACAATAAATCAATCTCATTTCATTTTGTGTTGGGTGCTAACATGATGCCAAATACTCACCCACCTTGAGTATTGCACTTTTAGATCTACAAACGTAGTCCAAATCCAATTTACTCTCATAAACACCAAAGCACACCAAAGAAAAGTAATTATAGGGTTCCTTGATCAATTCAACATTGTCTGAAAAAAGTCCAGATTATTTAGTCCAGTCTCATATGTGCTATCTGAACACACAGTCCACAAAAGAATAGTTCACATCTGAAGATAGTGTTCCGTTATCACTTTTTTATTCCATACACAAGCGGCAGCCGACGTGCGTTTTGCCCAGCATGGCTTCCTCAAGGCTGCAAAATCACATATAAAAAAACATAATTGTAACAGTCCATTTTAATACAATTAAAGCACAATACAAAACATTAAAACCATTGTCCTACTGGACATTGTCACCATAAGTGTACAAGCCAGTCCCAAACGAAAAACATTATAAAAATCTAAGGTACACCCTAGAGATGTTATCACCTGTGCACCCAAGAAAAAGAGAAACTAGTTCCAAATCACCACGTGCCCTATTAGTGATTCTAAGTTCTTAAAAATTATTATACATCCTGCTGTCATTTTTTGTTAAAGTGACAGTCAATACAAATGAATGAGTGTATTTCTAACACTCATGGTTGATCCGATTTCAAGAGTGTATCGTTCTGTGACATATTATAGATGTCCCAATTTCTATTGTGACAAGCAAAAGAAGGGTATCTGAGAAAAAGACACATTATTCTCACCTTATTTCTACTTTATATGTCAGTAGCTTCTTTAGAATATCGTTTGTCTCTAAAATCTTCCCTTTTAGTCTGCAAAGTGTGAGCATAAAAGAGAGGAAAGGTTTGTTTGGTAAAAATGTAACGGTTAAGCCATCTATTACATTGTTAGTCTAAGTAGGAAAAATCGAGGGATGCATAAGCATTTGCATCTTACCTAATAGATCACGGTCTTAGTAATGTCTATAAGAGTTGGAAAATCAGGCTAGTTTGTTCAAGTATTGTAACACGAGGTCAGTCCATATGAAAAGGGACCATGTTAAGTCCTTTCTATATCAAAAGAGACACAAAAGACAAAACTGACTCTTAACAGGTAACCAGGAGCAGGCAATGTATTTTTAAAATATTCGTTATCTCCATTTGTCGTCCCGCTGGGACGTAGTAATTTGAAGCCAATCATCCGCTCATAAGGAGATCTGCCATTTATACACGTAGAGCTTACCGAATGGTTTGCGCGGTCCCGAAAGCGTCTTTCCGTGGTGCGCTCCCGGCCGCTTCTGGAAACCCCGCCATTATATTGTATACACGCCACGGCGTGTACTAGACACTGAGAAAGGAACAATATTGAAAACAGTCCTATTTGCGTTAACCCGTGGCAGCCATATTGGCCATGCCCAGAATGTTGTCTATTTCATATGTTTAATATTAGACGAGCTAGCAGATCGACGCACATTATTCAGGTCTAAAGTAAAAGACCTAAAATAAAGGTTCTGCATGCATATCACAATGCATATGTTGTTGTAAAAAATCCGCAGCAGCATTTATGTTATTTGGATTGTCGTTAGTCTCCTACTCATCACTTTGTATTCAACAAATATACCATGTGATGAAAGGGATCATTCCTTAATCAAGTCCCATATTGATAAATATTAAGAAAAAAGATGGACAATATTCATATTTAGACACATACATGATATGTATTGGGGAGAGATAAATCATTTCTCATGTCCCATGTTAATAAAAGAAAGAGGAGAGTGTCCATATTAAGCACAGCAACGTTGGTCAGCAGAATATGGAGATACATGCTCATAAAGCTTATCCCCCGTAATTTAGGACATATGGTCAGAGTATCTTATGCAATGAGTATCATATTCATCCAATAAGAAGGATGTTACATATCCTGTGGTAATCATTAGGACGATCCGCCCATAGTAACTCTACCCAGTAGACGCCAATCTGGTCAGAAGCGAAAGATGTGTTAGGTTGTTACATACAGAAAAGAATGTAGATATAGACACACCCCACCACCAATCATTCGGCAATAGAGAATTTGCATTGCCTATGTGGTTACATCATATCACAGAAATTCACACATCTCTTTATCAACGTTGATACCCAGTTCTACCGCCCTCAGATTAATAATCCATTTGCTTTCTGTCTGACGCAATTTTGTTGTTCTATTGCCACCTCTCAAACCTGGGCATACCACATCAATACCATGAAAGCCTATGTTTAGAATTTCTGTTGTCTCATGTACTGTGTTGAAATGGCAGGCCAAGGGATATTGGACGTTGTTATTGCGTATCGCCCTTATATGTTCTTGTATCCTCTCCTTGAGAGGTTTTACAGTACTTCCAATATATATTTTTCTACAAATACATTTTATGCAATAGATTACAAATTTGGTATTACAGTTGATGAACTTATTTACTGTGTACATCCTCTCTTTATTGTATTTAAAAGTCACCGTTCTGTTCATAGCGAAGCAACACACACTGCATGTACCACATTTATAAAAGCCGTTTGGAGCAGATGGTAACCATGTTCTATTTGTTACAGCTGGTATGAAACTCGGACAGAGTGATTGCCTCAATGTTCTGCCCCTTTCGTGTGTACCTGTTGGTTTTAGGCCCACCGCTCCCTATAAGCTAGTATCATGTGTAAGTATATGCCAATGCTTGTTTAAGATTTTAAACACTTCCGAACTCACAGAGGAATATGGTGTAATGAATCTGACTTTTCTGTTCTTCTGTGTTTTTTTCTTGGTTTGTCCTGATAGTAATTTTCTCTCTTTATCTTACTGATCTTGTGGTGAGCTTTTTTGATATTATCTTGATTATATCCCCTGGCACTGAATCTTTTCTCCACCATGTTAAGTTCTTCATCTAGTCTATCCACATCAGTACAGTTCCTTTTCGTTCTTACCATCTCTCCAAATGGAATAGATCTTATTTGTGAAGGAGGATGAGCACTGTTGGCATGTAACGTAGCATTACATGCCGTAGGTTTTCTGTAGGGTATTGTCTTTAGTTTGTCATTGTCTACCACAATGGTGATGTCCAAAAAATTGATCTGGGCAGTGCTCTGTTCCTTCGTAAAGGTCAGATTGAAGGGATTGTCATTGATATATATGAAGAATTCCTCCAGGGCATCACTTGTCCCTGTCCAAAACATTAGAATGTCATCAATATATCGTCCTAGATATAGAATATTCTCCATTAGGGGAGTCGGACCTTTTCTCCAGAGGTTAATCTGTTCAAATTGTCCCATGTAGAGGTTGGCAAACGAAGGCAAACATTTTGCCCCCATTGCCACCCCTCTAATCTGGCTATACCAATTGCCATTGTGTACAAATATGTTGTTGTTTAGAGCCAGTTCAATTAAATCCAACAACATGATAGTGTGTTCATACATGTGTACTGGTCTCGTATCTAAAAAATGCTGTACGGCACTAAGTCCAAGTTCCCCTGGTATGCTCGTGTATAAAGAGCATACATCCAGAGTAACTAGATAGTGTCCCTTGACCCACTCCACATCCACAAGTTTGCTCAAGACATCACATGTATCCTTAATATAGGATGGCAAATTCACAACCAAAGGTTGCAAAAAAATGTCAATATATTCAGATATTTTCTTTGTAGGAGACCCAATACCTGAAATAATGGGTCTCCCCAGAGGAAAATTCTCCCTTTGTGTATTTTTGGCAAACAATAAATGCAAGGATTAGTTGGAGTTTCATTGAAAAGATATTTAAATTCAACATCTGAGATGAGGATCTGTCCCTCCAGTATTTCAACTTTTTGGATATGATTTCAATTGTAGTTTGTAATGGGTTGTCATATATATTCATGTAAGTGGTTGTATCCGCTAACTGTCTGTCTATTTCAGCCATATAATCAGATTTGTTCATTAGCACTACGTTGCCTCCCTTGTCCGCCTCTCGGATGACAAGGGAGTCATCTTTCTTAAGATTTTCAAGTGCCTTTCTTTCATCTATAGTGATGTTCTGTTTGCGATAGAAATTTCTTGAACAAACTCTATCTTCCAATTTGTATAGATCAAGGAAGACATTCTGCTGAAACTTGGCAATCAAGTTAGCTCCTGATAACTGGGGAGTGAATCTAGATTTCTGCCTCAAACCACTCTCCACTCTGGAAAATGTATCCAAATCTAAATCTGCTGCCACAGTTGGCAAAGAGGGACTTCCCTCCTGATCGTCTAGGGATAATAATAGATGCACATCTTTGATATCTCTAATCGATGGAATAGAATCAGTGTTATCTATAATCGTAGTTGTGGTGTTTATATTTTGTCTGTCTTGAAAAAATTTGTGAAGCTTTATTTTTCTTACAAACTTAAAACAGCTTATATGTAGCGATGATACAATTGATGTTTATGTAACTCTTCCTTTAGGATCACTAAGTTTCCTTCAGTCACCTCCGGTAAGTTTAGGTAAGTTAGGGCGATACGCAATAACAACGTCCAATATCCCTTGGCCTGCCTTTTCAACACAGTACATGAGATGACAGAAATTCTAAACATAGGCTTTCATGGTATTGATGTGGTATGCACAGGTTTGAGAGGTGGCAATAGAACAACAAAATTGCGTCAGACAAATAGCAAATGGATTATTAATCTGAGGGCGGTAGAACTAGGAATCAACGTTGATAAAGAGATGTTTGAATTTCTGTGATATGATGTAACCACATAGGCAATGCAAATTCTCTATCGCCGAATGATTGGTGGTGGGGTGTGTCTATATTTACATTCTTTTCTGTATGTAACAACCTAACACATCTTTCGCTTCTGACCAGATTGGCGTCTACTGGGTAGAGTTACTATGGAGCGGATCGTGCTAATGATTACCACAGGATATGTAACATCCTTCTTATTGGATGAATATGATACTCATTGCATAAGATACTCTGATCATATGTCCTCAATTACAGGGGATAAGCTTTATGAGCATGTATCTCCACATTCGGCTGACCAACGTTGCTGTGCTTAATATGGACACTCTCCTCTTTCTTTTATTAACATGGGACATGAGAAATGATTGATCTCTCCCCAATACATATCATGTATGTGTCTAAATATGAATATTTTCCATCTTTTTTCTTAATATTTATCAATATGGGACTTGATTAAGGAATGATCCCTTTCATCACATGGTATATTTGTTGAATACAAAGTGATGAGTAGGAGACTAACGACAATCCAAATAACATAAATGCTGCTGCGGATTTTTTACAACAACATATGAATTGTGATATGCATGCAGAACTTTTATTTTAGTTCTTTTACTTTAGACCTGAATAATGTGCGTCGATCTGCTAACTCGTCTAATATTAAACATATGAAATAGACAACATTCTGGGCATGGCCAATATGGCGGCCACGGGTTAACACAAATAGAACTGTTTTCAATATTGGTCCTTTCTCAGTGTCTAGTACACGCCGTGGCGTGTATACTATATAATGGCGGGGTTTTCAGACGCGGCCGGGAGCGCACCACGGAAAGACACTTTCGGGACCGTGTAAACCATTCGGTAAGCTCTACGTGTATAAATGGCAGATCTCCTTATGAGCGGATGATTGGCTTCAAATTACTACGTCCCAGCGGGACGACAAATGGAGATAACGAATATTTTGAAAATACATTGTCTGCTCCTGGTTACCTGTTAAGAGTCGGTTTTGTCTTTTGTGTCTCTTTTGATATAGAAAGGACTTAACATGGTCCCTTTTCATATGGACTGACCTCGTGTTACAAAACTTGAACAAACGAGCCTGATTTTTCAACCCCTATAGACATTACTAAGACCGTGATCTATTAGGTAAGATGCAAATGCTTATGCATCCCTCGATTTTTCCTACTTAGACTAGCAATGTAATAGATGGCTTAACCGTTACGTTTTTACCAAACAAACCTTTCCTCTCTTTTATGCTCACACTTTGCAGTCTAAAAGGGAAGATTTTAGAGACAAACGATATTCTAAAAAAGCTACTGACTGACTTTATACGCATATAAAGTAGAAATAAGGTGAGAATAATGTGTCTTTTTCTCAGATACCCCTTCTTTTGCTTGTCACGATAGAAATTGGGACATCTAAAATATGTCACAGAACTATACACTGTTGAAATCGGATCAACCATGAGTGTTAGAAATACACTCATTCATTTGTATTGACTGTCACTTTAACAAAAAATGACAGCAGGATGTATAATAATTTTTAAGAACTTAGAATCACTAATAGGGCACGTGGTGATTTGGAACTAGTTTCTCTTTTTCTTGGGTGCACGGGTGATAACATCTCTAGGGTGTACCTTAGATTTTTATAATGTTTTTCGTTTGGGACTAGCTTGTACACTTATGGTGACAATGTCCAGTAGGACAATGGTTTTAATGTTTTGTATTATGTTTTAATTGTATTAAAATGGACTGTTACAATTATGTTTTTTTATATGTGATTTTGCAGCCTTGAGGAAGCCCTGCTGGGCGAAACGCACGTTTGCTGCCGCTTGTGTATGGAATAAAAAAGTGATCACGGAACACTTTGGGCCTGATTCACAGAACTAATTTACGTCAAAAACGTAAACGTAAACGTAAAGTTAGTACTTTTTAGGTATTCACAGAATACACTTACTCATTTTGGTATTCACAGAATGAACTTACTCATTTCTGTCTAAAAAGTACTAACTTTACGTTTACATTTACGTTTTTGACGTAAGTTAGTTCTGTGAATCAGGCCCCATCTTCAGATGTGAACTATTCTTTTGTGGACTGTGTGTTCAGATAGCACATATGAGATTGGACTAAATAATCTGGACTTTTTTCAGACAATGTTGAATTGATCAAGGAACCCTATAATTACTTTTCTTTGGTGTGCTTTAGTGTTTATGAGAGTGCTTGAATTAATATCACTGAGGAATACCGAAAATGATGGGTGGATTTAGGGGTTACTTTTAGTGCTGCTGGCTCCTGGGCTCCAAATATAGCACAGCCCAGGGAGAAGTTATCACGGGTAGTTGGATCACTATTTACTCTCCCTTTGCCACCGGGAGGCAGACCTGTGGTCCCACTGATTAAGATATATACCTCCCAGTGTGTCCCATTAGCCATATATGGGGTGGAAACATGGGGCATAGTTGAGTGTGCGACTATTCAAATAGAGGAAAAACACTTTTGGAGGAAGATACTGTGTGTCCCTTGTACTACTTCACACTTTATGTGCACAACGAACTGGGCTTGGGATATTTGATTGATTGATTGTGTACCCGCCCGCCCTTGCTTTGGTTGTCTGTGTGGAAAATGGAGGAAGCTGCCCTTACAAGGGATATAGTTAGCAATTGCTTAGCATGCGATAAAGGTTTGTCCATACCTTGGCTGGCTTTTGTGAAGAACACATTTGAGGAAATAGGCCTTAGTAAAGCCTTTTCTAATACGGCACCCTCCACTTTACCTAGGAAAAAGCAAGTTCAGGCCCTCCTATTAGCACTGGCACAAGGTCACAGGCTGGATGTAGAATCTCTCAAACTTAAGGTTTCAAACTATTTGCAATTATGTCCAGAAAGGTCCTTTTCTAGGTACTTGTTGAACGCTGGAGGAAGATGGGATTGAGCACTATTATTTCTGTTTAGGGCTGATACCGTTTAATACTTGCTGTATTTCCCTTTAGGTTGTAAACACAATCTTGATTCTCAACCGTGCCCTTGTGATGATCATTCTGGCGAATCTATGCTGCACTTTATTTTCTTTTGTGGGTATTATATAAGATTTACCAAGCAACACCTGGCCATCCTATTGAAGATTAGAAATCCGAGACAGTGCAGGACCACGTATGAATATTTAAGGGAGTTATCAGATGTTGAAACATACCTTTGTCTTAGTTCATTTTTGTGGGCCGCGGCGACCTCGACGGGCACTATACACTCAGACTAATCATGCTCTTGTAGAAATGTTTTATAGTATTTTATTATTATGGCTAAACATGGCCTTTTTGCTCAATAACAGTCAGTTTTAACATGGGATATCATTGAGATAAGGGCTGGTTTGGGTTATTTATAGCATTTTTAATGACGCATTGAGCCTGCATTTAGGTCTAGGCGCTGTTGGTCTCGTATGCCCTCTGCCAATGCACACACCGATGTTTTATGATTCTATGTACTCTGAGGCTTTTACTTGAAATGTGATTTTATAACGAATTGAATATGCACAGATTGTCTGTGGTTAAAATTTTATTTTATTGTATGCTTGTACTTTTATATCTGTATTGGCGGCCAAATAAAGTTTTATGATGATTCAAAATCAGGCTGCAAGGCTCTTGTATCAATTACCCGACAGGCATCACATTACGACCATTCTCCGGGAGTTGCACTGGCTACCAATTGAGCAACGCTCAGTCTTCAAGGCCTGCTGCATTGTTTTTAAATCCTTACAGGGTTGCCCCTCAGCCTTTATTTCAACTCGCTTCCACAAATATGTACCTGATCAGTATTTAAGATCTCCCCATTGGAATCTTCTGTCTATGCCTTCCTTTAAGAAGAAGACGTTGGGTCGCTCCAGTATCTCAGCACTTGTTCCCCGTATCTGGAATACTTCACCTCCGGATATCAGATCTGCTTCTTGATTTTCCAAATTTAGGAAACTCTTGAAGACTCAGCTCTTCAGGGTGGCTTATGATTGATCCCTCAGAGAGCATTACTGGGATATTGCTTCTGTAGCTCTAGTGCCAAGAGACCTTAGGGTGGATGTGCACTCTATAAGTACTCGGTAACATAACATAACATAACATAACATAGCATAACATGATGATGAGGATTGTTAGACATGGCATCGTTTGCCATGTTTCCCCTGTCTTTTTGTGGTCTGATCTCCCGGTTTTGACTCTGTTTTTGCTGGTTTAGTGTCTCTGCGCACTTTCACACTGCTGTTCAGTGTTAAAGTGCAAGTGCTCCTGTTGTAAATTGTTCTTATGGATTGGTGTTTTAATGATTGGCATATTTGATTTACTGGTAAGCCCCTAGTAAAGTGCACTGAGTGTGCCAGGGCCTATAAACCAAATTCTACTAGTGGGCCTGCAGCACTGATTGTGCCACCCACATGAGTAGCCCCGAAAAGGTATCTCAGACCTGCCACTGCAGGGTCTGCACGCAGTTTGTAACTGCCATGTCGACCTGGCAAGTGCACCCACTTGCCAGGCCCTAACCTTCCCTTTTCTCACATATAAGTCAACCCTAAGGTAGGCCCAATCTGTCCCATAGGAAACAATGGAAGTGTTACTTATAACATCTTATAAGCATAACTTCCCATTAGGACGAGATAGGGAAATGGAGTTTAGTATGCTTGGACTCAGAATGAAAAATGCATCTTTTAGTAAAGATGATTTTTATGTTCTGTGTTTGAAAATACTACTTTTAGAAAGTAGGTATTTTCTTGTTAGTCATCCTGTGTGCCTCTGCTGGGTTGTGGATTGACTGTCTGGCTTTGGAGTGACAGGGACTGGGGATGTGCATTCTCTTCAGACAGCCACTGGGGGGTCGAGTTGTATCCTGCCTTTCCTGGATGAGTCAGGACTGGGTTGAATGTACGTTGGCTGCATTTAGAGAAGTGGGCGGAGATTTCCTTGTACCTGAATGGGCCTGGTCTGCCTTGAACAATGCTGTCTCCACCTCCTGCCAGGAAGCTGGGCCAGGGGGGACAGAACTGGTTTAGACTAAGCACAGACACTCTCTCCCTGAGAGAACAAACACATTTTGAGTATAAATATTGGGGCCCAGACCCCAGAACTTTAGAACTCTGTTGGAAGCAAGAAGACTGCCAAGAAGAAGATCTGGAGAAGCTGTGAGGAGGGACTACCACACAAGAACACCATCCGCATCTCGACTAACTCCGACGAGACCTTCACCGCCACCGAACACCTACACTTCCAGATACACACTGACCCCAAGACCACCCTCCGAGGCACCCTCATCTACAGACCCCCGGGACCACGCACACTATTCAGCGAAGACATCGCAGACTTCATCAGCCCGCACGCCATGCCCTCCGCCGACTACATCCTCCTAGGGGACCTCAACTTCCACCTGGAGAACAACAACGACAGAAACACCACCGCCCTGCTGGACAACCTCGCCAACCTCGGACTCAAGCAACTGGTGAACACGCCCACCCACTACGCCGGCCACACGCTTGACCCCGTCTTCTCTTCCAGCAAGCACATCTCCTTCAGCCACGCCACCGGACTCCACTGGACCGACCACAGCTGCGTCCACTTCAGCTTCAGAAAGACTGCGACCCACCACCACCCGCAACAGGCTCCCCGCCGGAGCTGGAGCAAGATCACCGCCGAGCAGCTCACTGCCTCCCTCAGCCAGAACACACCCACCAACACAACGGACCCAAACGAAGCAGCCAGCAACCTCGCCAAGTGGCTGACCACCTGCGCCGACGACCTCGCACCACTAAAAAACCCTCCCAGCAGACCCGGAAGCAAGAAAACCCCTTGGTTCACCAATGAACTCAAGGAATCCAAGAAGAACTGCCGCACTCTCGAGAAAGCCTGGCGACTCGACCAGACCACAGACAACAGGACCGCCCTCAAGCACGCCACCCGCAAACACCACCAGCTGATCCGTGCCACCAAGAAGTCGGCACTCAAAGAACGACTGGACAACAACGCCCACGACAGCAAGGAACTTTTCAGCATCGTCAAAGAGTTCTCCAACCCCAGCGCCGGAAACAACGACATCACCCCTCGCAAGACCTCTGCAACTCACTCGCCGCGTTCTTCCACCGCAAGATCACCGACATACATAACAGCTTCGACGCACAGACCACGCACCCTACCGCCGAACCAACGCCCGCCACCACCACCCTCTGCAACTGGACCCCGATCAGCACCGAAGACACCACCCGCACGATGAACTCCATCCACTCCGGATCACCAACCGACCCCTGCCCACACCACGTCTTCAACAAAGCCGACGCCACCATCGCACCCCATCTCCGGGACATCATCAACTCCTCCTTCCACACCGCCACCTTCCCGGAGAGCTGGAAGCACGCCGAGCTTACCGCCCTCCTGAAGAAACCAACGGCGGACCCCACCGACCTCAAGAACTACCGTCCCATCTCGCTCCTTCCGTTTCCGGCCAAAGTCATCGAGAAGACCGTCAACAGACAGCTTGCCGCCTTCCTCGAGAAGAATGAATCCCGCAACCCCTCGCAGTCCGGGTTTCGGGCCAACCACAGCACCGAGACCGCCCTTATCGCAGCCACCGACGACATCAGAACCCTAACCGACAACGGGGAAACAGCAGCCCTCATCCTCTTGGACCTCTCCGCGGCGTTCGACACCGTCTGCCACTGCACCCTAGTGAAGCGCCTCAGCAACATCGGAATCCGAGAGAAAGCACTGGAATGGATCATCTCGTTCCTCGCCGGAAGAACCCAGAGAGTCCGCCTCCCCCGTTCAGATCCGAGGCCACCGAAGTCATCTGCGGCGTTCCACAAGGATCTTCACTCAGTCCAACCCTCTTCAATGTCTACATGAGCCCCCTCGCAGCCATCGCACGCCAACACAACCTCAACATCATCTCCTACGCCGACGACACCCAGCTGATCCTCTCCCTCACCAACGACCCCACCACCGCCAGAGCCAACCTACACGACGGGATGAGAGACGTCACCGACTGGATGAGGAACAGCCGCCTTAAACTGAACTCAGACAAGACGGAAGTCCTCATCCTGGGCTCATCACCCTCCGCCTGGGACGACTCTTGGTGGCCCCCGGCCCTGGGCACCGCGCCCAAGCCAACGGACCACGCACGCAACCTGGGCTTCATCCTGGACTCCTCCCTGTCGATGACCAGACAAGTCAACGCCGTCTCATCTTCGTGCTTCAACACCCTGCGCATGCTCCGCAAGATCTTCAGATGGATCCCCACTGAAACCAGGAAGACCGTCACCCAGGCACTCGTCACCAGCCGACTGGACTATGGGAACACCCTCTACGCCGGAACCACAGCCAAACTTCAAAAAGACTCCAGCGCATCCAGAACGCCTCCGCACGACTCATCCTGGACATCCCCCGACACAGCCACATCACCGGACACCTGAAAGACCTGCACTGGCTCCCCGTCAGCAAGAGAATCACGTTCAGACTCCTCACCCACGCACACAAGGCCCTCCACGACCTGGGCCCCAAGTACCTCAACGACCGCATGACCTTCTACACGCCCACCCGCCAGCTACGATCAACCAGCCACGCCCTCGCCACCGTACCACGCATCCGCAGAGCCACCGCCGGAGGAAGATCCTTCTCCTACCTGGCAGCCAAGACCTGGAACTCCCTCCCCACTCACCTTCGGCGAACCCAGGACCATCTCTCCTTCAGGAAGCAGCTCAAGACCTGGCTGTTCGAGCAGTAACTTACCCCCTCCCCCAGCGCCTTGAGACCCTCCCGGGTGAGTAGCGCGCTCTATAAATGCCGTGATTGATTGATTGATTACCACTTTGCTGTGTTGGCCTGCAGTGGCTGCTTCTGTCTTGGGCAGTGAAAGGACTGGACTGAACTTTCTGCAACTTCTTTTTGTGAGTTTCTCCAAGGGCTTGAAGTAGAGCTTGCCCCTTGTTCAAGAAGTCTCAGGAACAGAAAAGACTTAAAGTTCATCTGTTACCAGCGCTAGGGACTGTGTGTTTTGAGCTGCAACAGAAGAAAAAGCAACCCGACGCCATCAAGGACACCACTGTCAACTCCGTGTCCTGAAGACACCACGGAGGGCACCACTGCACTTCGCACTGCAACACTGGTCTCATCGACGACACCACTCGACACCGCCACTGAGCTGCTGCTTGCACCACGACCTGTGGACACTGCACTCCGCACCACTTCACGCCGCCGCCCTGGTATCCCCGACGCCGCTCCATGCCGACATCGACACCGCTGCTTGCACCGTGGTTTGAGGGCACCGCTCGTAAGTTACACAACGCACCTTCCTCATCCCACACCGCAGCATTGGCCTACTGACACCGGGGCCATCGACTCCAGGTCGTCAGCCGACAACTGCGCCTCAGCAACGTCAACGCCATTGCTTGCACCGTGACCTGCCAGCACCTTGACGAGCACCACATCACTTTGCACCACAGCCCTGGTCTCACCTACACCGCTGGACGACTGTCACTGAGCCGCTGCCTGCACCGCGACCTGAGGGCACCACACGCCGCAACGCTGCACTTTGCACCACAGCACCCACACATGCCGACGCTTGCGCTCCCAATTTTAACCGCGAGGAGTTCGATCTGCAACGCGTGTGACTTCAAGGGCCCGATGAGCCCTGCACCGACCTCCGGAACTGACGCCTGCGGACGCCGGCTCGTTGGGCCTCATCGAGAAGTCGCCAACACCCTGCATTTCTAAAAGGTACTGTTTTGCGGGTGTTCCCGACATTGTAGCTGGCCCGCGAAGCCGCGGTCAGCCAGAACTGTTTGGATTTGTTGTTCATGACGCCGTGATAGCCCCAGACGGAGCTATTGACTTCAAGGGACTGTATTTTAAGTCTATTTGGATTATTGAAGATTTCAGTGAACTGTATGGTGGATTTTTATCGTTTTTGGTCTTGTTATGAATATATAAAAACATTGGATATTTTTCTAAACTGGTGTGGTGTCCTTTTGTAGTGTTTTCACAGTATTACTGTTGGTTATGTGCAAATGCTTTACACACTTCCTCTGAGATAAGCCTGACTTCTCGTGCCAAGCTACCAAGGGGGTGAGCAGGGGTTATTTTAGGAGTGTAAATCCCTTATCCTGACTAGGAAGAAGGGTCCCTACTTGGACAAAGGTGCAAATCCTTGCCAACTAGAGACTCCCATTTCCAGCATTGGTTGTCAGCAGTGAGGATAGGACTTGTGTTTGCACTTGACTTACAGTGATTGGTGTGCACTACTACCATATCGCAGACCATTACGTGCCACATACTGGTTCTTTTTCTTTTGGCCTATTTTTTATCTTGCCAGTTTGAACTTGCTACTTCATCATGCCTGACTCAAGAGCATCATCTGTTGCATCACTGGAAGTGGCCTTTGAGGAGGATAGGTTGGAATCCTACAACGTGAAAGAGTTGAAGGCTATTTGCAAAAACCTAAAGGTCCAAGTCAGAGGCCTCACCAGGAAGGAGAATCTACAAAAGGCGCTGAGGGCCTGGGTAGCAGCCAGACATGCCAGTGGGCAATCTGGAGATCTCAGTGGGGAGGCGGAGGAGCCTCTTCCTAGGATGGATGTGCTGTTGGGAGGGGGGGAACCCTTCAGGCCAGGCAGCAGTAGCCTGTCCCCAGAGGAGTTGGAGGACAGGCGGGAAGCAAGGAAGTTCGAGTTGGAAAAACTCAGGATGGAGAATGAAAGGGAAGACAAAAGAATAGCCATGGAGGAAAGGAAGATGATCTTAGATCATGAACGTAGTCTTAAGGAGCTGGAGCTAAGGAGTAGGCCCAGCTCAGATGGTGGCAGCAACTCATCTGTGCAGTCAGATAGAATTGTGCACATCCTCAAGAATGTAGGTAAGGAATTCAAGAAGGGGGGTGACATACAAAGGTGGTTTCCGAGTTATAAAGCAACTATCCACATGAATGGGGTCCCAGAGAAGAATTTGGGGGCAGGATTGTGGCCTATTTTCCCAGAAGAAGCAAGGGACACTTTAGTGTCTTTGGGTAAGGGGTATAACCTCACCTATGCTGACATGAAGGAGGCCCTTCTCACCAGATATGGTCTCACTCCGGAAAAGTACAGGGATCAGTTTAGGTCCAGTAAGAAAACAGATGCCAACACTTGGTTTGAATGTGTGGATTTGTTTTGCAGGTCACTGGATGGCTGGGTGAAGGGCAGCAATGTGACAGATTTTCAGGGGCTCTACAGTTTGATTGCATGGGAGCACTTGTCAAGTCTATGTTTTGCAGAGCTGCGCCAGCACTTCATTGATAGTAAGCTGACTGACCCCAGGAAGCTTGCTTTAGAGGCGGACCGCTGGGTGAGTACAAGGGTCCAAAAGAAAGTGTTTGGGGAGACACAGCCAAAGGTGGGCAGGGTCCCTAGCAGAAAAGTGTGGGGGTACAAGGGTAAAGCACAGGAGTTCTCTAAAGGACCCCAAACTAATACCCAGGGTAAAGGTTCCCATCCCCCAGGAGAGAAGAAAGCAGTGGTCTCTTCAGGAAAGCCTGCAGAGACCGGCCCCCGCAAGTGCTATGCCTGTGAGCAGGTGGGTCACTTGAAGGGGGGCCCCAAGTGTCCCAAGAGGGCACAGCCACCCACCGGTGGGCAGACCAAGGTGTTGGCTAGTGTAGCACTTGGGGAGGGTGTGTGCCCACAGGAGGGTGGAGATCCCGAAGAAATGACCCTCGTCTCACTAGGGGACAGTGAGATGGTCTCAGGAACCCAGGTGCCTGCTAACACTAAGAAATACAGTGTCTGGGTGTCCATCAATGGAAAAAGGGTAGAGGCTTTCAGAGACACTGAAGCAAGTGTGACGTCAGTCTGTTGTCACCTGGTCTCTTAGGAGCAAGTAGTCCCTGGGGCATTCCACCAAGTAGTTGCTATGGATAACTCAGAGCGCCAGTGTATGGTGGCGTAGGTTCCCTTTGAATGGGGGGTCTCAGGCCCCTTGAGGGTGGTTGTAAGCCCTACCATGCCTGTAGATTGTCTGCTAAGAAACGACCTGAAGCAGTCCTTGTGGAAGGATGTTGAGCTCAGGTCTCACTTGGAGATGCTTGGGTTTCCAGAGTGGGCATGCATGACCACTCGGTCAATGGCGGCCGGAAACGGTGATCAGAAGGACCTGGAGCCTGAAACAGTGCCCCAAGTTCCTGCCAAGAGAAAGGGCAAGGGAGGCGGGAAACCCTCCCCTGAGGTTCCCACGGTCCGGGAAGAGGCTGACCTTGAGGGGGAAGCCCCGGTACATACAGGGGAGCAGGTAGCTGAACTGGGGGACATAGCTGAGCTGACCCATTGGCAGCAAGAAGGTGGTCCCACCAGGGAAGAATTCTGCAGGTAGCAGAAAGAGTGCTCTTCTCTGGAAGGTTTGCAGCAGCAAGCTGCAAACCAGGCAGATGGTGATCAGTCTGGATCACACTGGATCTACTGGGAGAATGGTCTCCTGCTCAGCGAGCCTAAGGTCGCTGAGCCTGGGTCAGCCAGTGTGCTGGTGGTACCCCAGCGCTTCAGGACCTTCCTACTGGGGTTGTCTCACGACGTGCCTTTGGCAGGACAATTGGGGTGAGACAAGACCTTTGACAGGCTTGTCACTGACTTCTTTTGGCCCCAAATGCGAAGGCAGTCAGATGGACATTGCAGGTCTTGCCAAACTTGCCAGGTAAGTGGTCAGAGTGCGAGGAAGGGTAAAGCCTCTCTCCAACCTTTTCCAGTTGTTGGAACCCCTTTTGAAAGGGTTGGGATGGACATTGTGGGGCCACTGGATCCCAAGACAACCATGGGCAACAGGTACATCCTGGTCTTGGTGGACCATGCCACCCGGTAGCCGGAGGCAATCTCTCTCAGGACAACAACGGCGCCAGTGGTGGGCCAGGAGTTAATGGGGATCTTTTCCTGCGTGGGTTTCCCCAGAGAGGTGGTTTCTGACCGTGGGACCAATTTCATATCTAAGTCCCTGTGGAAGGAGTATGGTGTGACCTACAAGTTCACCACTCCTTACCACCAACAAGGTAACGGTTTGGTGGAGAGATTCAACCAAACCTTGAAGGGCATGATCAAGGGTCTAACAGAACCCATTAGGTGTAAGTGGGACATCCTCTTGCCATGCCCTCTCTTTGCATACAGGGAGGTACCACAGAAGTCTCTAGGGTTCAGTCCCTTTGAGGTTCTGTATGGGCACCCTGTGAGAGGACCTCTTAGTTTGGTCAAGGAAGGCTGGGAGGCAGCTCCCAGGAAATCTCCCAGGATGTATTTAGCTACATGATGGCCTTCAGGAACCAAACTGCCTGCTTCAGGAAACTCGCTCAGGCAAACCTGGAAGCAAGCCAGGAGGAGATGAAATGCTGGTATGGCCAGAATGCCACTCTGGTAGAGTTTCAGCATGGCCAGAAAGTGTGGGTCATGGCCCCAGTGGGACCTTGTGCTTTGCAGGACAAGTGGACTTGGCCCTAAGAGGTAATGAAGCGCAAAAGTGATGTCACCTACCTGGTGCATTTGCGGACTCCCAAGAGCCCTTTGAGGGTCCTCCATGTGAACCGCCTCCAACCGCACTTTGAGAGGTCCGAAGTGAGCATGCTCTTGGTGACAGATGATGGGGTGGAAGAGGAGAGTGAACATCTCACTGATCTCCTGTCCACCAAGGAGCACAATGGGTCAGTGGAAGGTGTGATCCTCTCCCCTACACTGACCCCAGAGAAGCAGGGTGACTGTCAACAGTTGTTGGGACAGTTCGCCACCCTGTTCTCTCTGAACTCAGGTATCACTCACTGGTGTACCCATGACGTTGACACTGGTGACAGCCCTCCTGTGAAACACAAGATTTAGAGGTTGACTGACCGGGTCAGGGCCAGCATCAAAGAGGAGGTCTCTAAGATGTTGGCGTTAGGGGTGATAGAGCCCTCCAGCAGTCATTGGGCCAGCCCAGTGGTCTTGGTTCCAAAGCCTGCTGCCCCTGGTGCCACTCCAGAACTGCGGTTCTGTGTGGACTAACGTGGGCTCAATGCCATCACAAAGACTGACAATGATAGGTGGATTGCTTAAATTTTGCATTTCAGACCATCGTTTTGATACCTGCCAACCACCTCAGACCAGAATCAGCCATGTGCAAATGAGCCTTGGCCTTAATGCAATAGTAACAGTATATCCTGAGTTGTTCATCCAGGTCCCCTCTGAACAGGAACACAAGCAACCCCAGACCAGTCTTGGCCTATTTGAGTATCATCAGAAAGGCACAGCTTGAGTCCTTTGGTTCAGTGAGCACATGCCATAGAACTGTGCAATAAGAGTGTTCTCAAAAAGGCAGAAATTTAAAAAAAAACTGAAAATAGCCATTCTCCATCTATAACCCCAGGGTCTGAAACAACATCCCTCTCGATGTTAGACTGGCTGACACCCCTCCAATGTAGAAAATAACTAGATTCACATTGTCAAAGAATACCACATCACAATACTTTAAGCACTCTCCCCTTTCATTATTGTAACTGACACTCCCCTGCTTTGTACAGCTCTCTGCTGCTCATACTTAGCTTTATTTCTATACATGATAAAAGAAAATCAAATTCCAGCCAATATTTTTCACAATTCCATACCTCATTATATCCCTCATGTAAGAAGACAATTGTTTAACAGTATTCCAATTTCACTTTATTCCCCTCAATAACCCTTTTATTGGATCATACAGTTGAAGAGGTCACTCTCTCCAGGTTAGATAAATCTCAACCAATAACATGCAACAAAAGATAACTGAGCAGGAAAAAAACACAGATCTGACAGAAAAATTGGAAAATATGTGTCATAATGAACTTCATGTGCTGGGGATACTGGAAGGGGTCAAAGGGGAAGATTAACATTGATTCATTGCTTAATTGTTTTAAAAGTCCTTTCCAAAGCTAAATGTTTGGGATATGGATTGCCAAATCCAGCGCATACATTTCTTCCCCTTTCTATAAGCCGATTTCCTCTCAGGGCAAAAATTACCCATGTGCTATTATCATTTATATTGGTAATTTTATTTATCATCTAATAGACTATCAGGAAGTATGAACCTCAAAAGGTATAAAAACTGTGGAATAATTACCTTTCATTAGATTAGATGTTTGACATTCCACCATAAAATCCCATGGAAGCATTGGACAAATATGTCTTCCTTTGGGACTATATATAGCTATATCTATACATCTATCAATCTCTCTCTCTCTCTCCCTCTCTCTCTCTCTCTCTCTATATATATATATATATATATATATATATATATATATATATATATGTGTTGGACTTGGCCCTTTTTGAAGGGTCATCCCTGAACTTTTGCCTTCCTCCTGTATTTTTTCTGACCTGTTGTTGGCTGTTTTATGACTCTGGGCACTTTACCACTGCTGATCAGTGCTAAAGTGCATATGCTCTCCCTATGGTAAATTGATGTATGGATTAGTAACTCCATGATTGGCTTATGTGGTTTACTTGTCAGACCCTAGTACAGTGCACTGCGTGTGCCCAGGGCTTATAAATCAAATGCTGCTGGTGGGCTTGCAGCACTGGTTGTGCCACCCACAGAAGCAGCTTGTAAAGTGTGTCTCAGGCCTGCCATTGCAGAGCCTGTGTGCAGTCAGTGACTGCCATGTTGACTGGACAAGTGCACCCACTTGCCAGTCCCTAAACCTTCCCTTTTCTTCATATCAGACACCCCTATGGTAGGCCCAAGGGCAGGGTGCATTGTAAGTATAAGGTAGGACATGCCCTGGTGTGTGTGGCATGTCCTAATAGTGAATTACAGCTATTTTCGTTTTTCACTATTGCAAGGATACCTGTTCCCCATAGGCCAGAATGGGCAGTTTGATTATAACATCTTATAATCCTAACTGACCCAGGGAACATGGTAGGAAAAACGAATTTAGTATGCCTGAACTCAGAATGATAAAATACATCTTTTAGTGAAGTTGGTTTTAACATTTTGTGTTTGAAAATACCACTTTTAGAAAGTGGGTATTTTCTTGCCTAACTGTTCAGGCCTGCCTCTGCTAGGTTGTGTATTCCATGTCTGGTTTGTAAGTGACAGGGGCTGGGGGATTCCAGGAGACAGGGTGAGTCAGCACAGGGCTGAATAGAGAGATCTACATGTAGAGTGGTGGGAGGAGTTGCACCGGGGACCTGAATAGGGCTGTGCCTTCCCTCCACAATGCTGGCTCCACCTCCTGTGGTGCGTCTGATGTCCCTGGCCCACACTGTCAAAGGAAAGAAGGAATCCTGTAAACAAAGTGTTCCAAGACTGACCAGAACTGGTTTGGACTAGGTACAGACACTCTCTGCCTTCAGAGACAAAGGATTTTGGTGTATAAATACTGGGGCCCTGACCCCAAGACTTTAGATCACTTCTGGGAAACAAGAAGAACCTTTGCTGAGGAGAGGAACCAGAGAGAGAGACTGCAGGAAGATACTATCCCTATGCTGAGTGCTGTTTGAGGATTGGCCTGCAGTGGTTACCTGACTGCCAAAGAAAGGAGAAAGTACTTTGTGCTACTTTCATCAACTTGTAAGAAGATCTCCAAGGGCTTGAACTAGAGCTTGCCTCCTGCCTGAAGTCTCAGGGATACAAGACTTCACCAACCAGCTTCTCCCTGCCTTCCCTTGCTGGGAATTGAAGTGCCTGCTGTTGAGCTGGGCCTTCTGAGAGACTGCGTGTCGCTGGGAGCTGGAAGCGCGACTCAAGACAAAGAAGCGTGTCGCCGCCGCAGCAGTTGTCATCGCATCGCCGAGAAGCGTGCCACCGCTGCCACCATCGCATCAACCGAAGTGCCTCGCATCACCGGAGAAGAGTGTCGCCGTCGCAGCAGACGCTGTCGCATCATTGGAGAAGAGTGTCGCTGCCGCAGTAGCTGTCGTCGCATCGCTGAGGAAGCGTGCCGCTGCTGCCTCTGTCGCATCGCATCACCGAGGCACCCCGCATCCCTGGAGAAGAGTGTCGCCGTCGCAGCAGACGCCGTCGCATCACCAGAGAAGCGTGTCACAGGGCCTGTCGCGGCTCAGAAGATTCACCGAGTCGCCGCACAGCCGTCAGGCGTGCATGCATCACCCCTTCGTTGTCGCAACATCAAGAAGACGCCCTTTTGTCTCATTGCACTGGGTCGTCATCGCATCGCGGCGTTGCTAGACGCATCACCACAGAAGCGGAGTAAGAAACCGACGCATCACCTCCCCACGCAGTGAAGAACCGACGCATCACCTCCTCTCCGGTAAGGAACCGACACATCACCGTCCCCTACGCAGCAGTAGGGAACCAACGCATCACCTCCCCCGAAGCAAGGAACTGACGCATCACCGTTCTTGCGTGTAAGCAACCAACGCATCACCTTCCCTGCAACTCTTTTGTTGTATAGCGTTACGCATCCTGTTAGACTTGGCACCATTGGCGTGGGTCTCCCTTCCATTTTTTTGCTGTTGCCTCTTATGTTTTGCTGGTTTTAGATGCTTTTGGGCACTGTGCCACTGCTGTTCAGTGCCACAGTGCAAGTGCTCCCTACTGTAAATTGTGTTATGGATTAGTGACTCCATGATTGGATGATTGGTTTACTTGTCAGTCCCTAGTACAGTGCACTGCGTGTGCCCAGGGCTTGTAAATCCAATGCTGCTGGTGGGCTTGCAGCACTGGTTGTGCCACCCACAGAAGCAGCTTGTAAAATGTGTCTCAGGCCTGCCATTGCAGAGCCTGTGTGCAGTCTGTGACTGCCATGTCGACTTGGCAAGTGCAGCCACTTGCCAGTCCCTAAACCTTCCCTTATCTTCATATCAGACACCCCTAAGGTAGGCCCAAGGGCAGGGTGCATTGTAAGTATAAGGTAGGACATGCCCTGGTGTGTGTGGCATGTCCTGATAGTGAATTACAGCCATTTTCGTTTTTCACTATTGCAAGGCTACCTGCTCCCCATAGGCCAGAATGGGCAGACTGACTATTACACCTTATAGTCAGAACTGACCCAGGGAACATGGTAGAAAAACGAATTTAGTATGCCTGAACTCAGAATGATAAAATACATCTTTTAGTGAAGTTGGTTTTAACATTCTGTGTTTGAAAATACCACTTTTAGAAAGTGGGTATTTTCTTGCCTAAACTTCCAAGCCTGCCTCTGCTAGGTTGTGTATTCCTTGTCTGGAGATTGAGTGACAGGGGCTGGGGGTGGCTACAGGAGACAGGGTGAGTCAGCACAGGGCTGAATAGAAAGATCTGCATCCAGAGTGGAGGGAGGAGTTGCACCTGGGTCTGAATAGGGCTGTGCCTGCCTTCCACAATGCTGGCTCCACCTCCTGCCGGGCGTCTGATGGCTCTGCCCCTCACTCACAAAGGAAAGAAGGAGTCAGAAAAACAAAGTGCTCCAGGACTGACCAGAACTGGTTTTGGACTAGGCAGAGGCCTCTCTGCCTTCAGAGAACAAAGGAAAACTGTGTATAAAAGGGGACCCAGACCCCTAGGAAATTAGATCACTTCTGGGAAATCAAGAAACCTGTTGCCAAGGAGAAGAACCGGAGAAGCTGAAGGAGGAGTACTGCCCCTGTGCTGTTTTGCTGAGTGGGGTTGGCCTGCAGTGGTTGCTTTCTGCCAAGGACAGGAGAAAAGACTTTGCTGTGCTTTGTCATCTTGAAGAAGAGAATCTCCAAGGGCTTGAACTAGAGCTTGCCTCCTGCCTGAAGTCTCAGGGATACAAGACTTCACCAACCAGCTCCCCCTGCATTCCCTTGCTGGGAATTGAAGTGCCTGCTGTTGTGCTGGGCCTTCTGAGAGACTGCGTGTCGCTGGGAGCTGGAAGCGCGACGCAACAACGAGAAGCGTGTCGCCGCCGCAGCCGTGGTTATCGCATCACCGAGGAAGCGAGACGCCGCTGCCGCTGTCATCATCGCATCGCCGAGCGCGGCGCATCACCGGAGAAGCGAGACGCTGCCACAGAGGTCATCGTCGCATCACCGGAGAAGCACGTCGCAGGGCCTGTCGCGGCGCCAAAGATCACCGAGTCGCCGCACGGCCGTCGGGCGTGCACGCATCACACCAACGTTGTCGCATCGCAACCAAGACGCCATTTTGTCGCATCGTACCGGAGAAGAGTATCGCATCGAGGTGCCATCTTGTCGCATCGCACCGGAAAGCAGTAAGAAACCGACGCATCACCTCCCCACACAGTAAGGAAGCGAGCATCAACTCCCCTGCGCAGCAGTAAGGAACCGACGCATCCACTCCCTGAGTGTAAGGAACCGACGCATCACCTTCCCTGCGACCCTTTTGTTTTCTTTGCGTTACGCATTCAAGGTACATTGAGAGTAAAGTGTCGCATTTACAACTTGAGAGAACTGAACTATTTTATAACCTTTTAAAGCCTATTTTTTGATTACAGTATTGTGGATTTTTGCTATTGGGTCTTGTGATAAATCTATATAAAGAATACTTATTTTTATACTACAACCTGTGTGGTGTCCATCTGTAGTGTTTTCACTGTATTACTGTATGTGTTCACAAATGCTTTACACACTGCCTCTGAGATAAGCCTGTCTGCTCGTGCCAAGCTACCAGGGGGTGAGCAGGGGTTATTTTAGGAGTGTTTCCCCCTTATCCTGACTAGAAGCAAGGGTCCCTATTTGGACAAAGGTGCAAACCATTGCCAACTAGAGACCCCCAGTTCTAACATTGGTGGTCAGCGGTGAGGATTTGGACTTGCATTTGTGATTCATATACAGTGATTGGTGTACACTACTAGTGAGTGCAGACCAATACGCGACCACATACATTTTGATAGGACTTTTTTTCCTTGGAACCTTTTAATTTTTGTTGAGAACTGCCAATTTTCACCATGAGCAAAAAGGATCCATTGCACCTGCAGATATTGAATTTGAAGAAGATAGGGTTGATACCTACACTGTGCCAGAACTCAAAGCTGTTTGTAAAAAGTTTAAAATCTCTATGAAAGGCCTCACCAGGAAGGAGGAGCTTCAAAAGGCGCTGAGGGCCTGGTTGGAAGCACGGAATGCCAGTGGGCAGTCCGAGGAGCCTGTGGAGGAGGCAGAGAATTTAGATGAGCAGCTTGAGGGGCCATTGGGCTTACCTGGGAGGAGAGTGCCTTCCAGGGAGGGCAGCAGTGTTTCTCAAAGGGCCTGTCTCCAGAGGAGCTGGAGGACAGGGATAAAAGCAGGATGCATGAAATGGAGATGGCCAAACTGAAACAGGGAAGCCATGATAGCCTTGAGCATAAGAAATTGGAGTTAGAAAGTAAGAGGTTGGCCATGGAAGAAAAGAAGATGCTTTTAGAGCATGAGAGAGTGGTGAGGGAGCTAGAGCTAAAGGCTAGGAGCCTAGAAATCACTCCCTCTGGTGGCAGCACACCTCCAGTGCCTGTAGAAAGTAGAGTGTACATCCCCAAGGAGGTTATTAAGGATTTCATGAAGGGGGAGGACATTGGGCAATGGTTTAAAGCTTATGAGATCGCCATGACATCACACCGGGTCCCTGAGAAGGATTGGGGAGCGGGGTTGTGGGGCCGCTTTGCAGGTGAGGGAAGGGAAACCTTGCTAGCCTTGCCCACAGTGGATCAGATGTCCTATGCCCACCTGAAGGAAGCTTTAGTGGCAAGGTATGGGTTAACTCCAGAGCTGTATAGGCAGAAGTTTAGGAACTGCAAAAAGCTGGAGTCTAGTACCTGGGTGGAGTATGTGTCTTATTTTTGCAGAGCATTGGATGGATGGGTGAAGGGTAGCAAAGTAAATGACTTGCAGGAGTTCTATGATTTAATTGCATGGGAGCACTTGTCCAGTAGTTGTTTTCCAGAGCTACGCCAGCACCTAGTTGACAGTAAGCTGACTAATCCTAGGAAGCTTGCTGAGGAGGCGGACCGCTGGGTCAGTACCCGGGTCCACAAGGGTCTTGTGGGAGACTCCGCCAAAGGTGGGCAGGGTCCCCAGC
Organism: Calotriton arnoldi; assembly: GCA_963921515.1. Taxonomy (NCBI): domain Eukaryota; kingdom Metazoa; phylum Chordata; class Amphibia; order Caudata; family Salamandridae; genus Calotriton; species Calotriton arnoldi. Next base: position 137,035 of record CAWUFW010011494.1, on the reverse strand, counting down.
AGAAGAGTGGGGGGACAAGGGTAAACAGAAGGAGTTCCAAAAAGGGCCCCAAAGTAAACCCCAAGGGAACCAAGGTAAGGGTTCCCAGCCTCCCACTGAGAAAAGACCATGGGTCCCAACAGATAAGTCTGTTCAGAAGGGGCCCAAAGCATGTTTTAGTTGTGGTCAGGTGGGTCACTTTGTAGGAAGTCCCAAGTGCCCCAATACCGTGACCACTGCGCCCACTGGTGCACCACCCCGGCAGATGGCTAGTGTAGCCCTGGGGGAGGAGTTGGGTGCCCAAGGTGGGTGGGGTCCCGCAGAGATGTCCCTGGTCTCTTTAGGAGACAGAGAGATGGTCCCTAGGACCCAGCTGCCTGATAACACTAAAAAATACAGGCAGTGGGTGACCATCAATGGCCATAGGGTGGAGGCTCTCAGAGACACCGGGGCCAGTGTGACAGCTGTCAGTTGTCGGCTGGTGTCTGAGGAGCAGGTGGTCCCCAACGTATTCTACCCTGTAGTTGCCGCTGACAACTCAGAGAGCCACTGCAAGGTGGCCCAGGTTCCCTTTGAGTGGGGGGGTCTCAGGTATCCTTCAAGTAGCTGTGAGGCCAGCCATGCCTGTTGACTGTCTGCTAGGCAATGATTTGGAGAGCTCCCCTTGGGCGAAGGTGGAGCGGAGGTCTCATTTGGAGATGTTGGGTCTGCCAGAGTGGGCGTGTGTGACCACTCGGTCAATGGCAGCCGGTAAGGGTATTCAGGAGAACCTGGAGCCTGGAAGAAAGGCCCAGGTGCCTGCCTTAAAGAGAGGAGGCGGGGTGCACGGGAAACCGGCCCCGAAGTTCCCACGGACCAGGAGGAGGCAGACCTTGAGGGGGATGCCCTGGAACCTACAGGGGAACAAGTGGCTGAACTGGGGGACCTGCCTGAGCTGACCCATTGGCAGCAGGAAGGAGGCCCCTCCAGGGAAGAGTTCTGCGAGGAGCAGAAGAAGTGCCCTTCTCTTGAGGGCTTGCGGCAACAGGCTGCAAGCCAGGCAGCAGGTGATCAGTCTGGATCACACTGGATCTACTGGGAGAATGGTCTCCTGTATAGTGAGCCTAAGGTTGCTGAGCCTGGGTCAGCCCGTGTGCTGGTGGTACCCCAGCGCTTCAGAGCCTTCCTACTGGGTCTGGCTCATGATGTGCCTTTAGCAGGACATTTGGGGCAAGACAAGACCTTTCAAAGGCTTGTCACCCACTTTCATTGGCCCCAAATGCGCAAGAGTTCAGATACTCATTGCAGGACCTGTCAGACTTGCCAGGCAAGTGGTAAGAGTGGGAGGAAGCACAAGGCTCCTCTCCAACCTTTCCCTGTTGTCAGCACCCCCTTTGAGAGGGTGGGTATTGACATTGTGGGGCCTCTGGATCCCAAGACAGCCATGGGCAACAGGTTCATCCTGGTCTTGGTGGACCATGCCACCCGGTACCCGGAAGCCATCCCTCTTCGGACAGTGACGGCCCCCGTGGTGGGACGTGCACTGATGGGGATTTTCTCCTGTGTGGGGTTCCCCAAGGAGGTGGTGTCTGACCGTGATACCAACTTCATTTCCAAGTATATGAAGTCCCTGTGGCAGGAGTGTGGTGTAACCTATAAGTTCACCACTCCTTACCACCCCCAAGGTAATGGGCTGGTTGAGAGATTCAACCGGACCCTTAAGGGCATGATTATGGGTCTTGAAGAACCCATGAGGCGTAAGTGGGACGTCCTCTTGCCATGCCTGCTCTTTGCTTACAGAGAGCTGCCCCAGAAGTCCTTAGGGTTCAGTCCCTTTGAACTGCTGTACGGCCATCCTGTAAGAGGACCTCTGAGTCTGGTCAAGGAAGGCTGGGAGAAAGCTCCCAGGAAAACTCCCCAGGATGTATTTAGTTACATGCTGGCCTTCAGAAACCAGACTCGGCGTTTCAGACAACTCGCTGAGGCGAATCTGGAAGCCAGCCAGGAAGAGATGAAACGTTGGCATGATCAGAATGCCACTCCGATCGAGTTTCAGCCTGGACAAAGGTTTGGGTCATGGCCCCAGTGGAGCCCTGTGCGCTCCAGGATAAGTGGACCGGACCATTTGAGGTGGTGGAGCGCAAGAGTGATGTCACCTACTTGGTGGACTTGCAGTCTCCCAGGAACCCCTTGCGGGTCCTGCATGTGAACCGCCTGAAGCCCCACTTTGAGAGGTCTGAAGTGGGCATGCTCTTAGCAACAGATGCTGGGATGGAAGAGGAGACTGAACCTCTTCCTGACCTCCTGTATGCAAAAGAGCAAGATGGGTCAGTGGATGGTGTGAACCTCTCTCCCACCCTGACCCCGGAGCAGCAGAATGACTGTCGCCAACTGTTGGGGCAGTTTTCTGATCTGTTCTCCCTGGCTCCCAGTATCACTGAATGGTGCATCCATGATGTGGACACTGGGGACAGTCCTCCTGTGAAGCACAAAACTTACAGAGTGACTGACAGGGTGAGAGCTTGCATCAAGGAGGAGGTCTCCAAGATGTTTGCCTTAGGGGTGATTGAGTCCTCTAACAGCCCTTGGGCCAGCCCAGTGGTCTTGGTCCCAAAGGCTGCCGCGCCTGGTGCCACACCCGAACTCCGGTTCTGTGTGGACTACCGAGGACTCAATTCAGTCACCAGGACTGACGCGCACCCCATCCCCAGAGCTGATGAGCTCATTGATCGGTTAGGGGCTGCCCGGTACCTCAGCACGTTTGATCTAACGTCTGGGTACTGGCAGATTGCCTTAACTGATGGGGCCAAAGAGAGGTCAGCATTCTCCACACCAGATGGGCACTACCAATTCCGGGTGATGCCCTTTGGGATGAAGAATGCCCCTGCCACCTTTCAGAGGTTGGTCAACCAGGTGTTGGCTGGGCTGGAGGATTTCAGTGCCGCCTACCTGGATGACATTGCAGTGTTCAGCGCCACTTGGGAGGAACATCTGCACCACCTCTGGGAAGTGTTAAAGGCGCTGCGGAGGGCAGGCCTCACGATCAAGGCGAGTAAGTGCCAGATCGGGCAGGGTTCTGTGGTGTACTTGGGACACCAGGTTGGGAGCGGCCAGGTGGCGCCCCTACAACCCAAGATAGATACCATCCTGGCTTGGGAACCCCCAAAACCCAGACAGAGGTGAGAGCCTTCTTAGGACTCACCGGGTATTACAGGAGGTTTGTCAAGGGGTATGGCAACATTGTTGCACCCTTGACTGAGCTGACTTCCAGGAAGCAGCCCAGGAAAGTGAACTGGACTGATGCCTGCCAAAAGGCTTTTGATGCCCTGAAATCTGCCATGTGCACGGCGCCCGTGCTTCAGGCGCCCAACTTCTCAAGGGAATTCATTGTGCAGACAGATGCTTCAGAGCATGGTGTTGGGGCTGTGCTTTCACAGATGAATGAGGAGGGCCTAGACCAACCTGTAGCCTTTATTAGTAGGAGGTTACTCCCACGGGAACAGAGGTGGAGTGCGATTGAACGTGAGGCATTTGCTGTGGTCTGGGCACTGAAGAAGTTGAGACCATACTTGTTTGGGACTCACTTCCGGGTTCAGACAGACCACAGGCCCCTCAGATGGTTAATGCAGATGAGGGGTGAGAACCCAAAACTATTCAGGTGGTCCATTTCCCTACAGGGGATGGACTTCACGGTGGAACACCGCCCTGGTACAGAACACGCCAATGCTGATGGTCTGTCCAGATTTTTCCGCCTTAGTGATGAGAACTCCCAGGAGGAAGGGTAGTTCTCCCCACATTTCAGCTGGAGGGGACACGTGTTAGACTTGGCACCATTGGCGTGGGTCTCCCTTCCATTTTTTTGCTGTTGCCTCTTATGTTTTGCTGGTTTTAGATGCTTTTGGGCACTGTGCCACTGCTGTTCAGTGCCACAGTGCAAGTGCTCCCTACTGTAAATTGTGTTATGGATTAGTGACTCCATGATTGGATGATTGGTTTACTTGTCAGTCCCTAGTACAGTGCACTGCGTGTGCCCAGGGCTTGTAAATCCAATGCTGCTGGTGGGCTTGCAGCACTGGTTGTGCCACCCACAGAAGCAGCTTGTAAAATGTGTCTCAGGCCTGCCATTGCAGAGCCTGTGTGCAGTCTGTGACTGCCATGTCGACTTGGCAAGTGCAGCCACTTGCCAGTCCCTAAACCTTCCCTTATCTTCATATCAGACACCCCTAAAGTAGGCCCAAGGGCAGGGTGCATTGTAAGTATAAGGTAGGACATGCCCTGGTGTGTGTGGCATGTCCTGATAGTGAATTACAGCCATTTTCGTTTTTCACTATTGCAAGGCTACCTGCTCCCCATAGGCCAGAATGGGCAGACTGACTATTACACCTTATAGTCAGAACTGACCCAGGGAACATGGTAGAAAAACGAATTTAGTATGCCTGAACTCAGAATGATAAAATACATCTTTTAGTGAAGTTGGTTTTAACATTCTGTGTTTGAAAATACCACTTTTAGAAAGTGGGTATTTTCTTGCCTAAACTTCCAAGCCTGCCTCTGCTAGGTTGTGTATTCCTTGTCTGGAGATTGAGTGACAGGGGCTGGGGGTGGCTACAGGAGACAGGGTGAGTCAGCACAGGGCTGAATAGAAAGATCTGCATCCAGAGTGGAGGGAGGAGTTGCACCTGGGTCTGAATAGGGCTGTGCCTGCCTTCCACAATGCTGGCTCCACCTCCTGCCGGGCGTCTGATGGCTCTGCCCCTCACTCACAAAGGAAAGAAGGAGTCAGAAAAACAAAGTGCTCCAGGACTGACCAGAACTGGTTTTGGACTAGGCAGAGGCCTCTCTGCCTTCAGAGAACAAAGGAAAACTGTGTATAAAAAGGGGACCCAGACCCCTAGGAAATTAGATCACTTCTGGGAAATCAAGAAACCTGTTGCCAAGGAGAAGAACCGGAGAAGCTGAAGGAGGAGTACTGCCCCTGTGCTGTTTTGCTGAGTGGGGTTGGCCTGCAGTGGTTGCTTTCTGCCAAGGACAGGAGAAAAGACTTTGCTGTGCTTTGTCATCTTGAAGAAGAGAATCTCCAAGGGCTTGAACTAGAGCTTGCCTCCTGCCTGAAGTCTCAGGGATACAAGACTTCACCAACCAGCTCCCCCCTGCATTCCCTTGCTGGGAATTGAAGTGCCTGCTGTTGTGCTGGGCCTTCTGAGAGACTGCGTGTCGCTGGGAGCTGGAAGCGCGACGCAACAACGAGAAGCGTGTCGCCGCCGCAGCCGTGGTTATCGCATCACCGAGGAAGCGAGACGCCGCTGCCGCTGTCATCGTCGCATCGCCGAAGCGCGGCGCATCACCGGAGAAGCGAGACGCTGCCACAGAGGTCATCGTCGCATCACCGGAGAAGCACGTCGCAGGGCCTGTCGCGGCGCCAAAGATCACCGAGTCGCCGCACGGCCGTCGGGCGTGCACGCATCACACCAACGTTGTCGCATCGCAACCAAGACGCCATTTTGCCGCATCGTACCGGAGAAGAGTATCGCATCGAGGTGCCATCTTGTCGCATCGCACCGGAAAGCAGTAAGAAACCGACGCATCACCTCCCCACACAGTAAGGAAGCGAGCATCAACTCCCCTGCACAGCAGTAAGGAACCGACGCATCCACTCCCTGAGTGTAAGGAACCGACGCATCACCTTCCCTGCGACCCTTTTGTTTTCTTTGCGTTACGCATTCAAGGTACATTGAGAGTAAAGTGTCGCATTTACAACTTGAGAGAACTGAACTATTTTATAACCTTTTAAAGCCTATTTTTTTATTACAGTATTGTGGATTTTTGCTATTGGGTCTTGTGATAAATCTATATAAAGAATACTTATTTTTATACTACAACCTGTGTGGTGTCCATCTGTAGTGTTTTCACTGTATTACTGTATGTGTTCACAAATGCTTTACACACTGCCTCTGAGATAAGCCTGTCTGCTCGTGCCAAGCTACCAGGGGGTGAGCAGGGGTTATTTTAGGAGTGTTTCCCCCTTATCCTGACTAGAAGCAAGGGTCCCTATTTGGACAAAGGTGCAAACCATTGCCAACTAGAGACCCCCAGTTCTAACACATCCAAAGGTACATTGAACGCAAAGTGTAGCATTTACCATCTTAAGAGAACTAAGCTATTTCTGCTATTTTTAAGTACAGTATTGTGGATTCTTTTTGTCATTTGTGGTCTTGTGTTAAATCTATATAAAAGATAACTATTTTTATAATACAACCTGTGTGGCGTCCCTTTGTAGTGTTGTCACTATATTACTGTATGTGTTCACAAATGCTTTACACACTGCCTCTGAGATAAGCCTGCCTGCTCGTGCCAAGCTACCAAGGGGGTGAGCAGGGGTTATTTTGGGAGTGTACCCCTTTACCCTGACTAGACGCAAGGGACCCTAATGGTCAAAGGTGCCTACCTCTGCCAACTAGAGACCCCCAAATCTAACATTGGTGGTCAGCGGTGAGGATTCTGGACTTGCATTTGTGACTCATATACAGTGATTGGTGGACACTACTAGTGAGTGCAGACCAAACGCAACCACATACATTTTGGTAGATTGTTTTGCCTGGCATTTTCTATTTTTGACAAGAACTGCCAAGTTTAGCCACCATGAGTAAAGCAGCATCCATCGCATCCGTTGATTTTGATTGGTAAGAGGAGAAACTAGAAAGCTGCAATGTGAAACAGCTAAAGCACTTCTGCAGGAGATTTAAAGTTGCTATGACCGGTCTCTCCAAGAAGGATGAGTTCCAAAAGGCGCTGAGTGCCTGGGTGGAAGCAAGGAGCATCCCTGAGCAAGTGGAGGGGGCTGAAAATGCAGATGAGCAGCTGGAAGGGCCATTGGGTCTAGGGGAAAGGAGAGTAGCTTCCCCAGCAGGTAGCAGTGTTTCTGCCAAGGGCCTGTCCCCAGAAGAGCTGGAGGACAGGGAGAAGAGTAGGATGCATGAGATGGAGCTGACCAAGCTCAAGTTGAGTGGGCAGTTAGAGAATAAGAAATTGGCCCTAGAGGAAAAGAGGATGCAAATGGAGCATGAGTTGAGAATGAGGGAGCTTGATTTAGAGCTCGAGAGGCTGGAGGCCATGAGTGTCTCAGCCCAGCAACAAGAAATGTGTGTAGCTCAGAGAGTGAGCTTTGCTGAGTTGGAGGTGGAATCCAGCTCAGATGGTGGCAGAAATATTGAGTTATCTAGTGCTGAGGGAGTAGTACACACCCAAAGATGTGGCGCCTGACTTGGAGGGGGTTGATTTATGCCAGGAGGTTCAAGGACGTGAGGTAGCTCCGGTGGTGCACAGTGTCCCTGAGATAGATTGGGGAACTGGCCCAGGGGTTCATGGTCCTAGTGGTGGGCGGGACACTCTACTGACTAGATGAGAGGAGCATGGAGAGGGGTTCCCCCAGGGTTGAAGTCCTGGTGTGTGAGTGTGAAGACCACCCAGAAGAGTGTGGGTTGTGTGACAGAGACAGTCAGATACTGTCTTGCCAATCTCAAGAGAGTGGTGTGGAGTAAGTGTGCGAGGCACTGGATGGTGAGGTAAAGGATAGTTTGGTTAACCCTTATAAGGGGCTGTGTGATCCAATTGTGGGAGAGCATATTGTAAGTCCCTGTTTTCCAGAGCTATGCCTACACCTGTTGGAGAGTGAGTTCTCTGACCCCAGGGAGCTCACCAAGGAGGCAGGCCTCTGGCTGCGTGTTAGAGGATCTGAAGAGGTATCTGGGGGTGATCCGAAAGAAGGTGGCTCAGGCTTCTCCCAACCAAGTGAGGTGGGGGAAGAGGTTCAGAGTAGCCCAGCTAGGTCCCAGTGTAGTGGGAGGGGTGTAGGGACTCACGTCCTGTCTCGGTGGAGAAGGAGTGAGTGTGGGGCTGCGTGTCCCAAGGTGCCCGAAACCCAGTCTCAGGGACTGGATGGTTCTTTAAGGGAACACCAGGTAGGGAGCCTAGGCTGTCCTGATGGGCCGCCCGTTGAGGGAGATCCCCTAGTGTCTAGTGAGCTGGGAGTGTCTGTAAGCAGGCCTCCATCAGTTCTGGAGTCTGGCAGTGCCACTCCTAAGGCGAGGGTGCAGAAGTCCAGAGTGAAGGGTGAGAGGGGGGAAGAGTCCCCAGTGGAAGAACCAGTGGGTCAGGGGCCAGCCAGAAGGGCTGAGTCACTGGTGAATGACCATGGTAACACCACTTCTGTCCTGGGGGATCTTCACACGCTGTCAGATGGACAGGGGTCGGGAGATCTGCGCCAGGCAGACTGTCACACGACACATGAGTTGTGTGTCACCCTCGGGGGGGCATATGTGCTCCCAATGAAGTCCTGGTGCACCGGGCAAGTGTTCAACCGAAGAGGTTGGTCCCTGGGTTGGGAAGCCAGGTTCAGGTGTTGTCTGACCTGGAGGGTGGATCAACTGTAAACAGTGTCCTGACCGGTTCGTCTTCTGGGGGTACCGCTCCTCATGGGAGGGAGCAGTACTCTGGAAGGGGGTGCAGAGGGAGGTAGTCCTCGCCTCTGACCCCGGTTCAAATGGAGGGTTAGACCCTAGGTTGGAGGGCCAGGTTCGGGGTGTCCCCCCTGACCTGGACGCCCAGTTGCAGGATAGAACCCCTGAACTGGTGGGCGAATTGAGCAGGACACCTGCCACAGGTGCCCTGGCAATTCTGGAAGGTGTACCACTCCAGGTGGGAGGGTACAGAGCCACAACAAGGAGGAGGAGGACCGGGTATGGGAAAGCCCACCCCAGTCTCCTGTCCAGCCACCGGGTATAGGCCCGGGGCTGGTGGGTCAGCGCAAGGATGTCATACCTGACCTGACAGGAGGGAGAGTGGACAAGGGGTGCCAAGCACCTGGGGCTACTGCCCCCTGCTCTCGGACGCCACAGAGGTTTGAGAGCCCTGAGAGGCATAAGGCCTGGGTCTCATCCCTGACCACTGTCAGTGGCCACTGTGGCTCGCTGTCTGTCTGTTGGGACACACCTGTGAGCAGGCTAAGGTTAGGTGCTGCACAGGTGGTGTCCACAGGTGAGGAGTAGGATTCCCATGGATTAGCTTGGTGGGCCCTGAGAGTATGGACAGAGGGATTCCAATAGGTTCAGATTGGCGTAGAACAGGAGTATGCCCCTGCAGTTGCGGGCCAGGTCCAGGTTCTATCGCCCAAAGCAGGGAAGCCCACCAAGGTAGTGATTGGTCTACCCTGCGTTTTGGCTGGAAGGGGGTTGTGTTGGACTTGGCCCTTTTTGAAGGGTCATCCCTGAACTTTTTGTCTTCCTCCTGTATTTATTCTGACCTGTTGTTGGCTGTTTTATGACTCTGGGCACTTTACCACTGCTGATCAGTGCTAAAGTGCATATGCTCTCCCTATGGTAAATTGATGTATGGATTAGTGACTCCATGATTGGCTTATTTGGTTTACTTGTCAGACCCTAGTACAGTGCACTGCGTGTGCCCAGGGCTTGTAAATCAAATGCTGCTGGTGGGCTTGCAGCACTGGTTGTGCCACCCACAGAAGCAGCTTGTAAAGTGTGTCTCAGGCCTGCCATTGCAGAGCCTGTGTGCAGTCTGTGACTGCCATGTTGACTGGACAAGTGCACCCACTTGCCAGTCCCTAAACCTTCCCTTTCTTCATATCAGACACCCCTATGGTAGGCCCAAGGGCAGGGTGCATTGTAAGTATAAGGTAGGACATGCCCTGGTGTGTGTGGCATGTCCTAATAGTGAATTACAGCCATTTTCGTTTTCACTATTGCAAGGCTACCTGTTCCCCATAGGCCAGAATGGGCAGTTTGATTATAACATCTTATAATCCTAACTGACCCAGGGAACATGGTAGGAAAAACGAATTTAGTATGCCTGAACTCAGAATGATAAAATACATCTTTTAGTGAAGTTGGTTTTAACATTTTGTGTTTGAAAATACCACTTTTAGAAAGTGGGTATTTTCTTGCCTAACTGTCCAAGTCTTCCTCTGCTAGGTTGTGTATTCCATGTCTGGTTTGTGAGTGACAGGGGCTGGAGGATTCCAGGAGACAGGGTGAGTCAGCACAGGGCTGAATAGAGAGATTTACATGTAGAGTGGTGGGAGGAGTTGCACCTGGGACCTGAATAGGGCTGTGCCTTCCCTCCACAATGCTGGCTCCACCTCCTGTGGTGCGTCTGATGTCCCTGGCCCACACTGTCAAAGGAAAGAAGGAGTCCTGTAAACAAAGTGCTCCAAGACTGACCAGAACTGGTTTGGACTAGGTACAGCCACTCTCTGCCTTCAGAGACAAAGGATTTTGGTGTATAAATACTGGGGCCCTGACCCCAAGACTTTAGATCACTTCTGGGAAACAAGAAGAACCTTTGCTGAGGAGAGGAACCAGAGAGAGAGACTGCAGGAACCAGCTTCTCCCTGCCTTCCCTTGCTGGGAATTGAAGTGCCTGCTGTTGAGCTGGGCCTTCTGAGAGACTGCGTGTTGCTGGGAGCTGGAAGCGCGACTCACGACGAAGAAGCGTGTCGCCGCCGCAGCAGTTGTCGTCGCATCGCCGAGAAAGCATGCCGCCGCTGCCGCTGTCGCCATCGCATCAACCGAAGCGCCTCGCATCACCGGAGAAGAGTGTCGCCGTCGCAGCAGATGCCGTCGCATCACTGGAGAAGCGTGTCGCTGCCGCAGTAGCTGTCGTCGCATCGCTGAGGAAGCGTGCCGCAGCTGCCGCTGTCGCCATCGCATCAACGAAGCACCTCGCATCACCGGAGAAGAGTGTCGCCGTCGCAGCAGACGCCGTCGCATCACTGGAGAAGCGTGTCGCTGCCGCAGTAGCTGTCGTCGCATTGCTGAGGAAGCGTGCCGCCGCTGTCGCATCGCATCACCGAGGCGCCCCGCATCCCTGGAGAAGAGTGTCGCTTTCGCAGCAGACGCCGTCGCATCACCAGAGAAGCGTGTCGCAGGGCCTGTCGCGGCTCAGAAGATTCACTGAGTCGCCGCACAGCCGTTGGGCGTGCACGCATCACCCCTTCGTTGTCGCAACATCAAGAAGACGCCATTTTGTCTCATTGCACTGGGTCGTCATTGCATCGTGGCGTTGCTAGATGCATCGCCACAGAAGCGCAGTAAGAAACCGATGCATTACCTCCCCACGCAGTGAAGAACCGACGCATCACCTCCTCTCCGGTAGGGAACTGACGCATCACTGTCCCCTACGCAGCATTAGGGAACCGACGCATCACCTCCCCCGAAGCAAGGAACTGATGCATCACCGTTCTTGCGTGTAAGGAACCGACGCATCACCTTCCCTGCAACTCTTTTGTTGTATAGCGTTACGCATCCAAAGGTACATTGAACGCAAAGTGTAGCATTTACCATCTTAAGAGAACTAAGCTATTTCTGCCATTTTTAAGTACAGTATTGTGGATTCTTTTTGTCATTTGTGGTCTTGTGTTAAATCTATATAAAAGATAACTTTTTATAATACAACCTGTGTGGCGTCCCTTTGTAGTGTTGTCACTATATTACTGTATGTGTTCACAAATGCTTTACACACTGCCTCTGAGATAAGCCTGCCTGCTCATGCCAAGCTACCAAGGGGGTGAGCAGGGGTTATTTTGGGAGTGTATCCCCTTACCCTGACTAAGACGCAAGGGTCCCTATTTGGTCAAAGGTGCCTACCTCTGCCAACTAGAGACCCCCAAATCTAACTATATATATATATATATATATATATTCACTGAAAAAAACCATAGGTTTCAGGGACGTTATAGTTAGAAATTAGCATTTAAAAAACCTTAGAAATTCACTGAAAAAACCATAGGTTTCAGGGACTTTTTAGTTAGTTGGACATTTCACTCATACAAAACCATAGAAAGTCCCCCGTTATAGTTAGTTGAGCTAACTATAACTCGCACCCCCGCAATGCACTGCTGATGACGTCACATATTACATCATTCATGACATGGTCACTGACATCACTGATGACATCACTGATGACATCTCAAATGACATCACTGATTACATCACTGATGACATCATCCAGTGACTATGTGTTTCTATAAAATGTAAATATGTTTTATGTATATACGAAGGTGTATTGAAGAATGAATGGGTTTATAAGAGTCAGGATGGATGATTTAGTAGGTGTGTGACTGACTGTATAAGTGAGTGATTAATTGTGTCTTACTGAATGCATGTGTTAGTGACTAATACAGACATTCACACAGTTTAGTTTGTCAGTTGGTGTGTAAGCGGTTCCATGGGTTGGTGAGTACCTAAATGAGGATCTATATGGGTTATTGATTAGTTGTTTGAGTATCTCTATGGGTGCCTGAGTGTCTGTGTGGGTAGGTGGGGTTGGGTGTAACTGTCCATAAATGTGTGAGTGGGTGATTCACTGGGTGTATAGGTTCAAGAATGCATCTGTGAAGAGCTGTATGGATGGGTGAGTGTGTGTATGGGTGTGTTGCTGAGTGAATGGATGCCTCAGTGGTACATGTGTGAGTGACTGCATATGTGAAATGCAGTATATGTGAGTATTGGAGTGTATAAATGACTATATGTGAGAGTGAGTGATTGTGAGAGTGGCTGTATGGATCAGTGTGTGCTTGTATTACTTATGGTATTAGAGTGTAAGTTTGTGTTAGTATATGTTTAAATAAGTGAGGTGGTATGTGTATAACTGTACAGGTGAGTAAATGAAAGTGTGATTGATTTTTTCCATGACTGACTAGGTGTGTGAGTAACTCTATGAATGAGAGGCGGTGTGTGAGTGTGTGTATAGATATGTGAGTGCATATGATAATGCAGTATTGATGGCTGACTGTATGTATGAGTGACTGTATGGGTGAATGAGTGGATGTGTGTGTAGAGCTAGGAATTAGTGAGTGGATATGTACTAACTGGTATTGGTGTGTTGATGGTTTCGAAAATGATACTCTGTATTTTAGAGAAGGGTGTATCAAGGGTTATATTAGGGTGTGATGAGGTGCATCAGATTTTCACGTGGATGATGTCATCAGTGATGTCATCAGTGATGTCATATGAGATGTCATCAGTGATGTCATCAGTGATGTCACTGACCATGTCATGAATGATGTAATATGTGACGTCATCAGCAGTGCATTGCGGGGGCGCGAGTTATAGTTAGCTCAACTAACTATAACAGGGGAATTTCTATGGTTTTGTATGAGTGAAATGTCCAACTAACTATAACATCCCTGAAACCTATGGTTTTTTCAGTGAATTTCTAAGGTTTTTTAAATGCTAATTTCTAACTATAACGTCCCTGAAACCTATGGTTTTTTCAGTGAATTTCAAAGGTTTTTCAAATGCTAATTTCTAACTATAACGTGCCTGAAACCTATGGTTTTTTCAGTGAATTTCAAAGGTTTTTAAATGCTAATTTCTAATTATAATGTTCATTAAACCTATCTTTTTTTTCTGTGTTTTTAAATTATCATCCCATTTTCAACCTGGTCAAAACTGCAAATCTCACTACTTTTCCATCGATGCCTTCTGCCAAAAAAATCACCACAAATGAGAGCCACAACTAATGCTAATGATATGCAAAGTAGGCGTTCCCGTGGAAAAAAAAACTAAAACACCACTTCCCCATATTTTCAACGACCAGCCAAATCTGCAATGCGATCCAAAAACCAGGCGATAACCCGAGTTAGCAGTAAGAAATTAACATCAGCCTTTAACTGGTGTAAGGAGGTGGACTATCTACAGCGTGAATTGGACCCAACTCACAGCCACATCTAAAGACCAACACGTGATACAGCTACTGATCATGCAACTCCGACACCCAACAAGGCCACAACACCCCACCACCACCAGGACCTCACCACCAGGACCTCCCCCGGACCACCCCTCTACTACCACCGAGGCAGCGCAAAACAGGACAACGGACCTTCCCAAAACGCCATGGCCCCTCAGCCGCACAATAGCTGAATGTTGGGACATGTGGGAACCAAGTATGTGTGAAGGAGGCAAGTCACCCATCAATAATAATGCACACAATACCAAGTGTAGCGGTGATGTGCTGGACAGACCTCACTATGCAGAGCACAAACCTCTCCATGTGTACATATTCTACTGGTACTTGTAGTGTTGTGCACAGTGGACGCAACCATGTTACCTCAGGCAATGGGGAAGATCTCAGTCATGTAGCTGTGTTGTCCCCCCCTGGAATTGTAAGCGGAGTGGGCTGGTCTAACGTACGGCACTCCAGCTTAGGAGTATGAATAAATAGGCTGGGGCTCTGGGTGTGGTTCACTTGTGGGAAGGCCAAAGCGTCTGCCAGAGCGGCGGCCCTCACCCTGCCACGTGGCTTCCGCCATGACCGCGGGCCTCCTCGACACAGGCCCCCTGCGAACCCAGCGGCACAGCACCGCAGACTTATGTCTGTACAGACTACTGCCTTCGATCTACACTGCGGACAGCAGGGCTCACAATTCAGATGCAGTGGCGATTGCAGATCACGCAGTCCAGTAGGCAAGACACATTGCTGCCACTGCGCCCCGCCCGGACCACGCATGATCGCAGGCTGCGTACACGCTGAGCGCCAAAGGTACCACTAACTCACTGCACCATAAGTCATCGCCATGTGGCCTTATTAAGGCAGCATTCATTAGACAAAAGACATTGCTCCCAGTGCAGCCCACCGGGACCACGTATCATCGCAGGGTGCGCACACGCTGAGTGCTTCAGGTGCCACTAACTGTGCAGCTCAACTCAACGCCACGTGGCTGTGCGCCCATCCTGACCGCTGCCTCCGCCCTACACTGGGGTTAGCACGGTTCACAATTCAAGATTAGTAGCGATGCAAATTGTGTAAGAGACTATAATGGATTAACAAGATCAAATGCTCCCAATCTGTGCAGCTAAAGTCAACGTCACATGGCTGTGGGCCTTTGATGACCGCTGCCTCCGGCCTACACTTTGGAAGACTGGTGACACATGGTGCCACTAACCCTGTTCAACACAAGCCAATCCCACATGTGGAACTGTGTCCTGAGTCCTGAATGGCAGTGACCCCAACTCTGTGAGAGAACCACAGCAGCAGACTCCCTTCGATTAGTGAGGTGTATTTGCATATGGAAGGCAGGCGACACATGGTGCCACTAACCCTGTTCAACACAAGCCGATCCCACATGTGTAACTGTGTCCTGAGTCCTGAATGGCAGTGACCCCAAGTCCGTGGCAGCAACCACAGCACCAGACTCCCTTCGATCAGTGAGGCATATTTCCATATGGAAGGCCGGCGACACGTGGTGCCACTAACCCTGTTCAACACAAGCCGATCCCACATGTGGAACTGTGTCCTGAGTCCTGAATGGCACTGACCCCAAGTCCGTGGCAGCGAGCACAGCACCAAACTCCCTCCGATCAGTGAGGCATATTTCCAAATGGAAGGCCGGCGACACGTGGTGCCACTAACCCTGTTCAACACAAGCCGATCCCACATGTGGAACTGTGTCTTGAGTCCTGAATGGCAGTGACCCCAAGTCCGTGGCAGCGACGGGTATTTGCATATGGAAGGCCGGCGACACGTGGTGCCACTGAACCTGAACTACGCAGGCCGGTGGGGCCACCAACCTATGCACGTGGCTGTGGGCCCTTGCTCACCGCTACCTCTGGCCTACACTACGGTCAGCAGGCCTCACAATTCACATAGCGTCCCGATTGCACATGACGCAGACCAGTAGGCAAGACACATTGCTCCCAGTGCAGCCCGTCCGCACCAAGCATCATCACAGGCTCATACAGTCTCAATGCTTCTGGTGCCACTAACTGTGCACCTCAACTCAACGCCACATGGCTATGGGCCCTTGCTGACCGCTACCTCTGGCCTACACTGCGGTCATCAGGGCTCACAATTAAAATTATTTCTTGATTCATTAACTACAGAGTCCAGTAGGCAAGTAACTATCACAGTCCTAAACCCTACATAAAATCCTTTTAGTATCCTTGCTTCAACAACTTTTTTATATCAGTTATAGTTTAGTACAATGACCAAATTCATCTTCAAGTGCAAACGAACACTCAATAGCAGTCTACACTGCGGGCAGCAGAGCTCGCAATCAGATTTTTAAAAGCTAATTTCTAACAAGAAGATTGTACTCAGAAAATACATCACTTCGTCAGTGTATTCTATACTTATTTAATCTTTTCATGATACGCCTACACTGCGGTCAGTAGGGCTCACAATTAAAATTAAGTATTGATTCATTAATTACAGAGTCCACTAGTCAAGTAACTATCACAGGCCTAAAATCTACATAATATCCTTTTAGTATCCTTTCTTCAAGAATTTTTTTTATATCAGTTATAGCTTTAGTACAATCACCAAATTCATTTTTAAGTGCAAACGAACACTCATTAGCAGTCTACACTGCGGGCAGCAGAGCTCGCAATTCCAACTTTGGACACGTGGTGCCACTAACACTGTTCAACACAAGCCGCGACACGGGGTGCCACTAACCCTGTTCAACACAAGCCTGCGACATATGGTACCACTAACCCTGTTCAACGCAAGCCGCGACACGTGGTGCCACTAACCCTGTTCAACACAAGCCGGCGACACGTGGTGCCACTAACCCTGTTCAACACAAGCCAATCCCACATGTGGAACTGTGTCCTGAGTCCTGAATGGCAGTGACCCCAAGTCCGTGGCAGCGACCACAGCACCAGACTCCCTTTGGTTAGTGAGGCATATTTCCATATGCAAGGCCGGCGACACGTGGTGCCACTAACCCTGTACAACACAAGCCGATCCCACATGTGGAACTGTGTCCTGAGTCCTGAATGGCAGTGACCCCAACTTCGTGGCAGCGACCACAGCACCGGACTCCCTTCAGTTTTATTTGTTGTTGTTTTCTTTAAATAAAATGTTTTATATGTAAACCTATACATGACTAAGATTCTTGTTTGTCCAACCGCACAGGGACACTTCCGGGCCCAAGAAGGTTGTTGGGGGTATGTTGGTAATGTGGGAAGAGGGTGCGTTACCTGCTGATGTGGGGAGAGGCAGCGTGAAAGGGGTATCTCTCACAGAAAGAACTCCGATATGTTTTCAGAAATGCCTCGGACAGATGCCAGCTGACGGACTGAATCACAAAATGGTTTTTCAATGCTTATGTAGTGTGAGTTATGAACAGTTCGCACCCAGGCTCGCAGAGGGACAACTGCGGCCCGTTCGCTCGACTCACACACGCAGTACTACGACCCGTCCACTCCCAAAGGAACAGCAGCGTAGTACCTCGCAGAGGTACAGGCACAGTAGCGTACTAGCTCGCAAACGTAGAGAGCTGTGAGTCGACGGACTGGCTTCTAACGGCATAGCTGCGAAGTGGTGATGTTGGGCAGACGGAGCGTGAAAGAGTTATCTCGCAGAAACAGAGCTTCAGTATATTAAATTGCCCCCGAGACCTTTCTTTTATATTTTCACTCGATGCGAGAAAGCTCGCTTGTTGGACCAAGACCTTTCTCCCTGCCAAATTTGGCGTAATTCCGTTCAGCAGTTTGACCTGTAGCCTTGTCTAAAGTTTCCTATGGAAAATCCATTGAGAAAACACGTTTTCACCCCCCCCCACATAGCTACCTGTAGCAGGCGTACTCGCTGTTGGTGTGCAAGTCAGTGGTCTAGTTGTCAACATGTCACAGCCACTCCCTGAGGGCAGGTTTGCACACACACCACACCCATCCGGCACATGCGTCACAGGCCATGTGACCACGCAAATATAATGGATCCACAACGTCACATCCTTTATTGCCGGTGGTGACTGGATGGCGGACGCTCCACGGGTCTCAATCATAAAGACTCCATGAAAAGTTGCGCAGAGGGTTAGTCGCACCCTGAGCTCTATGGCCGTCAGGGGCCTACTACCACGTGGCGTGGACTTGAGTTCCACAGGGTTATTGCCACCCGAAGCTGATGTGGCCGTCAGGGGCCTACCACCACATGGCACGGACTTGAGTTGCACAGGGTTACTGCCACCCGAAGCTAATGTGGCCATCAGGGGCCTACCACCACGTGGCGCGAACTTGAGTTGCACAGGGTTAGTGCCACCCGAAGCTGATGTGGCCGTCAGGGGCCTTCGACCACATGGCGCGGACTTGAGTTGCACAGGGTTAGTCACACCCTAAGTTGTATGGCCGTCAGCGGCCTACCACCACGTGGCGCTGACTTGCGTTGCACAGGGTTAGCGGCACCAAAAGCTGATGAGGTCTCCACCATTGATGACTCAGGACTCAGCGACATGTGTGAGATCTGCCGGGCCGCGGAGAAGCTGATGTGGTCTCTGCCATTCATGACTCAGGACTCAGCGACATCTGTGAGATCTGCTGGGCCGCGGAGCTTTGACGGGCACGTGGAGTGCCCACTGGTAGACACTCCGGTGGCAGCAGGTAATTATTTGGTCATGGATGCGCAGGGGCGGCAGTATCTCTCTCTCTCTCTCTCACTTCCCTCTCTTCACTCTCTCTCTCACTCTCTTCCTTCCTTTTCTTCTCTTTCTCTATCTCCCTTCTTCCTTTCTCACTCCCTTTCTTTCCTTCCCTCTCTTTTTCTCTCTGGCTTTTTTTTCCTTCTCTGTGTTTCACTCCTTTGATATGCGCATTACACACGTCCTTATTTTGTGCTTTATTTTCCAGGCTGTGTCGTCGACATTCATGGTCCCGATAGGAGTCTTCCGCCTTGTTGTTTTGTGTTCAGTTTGTTAAATTTAGTTTATCCTTTATATATACGTTTACGAAAAAATAAAGTTTGATAAAAAAAAAAAGAAAAAATTCAATAAAGTTTTTGGTTGTTATTTAAGTGCTGTGTGACTCTTTCTCGTTCTTATTACTGTTATTTCGTGGTGTCCACCATGGTGTTAAATTTTGGGGCAGTTATCACGGGAATACTGGTGATGTCTGCAGTTTGCACCAGCTTCTGAATAGTGTGTTATATTTATCTCATCTTTAGTTGCATTAAAGTGCTGATAATGAAATGCAGAGTAGGCGTTCCTGTGCAAAAAGACATGAGGTGCACCTTTGCGATTTATTCTAAATACTAAAATCCTGTATTGAATTGCACTGTGGTAGTGGGTGCACTTACAGTGTACACACAAAATCAATGAAGAAATGTAATTGTATTTATATTGATTGGGAATAGTGGGTCAGGTGCTGGATCTTGACGAGATACACTGCCCAGTTCGTTTATTTTTCTGTACACGAAAAAACCACATCACAACTTTGACAACAACTGCGATGAAAAAACAAATTCCGGCGATAAGCCGCGTTAGCACCAGGGATTTTACTCCTGCTTTCTGCTGGTGTTAAGCAAGATGACTACCTGCAGCATGAAAGGGAACACAGCCAAGAGCCACACCGAAACACCCACAGGTGCCATACAGTCAATGAGCATGATACACGGATACCCATGAGGTCCACAACTCTCATCGCAACAACCCCAGGAACGCCAACGCCCCCCGAACCCGCATCTGAGCAAGTGTGTCCGTGTGGTCATTGTGTTAGCATGATAGGCACGGGCCCTGCAACATCACAGTGTCAGCGGACGTTACCATGTCACCTCAGCGTTGGCAGTGAGCCTGGACATGTAGCTACGCATGCATCCTCCTGCATGCACAAGCGGCGTGTGCTGGACCGGCGTACACAGGTCAGCGTAGGGGTCTGCCTAGCCGGCAAGGGGAACGGGGTGTCTCGGACATGTCCGTGTTCAGGAAGTGCGGTAAGTGTGTCTCTGTGTTCTGGTGTGGCCGCCACAAGGGCCGCAGCAGTCGATGTTGTACAGTGGCATGCACCACCTCCAAACTGCAGTCTCACGGTGTGGTTGGAATGCCGCAGGACATGCGCGAATAGGCATTACAATGGTGTGCCGTAGGAGAGCACGGGATACAACAGTGCACCGTACAAAAGTGTGGGGGCTCGTGGGAGGGAGGAGCAGCTGTTTGGCAATGTAACACACAGTGAACCCGCCCATGTGCCACGTGCTGGGCATCTCATCAATGATGACCAGGGTCACAGACATCCCACAACACCCACGACCGGCCTTTGTACACATCCTGTATGAATGCAGCTGGAGAACTTACTGTTGGGATGAAAGGTTCTTTGTCTGAGCTATCTTGCAGTAGCACATCTGCTGCTCCGAGAAGGAACTTGCAAGTGGCCAGCCCCCTGACAGATACGATAATATTTGCATCCATCTCCCACACTACGCACTGCCCGATTTGAGAACAACGAGTACACATCCCACACTCAAAAGTCCTTTGTCGTAGTTAGCGTGCGTGAAATGGCCTTCACACGTACTCCCACCACACCCCTGCCCTGCACCCATTGCACACAGACCCGGCTCATTGCACCAAGCTGTGCCATTTCATCCACAAGACTGGCACACGGCAAGCCAGTGCAGCTACAAGCAGAGCCACTGACGCAATGGCAGAGCATCCCGAACACATGGTCGACTCCATGCACGTCCACCTATACCTTGCACGTCTGCTGCATGTCCTGGGTGCACTGCCTTTGGCAGTACTGCAGATCACTTACCGGCTGTGCTTCCGCATTGCGGACGTCACCTGTGTTCAACCTGTATTGCAATGTCGCACGTGCCTATCCGAGTGGTGCATGGACGTGTGCCTCTCCAACGAGAGGGTAGCTGACATGGATTACGACAGGTGTGTGCGCCCCCTGTTGGCTCATGACCAGGACTGTCATGGTGATGCCCGTTTATGGCATGCATGGATGTTTGGCATGCATGTTGGGAACTGGTCCTGGGAAATTGCACGTGTCGTAGTATGCAGTGAGCAAATTGACCCACTTCCCGATTCTGCTTTGGTGCACATTGGGTACAGTGGTTGGAGTCAGCACATCTGTCCCGGTCAGCTGATGGATTACGTCGACGACATGTCAAATATTGTGGCCAACCATCACTCATTAGGGATAGTGGCTTACGCAGCTGCACTCGCGTTCATGGACGAGTGACAAGGTACCTGCAACCACGACTCGATGTGCCACATTGCACGTGTCCCTCCGCATCATTGCACATTGTACATCTGGTCACATGTCCCAAAACAGCAGTGGACATGGCTGCATTGGCGTCGAATCATGTCCGAAGTGCGGACAACCAACGCTGCTTGACACTGACGAGTGTTGGTGATGGACTACTCCGAGGTGAACATGGACGTTTTCCTACGTTCCTTATTCAGGCATGCTGCTGCATTTCTCTGCATATCGTGGCACTACTCTTGGCCGTACTGACACACACTTTTTTTATAAAGTTTCCACATTTTCACTTGTCTCCAAATGTGTAGTGTCTTCATTTGTATGCCAATGTGTGAGTCACGGACTCTCTGGCTGCCTGCCATACGTGAATTGCTACCCCATCCGGACTGTGGGCTTGTACTTATGTGTTCTCATGTGCCTGTTTCGTACTGACGCTTTTGGACGCTTATCCGCCTCAGGCGAGTGCATTTGTGTCCTGTGTTCGATTGTGCGAATCTTTGTGTTTGGACAACATTGTGTTGGATGTTGGTGTACTCTGCTTCCTATGTGTGTGTGCTGCATTGTGTGTGAGATGTCCCTTCATGTGCGCTTTTGTTCACCCTTCTCCCTTTCCGGCAGTGTGGTGTTCACTTCTATGCTTGTTCAGTGGTGTGATGTTGGCGGGTTATGTGACTTGTGCTCCTTGTTGGTGTGTTTCATTTTGGCCATGGTTTGTCTATAGTTGTGCTGTACTTAATTGTGCATGTGTACCATTGTGGCCATCTTCCCCGTCCCCCACTCCCTGCTTCTTCCTCTTCCTGGTGCTGTTGTGTCTGTAATTTTGTTGCTCCACACATAAATACATGTAATGAACAAATTAGAATAGTTCCTTGATTCTTTTAGGTTTCAAAACTTCTCTCTATTGTTTTTTTTAAAATGTTCCATATAAACAGTTTTTTTTATATTCAAGGACACATAGAAGTCACAAGTGCAACGTATTCTATCAACACACTTTCTAGAACATTCTACAACACGTGCAGGTTAAAAGTTCATCAATTTTTTTAAACCTAACTATTTTTTTGCAACATTTTTTCGAACATTTAACGGCACGTGCAGGTTAAAAGTTGACGATTGTTTTAAGTTCGAACAGTGCCTTCCAAATGCAAGTAGCAGGTGTCGTTGAGTTGAGCAAATTTTATCCTATGATATGTACTCCACGTTTAAACTGCTTTTTCTTAACCAATCACAAAGATGCTTTTCCACCAAACAAATGCGCACCCTACTTTTAAAAAACAATGCTTTTCATCTCCCAATCAGGTATCATTTTGTATGGCAAAAAAAAGTAGTTCCCCATCTTTAAACATATCTCTTATTCTACAAACGGACTGCATGAGCTACAGACATCTATCCATTCCTCCCAGCCATACCTTCAAAATGCTAGTGTGGATCGTAGGACATAGCTATGTTTTCTGGTGCAAGAGGTATGCAGAACAGAGACGTATTGACTTAGACCTAGGTTTACAAAATGTGGACATTAAATGGTTTGGACAAAGAGGATTGAAGTGGCACCAATTGTTGCCTTTGGTTAAAACCTGTTTGCATCTCCAACACCCTGACCTCATGATTGTGCACTGTGGTGGAAACAACCTAGGCACATTGACTGGGGTAGGTTTGGAAATGCTAATGAAGGACACCTTTCGACAATTGATATTGCTTTTGCCGCAAACTCTGTTTGTATATTCCAATGTATGCCAAAGACAGAAGTGGAAATGGTCGAACCAATTTTGTCCTCAGATTGAAAAATCTAGGAAGAACGTCAACAAAGCTGTGTCTGCATACCTCAGAGACCATAGAGTGGGGTTGATCTACAACAATAACATACGTTTTCATATGGCTGATATCTACAAAAGTGATGGAATACACTTCACAGATCAGGGAAATCGAGTTTTTCTGAATAACCTGAAGCTGTGCATCCACACTTATATGTAGCTCCAACTAATAAACACAAGGGCTCTTTTTAGAGCCGCCTTATATTCCCAATATCGGTTCGCAGAGTGACAGCTGCAATCCGGCTAGCACAGGGACATCTGCGGGCCGTTGAGCAGCCTCGCAGAGGGACACCTGCGGCCCGTGGGCTCAGCTCGCACAGGGAGAGCTACGGGCCGTCGGCTCGGCTTGCACAGTGTGAGCTACGGGCTGTCGGCTCGCAAACGCACACCAGCGTGCTGGCTCGCAGAGGGAGAGCTCCGGTCTAACTCGCAAAGGGACACCAACGGGCCAATGGCCCTGCTAGCAGACACACACCTATCACCTAACGGACTCACTCGGACATATACAGCTAAGGACACGACAGCTCGCAGAAGCACAGCTGCAAGCCGACGGACTGCTGCTGTTTTATGCTTTAGGGTAGTACAGTGGTGTTTGGGTAGGGGGTTGTGCTGGGGGTAGATTTAGGGTTTAGGGTAGTGCAGTGGTGTTTGGGTAGTATAGGGGATCGTGCTGGGGTAGTGTATTCGAGTTTACGACAGTGCAGTGGTGTTTGGGTAGTCTTTGGGTAGTGTAGGGGGTCGTGCCGACAGACTGACTCACAGAGCTCCGAGCCGACGGACGGGCTTCTAAAGACATAGCCGCGACCTGGTGATATGAGGAGAGGCAGCCTGAAAGGCATATCTCACACAGACACAGATGCCAGTGTTGCCTCGCACAGGTAAAACTACGAACCCGATGGCTTCTACACGGAGAGATGCGAGCTGACGGAGTAAATCACAAAATGGCTGCCAACACTTCCTGGTTTCAACCATTCACAGCTAATAAGCCGCAAGCTGCTGCTTGTAACCCCTCAGCCAATCACATGTCAGAATTCTCAAATATCGATATCTGTAAAATTTGATATTTCTCAAAAACTACTGAACGGATTTACACCATTTAAACAAAAGCGTGCTTTCTGGACCATCACCTTTCTCCCTGCCAAATTTGGCTTAATTCCGTTCAGCAGTTTCACCTGTAGTCTTCTGTAAAGTTTCGTATGGAAATTGCATGGAGAAAACACGTTTTAGGACCCTCTTTTTTCTCAGCCCCTCCTACACCATTCACCCCCAAACTTTCAATATAAGAGCTAATCCAAAAAAGAGAAACTTTTTGGATAATTTCATAAAGATTCGTCAAACAACGCCAAAGTTACAAGCACATACAAGGCTCCAGAAGGGGGGCCGTGCAACCCCCTCGCAACATAAGTGAAGCCCCAGGGCTGCGCAGACCCCAGCGGCCCCCCGCCACCCCTGCGAGCCCCTGCTATTATTTTTTAAGAAATACCCCCGCAACCTAGCCCACCCAAGGGCCTCATTAAAATAAAACGTGAGAACCCGCGACCCCAGCGCGAATTTTGGCCGATTTTTTAAAAAAAAATGTCGATGATTTTTTGGGCTTTGGGGGTCCTCCTGGGACCCCCTGAGCAGACCTAGTGGGTCAGGGTTTTTCTACCCTGCCCCCTTCTCTTGTTTTATACCTTTGTTTCTCCGTTTTCGGGTGACTCACTTCTACCGAGCCACAAGATGGCTGCCAACACTTCCTGGTTTGGAGTGCTAGCAGCCAATCACAGTGAAGCTCGCGCACGCGACTAAGGCTCCGCCCAGATATCAAAACTATTATTTTTCTAATTTCTCAGCAATTACTGAACGGATTTACACCATTTTTAAAAAGCTAATTTCTGACCCAAGCACTACCTTTCTACCAAATTTGGAGTAATTCCGTTCAGTAGTTTCGGCTGTAGCCCTGCCCAAAGTTTCCTATGGGAAAATGATTTTTTGACTCTTATTTTTTGAATTTCTCAAAAACTACTGAACGGATTTACACCATTTAAAAAAAAGGTCGCTTTCTGAACCAAACTCTACCTTTCTGCCAAATTTGGGGTAATTCCGTTCAGCAGTTCGAGCTGTAGCTCGTCGCAAAATTTCCTATGGAAATTAACATGGAGAAAACGAGTTTTGGGACCACCCTTTTTTCTCAGCCCCCGCTTGACGAATCACCCCTAAACTTTCAGGACAGGAGCTGACCTGGATAGACTTTTTTTGGGGAGAATTTCAGGAACATTCGTCAAATGACGCCAAAGTTATTAGCAAATCAAAAAATGCTTTTCCTATGGAAACTAGGTTCTAACTATAACTACCTACTGGCGACCGCCAGTAGGTAATATATATATATATATATATATATATATATATATATATATAAATATATATATCAAACCAACTTTGCCCTGCAAATGAGCCCGCACTCACCACCGGTATTGTTGAAACATCAACTTTTTAATTCAATTCAAAGCGAGCATTTTAGTCAGACGCTTTTCCCATACTGCTTGCATTCTGTGTGCCTTGCCTGACGCGTTTCAGAGAGCTTTCTCCTTTCTCAAAGGCGCAAAAGTTGCAGTGTTCAAAAGACCACAATCACCACGTCCTGTTCAATTCCTTTTATGAGCCTCTGGTGTGCTCAAGTCTCTGGTGTACTTTCATTTCCTCTTCTTGGCATTGCGGTATTTGTAGTCCTTGAATACTTATATCCTCCAATGGATTTTCATATTTAGCAACAGATTTTAAAAGGAGGAAATACCAACTGAAAGTCCCGCTTTCCTTAGCTTTGAAATACCAGCAGTCGTTTTATCCTGGCATAATTTCCAGGACACGAACCCTATTTTCGGGTGGTGCGTAGGCTCCACGGCTGGACCTGCCGCGTATAAATCAAAGCAACTTTGCCCTGCAAATGAGCCCGCACTCACCACCGGTATTGTTGAAACATCAACTTTTTAATTCAATTCAAAGCGAGCATTTTAGTCAGACGCTTTTCCCATACTGCTTGCATTCTGTGTGCCTTGCCTGACGCGTTTCAGAGAGCTTTCTCCTTTCTCAAAGGCGCAAAAGTTGCAGTGTTCAAAAGACCACAATCACCACTTCCTGTTCAATTCCTTTTATAAGCCTCTGCTGTGCTCAAGTCTCTGGTGTACTTTCATTTCCTCTTCTTGGCATTGCGGAATTTGTAGTCCTTGAATACTTATATCCTCCAATGGATTTTCATATTTAGCAACAGATTTTAAAAGGGGGAAATACCAACTGAAAGTCCCGCTTTCCTTAGCTTTGAAATACCAGCGGTAGTTTTATCCTGGCATAATTTCCAGGACACGAACCCTATTTTCGGGTGGTGCGTAGGCTCCGCGGCTGGACCTGCCGCGTATAAATCAAACCAACTTTCCCCTGCAAATGAGCCCGCACTAACCACCGGTATTGTTGAAACATCAACTTTTTAATTCAATTCAAAGCGAGCATTTTAGTCAGACGCTTTTCCCATACTGCTTGCATTCTGTGTGCCTTGCCTGACGCGTTTCAGAGAGCTTTCTCCTTTCTCAAAGGCGCAAAAGTTGCAGTGTTCAAAAGACCACAATCACCACTTCCTGTTCAATTCCTTTTATAAGCCTCTGCTGTGCTCAAGTCTCTGGTGTACTTTCATTTCCTCTTCTTGGCATTGCGGAATTTGTAGTCCTTGAATACTTATATCCTCCAATGGATTTTCATATTTAGCAACAGATTTTAAAAGGGGGGAAATACCAACTGAAAGTCCCGCTTTCCTTAGCTTTGAAATACCAGCGGTAGTTTTATCCTGGCATAATTTCCAGGACACGAACCCTATTTTCGGGTGGTGCGTAGGCTCCGCGGCTGGACCTGCCGCGTATAAATCAAACCAACTTTGCCCTGCAAATGAGCCCGCACTCACCACCGGTATTGTTGAAACATCAACTTTTTAATTCAATTCAAAGCGAGCATTTTAGTCAGACGCTTTTCCCATACTGCTTGCATTCTGTGTGCCTTGCCTGACGCGTTTCAGAGAGCTTTCTCCTTTCTCAAAGGCGCAAAAGTTGCAGTGTTCAAAAGACCAGAATCACCACTTCCTGTTCAATTCCTTTTATGAGCCTCTGGTGTGCTCAAGTCTCTGGTGTACTTTCATTTCCTCTTCTTGGCATTGCGGTATTTGTAGTCCTTGAATACTTATATCCTCCAATGGATTTTCATATTTAGCAACAGATTTTAAAAGGAGGGAAATACCAACTGAAAGTCCCGCTTTCCTTAGCTTTGAAATACCAGCGGTCGTTTTATCCTGGCATAATTTCCAGGACACGAACCCTATTTTCGGGCGGTGCGTAGGCTCCACGGCTGGACCTGCCGCGTATAAATCAAACCAACTTTGCCCTGCAAATGAGCCCGCACTCACCACCGGTATTGTTGAAACATCAACTTTTTAATTCAATTCAAAGCGAGCATTTTAGTCAGACGCTTTTCCCATACTGCTTGCATTCTGTGTGCCTTGCCTGACGCGTTTCAGAGAGCTTTCTCCTTTCTCAAAGGCGCAAAGTTGCAGTGTTCAAAGACCACAATCACCACTTCCTGTTCAATTCCTTTTATAAGCCTCTGCTGTGCTCAAGTCTCTGGTGTACTTTCATTTCCTCTTCTTGGCATTGCGGAATTTGTAGTCCTTGAATACTTATATCCTCCAATGGATTTTCATATTTAGCAACAGATTTTAAAAGGGGGGAAATACCAACTGAAAGTCCCGCTTTCCTTAGCTTTGAAACACCAGCGGTCGTTTTATGCCAAGAAGAGGAAATGAAAGTACACCAGATACTTGAGCCCAACAGAGGCTCATAAAAGGAATTGAACAGGAAGTGGTGATTGTGGTCTTTTGAACACTGCAACTTTTGCGCCTTTGAGAAAGGAGAAAGCTCTCTGAAACGCGTCAGGCAAGGCACACAGAATGCAAGCAGTATGGGAAAAGCGTCTGACTAAAATGCTCGCTTTGAATTGAATTAAAAAGTTGATGTTTCAACAATACCGGTGGTGAGTGCAAGCTCATTTGCAGGGCAAAGTTGGTTAGATTTATACGCGGCAGGTCCAGCCGCGGAGCCTACGCACCACCCAAAAATAGGGTTCGTGTCCTGGAAATTATGCCAGGATAAAACGACCGCTGGTATTTCAAAGCTAAGGAAAGCGGGACTTTCAGCTGGTATTTCCCCCCTTTTAAAATCTGTTGCTAAATATGAAAATCCATTGGAGGATATAAGTATTCAAGGACTACAAATACCGCAATGCAAAGAAGAGGAAATGAAAGTACAGCAGAGACTTGAGCACACCAGAGGCTCATAAAAGGAATTGAACAGGAAGTGGTGATTGTGGTCTTTTGAACACTGCAACTTTGTGCCTTTGAGAAAGGAGAAAGGTCTCTGAAACGCGTCAGGCAAGGCTCACAGAATGCAAGCAGTATGGGAAAATCTTCTGACTAAAATGCTCGCTTTGAATTGAATTAAAAAGTTGATGTTTCAACAATACCGGTGGTGAATGCGGGCTCATTTGCAGGGCAAAGTTGGTTTGATTTATACGTGGCAGGTCCAACCGCGGAGCCTACGCACCGCCCGAAAATAGGGTTCGTGTCCTGGAAATTATGCCAGGATAAAACGACCGCTGGTATTTCAAAGCTAAGGAAAGCGGGACTTTCAGTTGGTATTTCCCCCCTTTTAAAATCTGTTGTTAAATATGAAAATCCATTGGAGGATATAAGTATTCAAGGACTACAAATACCGCAATGCCAAGAAGAGGAAATGAAAGTACACCAGAGACTTGAGCACAACAGAGGCTCATAAAAGGAATTGAACAGGAAGTGGTGATTGTGGTCTTGAACACTGCAACTTTTGCGCCTTTGAGAAAGGAGAAGCTCTCTGAAACGCGTCAGGCAAGGCACACAGAATGCAAGCAGTATGGGAAAAGCGTCTGACTAAAATGCTCGCTTTGAATTGAATTAAAAGTTGATGTTTCAACAATACCAGTGGTGAGTGCGGGCTCATTTGCAGGGCAAAGTTGGTTTGAATTTTACGCGGCAGGTCAGCCGCGGAGCCTACGCACCGCCCGAAAATAGGGTTCGTGTCCTGGAAATTATGCCAGGATAAAATGACAGCTGGTATTTCAAAGCTAAGGAAAGCGGGACTTTCAGTTGGTATTTCCCCCTTTTAAAATCTGTTGCTAAATATGAAAATCCATTGGAGGATATAAATATTCAAGGACTACAAATACCGCAATGCCAAGAAGAGGAAATGAAAGTACACTAGAGACTTGAGCACACCAGAGGCTCATAAAAGGAATTGAACAGGAAGTGGTGATTGTGGTCTTTTGAACACTGCAACTTTTGCGCCTTTGAGAAAGGAGAAAGCTCTCTGAAACGCGTCAGGCAAGGCACACAGAATGCAAGCAGTATGGGAAAAGCGTCTGACTAAAATGCTCGCTTTGAATTGAATTAAAAAGTTGATGTTTCAACAATACCGGTGGTGAGTGCAAGCTCATTTGCAGGGCAAAGTTGGTTAGATTTATACGCGGCAGGTCCAGCCGCGGAGCCTACGCACCGCCCAAAAATAGGGTTCGTGTCCTGGAAATTATGCCAGGATAAAACGACCGCTGGTATTTCAAAGCTAAGGAAAGCGGGACTTTCAGCTGGTATTTCCCCCCTTTTAAAATCTGTTGCTAAATATGAAAATCCATTGGAGGATATAAGTATTCAAGGACTACAAATACTGCAATGCCAAGAAGAGGAAATGAAAGTACAGCAGAGACTTGAGCACACCAGAGGCTCATAAAAGGAATTGAACAGGAAGTGGTGATTGTGGTCTTTTGAACACTGCAACTTTTGTGCCTTTGAGAAAGGAGAAAGGTCTCTGAAACGCGTCAGGCAAGGCTCACAGAATGCAAGCAGTATGGGAAAATCTTCTGACTAAAATGCTCGCTTTGAATTGAATTAAAAAGTTGATGTTTCAACAATACCGGTGGTGAATGCGGGCTCATTTGCAGGGCAAAGTTGGTTTGATTTATACGTGGCAGGTCCAACCGCGGAGCCTACGCACCGCCCGAAAATAGGGTTCGTGTCCTGGAAATTATGCCAGGATAAAACGACCGCTGGTATTTCAAAGCTGAGGAAAGCGGGACTTTCAGTTGGTATTTCCCCCCTTTTAAAATCTGTTGTTAAATATGAAAATCCATTGGAGGATATAAGTATTCAAGGACTACAAATACCGCAATGCCAAGAAGAGGAAATGAAAGTACACCAGAGACTTGAGCACAACAGAGGCTCATAAAAGGAATTGAACAGGAAGTGGTGATTGTGGTCTTTTGAACACTGCAACTTTTGCGCCTTTGAAAAAGGAGAAAGCTCTCTGAAACGCGTCAGGCAAGGCACACAGAATGCAAGCAGTATGGGAAAAGCGTCTGACTAAAATGCTCGCCTTGAATTGAATTAAAAAGTTGATGTTTCAACAATACCAGTGGTGAATGCGGGCTCATTTGCAGGGCAAAGTTGGTTTAATTTTTACGCGGCAGGTCCAGCCGCGGAGCCTACGCACCGCCCGAAAATAGGGTTCGTGTCCTGGAAATTATGCCAGGATAAAATGACCGCTGGTATTTCAAAGCTAAGGAAAGCGGGACTTTCAGTTGGTATTTCCCCCCTTTTAAAATCTGTTGCTAAATATGAAAATCCATTGGAGGATATAAATATTCAAGGACTACAAATACCGCAATGCCAAGAAGAGGAAATGAAAGTACACTAGAGACTTGAGCACACCAGAGGCTCATAAAAGGAATTGAACAGGAAGTGGTGATTGTGGTCTTTTGAACACTGCAACTTTTGCGCCTTTGAGAAAGGAGAAAGCTCTCTGAAACACGTCAGGCAAGGCACACAGAATGCAAGCAGTATGGGAAAAGCGTCTGACTAAAATGCTCGCTTTGAATTGAATTAAAAAGTTGATGTTTCAACAATACCGGTGGTGAGTGCGGGCTCATTTGCAGGGCAAAGTTGGTTTGATATATATATATATATATGTATATAGATAGATAGATAAACTCAATACACATATGTAATTTACATTGCATAATAATGCGCACATTCACATTATATATAATGTATACTTACTCACATTGCACATTTATTAACCATTGTAAAATATATTATTTCTTATAAATAGAAAGAAGTAAACATATATATATATATATATATAAATATATATATATATATATATATATATATCACTGCTCCAAGGTTGTCCACCTGTAAGTAGCACTCAAGCAACAGCTTGATTCATGTGTAGGTAAGGACGGGGAACTGCCCGTAGGAGCCGCTCCATAGTGGTGTTGCCTGACGCGTTTTGAAGCACCATATGCTTCTCTTCAGAGGCTTTAATGGAACGGTGTGCGCAACCGCTGACCCACTTCTGACACACCCCCCCAATGGGAGGCTCGAATGAAACTGTGCCTTCTGGGAAGTGTAGTGCGGGTAGCACATAATCAAGTCCTGTATGAACCCCACAGGTGGGCCCGTCCACGATCCTATATACAGCTGCTGTTCCACTTTCGTGGCCCCCAATCTTACGGGGTGGTGCACACTCCGCGGCTGGACTGCCGCGTTATAAATCACTGCTCCAAGGTTGTCCACCTGTAAGTAGCACTTGAGCAACAGCTTGATTCATGTGTAGGTAAGGACGGGGAACCGCCCGTAGGAGCAGATCCATAGTGGTGTTGCCTGACGTGTTTCGAAGCACCATATGCTTCTCTTCAGAGGCTTTAATGGAACGGTGTGCGCAACCGCTGACCCACTTCTGACACAACCCCCCAATGTGAGGCTCGAATGAAACTGTGCCTTCTGGGAAGTGTAGTGCGGGTAGCACATAATCAAGTCCTGTATGGACCCCACAGGTGGGCCCGTCCACGATCCTATATACAGCTGCTGTTCCACTTTCGTGGCCCCCAATCTTACGGTGTGGTGCACACTCCGCGGCTGGACTGCCGCGTTATAAATCACTGCTCCAAGGTTGTCCACCTGTAAGTAGCACTCGAGCAACAGCTTTATTCATGTGTAGGTAAGGACGGGGAACTGCCCGTAGGAGCCGCTCCATAGTGGTGTTGCCTGACGCGTTTCGAAGCACCATATGCTTCTCTTCAGAGGCTTTAATGCAACGGTGTGCGCAACCGCTGACCCACTTCTGACACACCCCCCCCAATGGGAGGCTCGAATGAAACTGTGCCTTCTGGGAAGTGTAGTGCGGGTAGCACATAATCAAGTCCTGTATGGACCCCACAGGTGGGCTCGTCCACGATCCTATATACAGCTGCTGTTCCACTTTCGTGGCCCCCAATCTTACGGGGTGGTGCACACTCCGCGGCTGGACTGCCGCATTATAAATCACTGCTCCAAGGTTGTCCACCTGTAAGTAGCACTCGAGCAACAGCTTGATTCATGTGTAGGTAAGGACGGGGAACCGCCCGTAGGAGCCGCTCCATAGTGGTGTTGCCTGACTCGTTTCGAAGCACCATATGCTTCTCTTCAGAGGCTTTAATGGAACGGTGTGCGCAACCGCTGACCCACTTCTGACACACCCCCCCAAATGGGAGGCTCGAATGAAACTGTGGCTTCTGGGAAGTGTAGTGCGGGTAGCACATAATCAAGTCCTGTATGAACCCCACAGGTGGGCCCGTCCACGATCCTATATACAGCTGCTGTTCCACTTTCGTGGCCCCCAATCTTACGGGGTGGTGCACCCTCCGCGGCTGGACTGCTGCGTTATAAATCACTGCTCCAAGGTTGTCCACCTGTAAGTAGCACTCGAGCAACAGCTTGATTCATGTGTAGTTAAGGACGGGGAACCGCCCGTAGGAGCCGCTCCATAGTGGTGTTGCCTGACGCGTTTCGAAGCACCATATGCTTCTCTTCAGAGGCTTTAATGGAACGGTGTGCGCAACCGCTGACCCACTTCTGACACCCCCCCCAATGGGAGGCTAGAATGAAACTGTGCCTTCTGGGAAGTGTAGTGCGGGTAGCACATAATCAAGTCCTGTATGGACCCCACAGGTGGGCCCCTCCACAATCCTATATACAGCTGCTGTTCCACTTTCGTAGCCCCCAATCTTACGGGGTGGTGCACACTCCGCGGCTGGACTGCCGCGTTATAAATCACTGCTCCAAGGTTGTCCACCTGTAAGTAGCACTCGAGCAACAGCTTGATTCATGTGTAGGTAAGGACGGGGAACCGCCCGTAGGAGCCGCTCCATAGTGGTGTTGCCTGACGCGTTTCGAAGCACCATATGCTTCTCTTCAGAGGCTTTAATGGAACGGTGTGCGCAACCGCTGACCCACTTCTGACACACCCCCCCAATGGGAGGCTCGAATGAAACTGTGCCTTCTGGGAAGTGTATTGCGGGTAGCACATAATCAAGTCCTGTATGTACCCCACAGGTGGGCCCGTCCACGATCCTATATACAGCTGCTGTTCCACTTTCGTTGCCCCCAATCTTACGGGGTGGTGCACACTCCGCGGCTGGACTGCCGCGTTATAAATCACTGCTCCAAGGTTGTCCACCTGTAAGTAGCACTCGAGCAACAGCTTGATTCATGTGTGGGTAAGGACGGGGAACCGCCCGTAGGAGCCGCTCCATAGTGGTGTTGCCTGACGCGTGTCGAAGCACCATATGCTTCTCTTCAGAGGCTTTAATGGAACGGTGTGCGCAACCGCTGACCCACTTCTGACACACCCTCCCAATGGGAGGCTCGAATGAAACTGTGCCTTCTGGGAAGTGTAGTGCGGGTAGCACATAATCAAGTCCTGTATGGACCCCACAGGTGGGCCCGTCCACGATCCTATGTACAGCTACTGTTCCACTTTCGTGACCCCCAATCTTACGGGGTGGTGCACACTCCGCGGCTGGACTGCCGCATTATAAATCACTGCTCCAAGGTTGTCCACCTGTAAGTAGCACTCGAGCAACAGCTTGATTCATGTGTAGGTAAGGACGGGGAACCGCCCGTAGGAGCCGCTCCATAGTGGTGTTGCCTGACGCATTTCGAAGCACCATATGCTTCTCTTCAGAGGCTTTAATGGAACGGTGTGCGCAACCGCTGACCCACTTCTGACACACCCCCCAATGGGAGGCTCGAATGAAACTGTGCCTTCTGGGAAGTGTAGTGCGGGTAGCACATAATCAAGTCCTGTATGGACCCCACAGGTGGGCCCGTCCACGATCCTATAAACAGCTGCTGTTCCACTTTCGTGGCCCCCAATCTTACGGGGTGGTGCACACTCCGCGGCTGGACTGCCGCGTTATAAATCACTGCTCCAAGGTTGTCCACCTGTAAGTAGCACTCGAGCAACAGCTTGATTCATGTGTAGGTAAGGACGGGGAACAGCCCGTAGGAGCCGCTCCATAGTGGTGTTGCCTGACGCGTTTCGAAGCACCATATGCTTCTCTTCAGAGGCTTTAATGGAACGGTGTGCGCAACCGCTGACCCACTTCTGACACACCCCCCCAATGGGAGGCTCGAATGAAACTGTGCCTTCTGGGAAGTGTAGGGCGTGTAGCACATAATCAAGTCCTGTATGGACCCCACAGGTGGGCCCGTCCACGATCCTATATACAGCTGCTGTTCCACTTTCGTGGCCCCCAATCTTACGGGGTGGTGCACACTCCGCGGCTGGACTGCCGCGTTATAAATCACTGCTCCAAGGTTGTCCACCTGTAAGTAGCACTCGAGCAACAGCTTCATGCATGTGTAGGTAAGGACGGGGAACCGCCCATAGGAGCCGCTCCATAGTGTTGTTGCCTGACGCATTTCGAAGCACCATATGCTTCTCTTCAGAGGCTTTAATGGAACGGTGTGCGCAACCGCTGACCCACTTCTGACACACCCCCAATGGGAGGCTCGAATGAAACTGTGCCTTCTGGGAAGTGTAGTGCGGGCAGCACATAATCAAGTCCTGTATGGACCCCACAGGTGGGCCCGTCCACGATCCTATATACAGCTGCTGTTCCACTTTCGTGGCCCCCAATCTTACAGGGTGGTGCACACTCCGCGGCTGGACTGCCGCGTTATAAATCACTGCTCCAAGGTTGTCCACCTGTAAGTAGCACTCGAGCAACAGCTTGATTCATGTGTAGGTAAGGACGGGGAACCGCCCGTAGGAGCCGCTCCATAGTGGTGTTGCCTGACGCGTTTCGAAGCACCATATGCTTCTCTTCAGAGGCTTTAATGGAACGGTGTGCGCAACCGCTGACCCACTTCTGACACACCCCCCCAATGGGAGGCTCAAATGAAACTGTGCCTTCTGGGAAGTGTAGTGCGGGTAGCACATAATCAAGTGCTGTATGGACCCCACAGGTGGGCCCGTCCACGATCCTATATACAGCTGCTGTTCCACTTTCATGGCCCCCAATCTTACAGGGTGGTGCACACTCCGCGGCTGGACTGCCGCGTTATAAATCACTGCTCCAAGGTTGTCCACCTGTAAGTAGCACTCGAGCAACAGCTTGATTCATGTGTAGGTAAGGACGGGGAACCGCCCGTAGGAGCCGCTCCATAGTGGTGTTGCCTGACGCGTTTTGAAGCACCATATGCTTCTCTTCAGAGGCTTTAATGGAACGGTGTGCGCAACCGCTGACCCACTTCTGACACACCCCCCCAATGGGAGGCTCGAATGAAACTGTGCCTTCTGGGAAGTGTAGTGCGGGTAGCACATAATCAAGTCCTGTATGAACCCCACAGGTGGGCCCGTCCACGATCCTATATACAGCTGCTGTTCCACTTTCGTGGCCCCCAATCTTACGGGGTGGTGCACACTCCGCGGCTGGACTGCCGCGTTATAAATCACTGCTCCAAGGTTGTCCACCTGTAAATAGCACTTGAGCAACAGCTTGATTCATGTGTAGGTAAGGTCGGGGAACCGCCCGTAGGAGCCGATCCATAGTGGTGTTGCCTGACGTGTTTCGAAGCACCATATGCTTCTCTTCAGAGGCTTTAATGGAACGGTGTGCGCAACCGCTGACCCACTTCTGACACACCCCCCCAATGTGAGGCTCGAATGAAACTGTGCCTTCTGGGAAGTGTAGTGCGGGTAGCACATAATCAAGTCCTGTATGGACCCCACAGGTGGGCCCGTCCACGATCCTATATACAGCTGCTGTTCCACTTTCGTGGCCCCCAATCTTACGGGGTGGTGCACACTCCGCGGCTGGACTGCTGCGTTATAAATCACTGCTCCAAGGTTGTCCACCTGTAAGTAGCACTCGAGCAACAGCTTTATTCATGTGTAGGTAAGGACGGGGAACCGCCCGTAGGAGCCGCTCCATAGTGGTGTTGCCTGACGCGTTTCGAAGCACCATATGCTTCTCTTCAGAGGCTTTAATGCAACGGTGTGCGCAACCGCTGACCCACTTCTAACACACCCCCCCAATGGGAGGCTAGAATGAAACTGTGCCTTCTGGGAAGTGTAGTGCGGGTAGCACATAATCAAGTCCTGTATGGACCCCACAGGTGGGCCCGTCCACGATCCTATATACAGCTGCTGTTCCACTTTCGTGGCCCCCAATCTTACAGGGTGGTGCACACTCCGCGGCTGGACTGCCGCGTTATAAATCACTGCTCCAAGGTTGTCCACCTGTAAGTAGCACTCGAGCAACAGCTTGATTCATGTGTAGGTAAGGACGGGGAACCGCCCGTAGGAGCCGCTCCATAGTGGTGTTGCCTGACGCATTTCGAAGCACCATATGCTTCTCTTCAGAGGCTTTAATGGAACGGTGTGCGCAACCGCTGACCCACTTCTGACACACCCCCCAATGGGAGGCTCGAATGAAACTGTGCCTTCTGGGAAGTGTAGTGCGGGTAGCACATAATCAAGTCCTGTATGGACCCCACAGGTGGGCCCGTCCACGATCCTATATACAGCTGCTGTTCCACTTTCGTGGCCCCCAATCTTACGGGGTGGTGCACACTCCGCGGCTGGACTGCCGCGTTATAAATCACTGCTCCAAGGTTGTCCACCTGTAAGTAGCACTCGAGCAACAGCTTCATGCATGTGTAGGTAAGGACGGGGAACCGCCCATAGGAGCCGCTCCATAGTGTTGTTGCCTGACGCATTTCGAAGCACCATATGCTTCTCTTCAGAGGCTTTAATGGAACGGTGTGCGCAACCGCTGACCCACTTCTGACACACCCCCCAATGGGAGGCTCGAATGAAACTGTGCCTTCTGGGAAGTGTAGTGCGGGCAGCACATAATCAAGTCCTGTATGGACCCCACAGGTGGGCCCGTCCACGATCCTAGATACAGCTGCTGTTCCACTTTCGTGGCCCCCAATCTTACAGGGTGGTGCACACTCCGCGGCTGGACTGCCGCGTTATAAATCACTGCTCCAAGGTTGTCCACCTGTAAGTAGCACTCGAGCAACAGCTTGATTCATGTGTAGGTAAGGACGGGGAACCGCCCGTAGGAGCCGCTCCATAGTGGTGTTGCCTGACGCGTTTCGAAGCACCATATGCTTCTCTTCAGAGGCTTTAATGGAACGGTGTGCGCAACCGCTGACCCACTTCTGACACACCCCCCCAATGGGAGGCTCAAATGAAACTGTGCCTTCTGGGAAGTGTAGTGCGGGTAGCACATAATCAAGTGCTGTATGGACCCCACAGGTGGGCCCGTCCACGATCCTATATACAGCTGCTGTTCCACTTTCATGGCCCCCAATCTTACAGGGTGGTGCACACTCCGCGGCTGGACTGCCGCGTTATAAATCACTGCTCCAAGGTTGTCCACCTGTAAGTAGCACTCGAGCAACAGCTTGATTCATGTGTAGGTAAGGACGGGGAACCGCCCGTAGGAGCCGCTCCATAGTGGTGTTGCCTGACGCGTTTTGAAGCACCATATGCTTCTCTTCAGAGGCTTTAATGGAACGGTGTGCGCAACCGCTGACCCACTTCTGACACACCCCCCCAATGGGAGGCTCGAATGAAACTGTGCCTTCTGGGAAGTGTAGTGCGGGTAGCACATAATCAAGTCCTGTATGAACCCCACAGGTGGGCCCGTCCACGATCCTATATACAGCTGCTGTTCCACTTTCGTGGCCCCCAATCTTACGGGGTGGTGCACACTCCGCGGCTGGACTGCCGCGTTATAAATCACTGCTCCAAGGTTGTCCACCTGTAAGTAGCACTTGAGCAACAGCTTGATTCATGTGTAGGTAAGGACGGGGAACCGCCCGTAGGAGCCGCTCCATAGTGGTGTTGCCTGACGTGTTTCGAAGCACCATATGCTTCTCTTCAGAGGCTTTAATGGAACGGTGTGCGCAACCGCTGACCCACTTCTGACACACCCCCCCAATGTGAGGCTCGAATGAAACTGTGCCTTCTGGGAAGTGTAGTGCGGGTAGCACATAATCAAGTCCTGTATGGACCCCACAGGTGGGCCCGTCCACGATCCTATATACAGCTGCTGTTCCACTTTCGTGGCCCCCAATCTTACGGGGTGGTGCACACTCCGCGGCTGGACTGCCGCGTTATAAATCACTGCTCCAAGGTTGTCCACCTGTAAGTAGCACTCGAGCAACAGCTTGATTCATGTGTAGGTAAGGACGGGGAACCGCCCGTAGGAGCCGCTCCATAGTGGTGTTGCCTGACGCGTTTCGAAGCACCATATGCTTCTCTTCAGAGGCTTTAATGGAACGGTGTGCGCAACCGCTGACCCACTTCTGACACACCCCCCAATGGGAGGCTCGAATGAAACTGTGCCTTCTGGGAAGTGTAGTGCGGGTAGCACATAATCAAGTCCTGTATGGACCCCACAGGTGGGCCCGTCCACGATCCTATATACAGCTGCTGTTCCACTTTCGTGGCCCCCAATCTTACGGGGTGGTGCACACTCCGCGGCTGGACTGCCGCGTTATAAATCACTGCTCCAAGGTTGTCCACCTGTAAGTAGCACTCGAGCAACAGCTTGATTCATGTGTAGGTAAGGACGGGGAACCGCCCGTAGGAGCCGCTCCATAGTGGTGTTGCCTGACGCGTTTCGAAGCACCATATGCTTCTCTTCAGAGGCTTTAATGGAACGGTGTGCGCAACCGCTGACCCACTTCTGACACACCCCCCAATGGGAGGCTCGAATGAAACTGTGCCTTCTGGGAAGTGTAGTGCGGGTAGCACATAATCAAGTCCTGTATGGACCCCACAGGTGGGCCCGTCCACGATCCTATATACAGCTGCTGTTCCACTTTCGTGGCCCCCAATCTTACGGGGTGGTGCACACTCCGCGGCTGGACTGCCGCGTTATAAATCACTGCTCCAAGGTTGTCCACCTGTAAGTAGCACTCGAGCAACAGCTTGATTCATGTGTAGGTAAGGACGGGGAACCGCCCGTAGGAGCCGCTCCATAGTGGTGTTGCCTGACGCGTTTCGAAGCACCATATGCTTCTCTTCAGAGGCTTTAATGGAACGGTGTGCGCAACCGCTGACCCACTTCTGACACACCCCCCAATGGGAGGCTCGAATGAAACTGTGCCTTCTGGGAAGTGTAGTGCGGGTAGCACATAATCAAGTCCTGTATGGACCCCACAGGTGGGCCCGTCCACGATCCTATATACAGCTGCTGTTCCACTTTCGTGGCCCCCAATCTTACGGGGTGGTGCACACTCCGCGGCTGGACTGCCGCGTTATAAATCACTGCTCCAAGGTTGTCCACCTGTAAGTAGCACTCGAGCAACAGCTTGATTCATGTGTAGGTAAGGACGGGGAACCGCCCGTAGGAGCCGCTCCATAGTGGTGTTGCCTGACGCGTTTCGAAGCACCATATGCTTCTCTTCAGAGGCTTTAATGGAACGGTGTGCGCAACCGCTGACCCACTTCTGACACACCCCCCCAATGGGAGGCTCGAATGAAACTGTGCCTTCTGGGAAGTGTAGTGCGGGTAGCACATAATCAAGTCCTGTATGGACCCCACAGGTGGGCCCGTCCACGATCCTATATACAGCTGCTGTTCCACTTTCGTGGCCCCCAATCTTACGGGGTGGTGCACACTCCGCGGCTGGACTGCCGCGTTATAAATCACTGCTCCAAGGTTGTCCACCTGTAAGTAGCACTCGAGCAACAGCTTGATTCATGTGTAGGTAAGGACGGGGAACCGCCCGTAGGAGCCGCTCCATAGTGGTGTTGCCTGACGCGTTTCGAAGCACCATATGCTTCTCTTCAGAGGCTTTAATGGAACGGTGTGCGCAACCGCTGACCCACTTCTGACACACCCCCCCAATGGGAGGCTCGAATGAAACTGTGCCTTCTGGGAAGTGTAGTGCGGGTAGCACATAATCAAGTCCTGTATGGACCCCACAGGTGGGCCCGTCCACGATCCTATATACAGCTGCTGTTCCACTTTCGTGGCCCCCAATCTTACGGGGTGGTGCACACTCCGCGGCTGGACTGCCGCGTTATAAATCACTGCTCCAAGGTTGTCCACCTGTAAGTAGCACTCGAGCAACAGCTTGATTCATGTGTAGGTAAGGACGGGGAACCGCCCGTAGGAGCCGCTCCATAGTGGTGTTGCCTGACGCGTTTCGAAGCACCATATGCTTCTCTTCAGAGGCTTTAATGGAACGGTGTGCGCAACCGCTGACCCACTTCTGACACACCCCCCCAATGGGAGGCTCGAATGAAACTGTGCCTTCTGGGAAGTGTAGTGCGGGTAGCACATAATCAAGTCCTGTATGGACCCCACAGGTGGGCCCGTCCACGATCCTATATACAGCTGCTGTTCCACTTTCGTGGCCCCCAATCTTACGGGGTGGTGCACACTCCGCGGCTGGACTGCCGCGTTATAAATCACTGCTCCAAGGTTGTCCACCTGTAAGTAGCACTCGAGCAACAGCTTGATTCATGTGTAGGTAAGGACGGGGAACCGCCCGTAGGAGCCGCTCCATAGTGGTGTTGCCTGACGCGTTTCGAAGCACCATATGCTTCTCTTCAGAGGCTTTAATGGAACGGTGTGCGCAACCGCTGACCCACTTCTGACACACCCCCCAATGGGAGGCTCGAATGAAACTGTGCCTTCTGGGAAGT
Source organism: Calotriton arnoldi (assembly GCA_963921515.1). NCBI lineage: Eukaryota > Metazoa > Chordata > Amphibia > Caudata > Salamandridae > Calotriton > Calotriton arnoldi. The sequence continues at coordinate 96,181 of CAWUFW010011494.1, read as the reverse complement.
GTAGTGCGGGTAGCACATAATCAAGTCCTGTATGGACCCCACAGGTGGGCCCGTCCACGATCCTATATACAGCTGCTGTTCCACTTTCGTGGCCCCCAATCTTACGGGGTGGTGCACACTCCGCGGCTGGACTGCCGCGTTATAAATCACTGCTCCAAGGTTGTCCACCTGTAAGTAGCACTCGAGCAACAGCTTGATTCATGTGTAGGTAAGGACGGGGAACCGCCCGTAGGAGCCGCTCCATAGTGGTGTTGCCTGACGCGTTTCGAAGCACCATATGCTTCTCTTCAGAGGCTTTAATGGAACGGTGTGCGCAACCGCTGACCCACTTCTGACACACCCCCCAATGGGAGGCTCGAATGAAACTGTGCCTTCTGGGAAGTGTAGTGCGGGTAGCACATAATCAAGTCCTGTATGGACCCCACAGGTGGGCCCGTCCACGATCCTATATACAGCTGCTGTTCCACTTTCGTGGCCCCCAATCTTACGGGGTGGTGCACACTCCGCGGCTGGACTGCCGCGTTATAAATCACTGCTCCAAGGTTGTCCACCTGTAAGTAGCACTCGAGCAACAGCTTGATTCATGTGTAGGTAAGGACGGGGAACCGCCCGTAGGAGCCGCTCCATAGTGGTGTTGCCTGACGCGTTTCGAAGCACCATATGCTTCTCTTCAGAGGCTTTAATGGAACGGTGTGCGCAACCGCTGACCCACTTCTGACACACCCCCCCAATGGGAGGCTCGAATGAAACTGTGCCTTCTGGGAAGTGTAGTGCGGGTAGCACATAATCAAGTCCTGTATGGACCCCACAGGTGGGCCCGTCCACGATCCTATATACAGCTGCTGTTCCACTTTCGTGGCCCCCAATCTTACGGGGTGGTGCACACTCCGCGGCTGGACTGCCGCGTTATAAATCACTGCTCCAAGGTTGTCCACCTGTAAGTAGCACTCGAGCAACAGCTTGATTCATGTGTAGGTAAGGACGGGGAACCGCCCGTAGGAGCCGCTCCATAGTGGTGTTGCCTGACGCGTTTCGAAGCACCATATGCTTCTCTTCAGAGGCTTTAATGGAACGGTGTGCGCAACCGCTGACCCACTTCTGACACACCCCCCCAATGGGAGGCTCGAATGAAACTGTGCCTTCTGGGAAGTGTAGTGCGGGTAGCACATAATCAAGTCCTGTATGGACCCCACAGGTGGGCCCGTCCACGATCCTATATACAGCTGCTGTTCCACTTTCGTGGCCCCCAATCTTACGGGGTGGTGCACACTCCGCGGCTGGACTGCCGCGTTATAAATCACTGCTCCAAGGTTGTCCACCTGTAAGTAGCACTCGAGCAACAGCTTGATTCATGTGTAGGTAAGGACGGGGAACCGCCCGTAGGAGCCGCTCCATAGTGGTGTTGCCTGACGCGTTTCGAAGCACCATATGCTTCTCTTCAGAGGCTTTAATGGAACGGTGTGCGCAACCGCTGACCCACTTCTGACACACCCCCCCAATGGGAGGCTCGAATGAAACTGTGCCTTCTGGGAAGTGTAGTGCGGGTAGCACATAATCAAGTCCTGTATGGACCCCACAGGTGGGCCCGTCCACGATCCTATATACAGCTGCTGTTCCACTTTCGTGGCCCCCAATCTTACGGGGTGGTGCACACTCCGCGGCTGGACTGCCGCGTTATAAATCACTGCTCCAAGGTTGTCCACCTGTAAGTAGCACTCGAGCAACAGCTTGATTCATGTGTAGGTAAGGACGGGGAACCGCCCGTAGGAGCCGCTCCATAGTGGTGTTGCCTGACGCGTTTCGAAGCACCATATGCTTCTCTTCAGAGGCTTTAATGGAACGGTGTGCGCAACCGCTGACCCACTTCTGACACACCCCCCCAATGGGAGGCTCGAATGAAACTGTGCCTTCTGGGAAGTGTAGTGCGGGTAGCACATAATCAAGTCCTGTATGGACCCCACAGGTGGGCCCGTCCACGATCCTATATACAGCTGCTGTTCCACTTTCGTGGCCCCCAATCTTACGGGGTGGTGCACACTCCGCGGCTGGACTGCCGCGTTATAAATCACTGCTCCAAGGTTGTCCACCTGTAAGTAGCACTCGAGCAACAGCTTGATTCATGTGTAGGTAAGGACGGGGAACCGCCCGTAGGAGCCGCTCCATAGTGGTGTTGCCTGACGCGTTTCGAAGCACCATATGCTTCTCTTCAGAGGCTTTAATGGAACGGTGTGCGCAACCGCTGACCCACTTCTGACACACCCCCCAATGGGAGGCTCGAATGAAACTGTGCCTTCTGGGAAGTGTAGTGCGGGTAGCACATAATCAAGTCCTGTATGGACCCCACAGGTGGGCCCGTCCACGATCCTATATACAGCTGCTGTTCCACTTTCGTGGCCCCCAATCTTACGGGGTGGTGCACACTCCGCGGCTGGACTGCCGCGTTATAAATCACTGCTCCAAGGTTGTCCACCTGTAAGTAGCACTCGAGCAACAGCTTGATTCATGTGTAGGTAAGGACGGGGAACCGCCCGTAGGAGCCGCTCCATAGTGGTGTTGCCTGACGCGTTTCGAAGCACCATATGCTTCTCTTCAGAGGCTTTAATGGAACGGTGTGCGCAACCGCTGACCCACTTCTGACACACCCCCCAATGGGAGGCTCGAATGAAACTGTGCCTTCTGGGAAGTGTAGTGCGGGTAGCACATAATCAAGTCCTGTATGGACCCCACAGGTGGGCCCGTCCACGATCCTATATACAGCTGCTGTTCCACTTTCGTGGCCCCCAATCTTACGGGGTGGTGCACACTCCGCGGCTGGACTGCCGCGTTATAAATCACTGCTCCAAGGTTGTCCACCTGTAAGTAGCACTCGAGCAACAGCTTGATTCATGTGTAGGTAAGGACGGGGAACCGCCCGTAGGAGCCGCTCCATAGTGGTGTTGCCTGACGCGTTTCGAAGCACCATATGCTTCTCTTCAGAGGCTTTAATGGAACGGTGTGCGCAACCGCTGACCCACTTCTGACACACCCCCCAATGGGAGGCTCGAATGAAACTGTGCCTTCTGGGAAGTGTAGTGCGGGTAGCACATAATCAAGTCCTGTATGGACCCCACAGGTGGGCCCGTCCACGATCCTATATACAGCTGCTGTTCCACTTTCGTGGCCCCCAATCTTACGGGGTGGTGCACACTCCGCGGCTGGACTGCCGCGTTATAAATCACTGCTCCAAGGTTGTCCACCTGTAAGTAGCACTCGAGCAACAGCTTGATTCATGTGTAGGTAAGGACGGGGAACCGCCCGTAGGAGCCGCTCCATAGTGGTGTTGCCTGACGCGTTTCGAAGCACCATATGCTTCTCTTCAGAGGCTTTAATGGAACGGTGTGCGCAACCGCTGACCCACTTCTGACACACCCCCCAATGGGAGGCTCGAATGAAACTGTGCCTTCTGGGAAGTGTAGTGCGGGTAGCACATAATCAAGTCCTGTATGGACCCCACAGGTGGGCCCGTCCACGATCCTATATACAGCTGCTGTTCCACTTTCGTGGCCCCCAATCTTACAGGGTGGTGCACATCCGCGGCTGGACTGCCGCGTTATAAATCACTGCTCCAAGGTTGTCCACCTGTAAGTAGCACTCGAGCAACAGCTTGATTCATGTGTAGGTAAGGACGGGGAACCGCCCGTAGGAGCCGCTCCATAGTGGTGTTGCCTGACGCATTTCGAAGCACCATATGCTTCTCTTCAGAGGCTTTAATGGAACGGTGTGCGCAACCGCTGACCCACTTCTGACACACCCCCCCAATGGGAGGCTCGAATGAAACTGTGCCTTCTGGGAAGTGTAGTGCGGGTAGCACATAATCAAGTCCTGTATGGACCCCACAGGTGGGCCCGTCCACGATCCTATATACAGCTGCTGTTCCACTTTCGTGGCCCCCAATCTTACGGGGTGGTGCACACTCCGCGGCTGGACTGCCGCGTTATAAATCACTGCTCCAAGGTTGTCCACCTGTAAGTAGCACTCGAGCAACAGCTTGATTCATGTGTAGGTAAGGACGGGGAACCGCCCGTAGGAGCCGCTCCATAGTGGTGTTGCCTGACGCGTTTCGAAGCACCATATGCTTCTCTTCAGAGGCTTTAATGGAACGGTGTGCGCAACCGCTGACCCACTTCTGACACACCCCCCCAATGGGAGGCTCGAATGAAACTGTGCCTTCTGGGAAGTGTAGTGCGGGTAGCACATAATCAAGTCCTGTATGGACCCCACAGGTGGGCCCGTCCACGATCCTATATACAGCTGCTGTTCCACTTTCGTGGCCCCCAATCTTACGGGGTGGTGCACACTCCGCGGCTGGACTGCCGCGTTATAAATCACTGCTCCAAGGTTGTCCACCTGTAAGTAGCACTCGAGCAACAGCTTGATTCATGTGTAGGTAAGGACGGGGAACCGCCCGTAGGAGCCGCTCCATAGTGGTGTTGCCTGACGCGTTTCGAAGCACCATATGCTTCTCTTCAGAGGCTTTAATGGAACGGTGTGCGCAACCGCTGACCCACTTCTGACACACCCCCCAATGGGAGGCTCGAATGAAACTGTGCCTTCTGGGAAGTGTAGTGCGGGTAGCACATAATCAAGTCCTGTATGGACCCCACAGGTGGGCCCGTCCACGATCCTATATACAGCTGCTGTTCCACTTTCGTGGCCCCCAATCTTACGGGGTGGTGCACACTCCGCGGCTGGACTGCCGCGTTATAAATCACTGCTCCAAGGTTGTCCACCTGTAAGTAGCACTCGAGCAACAGCTTGATTCATGTGTAGGTAAGGACGGGGAACCGCCCGTAGGAGCCGCTCCATAGTGGTGTTGCCTGACGCGTTTCGAAGCACCATATGCTTCTCTTCAGAGGCTTTAATGGAACGGTGTGCGCAACCGCTGACCCACTTCTGACACACCCCCCCAATGGGAGGCTCGAATGAAACTGTGCCTTCTGGGAAGTGTAGTGCGGGTAGCACATAATCAAGTCCTGTATGGACCCCACAGGTGGGCCCGTCCACGATCCTATATACAGCTGCTGTTCCACTTTCGTGGCCCCCAATCTTACGGGGTGGTGCACACTCCGCGGCTGGACTGCCGCGTTATAAATCACTGCTCCAAGGTTGTCCACCTGTAAGTAGCACTCGAGCAACAGCTTGATTCATGTGTAGGTAAGGACGGGGAACCGCCCGTAGGAGCCGCTCCATAGTGGTGTTGCCTGACGCGTTTCGAAGCACCATATGCTTCTCTTCAGAGGCTTTAATGGAACGGTGTGCGCAACCGCTGACCCACTTCTGACACACCCCCCAATGGGAGGCTCGAATGAAACTGTGCCTTCTGGGAAGTGTAGTGCGGGTAGCACATAATCAAGTCCTGTATGGACCCCACAGGTGGGCCCGTCCACGATCCTATATACAGCTGCTGTTCCACTTTCGTGGCCCCCAATCTTACGGGGTGGTGCACACTCCGCGGCTGGACTGCCGCGTTATAAATCACTGCTCCAAGGTTGTCCACCTGTAAGTAGCACTCGAGCAACAGCTTGATTCATGTGTAGGTAAGGACGGGGAACCGCCCGTAGGAGCCGCTCCATAGTGGTGTTGCCTGACGCGTTTCGAAGCACCATATGCTTCTCTTCAGAGGCTTTAATGGAACGGTGTGCGCAACCGCTGACCCACTTCTGACACACCCCCCAATGGGAGGCTCGAATGAAACTGTGCCTTCTGGGAAGTGTAGTGCGGGTAGCACATAATCAAGTCCTGTATGGACCCCACAGGTGGGCCCGTCCACGATCCTATATACAGCTGCTGTTCCACTTTCGTGGCCCCCAATCTTACGGGGTGGTGCACACTCCGCGGCTGGACTGCCGCGTTATAAATCACTGCTCCAAGGTTGTCCACCTGTAAGTAGCACTCGAGCAACAGCTTGATTCATGTGTAGGTAAGGACGGGGAACCGCCCGTAGGAGCCGCTCCATAGTGGTGTTGCCTGACGCGTTTCGAAGCACCATATGCTTCTCTTCAGAGGCTTTAATGGAACGGTGTGCGCAACCGCTGACCCACTTCTGACACACCCCCCAATGGGAGGCTCGAATGAAACTGTGCCTTCTGGGAAGTGTAGTGCGGGTAGCACATAATCAAGTCCTGTATGGACCCCACAGGTGGGCCCGTCCACGATCCTATATACAGCTGCTGTTCCACTTTCGTGGCCCCCAATCTTACGGGGTGGTGCACACTCCGCGGCTGGACTGCCGCGTTATAAATCACTGCTCCAAGGTTGTCCACCTGTAAGTAGCACTCGAGCAACAGCTTGATTCATGTGTAGGTAAGGACGGGGAACCGCCCGTAGGAGCCGCTCCATAGTGGTGTTGCCTGACGCGTTTCGAAGCACCATATGCTTCTCTTCAGAGGCTTTAATGGAACGGTGTGCGCAACCGCTGACCCACTTCTGACACACCCCCCCAATGGGAGGCTCGAATGAAACTGTGCCTTCTGGGAAGTGTAGTGCGGGTAGCACATAATCAAGTCCTGTATGGACCCCACAGGTGGGCCCGTCCACGATCCTATATACAGCTGCTGTTCCACTTTCGTGGCCCCCAATCTTACGGGGTGGTGCACACTCCGCGGCTGGACTGCCGCGTTATAAATCACTGCTCCAAGGTTGTCCACCTGTAAGTAGCACTCGAGCAACAGCTTGATTCATGTGTAGGTAAGGACGGGGAACCGCCCGTAGGAGCCGCTCCATAGTGGTGTTGCCTGACGCGTTTCGAAGCACCATATGCTTCTCTTCAGAGGCTTTAATGGAACGGTGTGCGCAACCGCTGACCCACTTCTGACACACCCCCCCAATGGGAGGCTCGAATGAAACTGTGCCTTCTGGGAAGTGTAGTGCGGGTAGCACATAATCAAGTCCTGTATGGACCCCACAGGTGGGCCCGTCCACGATCCTATATACAGCTGCTGTTCCACTTTCGTGGCCCCCAATCTTACGGGGTGGTGCACACTCCGCGGCTGGACTGCCGCGTTATAAATCACTGCTCCAAGGTTGTCCACCTGTAAGTAGCACTCGAGCAACAGCTTGATTCATGTGTAGGTAAGGACGGGGAACCGCCCGTAGGAGCCGCTCCATAGTGGTGTTGCCTGACGCGTTTCGAAGCACCATATGCTTCTCTTCAGAGGCTTTAATGGAACGGTGTGCGCAACCGCTGACCCACTTCTGACACACCCCCCCAATGGGAGGCTCGAATGAAACTGTGCCTTCTGGGAAGTGTAGTGCGGGTAGCACATAATCAAGTCCTGTATGGACCCCACAGGTGGGCCCGTCCACGATCCTATATACAGCTGCTGTTCCACTTTCGTGGCCCCCAATCTTACGGGGTGGTGCACACTCCGCGGCTGGACTGCCGCGTTATAAATCACTGCTCCAAGGTTGTCCACCTGTAAGTAGCACTCGAGCAACAGCTTGATTCATGTGTAGGTAAGGACGGGGAACCGCCCGTAGGAGCCGCTCCATAGTGGTGTTGCCTGACGCGTTTCGAAGCACCATATGCTTCTCTTCAGAGGCTTTAATGGAACGGTGTGCGCAACCGCTGACCCACTTCTGACACACCCCCCAATGGGAGGCTCGAATGAAACTGTGCCTTCTGGGAAGTGTAGTGCGGGTAGCACATAATCAAGTCCTGTATGGACCCCACAGGTGGGCCCGTCCACGATCCTATATACAGCTGCTGTTCCACTTTCGTGGCCCCCAATCTTACGGGGTGGTGCACACTCCGCGGCTGGACTGCCGCGTTATAAATCACTGCTCCAAGGTTGTCCACCTGTAAGTAGCACTCGAGCAACAGCTTGATTCATGTGTAGGTAAGGACGGGGAACCGCCCGTAGGAGCCGCTCCATAGTGGTGTTGCCTGACGCGTTTCGAAGCACCATATGCTTCTCTTCAGAGGCTTTAATGGAACGGTGTGCGCAACCGCTGACCCACTTCTGACACACCCCCCCAATGGGAGGCTCGAATGAAACTGTGCCTTCTGGGAAGTGTAGTGCGGGTAGCACATAATCAAGTCCTGTATGGACCCCACAGGTGGGCCCGTCCACGATCCTATATACAGCTGCTGTTCCACTTTCGTGGCCCCCAATCTTACGGGGTGGTGCACACTCCGCGGCTGGACTGCCGCGTTATAAATCACTGCTCCAAGGTTGTCCACCTGTAAGTAGCACTCGAGCAACAGCTTGATTCATGTGTAGGTAAGGACGGGGAACCGCCCGTAGGAGCCGCTCCATAGTGGTGTTGCCTGACGCGTTTCGAAGCACCATATGCTTCTCTTCAGAGGCTTTAATGGAACGGTGTGCGCAACCGCTGACCCACTTCTGACACACCCCCCAATGGGAGGCTCGAATGAAACTGTGCCTTCTGGGAAGTGTAGTGCGGGTAGCACATAATCAAGTCCTGTATGGACCCCACAGGTGGGCCCGTCCACGATCCTATATACAGCTGCTGTTCCACTTTCGTGGCCCCCAATCTTACGGGGTGGTGCACACTCCGCGGCTGGACTGCCGCGTTATAAATCACTGCTCCAAGGTTGTCCACCTGTAAGTAGCACTCGAGCAACAGCTTGATTCATGTGTAGGTAAGGACGGGGAACCGCCCGTAGGAGCCGCTCCATAGTGGTGTTGCCTGACGCGTTTCGAAGCACCATATGCTTCTCTTCAGAGGCTTTAATGGAACGGTGTGCGCAACCGCTGACCCACTTCTGACACACCCCCCCAATGGGAGGCTCGAATGAAACTGTGCCTTCTGGGAAGTGTAGTGCGGGTAGCACATAATCAAGTCCTGTATGGACCCCACAGGTGGGCCCGTCCACGATCCTATATACAGCTGCTGTTCCACTTTCGTGGCCCCCAATCTTACGGGGTGGTGCACACTCCGCGGCTGGACTGCCGCGTTATAAATCACTGCTCCAAGGTTGTCCACCTGTAAGTAGCACTCGAGCAACAGCTTGATTCATGTGTAGGTAAGGACGGGGAACCGCCCGTAGGAGCCGCTCCATAGTGGTGTTGCCTGACGCGTTTCGAAGCACCATATGCTTCTCTTCAGAGGCTTTAATGGAACGGTGTGCGCAACCGCTGACCCACTTCTGACACACCCCCCCAATGGGAGGCTCGAATGAAACTGTGCCTTCTGGGAAGTGTAGTGCGGGTAGCACATAATCAAGTCCTGTATGGACCCCACAGGTGGGCCCGTCCACGATCCTATATACAGCTGCTGTTCCACTTTCGTGGCCCCCAATCTTACGGGGTGGTGCACACTCCGCGGCTGGACTGCCGCGTTATAAATCACTGCTCCAAGGTTGTCCACCTGTAAGTAGCACTCGAGCAACAGCTTGATTCATGTGTAGGTAAGGACGGGGAACCGCCCGTAGGAGCCGCTCCATAGTGGTGTTGCCTGACGCGTTTCGAAGCACCATATGCTTCTCTTCAGAGGCTTTAATGGAACGGTGTGCGCAACCGCTGACCCACTTCTGACACACCCCCCCAATGGGAGGCTCGAATGAAACTGTGCCTTCTGGGAAGTGTAGTGCGGGTAGCACATAATCAAGTCCTGTATGGACCCCACAGGTGGGCCCGTCCACGATCCTATATACAGCTGCTGTTCCACTTTCGTGGCCCCCAATCTTACGGGGTGGTGCACACTCCGCGGCTGGACTGCCGCGTTATAAATCACTGCTCCAAGGTTGTCCACCTGTAAGTAGCACTCGAGCAACAGCTTGATTCATGTGTAGGTAAGGACGGGGAACCGCCCGTAGGAGCCGCTCCATAGTGGTGTTGCCTGACGCGTTTCGAAGCACCATATGCTTCTCTTCAGAGGCTTTAATGGAACGGTGTGCGCAACCGCTGACCCACTTCTGACACACCCCCCCAATGGGAGGCTCGAATGAAACTGTGCCTTCTGGGAAGTGTAGTGCGGGTAGCACATAATCAAGTCCTGTATGGACCCCACAGGTGGGCCCGTCCACGATCCTATATACAGCTGCTGTTCCACTTTCGTGGCCCCCAATCTTACGGGGTGGTGCACACTCCGCGGCTGGACTGCCGCGTTATAAATCACTGCTCCAAGGTTGTCCACCTGTAAGTAGCACTCGAGCAACAGCTTGATTCATGTGTAGGTAAGGACGGGGAACCGCCCGTAGGAGCCGCTCCATAGTGGTGTTGCCTGACGCGTTTCGAAGCACCATATGCTTCTCTTCAGAGGCTTTAATGGAACGGTGTGCGCAACCGCTGACCCACTTCTGACACACCCCCCCAATGGGAGGCTCGAATGAAACTGTGCCTTCTGGGAAGTGTAGTGCGGGTAGCACATAATCAAGTCCTGTATGGACCCCACAGGTGGGCCCGTCCACGATCCTATATACAGCTGCTGTTCCACTTTCGTGGCCCCCAATCTTACGGGGTGGTGCACACTCCGCGGCTGGACTGCCGCGTTATAAATCACTGCTCCAAGGTTGTCCACCTGTAAGTAGCACTCGAGCAACAGCTTGATTCATGTGTAGGTAAGGACGGGGAACCGCCCGTAGGAGCCGCTCCATAGTGGTGTTGCCTGACGCGTTTCGAAGCACCATATGCTTCTCTTCAGAGGCTTTAATGGAACGGTGTGCGCAACCGCTGACCCACTTCTGACACACCCCCCAATGGGAGGCTCGAATGAAACTGTGCCTTCTGGGAAGTGTAGTGCGGGTAGCACATAATCAAGTCCTGTATGGACCCCACAGGTGGGCCCGTCCACGATCCTATATACAGCTGCTGTTCCACTTTCGTGGCCCCCAATCTTACGGGGTGGTGCACACTCCGCGGCTGGACTGCCGCGTTATAAATCACTGCTCCAAGGTTGTCCACCTGTAAGTAGCACTCGAGCAACAGCTTGATTCATGTGTAGGTAAGGACGGGGAACCGCCCGTAGGAGCCGCTCCATAGTGGTGTTGCCTGACGCGTTTCGAAGCACCATATGCTTCTCTTCAGAGGCTTTAATGGAACGGTGTGCGCAACCGCTGACCCACTTCTGACACACCCCCCCAATGGGAGGCTCGAATGAAACTGTGCCTTCTGGGAAGTGTAGTGCGGGTAGCACATAATCAAGTCCTGTATGGACCCCACAGGTGGGCCCGTCCACGATCCTATATACAGCTGCTGTTCCACTTTCGTGGCCCCCAATCTTACGGGGTGGTGCACACTCCGCGGCTGGACTGCCGCGTTATAAATCACTGCTCCAAGGTTGTCCACCTGTAAGTAGCACTCGAGCAACAGCTTGATTCATGTGTAGGTAAGGACGGGGAACCGCCCGTAGGAGCCGCTCCATAGTGGTGTTGCCTGACGCGTTTCGAAGCACCATATGCTTCTCTTCAGAGGCTTTAATGGAACGGTGTGCGCAACCGCTGACCCACTTCTGACACACCCCCCCAATGGGAGGCTCGAATGAAACTGTGCCTTCTGGGAAGTGTAGTGCGGGTAGCACATAATCAAGTCCTGTATGGACCCCACAGGTGGGCCCGTCCACGATCCTATATACAGCTGCTGTTCCACTTTCGTGGCCCCCAATCTTACGGGGTGGTGCACACTCCGCGGCTGGACTGCCGCGTTATAAATCACTGCTCCAAGGTTGTCCACCTGTAAGTAGCACTCGAGCAACAGCTTGATTCATGTGTAGGTAAGGACGGGGAACCGCCCGTAGGAGCCGCTCCATAGTGGTGTTGCCTGACGCGTTTCGAAGCACCATATGCTTCTCTTCAGAGGCTTTAATGGAACGGTGTGCGCAACCGCTGACCCACTTCTGACACACCCCCCCAATGGGAGGCTCGAATGAAACTGTGCCTTCTGGGAAGTGTAGTGCGGGTAGCACATAATCAAGTCCTGTATGGACCCCACAGGTGGGCCCGTCCACGATCCTATGTACAGCTGCTGTTCCACTTTCGTGGCCCCCAATCTTACGGGGTGGTGCACACTCCGCGGCTGGACTGCCGCGTTATAAATCACTGCTCCAAGGTTGTCCACCTGTAAGTAGCACTCGAGCAACAGCTTGATTCATGTGTAGGTAAGGACGGGGAACCGCCCGTAGGAGCCGCTCCATAGTGGTGTTGCCTGACGCGTTTCGAAGCACCATATGCTTCTCTTCAGAGGCTTTAATGGAACGGTGTGCGCAACCGCTGACCCACTTCTGACACACCCCCCCAATGGGAGGCTCGAATGAAACTGTGCCTTCTGGGAAGTGTAGTGCGGGTAGCACATAATCAAGTCCTGTATGGACCCCACAGGTGGGCCCGTCCACGATCCTATATACAGCTGCTGTTCCACTTTCGTGGCCCCCAATCTTACGGGGTGGTGCACACTCCGCGGCTGGACTGCCGCGTTATAAATCACTGCTCCAAGGTTGTCCACCTGTAAGTAGCACTCGAGCAACAGCTTGATTCATGTGTAGGTAAGGACGGGGAACCGCCCGTAGGAGCCGCTCCATAGTGGTGTTGCCTGACGCGTTTCGAAGCACCATATGCTTCTCTTCAGAGGCTTTAATGGAACGGTGTGCGCAACCGCTGACCCACTTCTGACACACCCCCCAATGGGAGGCTCGAATGAAACTGTGCCTTCTGGGAAGTGTAGGGCGTGTAGCACATAATCAAGTCCTGTATGGACCCCACAGGTGGGCCCGTCCACGATCCTATATACAGCTGCTGTTCCACTTTCGTGGCCCCCAATCTTACGGGGTGGTGCACACTCCGCGGCTGGACTGCCGCGTTATAAATCACTGCTCCAAGGTTGTCCACCTGTAAGTAGCACTCGAGCAACAGCTTGATTCATGTGTAGGTAAGGACGGGGAACCGCCCGTAGGAGCCGCTCCATAGTGGTGTTGCCTGACGCGTTTCGAAGCACCATATGCTTCTCTTCAGAGGCTTTAATGGAACGGTGTGCGCAACCGCTGACCCACTTCTGACACACCCCCCAATGGGAGGCTCGAATGAAACTGTGCCTTCTGGGAAGTGTAGTGCGGGTAGCACATAATCAAGTCCTGTATGGACCCCACAGGTGGGCCTGTCCATGATCCTATATACAGCTGCTGTTCCACTTTCATGGCCCCCAATCTTACAGGGTGGTGCACACTCCGCGGCTGGACTGCCGCGTTATAAATCACTGCTCCAAGGTTGTCCACCTGTAAGTAGCACTCGAGCAACAGCTTGATTCATGTGTAGGTAAGGACGGGGAACCGCCCGTAGGAGCCGCTCCATAGTGGTGTTGCCTGACGCGTTTCGAAGCACCATATGCTTCTCTTCAGAGGCTTTAATGGAACGGTGTGCGCAACCGCTGACCCACTTCTGACACACCCCCCCAATGGGAGGCTCGAATGAAACTGTGCCCTCTGGGAAGTGTAGTGCGGGTAGCACATAATCAAGTCCTGTATGGACCCCACAGGTGGGCCCGTCCACGATCCTATATACAGCTGCTGTTCCACTTTCATGGCCCCCAATCTTACAGGGTGGTGCACACTCCGCGGCTGGACTGCCGCGTTATAAATCACTGCTCCAAGGTTGTCCACCTGTAAGTAGCACTCGAGCAACAGCTTGATTCATGTGTAGGTAAGGACGGGGAACCGCCCGTAGGAGCCGCTCCATAGTGGTGTTGCCTGACGCGTTTCGAAGCACCATATGCTTCTCTTCAGAGGCTTTAATGAAACGGTGTGCGCAACTGCTGACCCACTTCTGACACACCCCCCCAATGGGAGGCTCGAATGAAACTGTGCCTTCTGGGAAGTGTAGTGCGGGTAGCACATAATCAAGTCCTGTATGGACCCCACAGGTGGGCCCGTCCACGATCCTATAAACAGCTGCTGTTCCACTTTCGTGGCCCCCAATCTTACGGGGTGGTGCACACTCCGCGGCTGGACTGCCGTGTTATAAATCACTGCTCCAAGGTTGTCCACCTGTAAGTAGCACTCGAGCAACAGCTTGATTCATGTGTAGGTAAGGACGGGGAACCGCCCGTAGGAGCCGCTCCATAGTGGTGTTGCCTGACGCGTTTCGAAGCACCATATGCTTCTCTTCAGAGGCTTTAATGGAACGGTGTGCGCAACCGCTGACCCACTTCTGACACACCCCCCCAATGGGAGGCTCGAATGAAACTGTGCCTTCTGGGAAGTGTAGGGCGTGTAGCACATAATCAAGTCCTGTATGGACCCCACAGGTGGGCCCGTCCACGATCCTATATACAGCTGCTCTTCCACTTTCGTGGCCCCCAATCTTACGGGGTGGTGCACACTCCGCGGCTGGACTGCCGCGTTATAAATCACTGCTCCAAGGTTGTCCACCTGTAAGTAGCACTCGAGCAACAGCTTGATTCATGTGTAGGTAAAGACGGGGAACCGCCCATAGGAGCCGCTCCATAGTGGTGTTGTCTGACGCGTTTCGAAGCACCATATGCTTCTCTTCAGAGGCTTTAATGGAACGGTGTGCGCAACCGCTGACCCACTTCTGACACACCCCCCCCAATGGGAGGCTCGAATGAAACTGTGCCTTCTGGGAAGTGTAGTGCGGGTAGCACATAATCAAGTCCTGTATGGACCCCACAGGTGGGCCCGTCCACGATCCTATAGACAGCTGCTGTTCCACTTTCGTGGCCCACAATCTTAAGGGGTGGTGCACACTCCGCGGCTGGACTGCCGCGTTATAAATCACTGCTCCAAGGTTGTCCACCTGTAAGTAGCACTCGAGCAACAGCTTGATTCATGTGTAGGTAAGACGGGGAACCGCCCGTAGGAGCCGCTCCATAGTGGTGTTGCCTGACGCGTTTCGAAGCACCATATGCTTCTCTTCAGAGGCTTTAATGGAACGGTGTGCGCAACCGCTGACCCACTTCTGACACACCCCCCCAATGGGAGGCTCGAATGAAACTGTGCCTTCTGGGAAGTGTTGTGCGGGTAGCACATAATCAAGTCCTGTATGGACCCCACAGTGCAATGGAGTCTTAATGCCCGCTTAATGACCAAGGGTAACGCTGATACTACCATGTGTTCTCCCCTACTAGCGCCAAGTGGCGAGTGCTCATATTAAAGGTGAGTGCTCATGATGCGAGCGCTCAGTGTGTGATCAAGAAAGTTTATCTTTCGAAACGCGTAACATTGAGGAAAAATAAAACTGCTTTTCAACAACTTCCGAGAGCGCGCTTTACTTTGCGGACCTTTGGAATATTATTGCCGGTTTGAGCTCTGCCGGCTCAGTGCGCCACCAAACAACGGGCGGATTTCCCGGGAAGGGCTTTCTAGTATCGAGTATAAATATATATATATATATATATATATATATATATATATATATATATATATATATATATATATATTACCTACTGGCGGTCGCCAGTAGGTAGTTATAGTTAGGACCTAGTTTCCATAGGAAAAGCGTTTTTGATTTGCCAATATCTTTGGCGCCGTTTGACGAATCTTTCATGAAATTTTCCCAAAAATAGGGTTGGACCGCTCAGTTTGTGTGTTGAAAGGTTTGGGGTGATTCATCAATCGGGGGCCGAGAAAAAAGGTGGGTCCCAAAGCGCATTTTCTCCATGTTATTTTCCATAGGAACTTTATTACAGGCTACAGCCCGACCTGCTGAACGGAATTACACCAAATTTGGCAAAAAGGTAGGTCTTGGTTTAGACTGCGCCCTTTTTGTAAAATGGTGTAAATCCGTTCAGTAGTTCCTGAGAAATTTAAAAAAGAAAAATATCGATATCTGAGCACCGAGGAGGGTTCGCGAACCCTCCCGGGCACGAGCTTCACTCTGATTGGCTTCCAACACCCCAAACCAGGAAGTTTTGGCAGCCATCTTGTGACTCGGTTACCGAGTCACAAGAAAAAGGGTGAAACAAAGATAAAAAACATGAAAAGGGGGCATGGTACAAACACCCTGACCCACTAGGCCTGCTCAGGGGGTCCCACAAGGACCCCCAGGGCCCAAAAAAGCATTTTTTTTTAAAAAAAATCAGACAAATTCGCGCTGGGGTCGCGAATCAGGCCGAGAAAATTTTAAAAAAACAAAGCGCGGGCTCCCGCGCTTTGTTGTATTTAAGCCCCCAGGTGGGCCAGGTCCCAGGGGCATGCTTAATTATGTGGCTGGGGCCCACGGGGGCCCCCACAGCCCCGGGGACCGCCACCTCCCTGGGGCTTTATTAATTATGTGCTGGGGACATGTGGCCCCCCCGCAGCCCCGGGGACCGCCACCTCCCAAGGGCATAAAGCAATAAGGGTGGGGGGGCCTCGTGGCCCCCCCAAGCCCCAGGGACCGCCACCTCCCCGGGGCTTTCTTCAAATTAGGGAGGGGGGCCTCGCGGGCCCCCCCAAGCCCTGGGGACTACCACCTCCCCGGGGCATTGTGCAAAAAGTGTGGGGGGGCCTCGCGGCCCCCCAAGCCCGGGGACCGCCACCTCCCCGGGGCTTTTTTTATAATTAGGGTGGGGGGCCTCCCGGGCCCCCCCAAGCCCCGGGAACCGGCACCTCCCCGGTGCTCTGTTTTTTTTAAATAAATAAATGTGTGGGGGGGCTTGAGACCCCCCACACGCCTCGGGGACCACCACCTCCCCGCGGCACCAAATATTCAAATTTGGGGTTCGTAACCGGCCCCCGGCCCAGGGTACCACCACCTCCCCGGGGCTTTGCAAACATGGGGAGGGGGACCGTGCGGCCCCCCTCCTGGTGCCCCCAAGCCCCAGGGACCGCCACCTCCCCGGGGCTTTCTTCAAATTAGGGAGGGGGGCCTCGCGGGCCCCCCCAAGCCCTGGGGACTACCACCTCCCCGGGGCATTGTGCAAAAAGTGTGGGGGGGCCTCGCGGCCCCCCAAGCCCGGGGACCGCCACCTCCCCGGGGCTTTTTTTATAATTAGGGTGGGGGGCCTCCCGGGCCCCCCCAAGCCCCGGGAACCGGCACCTCCCCGGTGCTCTGTTTTTTTAAAATAAATAAATGTGTGGGGGGGCTTGAGACCCCCCACACGCCTCGGGGACCACCACCTCCCCGCGGCACCAAATATTCAAATTTGGGGTTCGTAACCGGCCCCCGGCCCAGGGTACCACCACCTCCCCGGGGCTTTGCAAACATGGGGAGGGGGACCGTGCGGCCCCCCTCCTGGTGCCCTTGATGGCCCTGGGGACCGCCAACCCCCAGGGCCGGCTCCTGCAATGTCCCAGGGTGCCCACACCCGGGACATTGCTGTTTGCTATGGCAGGGCGGGAGCCGTGCGGCTCCCGCCCTGCTATAGCAAACTCTGCTTTGCTTCATTGAAGCGAGAGCAGGAAAACCTGCTCTCGCTTCAATGAAGCAAAGCAGAATTGCTTTTGAGCAAGGGGAGCTGCATGTCAGCAGCTCCCCTTGCTCAAAAGCAATGCCGGCTCCCGCAGGAGGAGGGAGCCGTTGGTACCATGGGGGCATTGGGGCTCCCCCCGGTCCCAATCACAGAGGCCAGGCCCCGGGGGATGGGGTCCCCGGGGCCAAAAGTGGCCCGGGAGGGGGGCCATGCAGCCCCCCTCCCCTCTAATAAAAATAAAATTAAAAAAACAAACAAAAGGCCAGCCCCGGGGGATGGGGTCCCTGGGGCAATAATTGGCCTGAGGAGGGGGGCCACGCGGCCCCCCTCCATATAAATAAATTTTAAAAAAAGTCTGGCCATGCCCCGGGGGATGGGGTCCCCGGGGCCGAAATTGGCCTCGGGAAGGGGGCCACGCGGCCCCCTTCCTGTTTAAAAAAAAATTAAAATTAAAATAGGGGTAAGGCCCTGGGGGATGGGGTCCCCAGGGCCCCAAAAAAGTTTTTAAAAAAGGGGGGCCACACAGCCCCCCTTGTTAAAAAAAAGAAGAAAAAAAAAGCCGGCATCTCGCCGGAGGCCACGCCCCCTTTCTCCACCACTCTGCAAACACGCCCCCTGGTGCGTTGTTAGATGGGGAATTAATTCCCCTTGAATACTGAGGGTCCCTGGGGGCCAACTAGCACACCAGGTACCTCCAATATGTACCACAGAGCTGCGTTGCAGAGAGGTGGTCCGAGGTCATGCCCCTTTTTACACCACTCTACAAACGTGCTTCTTGGCGCACTGTTGGTGGGTCGATGAGGTCCTCTTGTGTCCCCCGAGCAGCAGCATCCAAGAGCGCGCCAGGGAGCGCCTTTGTAGAGTGGTGGGCAAAGGGGGCATGGCCTGGTACGAGTACTTACCAATGCTGCTGTGTGGGACTTACTGGAGGTAATAGGAGGGGAAGTTGACCCCAAGGATGTCCTTGGGGGCCAACTACCCCTCTTGTTACCTCCAGTAAGTCCCACACAGTGGGATTGCTAAGACGTCTTCGGAGGCCATGCCCCCCTTTCTCCACCATTCTGCAAACGCGCCTCCTGGCAGACTACGGGATGGGGGATGAAGTCCAATTTAGTCCTGAGGGAGTTTGGGGGCCAAGAAGCCCTCCTGGTAGCTCCTGTAAGTCCTACGCAGCGGAATTCCTGAGCGCTGGTCGGAGGACCAGCACCCTTTCTCCACCACTCTGCAAACGTGACTACTACTTAAAGAAGCATCTTTCTGCACCTCTGAGTTAGAGGTAGTTTTAATCCCCCTGCCCTATTATGTGCTAGGGCCTTACAGAGGAGGTCTTACTAATCACAGTGATACCCCAACGCATAGTGTTCCCTAGTGTATGTAGGTGTTTTCACTGTATTCTAAGTGTCTTTTAGCATAGCACTGGCTCTAGGCCTGGTTAGTCAGAGTCAGTTACCACCAGTACCCATCAGCAAAAAGTTGGGTGCACAGGAGGACTTTCTGTTCCTCTGTTGGTTCTTTCTGCACATCTCGTGCTTCTTCCTGCACTTTTCTTCATATTTCTGGACTTCTGTTGCCTCTTTCTGTATTTGTCTTGCTTCTTTCTGTGCCTTTGTTCCTCTTTCTTCACATGTCCTACCTCTGTAGGCATAGTTAGAACTTAGCATTTAAAAAACCATTGAAATTCACTGAAAAAAACCATAGGTTTCAGGGACGTTATAGTTAGAAATTAGCATTTAAAAAACCTTTGAAATTCACTGAAAAAAACCGTAGGTTTCAGGGACGTTATAGTTAGAAATTAGCATTCAAAAAACCTTAGAAATTCACTGAAAAAAACAGAGGTTTCAGGGACGTTATAGTTAGTTGGACATTTCACTCATACAAAACCTGAGAAATTAGGCCGTTATAGTTAGTTCAGCTAACTATAACTCACGCCCCCGCAATGCACTGCTTATGACATCACATATTACATCATTCATGACATGGTCAGTGACATCACTGATGACATCACTGATGACATCTCAAATGACATCACTGATGACATCACTGATGACATCATCCACGTGATAATCTGATGCACCTCCTCACACCCGAATATAACCTTTGATACACCCACTCTAAAATACAGAGTACCATTTTCGAAACCATAGACACACCAACACCAGTTACTACATACTCACTCACTGATTCCTAGGTCTACACACACATCCACTCATTCACCCATACAGTCACTCATACATGCAGTCACTCATCAATACAGCTCTATCATATGCACTCATACACCTATACAGACACTCACACACCGCCACTCACCCATACAGTTACTTACACACCTAGTCAGTCATGTAAAGAATCAATCACACTCCCATTTACTCACCTATACAGTTATACACACACCACCTCACTTATTCATACAGATACTAACACATACTTACTCTCTTATACAATCACTGACACAAGCACACACTCATCCATACAGCCACTCTCACTATCACTCACTCTCACATATAGTTATTTATATACTCCAACACTCCATCCATCCATATCCATTTGTAGAGCGCACGGCTACCACCAACGGCGGTGTCCCAGCGCTAAAATAGCAGCATAGTCAGCCAGGGGAATGGGGGATGAGCTAGGGCAAATCAAACAGCCAAGATTTCAGGGCCTTCCTGAAAGTGGATTCTGATTCTGCTTCACGCAGATAGTCAGGCATAGAATTCCAGAGAGCTGCAGTTCTCACAGCAAAGGCTCACCCGCCAATCCTGGCTTTGGCAAAGCGAGGAGTGTGAAGAAGCACCTGAGAATTGGAACGCTAGGTCCTGGTCTGGTGATCTTTCTGAAGTCTCTGTTTCAGATATCCTGGACCTCTATCTCTTGAGGCTCTGTAGGCCAGGGACAGTGCCTTGAATTCAATTCTCCTTTTTACTGGGAGCCAATGAAGGCTGCGCAGATGAGGAGAAATGTGATGGCGAAGGGGCACATTTCTAATGAACCTCGCTGTGGCGTTCTGGACTGTCTGTAATCTCTGGGTAAGGTAAGCAGGGAGACCCAGGTACAAGCTGTTAGCATAGTCCAGCTGAGATGTAATAAGAGCATGGACTATAGTTGCCCGACAGTCCATAGGCAGCAGGTGAAGGAATCTTCGCAAGGCTTTAAGTTTCCAAAAACAAGCTCTGGAGACTTGACCAATCTGGGCCTTGCCTGAAAGTTTAGAATCAAATTTAAAGCCTAAGTTTCTGACAGAGGTGACAGGGACAGGAGCGGGATTCAATTGCACCGGCCACCAGAGATCTGCTCGTGGAGGCGAAGGTTGATTAAAAAACATCACCTCCGTTTTGTCGGCATTTAATTTCAGGCTACTGTCTGTCATCCAGGAGGCAATCCTGGTGAGGCAGTGCCTAAAACTATGAAGAGCAGCCTTTGCATTGTCTTTAAATGAGAACACAAGCTGCGTATCGTCAGTGTATGAAATCATTCTCACTCCACAGTGTTCCACTACAGATGCCAAAGGAGTAAGATAAACATTAAACAGGGTGGGGCTCAAAGCCGAACCTTGGGGAACTCCGCATACCATAGGGCTAGAAGAGGAGACGTGAGGGCGCAGAAAGACCTGCTGAGACCGAGCATTCAGGAAGGAGCGAAACCAGGCCAAGATAGTACCCGAGATACCCAGCTGTGCCAGTCTGTCTAAAAGGATCAGATGGGAGACCGTATCAAAAGCTGCGGACAAGTCCAGCAGCACAAGCATGGCACAGCTACCTTGGTCAAGGGATTCTCAGATGGTTTCCGCCACTTCCAACAGAGCAGTCTCAGTACTGTAGCCCGTCCTAAAGCCCGATTGGGAGTCATGAATAAGGTTATTGGACTCCAGGAAGTCAGATAACTGCCTCTGAACTTCCTTCTCCAGAATTTTTGCAGGAGCAGGCAGGAGCGAGATAGTCCTAAAGTTCTTAAGTATGCCAGGGTCCGCGTCTTCTTTCTTAAGAATAGGCAGGACATATGCTTTTTTTTCCATATAGAGGGATAGCTACCCAAGGTCAGAGATGCATTCCAGATGAAATTTAAGTGAAGGTTAAAAAAAGGGGCCAGCAGTTTGTAAAATCTGGCTGGGAAAGGATCAAGTGGCGAGCCTGACTTAATCGTTTCCAGATCTAAAAGGGACGATTTCGGACAGAAAGGCCAAAATTCAGCCCAGAAGCTGGAATGATCAGGGGGCAAAGAAATGGTAGTATGGGCCTCTGACATCGAAAAGGAAGAGTAGATAGATTGAACCTTCTCCTGGAAGAAGGTCGATAGATCCTTGCATAATGCAGCCGAGGGCGTAATAGTGCTCATCGTAGCTTGAGGTTTCATAAAACCTTGCACAATCTTAAAAACTTCCTTGGAGGAGTTGTCAGACTCCTTAATTTGGTTCGCTAAGTAGTTCCTGATGGCCAGGCATTTGAGGGCATGGAATTTGTTTAGTGCAGTTTTATAAACACGCTTAGCATCCAAGTTATAGGTTTTTCGCCAGGCATGCTCAAGCTTTTTGCAGGCGCTTTTCTCTAGGCGGAGTTCTAAAGAGAACCAGGGAGCGGAAGGTTTCTTCCTTGCGATTTTTACAGTCTTGATAGGAGAAATGGTATCAAGAGATGTAGTAACCCACTCATTGAAGGTGGTTGCATCCATGCTGGGATCGCCTGTCAGCAGAAGCGGGGTATTCTGAAGGGAAGAGCCTATGGACTCGGGAGAGACCTTCTTCCAGTATCTCCTCTTCACATACGATGGCCTAGGACTATGTTTCCAGAAACTTCTGGACAGACTAAACGGAACCAACCAGTGGTCCGACCAAGTTAGTGGCAGGGGAGCATCCACCTTAAGTGTTGGATCGTTCGAGAAAATTAAATCAACCATGTGACCTGCTCGATGTGTAGGGGCCAACACCAGTTGAGTCAAATTTAGCCTCCCCAAGATATCAGCCACTTGAAGTGCCCGAGTGCAATCATGATTGTCCATGTGGAAATTAAAGTCGCCAAGAACCGTAAAATTTGCATGTCTCAATGAGAGATCTGCTGTAATGTCACCAAGCTTCGAGAGGTGGACAGATGCAGAGTCTGGGGGTCGATATACCAGAATGCCCGCAAAGGTGAGCCCTGGTGAAATTTTTATGGAAAAAGACATGGCCTCAATCAACCCTATGTTCTCAATTTTTTTGCATGAAATCTCCCACATCTCTTTCAGAATAATAGCTAGGCCTCCCCCCCGCCTATTGTCCGATCGATTGACCATGGAGATCTTAAAACCCGCAGGTAAAGCAAGCAAAATGTCAGGGTTGGACGTATCTCTTAGCCAGGTCTCCGTCAGGAACATAAGGTCCCAGAGATTAGACTCAAGGGAGAGCCAGATATCTTCCGCATGTTTGGGAAGCGACTAGGCCAGTTCACCAGGCAGGCTCTGATAAGGGGTTTGTCATCATTAGTACCGACTCCCCAAACTCAGGAGCAGGACTTGCACTAGAGATCCTGGTCAAGGTTTTCCGAGCAAAAATCAGGGCGAGTTGGATTAGCACAGCTCATCAAAATCAAATCCCATAACTGCTTTCTGAACCAAGTAGTTCTTAAACAGGGCCCCGTTGGGATAGCATGGCTCGCACTGGCCACAGTCCGGACGCGGACGGGCGCAGATGGGCTTGCCCCTGGCGCGCCCGCTGCGCGTCTGCGTTGCAGTGGCCATTAAATAGGGGAAAGACAGGAGTTGCGTGAAACTAGAGCGCCGACCAAAATGGCACCCGTAAAAGGCCCTACACAGGGGGAAAGATGGCCGCAAAGGAGGCAAAGGAAAGAGAAAAAGAAGTTACAGCATCCTGCAACACGCAGCGATGCTGTAACCAAAAATCACAAAAAGGCACACAGGTAAAATAGAACAAATTAGCAGCAGTAGGTAAAGTTAAAAACACGTTTTTTAAAGCATTAACACTCACATATACTGCCTTTCACATATGTAGTTACTCACACATATACCACTGAGACATCCATTCCCTCACCAACACAGCCATACGCACACTCACTCACCCATACAGCCCTTCACAGACACACTCATGAACCCATACACCCAGTGAATCACCCACTCACACATCTATGCACAAAGTCACCCACCCCCACCCACCCACACAAACACTCAGGCACCCATACAGATACTCAGGCAACCAATCAATAACCCATATAGATACTCATGTAGCTACTCACCAACCCATGCAGCAGCTTACACAACAACAGACACACTGATACAGACATTCACACAGTTTAGTCACTAACCAATGCATTCAGTAAGACACATTTAATCACTCACTTATACAGTCATGCACCTACTAAATCCTCCATCCAGACACTTATACACCCACTCATTCTTCAATACACCTTGGCATATATATAAACATATTCAAATTTTATAGAAACACACAGTCACTGGATGATGTCATCAGTGATGTCATCAGCGATGTCATTTGAGATGTCATCAGTGATGTAATCAGTGATGTCACTGACCATGTCATGAATGATGTAATATGTGAAGTCATCAGCAGTGCATTGTGGGGGCGCAAGTTATATTTAGCTGAACTAACTATAACGTCCAAATTTCTCTGGTTTTGTATGAGTGAAATGTCCAACTACCTATAACGTCCCTGAAACCTCTGGTTTTTTCAGTGAATTTCTAAGGTTTTTTAAATGCTAATTTCCAACTATAACGTGCCTGAAACCTATGGTTTTTTCAGTGAATTTCAAAGGTTTTTTAAATGCTAATTTCTAACTATAACGTCCCTGAAACCTATGTTTTTTTCAGTGAATATATATATATATATCTATATACATATGCATATATAATCATCACTTAGGGCCTGATCATGACTTTGGTGGTCCTCCAGTAGCGCCGTGGGTGTGCCTTCTGAGTTGAATCCAGGTCGGGCAGGCGTTGCTGCGGCGGTCTCACGGCAGTGGGCTGTTAATAGGAGAGCCTAACATGCATCCCACCGCCATGAGATCACCTGCAACATGTTCCTGCATGGTGTGGCATGCATGCCACACCATGCAGGAAGGTGGGTGGAAATACTGGGGTGTAGAATATGTGCCCCCCCTGCATGCAACCCCAAGCCCAGGAGTGGCAGGGTGCCCTGTTAGGGTCCCCTTCATTGCCTTTCTGCCAACCTTTTCATGGCGGGCTCACCCCTATGAAAAGGGTGGAAGACTGATAACTCCTAATATGCTCGGAGGTGCCACAGCAGCACCGCCATCATATTAGCCCTCCTGACCGCTGTGCCACCACCGAGGGATCCTAGATCCCCGGCGGATGCTGCAGTCCTGTGGCGGTCCAACCACAACATTCCTAATACCCACAGTGTGGCGTGGTCAGACCCATACCCAACTAAAACATCAATTTAACATTTCTTCAGTGAAATTTCCAAGATATTTCAACTTAAAGTAAGATTTTATTATCATACCTAACTATAACCTTTGTATTTGTTCAGTGAATTCCTGATTTTTTTTAATCAAATTCACCAAATTCCCTCACTAAGCATATGTTTAGGCCATGCGCAGCATTGGTTTGGCTGCAGCCAACCACCCCACATGCCCTGTAGCCCAACCCTCATCAGGTGAACAACCTCAGTGGGCAGGCAAACCTCCACTGGAAAACACCCATGAATCACCCACTCCACTTTTTTTCCACAGTATCATGGTACTCATGCAATACTGCAGCTGAAGCCACAACAGCGGTACCAGAAGGTTCACTTGGTGACACGCATGGTGGTCTTGCGGTACCACAGCTTCCCCTGTAATAGATATACACGGAGGGGATGTATAAACTAAGAACATCCAGTAATCACATAACTATTGATACAGAATACAAACACATGGACACAGGAGACATAGGGCACTGAGTCCAACACATTGGGTAAATATAGAACACAAAACATATCAATGGAGCAACGCATGGAGGGTCAAACAATAGATAATAAAATATCCTGCTGCAGATAAGAACTAATGAGACCTAAAAGAAGGCTAAAAAAATCCCCCATTACTCAAAAAATTCTAAACGTCTGATTAAAACTAAATCCACATCAAACACATGCACGCAATTGATAGAAAATTGAATATGCACTTCAAAATGATTTTAATTTCTGCATTTTTTCTGAAAACTACATATCCCACAATGCTACATATCCCACAATCCCACAATATATATATATATATATATATATATATATATCGATAGATAGATAGATAAATAGATATGTCATGATCACTGAAGCCTTCACTCATGCTAGACCTTCTTAGTTCCTTGAAGTGTTTAAATACCTAGTAACCTCTCATTTCTTGTTGTGTTTATTATTGAATATACTTAATATTGTAGACAAATGTAACATGTCTTGGGTGCACTATAATTGTCAGTTCTTTAATGTGTAGTATGTTGGCCCAAGAGACAAGTTTTGCAGGGTGTTCTGATTCACGTGCCAACCAACAAAAGCAAGGGCTGAAATTGCACGTGAAAATGTTCAGGAACAGTTGGGAATTAATATTCCACGTGCCAACAGAGACACGTGAAACACGAGTCAACTGAAACGAGCGCGAGCGGTAAAAGGGTATTTAAACCGCTCGCATACCCGAAACGGTGCTTGGTCTCGTCAGCGGCAGCTTCAGTGGCAGCGTCAGCACTTACCTGATTCTCCGGCCTCCTTCCTATTGTGGCGATCTTTGGCAGCACCCTCCAGACCTCTTCCTGATTCCCCGGTTTTCTCCCGGCAGCGCTCTCCTGATTTCCCCAGCAATCTTCTCCTCCTATTTCCGGCTGCAACTCCTCTTCCTCTCACAAACCGGATCTTCTTGTTACCCCTCCACGACTTCCAGTGTCACGGACCTACAACAGAACAAACAAAAGAGATAAGTAATAACTCTCATAACGCATTGAAGCAAACTACCGGTGAGTTATATTTTGAATTCCTTTACAAAGTTGAGTTTGTTTTAACAAACCGTCCTTGAGAAAAGTAATTGAACTAAGTTGTTCTTGAAGAAGTTCATTCAAGAAAAAGACAACACTTAAAGGACGCTTCGGTCAGAGAATCGACAAGTGACCAAAGGAACTTTAGAAAGACTCTTAGATTATTTTGTGGAACATTTAATAATTTGTGAACATTATAAAAAGGTATAACACTTAATGACTGAGGTTAAAAATAACGTATACTGTTCGGTTTAGTTGAACATTCAGATCCAGACTCATTGGTTTTTGTTATTGGTTCTGTTTTGCAGAAGTAAGACAACTGAAAGGAGTAAAACAGTTGCCTAATTCATATAAATATATTCAAGAGAGAGTACGCAAGATCACAAATACTATTTTAGATATTGAGATCAGAATATTGCGGTTTGAACGTATACCTTATATTGTACTTTATAGATCGATCACCAATTGATATTGTTGTGTATATATTGCTTTAGAACACCCCAAGAAGTCTTCCTGCACTCTGGGAAAAACCCTCCTGATTCAGTACCAGTGTCAGAGAAAACGGTCCAGAGATCACAGAGGTATCGCACACGCCAGGAAGACTCTACTTCTCTTGTCTCTCTCATTCCCATTCCCCCTTTCCCCCTGGGGTCTTTCTGAATATCAGAGTACTTACCTATCTCTGGTGCTCAGGGAGTTCCCGGAGAGACTGGGGTTCGGTCATCGTCATCTAGAGCAAAGGAGATCAGGTGAGTGTCTTGCATGACAGAAGACCAAGCCTCACTATGCTCTTTTTGACGACGATCGAACATGGATTTATCTGAAAAGAGGTCGCACCTCTCGCAACTCACTGAGGTTATTAGGGAACAGCAAGTTGAGATGGAGCAATTAAAACACGAGAATCAAGTTCTCAGAGACGAACTAACTAAGAGTAGAACAGGGTTCATGCAATGGAGAGAACCAAAAGGTCTAGACACACGTCCTATCTTGACACCACCTAAGTTTATTCCACATCTCTCAAACACAGGTCCACAGCAGTCTGATCAGACTCTACAAGTGACAGTTGTCTCTCCTACTCCAGTTCCTTTAGCAAACCCAGAACATTTCACAGGAGATAGTTCTCGTTTCGCGGCCTTTATGAGCCAATGTCAACTGCACTTTGTCTGTAAACCACAAGTGTTTAACTCAGACACAGCTAAAACAGCTTTTGTGATTTCATATTTAGGTGGAGTAGCAGCTAATTGGGCTATTCCTCTGGTAGATACTAATGACCCTCTTTTACAAAATTTTGATAATTTCAAGGAAACAATGACACGTCTGTTTGCTCGTCATGTGTTTGTACAATCCAGTGACAATGAGCTTTTAAATCTCCATCAAGGAACCAAAGACCTACTCACATATATCACTATGTTTAATCGACTTCTAACTGAAACACGCTGGCCAGAGGAAAAACGTACCTCATTGTTCTATAGAGGTCTTAAAGATGATTTGAAGGATTCTCTGGCACACATAGTTGATTTACCTGACAATTATGGAGAATTTGTTGATCTTGTAGTTAAGTTAGATCATCGGTTAAGTGAAAGAAAGAGTGAAAAACCAAAGACTGACTTTCGACCCTTCTTACTAAAATCAGAACAATCTGAATCGGGAAACTAACTGTCTCGAAGAAAGAAGAGATCGTCTCTTCGGGAAAAAGAACTAAAAAGATCTCCAAAAATATAATAAATATTAGTAAAAACATACCTAGACACATGATGCTTTTAATGACAGTTATTATCACAGTTCAACAAAGACACATTTTATCCATTTTGTTGGACTCCGGTGCAACAGGAAATTTTTTTGATATTCGGCTAGCACAAAAATTAGGAATTTCACAAGTACCTAAACCTGAGCCAGAGCCAGTGAGAGGTGTAGACCGTTCCGCTCTATCTTCAGGATTAATCCGCTTTCATACTATACCCTTGACCATTGTAAGTGAGAATGGTCACACGGAACAAATAGTTTTTGATTTAATTGACACCCCAACATTCGGAATTATTCTAGGAATACCCTGGCTAGAAAAACATAATCCTAGAATATATTGGGTTCAAAGGACTGTGAGCCTTGATTCAACCTTTTGTCGAACCCATTATTATCAGGAAGCTCAAGATCCCATTTACCCTTTGCATTGTGCCAGCACACATGTAGATCAGGATACCTTACCTAATGAATATGGAGATTACGCAGATGTTTTTGATCCAGTTCAGGCTACAAAGCTTCCCCCCACAAAGTTTACGATTGCAGGATTGACCTAATACCAGGAGTCCCTTTGCCCTGTAGTCGTATTTATGCCCTCACTGAACCAGAAACCCAGTACTTGCGAAGTTATCTTGATGAACTTCTTGAAAAGGGGTTTATTCGTCATTCAACATCTTCAGTGTCATCTCCACTCTTCTTCGTAGCTAAAAAATCTGGAGATCTTAGAGCATGTATTGATTATCGCGCAGTCAATAAAGCCACCATTAAGAATCGTTACCCTCTTCCTCTTATTCCTGTTCTTCTAGATCAGGTTAAGGGTTCAACAATCTACACGAAACTAGATCTTCGGGGCGCGTATAATTTGATACGCGTCAAGGAAGGTGACGAGTGGAAGACTGCTTTTCGCACTAAATTTGGCCTATATGAATATACCGTCATGCCGTTCGGATTATGTAATGCTCCGGCGGCATTTCAGTATTTCATAAACGAAATTTTTCATGACCTTGACGTCTGTGTTATTGTCTACATAGACGATATACTCATTTTTTCCAAAAACAAAGAAGAACATGTGGTCCATGTGAAAACTGTACTACAGAGGTTAAGAGAAAACTCTCTGTATGCTAAACCTGAAAAATGTGTATTTCATGCCCATTCTATAGAATTCTTGGGATATATCCTCTCACCTAATGGCATAACTATGGACCCCAAGAAGGTCGAAGCTATTCTTAACTGGCCCATTCCAACTTCGGTTAAAGATATCCAAAAAGTATTAGGTTTTGCCAATTTCTACCGACGTTTTATTGCCAGCTTTTCCAGAATTGTAACCCCTGTTACACAATTACTAAAAAAGGGACAAGTTTTTCATTGGACAGATGAAGCTAACAAGGCATTCCTAGCACTGAAAAAGGCTTTTACTACAGCTCCAGTACTTTCTCAACCCAACCCTGACCAACCGTTCTTTGTCGAAGCAGATGCATCACAAACAGCAGTTGGGGGGGTCTTGATGCAAAAAGATCCAAAGACAGGCTACCTCCATCCATTGGCATACTATTCACGTAAATTACTACCGGCAGAACAAAATTACACTATTGCTGAACGTGAACTATTAGCCATAAAAGATGTGTTTTCCGAATGGAGACATCACTTGTTGGGGGCTAAACATACAATAACCATTTATTCAGATCACAAGAACTTACAATTTTTTACATCAATTAAGACACTAACACCAAGACAGATGAGGTGGCTACACTTCTTTAGTGAATTTGATTTTCTTATTACTTACCGACCTGGACAGAAACAATTATTATCAGATACCTTATCCCGACTAAATGAGAAGGATTCAAAAGATCCTAGAATACAAGCTCAAAATATCAAACCAGTCGAATGAATAGTAGCAGTAATTCAATCTGACACATTTTTGTCAGAAGTGAAAATAGAATCCCAAAAGATCAATAAGAATGATTGGGAATGTAAGACACACAATTCAATAAAGGATGGATTTCTGTTCCATAAACAAAAATTATTCATCCTATCAGAAAAACAAAGGCAACAAATCATAATGTGGCACCATGATTCCGGTTTGGCAGGACATCCAGGTACTCAAAAGACTTTAGAATTGTGTGAACGAAATTTCTGGTGGAATAGCATAAGAAAAGATGTTCTGGATTATGTCAAAAAGTGTCCCATTTGTGCTCGTAATAAATCACAACATATAGCTCCTGCTGGGCTCTTGCAGCCATTACCAATTCCATTGTTCCCCTTGCATACTGTCAGTGTTGACTTTATTACCGATCTGCCTGTCTCGAATTCTTTTACAACTATTGTAGTTTTTGTTGATTTATTATCCAAAATGGGTCACTTTATCCCACTAAGAAAGATACCAACCGCAACTGAGTTTTGTGATATATTCATTCAGCAAATTGTTAGATTACATGGGTTGCCTAGTAAAATTGTTTCAGACAGAGGCCCCCAATTCATTTCAAAGTTTTGGAAGAACGTTTGTAATCAATTAGGAATTGAAGTAGCCTTATCATCAGCTTTCCATCCCCAGACGGATGGACAAACCGAAAAGGTCAACCAATATGTAGAACAAACCTTACGGTGTTTCTCAGCAACTCTAACTTCCCAATGGGACAAAGCTCTTCCCCTAGCTGAATTTTCTTACAATAATAGCATTCATTCTGCCTTAGGATGTTCCCCATTTTATTTTATGACTGGTTACCATCCCCGTAGCATTCCCACACAAATACCAACCCACCAGACTCTTGCACCATCTGTATCTGAAAAAGCAAAAGAGTTACAATTGATACAAGACAAAGCTAGAAAGTGCTTAGCTCAAAGTAAAAATAGGACTAAAAGACGGCCGACAAACATCAATCCCTTGAACCTTCATATCAAGTAGGAGATTTAGTATGGTTGTCCACTCGTAATATTCAACTAGACGGGCCAAGAAAATTACAACCAAGATTTTTAGGTCCATTTCCCATTCTGAAAATTGTGAATCCAGTTACAATGCAATTACAATTACCAGCTGAGTATCGCATCCACCCAGTATTTCATGTTTCCCTATTAAAACATCACTATCCAGGAACCAGGAAAGATAACCCTCCCCCTCCAATCATTGTAGGTGACCATCTTGAATACGAAGTTAATCGAATTATTGATTCCAAAAGAATAAATCGAAAATTATACTATTTAATTGACTGGAAGGGGTATGATGCAACTGAACGATCCTGGGATCCGGCTGCACATGTGAATGCTCCTAGGTTAATTAGAATCTTTCATTCCCTTCATCCCACTAAGCCAAGACCAGTAGGACGGTCTTTGAGGGGGAGAACTGTCATGATCACTGAAGCCTTCACTCATGCTAGACCTTCTTAGTTCCTTGAAGTGTTTAAATACCTAGTAACCTCTCATTTCTTGTTGTGTTTATTATTGAATATACTTAATATTGTAGACAAATGTAACATGTCTTGGGTGCACTATAATTGTCAGTTCTGTAATGTGCAGTATGTTGGCCCAAGAGACATGTTGACTCGCTCCTTTAAATCTTGCACGTGAAAGTTGCAAGTATTGCAGGGTGTTCTGATTCACGTGCCAACTGACAAAAGCAAGGGCTGAAATTGCACGTGAAAACGTTCAGGAACAGTTGGGAATTAATATTCCACGTGCCAACAGAGACACGTGAAACACGAGTCAACTGGAACGAGCGCGAGCGGTAAAAGGGTATTTAAACCGCTCGCATACCCGAAACGGTGCTTGGTCTCATCAGCGGCAGCTTCAGTGGCAGCATCAGCACTTACCTGATTCTCCGGCCTCCTTCCTATCGCGGCGATCTTCGGCAGCACCCTCCAGACCTCTTCCTGATTCCCCGGTTTTCTCCCGGCAGCGCTCTCCTGATTTCCCCAGCAATCTTCTCCTCCTATTTCCGGCTGCAACTCCTCTTCCTCTCACGAACCGGATCTTCTTGTTACCCCTCCTCGACTTCCGGTGTCACAGACCTACAAAAGAACAAACAAAAGAGATAAGTAATAACTCTCATAACGCATTGAAGCAAACTACCGGTGAGTTACACTTTGAATTCCTTTACAAAGTTGAGTTTAAGTTTTAACAAACGGTCTTCGAGAAAAGTAATTGAACTAAGTTGTTCTTGAAGAAGTTCATTCAAGAAAAAGACAACACTTAAAGGACGCTTCGGTCAGAGAATCGACAAGTGACCAAAGGAACTTTAGAAAGACTCTTAGATTATTTTGTGGAACATTTAATAATTTGTGAACATTATAAAAAGGTATAACACTTAATGACTGAGGTTAAAAATACAAAATAACGTATACTGTTCGGTTTAGTTGTACATTCAGATCCAGACTCATTGGTTTTTGTTATTGGTTCTGTTTTGCAGAAGTAAGACCACTGAAAGGAGTAAAACAGTTGCCTGATCCATATAAATAGAGAGTACGCCAGATCACAAATACTATTTTAGGTATTGAGATCAGAATATTACTGTTTGAACGTATACCTTATATTGTACTTTATAGATCAATCACCAATTGATATTGTTGTGTATATATTGTTTTAGAACACCCCAAGAAGTCTTCCTGCACTCTGGGAAAAAACCCTCCTGATTCAGTACCAGTGTCAGAGAAAACGGTCCAGGGATCACAGAGGTATTGCACACATCAGGAAGACTCTACTTCTCTTGTCTCTCTCATTCCCATTCCCCCTTTCCCCCTGGGGGCTTTCTGAATATCAGAGTACTTACCTATCTCTGGTGCTCGGGGAGTTCCCGGGGAGACTGGGGTTCGGTCATCGCCATCTAGAGCAAAGGAGATCAGGTGAGTGTCTTGTCTGACAAGATATATCTGCTGAATTTTACTGGTCTTGTACAAGTGAAACCTGAGCCTAGCTATAACGTCCATGTAACCTTTGTTTTTTTTAATGTATATACATGTGTGTGTATATATATATATATATATATATATATATATATATATGTGTGTGTATAAGTCTAACCAGTGTGGGTACTTGTTCCTATGTGGAGAGGGTATAGAAAACGTTAAAGAAACGGTGTGGTTGGAATATATGGTTCTAGGGGATCTTCCTTATTTGGAAGTGTTCCCTCACACACCCTTGTGGGTGTCATACTTCATCATCAGGTGTTTTGCTCCTCGTGGGGCCGGCGCTGCAATGCCCCACGGGCCCCGCAAGAGGGCTCTTTGTTGGAGATCTTTTCTTGTATCTGTCGTGACGGTGCATGCAGGTGTGTGGGGTATAATGTGTAAGGTGGAGAGTGTGATTTTAAAATTACCTAAAGGTGATCACATTTTATTCAGAGACCCTTCGGTAAAGTTAAAAACTAAGATGCTGTAGTGTGCTCAAGGTTGTGATATGCCACAACTCAGTGAGTGTGTTGTAGTGAACTATCGAGGTTTGACTATTCAGGTCGACATGTTTCACGCTATGTTGGTCCAATACTGGATCCCTAGCTGTTCTTCAGGGCCAAAAATTATGTTCCCTACCCATGAATTTGGGTGGGTATATAGAGTCCTATTATACTCAATCCCTGGTAGTGACACAGTGGATCCTAGGTATCTATGTCATGCTCACCACAATACTAATCCATAAATCAACCTATGATGCATGTATGGTCTCTGCATATCATATGTGCTGTCCACAATAAAACATTGATTGCTTGGATATTTCAAGTCCTTTCCCTATACCTTTCTTCTTTCCTTCAGGTTTATTTATGGATTTGTACTGGGGTGAGCATGACATAGATATATATGTACACACACTTTGTATAAGTGTATTCTAGGTATAGCTACATTTTATTTTGCATAGGAAAAGTGCTTTTTTGTTTTGATAATATTTTGGGTGTCATTTGATGATTCTACTCAAAACTTTCCAAAAAACAAGTTCATCCATCTCACCTCCTTCTTAGAAATCTTTAGGGTGATCCATCAAGTGAGGGCTGAGAAAAAGGGGGTCCCAAAATGATGTTTTCCCTTGTCTCATAGGAAATTTTGGGAAAGTGCAAGTGATACAGAAAAAAACACTTGACAGAATCACACCAAATCCGTCAGAAAGTTAGAACTTTATTCAGAAACCATGCTATTTGTAATTTAGTGCAAATCTGTTTTTTGAGAAATTTGTGCTTAAAGGATGTGCTCAGATGGGCTTGAAAGGGTTAAAAAAATAGGTATATCTGTTCAGTTGGTCCAATAAATGTAAAAAATATGAATTTCAGATTGTCAGAGAGAGCTTTTTGGTTGGCTTTTTCAGTCCGAACAATCTGACTGGCTGGTTACAACTGAAGAAAAATTATTTTCGGGTCTGCACTACACTGTTGAGGAGTGGACTAAACTACGGGTCTTGTGCAACAAGTACCTTCAAGAAGCAAAGCTGTTTTTCAAAATACTCAATAACTACTGTACTTAATACTTACCAAATTACACAGAACAGGACTGCCACACACACACTGCTGGCGGTGTGCTCAGGCTGTATGTGACCATGCACATTTTCTATGATGCTGCCTTAACCTTATTGGCCATTGGCTATTGGTCAGATAGTTGGAACACATTATCATCCACCATTGAGGTACCATTACACAGATCATGCCATCTGGACATGCTACGTGATATGTCAGATGTTCTGAAATTAACAAGTCGCAAAGGTAGCTTGCTGGTGGTAGCTTAACAGTACATGCTCAATTGTTGGAGGTGACAAACTACTCCAGGTCAGTTGGAATGATTGACACAATTATCACTAAATGCTTCTTGCAAGAAAGTGCTGTACAAGGTCAATGACCAACTAGCCTTCTTTGAATAGATTTGGGGCCGGTTTATGAAGCCCATAAGTGCCCATGCTGTCATGACCTGCTCCATAGGCATTGTACTAGGCAAAGTCTTCTGAAGTCTTGTAAAGTGTGTTGTGCCGCAGGTGACCCTTTGTCGCACTCTCCTAAAGAGACCCCGCTGATCCTCAATGCAACAGGTTGCAGTGCTCCTCTCAAGGACTACTCCACTCAGTGGCACCATCTCTTCTCACTTCTTTAGGTCAGTACTCACCATATTTATTGAACAATATGTAACTCCTCCATTTCTTTCAATGGCCTCTTTTCCTCTTCCTGGTAGACACATTGTTAGGTGCGTGTGACACATTCTCCAATATTGAGATCATCAACACCCATCGCCCCCTCCCTCTCAAAGCTTACTGGCATGTCTTGCTGATAAATTCAGCCAAGGTCTTAAGAGGTAGACTGCATTCAATTATATTGATGATGTAATGAATACCTGATGCAGATTACTATAGAGACCAACATCTTAGATGGTGAACCCCTGTATGCAAACCCCCACTTCCCTCTCCCATCCCCCCAAGTCTCTAACCTGTCAACTGTTGTATGTGTACTCTGTCTCACGAGAGATCCTTTACATTATTCCTAGCTACTTTCAGTTATCCTAATGTGCACTATTTTATTTCTGAAAATCTTAGTAAAGAATTGTTGCCAAAAAGGAATGCCTTCCTAACCCCTATTTTGCAAACAAAGGACCAAACGTATCTAGCACTGTTCACAAAATACTGGTCACAGTTTGCAATCAGTGTACTATTTTGCGAACCGATCTATTAATAGGTCAGTCCGCAAAATACCAATCCCTAGTGGGTCCCAATTCGAACTTCCTCATGAATATTATTGAAATAGGCTGCAAATTGCGACCCACTAGGAATCGCAGCCTTCACATGGATGGTGGCCTGCTGAGGTCAGCAAGCCACCATGTCTTTAATTGTTTTTAAATAAAGTATTTTTTGCTAAATGCAGCCTATTTTCCTTAGAGGAAAACTGGATGCGTATTAAAAAATAAATGTTGCTAGCATCTTTTAACAGTAGGCAGTGATCCACTGCACCACTGACTACTCTTCCAACATATTATTTTCAACATTCACAAAGGGGAAGGGGGCCTTATCACTACCTTTCAGTAGTCAGTAAAGTACTAATGTTTTGCGACCAGATTTTAGTTGCAAAAGATTAATAATATTCAATCTGATTCGGTATTTGAATGGGACACCTTAAACACTCCTCTTTCAAATGCGGAATTGGTAGTCGGTCGTGAACCCAAATTGCAACTTGGTAACGAGCTACCAAATTGCAATTTGGGTTCCATACATAATAAATGTCTTTTTGCGGTTGCAAATCACGCGATTCTGTGACCCGAGCCATTTGCAAATGCAAACAGGCTTCAAAGATCTAGCCCAAAGTTCTTAGATTGCATTAAAACGCTCATACCTTCTTCATTTGGTGTCATTATAGCTTTTTTCATACAAACTGTTATCCCAAACAGCACAATATATTAGGAAATTTTGTCTGGCTACCCGATTTTATTAACACACTGGAATATTCTCCTCTATTGTATGTGATTGTTGTAATTGTGAGATGGCCAAACTTAATCAATTTGTATATGATGACAACCTCCCTAGATTTCCTTATTATCTCTAGGAGACCACTGAAAGATTAATTTGACCCCATGAACTAAGAGTTACACGCCTGTCTGTTTTTAAGTTGCACCTGCCATCAAAAATTACACCTATGACTGCTGTTAAATACAGTGGTTTGAATGTTTCATGAATGTTTGTAAAATGTGTCCCTTAAGATCAGGAAATGTACACATTTTTAAAGTTACTTTAGAAATATATGTTAAAAAACAAGGGGCATATTAGCAAGACCGGCGATAAAATTATCGCCGTTTTAGCGGCAGGAAACTGCCGCTAAAGCGGCGATAATGGGCTTGCTAATATGCGTTACAGAATTCAATAGAAGCCCAGGTTAGATGTCCTGCACATCTAACCTGGGCTTCTATTGGAATTCTATAACGCATATTAGCAAGCCCATTATCAGCCGTTTTAGCGGCAGTTTCCTGCCGCTAAAACGGCGATAATTTTATCGCCGGTCTTGCTAATATGCCCCCAAGTTCCCTAGCATGCCCTTTCCAACTCCAGTCGAGCAACAGCTGGTGTCGTTGGTGTCCTTCCCACACTTGTGCATAAGTAAAGTCTGTGCCTTTCAGTTGTAATTTAATTGTAACTTAATAGTGCAGGTAACATATGTTTGTGAATATCAAAAAACTAATACCTGAGTCGATATGTAACACATTTGGAATATCCCTGACTGATCCCCAGAGGCACCTCTGGGAAAGCCCCCACAAGGGAAACCTAAGAGGAAACGTAAAAGTGGATATGTGACACACTCACACAGCCACACAAGCACAGAGAGTCACAGACACACACACCTACACACAAAGACCAAGAGGCCAGATTCACAAAACCTTTTTTGTAAGTTGTCATGCCTTATTCTAGATATAACTGTGTCTTCCTCCTGAATCTCTGAGTGAGACACAAATATTAAAGGAAATAATTTTCTTATTAATGGCAACAAACATTAAACCAACATCCAGGAAAAAGGTTTGACAGACAGGCGTTTCTCTCTCATGAGTATTTCATAAATAAATTATCACCAACGTGTTCTACAAACTAGTTCGGTAAAGTTACCATCCAATGACAGATCAAAGCTGTCCAACTCTTCCCCTGCCCTTAAACAAGTTGTTCTGGAAGAATTGTGTCATTATTAGATGGCTTTCCGCAAGGCAAAGCTTTACAGCTACATCATTGCAAATGTTTTGGTGACCAGTCTCCTAGCAGAGTCACTTAAGGTGAATATAGACACCAGGCAAAGCATGGATATATAAAACCCTTGACCTGTTAGACTGTCAATGCTCTCTCAACTCTGGGACATAGCAGTGGCTGCCTTTGTCTACACATGGCATAATCCAGAGAGTCTGAACTTGGGGCATTCCAAAGAACCTCAAGGTGTAATAAGGGTTACATCAGCAAGACAGTACATGAAGGCTTCCATAATACTGATCGAAGAAACAGTATGCTCAGAAGGATTGCCAGTGCACCATGCAGCCAAGATTCTACAAACAGAAGGGAGAGAGAGTCCGAATCACCAGGAATGCTCACTATGCATTGCACGATTTCAAGCATGATCTTCTGGTGGGCATCATGGAGGCTTCCTTGTTTAATCCCCCAACCCTGCAAATCAATTTTTGCAAGGGGAACATTTGTAGCATTTAGACCATACTGGCAGTCCCTTTATCTCTCTTTTCCTAGGCAACATGGATGGCATCTCGATTCACATGTAATTGAGACTATTTCCTGTAATTGATAATTAACATTATGCACTCCATTATCTTTGATTGTGCTGTCTCCACCTAGATGGACCAGGACCTGACAAAGACAACATAATCTGTCTCTATAATTCATGTATAATGGATTCACAAGTAAAACCCTTACTGCTTCATTGCTTTATATGTTTATCATTAAAAGGGCATTCAGTGTGCACTTATGAGGCATATATAATCTAGGCACCTGAGGCTTAAATATCAAGGAAAGTGCCCTCCATTGTTTGTCTGCCATCAGAGTGAACATTGGAGAGTGTCTGGCACTAGCCGGCAATCAAGGGACTCCATTCCCCCGTTTACAGATGATGATGATGATGCTTTAATCATCTCCATCTGTATTCATCATGGAATGTTCGGTGACCTGTTTGGCAAAGTCGCAGCTTACAGAATAAACAGGGAAAAGATAGAAGTGAGGGTCTGGTGAATCTATTAAGGATTCTAGCTGCATGAGATATCTGGGAACTCAGTCTACTTTGACAATCAAAGTGTTTTTATGAAGAAAACCTTAAAGGCTCAAATTGAAAGTGAACTAATATCTAAATTATCAGCAATCCCTTTGATGTCGATCAGGGGATACAGGTGTAATACATTTTCCCTGAATATTTTTATTTAATCTTGACACAGTCCAATGCTACTGGTCAAGACCTGTAATTAACAAGACTCAAATAGAAAAATTTGGAGTTTGAACAATTAAGTGCCAGTCTTCTCAGATATTTTACTGAATTGTTTGGCAACACAGATTATAAAAACGTGAGGTCTTTGAAAGAACATTTAAAAATGACCTGTGGTAAGAGAGGCACATTTCCAAAATGTAATAATATGTGAGAAATTGCAGAAATTTACAAAGATATCAAATAATTGTCAAATAATTCTGTTTTGGCCCGTTATTTCCGGTTGGTATGAATCAAGTCAAAGGTTACCTGGATGAGGAAATGATAATGGAATACTAGAATAATGAAATAAACTTACATCTATTTAATATAGTTTAGGAAATATGTTTGTCCTCTTCTGTTTTTTTTTTTTGTTAAAAAGTCCAGCTACCGAAAGTCAGCCATCAGTTTTGTCTTCAGCACTAAGCCAACAAAAATTGTTTGTGGTACTAACCATTCCATAAAATAGCCAAACATGATTAGGAAATATTGATCTCACCACCTTCAAGTTGGTATTCACCTTTCCCATGCTAATACGTATCGCTTTAGGTGAGTCACTGCTTGGTGGTGTGTAACATGGATTTGAAGAAACTATAGATTTTTCAATTTCTAACTGTGGCAAACTGCTGAGAAATTATTGATATAGTATGAAATTACAGAGGTAAACTGCACTTATTGTCAACATGACAGATTAAAAGATATTGACTTTCTAGTATGTGCCTAAATTGTGACTGCAGTTAAGGTTCCAAAGTCAATAGAAAGTGAGGGTTTTTTACGCTGTTATGTATGGCTCTCATAGAGATCTTCTATTGTTTATTTCAGTTTCTAAATGTCATAACTCACTGCTATGACACAGCAACAAGCAACAACAAAGTGGCTACCCACTGTTGTGATGTCACACAAGCCTTCCAGACCAGGCTGACAGGGCTCTCTCAGATCCTGTTAGGGCAGCTCTGCTTTGAATGAAAGCAAAAAGCACAGCTGCAGGAGGGGAAGGAAGGCTGGGAAGGTTGTTTGGGTTGGTTAAGGATTGTAGGTAAGGTTTTGTTTTTTTTAAATCTGGGACATGTTGGAGGCTGTGTTATGTATGACTACCCTGTTAATTATCTGTCCCTGTGTAGCAGTTCAAATCACTGACAGATGGTTTTGGGGCCCATACATAACATAAAATTATTGAAAGGTAAAATGTGAATTGTGGGGATGTTGTTCACCTCGGGGTTCTGAGTGACATCATAGACAACTCGAGGTTCACTCTTAAGCAAGTCTCTGTTACCCATCTATAATTCTGTATGCCCCTAACTGAGAACTATTAGTGTGAATGTCAAATTCTAAATCTTATAATTCACTGATGTGATATAGAAACTACGGACTACAGATCTCACAGCTGCTACATCATAAAATAATTCCCGGCTGCTCTGACTGTGCTCTGTGAGAGCATGTCAGAGCGGTGTTGGAATGGAGGGAACACAGCTTCTGAAGGAGAGGGAAGGGAAGCAGAGAGAGTGGTAGTGTGGGTGACAGGAGGTCAAGTATTTTTCTTTGCGACAGAGAGGAGAGGCCATGCTATGCATGGTTTCCCCATTACTCCTCTGCTCCTGTGCAGCAGTTTAAAGCAGAGGCAGGTTATTTAGGGAGACCCTACATAACATAAAATAATAGATTGGTAAAAAGTGAATCTCAGGGATGTTTTTCACCCCACGGTCCAGAGTGACTCGAGATTCACTCCTGTTGTCTATTTGATGTCACCCAGAACCCCTCAGTGAAAAACATCTCCATAATTCACATTTCCCATTTATAATTCTATATGTTATAAACTTACAATAGTGTAAAAAGTGATGGGTATTAGGAAGAATTCAATGTTGTAATAGTAGGAGGAAGATAAGACAATAGGAATTCATGAGGCTCTCTATAACTATTGGGATTCCAATGGATTGACTAGATAAAAACATTTATCTACTTAAAGAAGTACAACCAGAAAGAGATTGTCCAGGAGAACACTGAGTTCTTGTTGAAGTTTTATTCTTTTCCGCAAGAATTAGAAGTACAAGTCTATTAATAGTCCAATTTCTGCATGAAAGATTTGACCTAGCTGATTGCCTATGATACCAAGATGCTAAATCTAATCCACAAATGCATCCAAACAAATTATAATTATGACGGTTAAAAAAGCACAACATCTGAAATTATAGCTTCCACCAAAAAAGGGTCCTTCACTTATGACACAACAACGTAAGAAAGTGAATTACTAATTGGGATGGATGAGTGTCCACTACAAGTAGAAAAGTCACTGACCTTTTTAAATACTTTTAAAGGTTTCAGTAAATTAAGCCTGAGCTCAACCCACTGTAGCTATGAACAGATGAGACAAGCTATATTTAAAGAAAATGTGTAAAGTATTTAAGAGTACCAAAACAATTAAAAAACAAAGACATTACACAATACAAAACCCCATGAGAATGTAAAGAAATAGAGAAAATCTAATAAGAAAAGTTACACCTTAATGACAAACATCTAATGAGGGTTACTGCGATAGGGATTTGTAAGATATGGCAGTGAAAAAACGCTAAGAAAAAAGTAAAGCACCAATGGTAGTGTATGGTCTGTGCTGGTGAGAGAGTTTACCCTGGGAATTAGTCTCTGAAAATTGAAATTCTCCAGAGGAGCAAGGTTGCAGCTGTATCTGAGAAGAGTTACACCATGCCACTTAGCCATTGCACAGTCTCCCACAGAAGTCTTTGGTTTGGGCAGGAAAAGTCCTGAGTAGGGAAATTCAAATTTGCACTCTCAGAAAAGTCCTCTGTTGACCAAATACTTTCATATCCCCCACCTAGTCAAGATTTCTACATTCAGACTTAGTCAACTTTTCAGTTCAAAATCCTCCAGTGGTACAATGTTGCGGACCGTATCCAACAAAAGTTCCATGAGGGAACCACTGAAATAGAATTGCTGCAGCAGAGAATCTCTGAAAAGGAGTTACATGTTTGCTCAGCCCAGTGAGACACTTCTTAAACAGATTGGCTTAGGTGGTTGGTCCTGGTCCTCTGGATGTCTGTGAGTCCAAAACATTTCTAAGTCATAACTTTTCAGAGGTGTTAGAAGTCAAGTTAGACACAGCTAAGGGTCCCAGGACCTTAAGGACAGCACTCACTCCAGGAAAGTCCACCAGTCGGGTTTGGTCCAGTTGCAATTGGTCAAGTGTAACTTCAGGAAAAGGCCTCTCGCAGCTTGTTGTGCCCCTGTAGCCACATGGAGGCCAGCCATCTAACCCTTGCAGTTCACTTCTTTCTATTGGGTGCAAGTGGGAACAGGTGCAGCCCTTCAGTTCACCTCACAGGTCTCAAACAGAAGGTACAGTCTTTGTTATTTACTTCCTGTTTTAAAGATAGTCCTTTGTTCCACATGCAGCCAGTGGAGAACTTTCATCAGTGGATAATATGGCAGTGTCTAGGTTGTTGAAATATTAATCGGGTTGCCTGATTCTGAACGATTTGAAGCCTATGAAGGAGGCACTTAGGGAGGGCCACATAGAGGGAGATGGAGTAGTCCTTTCTAGAAAGAGCCAGGACAATTACAACTTGAATGAAGGCCTCTGAGGTAAGGAACAGCAAGTTTCCTAACTCTGCAGAGCAGTAAGAAGTAGGAAGAAATCACTGCCCCCACTTGGGGTTTCATTGATAGTTCGTCATCAATAAGGGCCCCAAGCGTTTCACAGATTTCTGTGGAGACAGGGGACTCCAATCTCGGATGGCCAGAATGCTACATTCCAGTAGCCCAGTTTACTCTTAGTGATGACAATCTCTGGTTTTTCTGCGTTTGGTTTATAATGGTTGCTGTTTATCCAGTCTCGGATGAAGTGCATCATATTTTGGCAAATTTATTTTGACTCAGAGGAGTTATCGATACTAAAGAGTAGTTGCATGTCATCTACTTAGTTGTAGATTGTACAGTTCATATTTTTGAGGGTGTGAACTAAGGGGTGTATGTATAAGGTGAAGAGATGTGGTGAAAGGGAGGAACTGTGCGGTACTCAACAGACTAGATGGACTTTGGGTGAATTAAACGGGGTCAAACGGACTGATTGATCCTTTAGAAAATAAGTGATCAAGTTGCGTACTGGCCCTGCAACCCTGCGACATTGACACGGTCCACCAGGACATTATAGTCGACCAGGTGTTTACCCTGTCAAAAGAGTTATTTTGACAGATCGGGCTGCAGGTTTAAGTTGCAGCAGTCAAGGTAAAATGATAAGCCTGTCTGTTTAAAATGCTGGTTGGTTCTTATTGTTTTTCGTGCTTCAATTATTGCCTTGAACTTTTAAAACGTGGATCTGCACAACTGCCATTTGCTGACATTTTGTACAAGTTTTTTACTTGCAAAATAAAGCGATGACTTCAAACACCTGCGTCTGACAAGGAACGCTAATCTCTCTATATTTATTAATGCTGGTAGCAGTGCTGTCTGAATAAACTTGGAAGAGTCTTGGCAAGAACAATTCAGGCATGTTTTAAGGTTCACGGTCTTCATTTTGTTCAAGAACTGAGATTTGTGTGAAGCCTCTCTTATCAAGATTCATCTTTTATGCAGTAAGTATTGAAAATAATATACGCACAATGCATTTGATCTAGAATAAAAGACAAAGTTAAAAGGGTTTTCAAGGACAAGGCACTATTTTCTTTTCAAATGCTTTCACTTTTTATTTCAGAAGAAGGTACACAATCTTCCAACAAATCATTCGTACAGGGCAGAAGTGGAGTGACCAGCAGACCGCAGATATTGGTACAGAATGCAAATTGAAGGCTTCAACGTACCATGCATTTCTAAAAAAAGGAAATATAAGTATGATTTATGCTTCACTATAAAAAATATATTTTGTATTTTACGTGTGATGCACAGTAAGTATAATTTATTTCCTTTTTTTTCCTAAATGAAATGTGACTTAGCCAGGAAATGTATTGGGTAGGACCTTAAAATGCTAGTGATATTCATAAACGACTGAAGTATTCGAGGTGAGATAGGCTGGCATGCTAAGTGCTCACTGCCAACCTGAGAACCTAATGGACCACCTTTGCTTACCATCTGTCTGTTGAACCTAGCAAAAATAATGTTGAACTATTAGTCTAGCATGCTACAAGAAAAAAAAGAGGTTAACAAAATCAACAATGTAATCTTTTCAGTTTTAGTCAGTCATTAATAGGTTGTCACCAGTAGGTTATCTGCCTAAAAATGGCAGATGCGCCGTACGCCAAGCTCTTGGTTCACTCGCCCCATTTAAAGGTGGGAGAACCAGTGTTCCACATTAATATCCATGATTCTGGGGCTGATTACGAATTTTGGGGTCCACCGACCACCGTGCCGGCTGTGGGAGTCCAACTACGGTGAGCTTGGCGGTCCAACCACCCAATTACGAGTTGGTAGGATTTTTTTCCTGAAGACCGCCGCTGAACCGCTGCCACCACCACCCCACTCCTAGCACAGTGGAGACAAAGCGGACCAATGAGGCAGTGGGAGTCTCGGACCTCCAGTTAGATTGCCTG
This sequence comes from Calotriton arnoldi, assembly GCA_963921515.1. Taxonomy (NCBI): domain Eukaryota; kingdom Metazoa; phylum Chordata; class Amphibia; order Caudata; family Salamandridae; genus Calotriton; species Calotriton arnoldi. Next base: position 51,728 of record CAWUFW010011494.1, on the reverse strand, counting down.
CCCAATTGAGAGTTGCCTCACATCCGGCGTGACGGTCCAACCACCACTACTGAGATGGCAGAAAATGAGTGCTATAAGGCTGAAACTTCCCCCCACATGTCCTGTGCTGACATGGAGTGGATCCTACCCATACTACCGCCGCTGTACCTGCTTGATCACATTCAAAACAGAAATCGTCTGGGTGAAATCAACAGTAAATCACACAACTTCTTTTTGCCATTAACTCCTCTGCAAAACGATGCCCCGACATTGACCAGGCAAGGGAGGTGGGGGCCCCAAGTATTTCACATGTATACAGGGACCATGGCTGGCCTTGTTTCATAGCAATCATACTAAAGAAAGCTGCAGGATGTCCTCCCATGCCAAAACATTTGGACTGCACATGCATAAAGTTCACTAATGTACGTGTAAGCATTTTATTTAAAGTGCAAGTGATGTCTAAATTTATATCTGTTTCTCAACACCACCTCCTCAACAATATCACACCTATCAATGTCTGTCACAAATAAATCTAGCCCATTCTCACTGACATTGAACTGACTATAACAAGTCTAACTCTGACCAAAATTCTACACTCCCTCTGCCCTTTCTAACTTCTTTGCCATGTCACCACTGACATACACTAGTCGTGTAGCTCACCATTTATCATGTCTTGTTATAGTGACATTGCACTGACTACAACTACCAAGAGGCCTTGGGATTCTGACTTTGACAATGATGCCTTAGTGAATATGACACAATCACAATGCACACATCCCTGCTCCCTTTGTGAGGTCAAAGAAACATCATTGTTGGTGTGTTGTTAAGGGGGTCAGGTTAATCAGAGGGGGGAGAGAGAGGTACGTCGTGGACTCAGCCTCCTGTATCATATAAACAACCAAAGAAAGTCCACTCGAAATTCAACTAAATATCCTTCCAGTAATATTGGTAATCCTTACAGAAAACAATGTGTTTTCCTAAAATAACCCTCACCCACCAAAAGGTCCCTTGGTGGTATGCTTCATCATCAGGTTCTTCCCGCCCCGCTGCGGGACGAGGCGTGCTGCGACCGACAGATACGTGGGAGCACTTTGGAAGTAATAAGCTATCAGATAGTGTGAGAGTGGAAGAGTCAGAGGGAATTGTGAGACTAAAAAATAGCTGGCTGCTTGGAACCTAAAACTTTATTGAATCCTGTGGCTGGTATTGTTAAAAAAGGGGGTTCAGTGAGATGCACAGGGTAATGGATGTGTGACTCCGGGTCAACGTGTTTCAAGCCTTCCCCTATGGCTTTTTATCAGGACCAGTTAAACTGATCCCTAGTACCACTCCTTGATGGAACTGGATGGTCTTCTTAATTAATATTAAGGTGAAAAATGTTGTGCAAAATACAATACCTATTTGGTATGATTCTTCAATATGATCTGGAAAGATAAGATATTACGAGAGGATTAACTTATCAATGAAGTTATCTAGTGTAAAACACATCACCAATCTGTGGAACCAACGTGATATATTTTTCTTGTGCATGGCTAATCTATATTTTAGCAATTATTGTGGCGCCCTTCTGGAAAATACAAACATGACAATACAAAACATTAAACATGAATCACACTCTATGGAGTAAACATTAAGGCTTTCTGTGGACGTGCCCCTTAAGTATGTCCATCGGTATACCTGGCTTGTAGACGATCAATTATCTGTTCGATCCCTATACTCTCATAGTAGTGAAAAAAGAGGGAATTGTACAAGTCTACCCAGAAAATAAGATCGTAACAAATACGTTACATGTCTGGTTAGAACGTACTTAGTTATTGTCTAAATTTTGACCCATGAGCTCTGTACGGGAGGGGAGGGGCGCTTGTAGTCACACACTGCAAGTAAACAGAATAATGTCAGGACGTTGCTTACCGACATGCGATCTGATAAGGAGAACTGCTCGTTGTCAAGAGGATCGGCTATGCCGTACTTACTTCATCAAAGCTGCACCCTCGCCCAGCACATTATGCTTGCCCGTGGCTCCGAGGATTGATGTGAGAGCCGAAACTGCCCTGTGAAATGTCAGGGCGGTTCGCGCTCGGGTCCTCGTGGAAGCAATAACATCACAAAATGGCCGTCAGTTAGTGGCCAGATTCGTGGTGTTCAGGGAAAAATAACTCAATGCGCCAGTTCGAGCCTGACTGATGGCATTGCATATGGCATTGATAATTTAAGTATTTCTTCAGCTGGAGTATGACTTTGTTAAATATAAAGGACTTTGTTTTTAAAAAAAGGAAATGGTTTATAAAAAATGGAATTGGTTTATGAAAAAACCTCAACCCTCCCATAAAAAACCTCAAACCCCGTGACTTCTGATGAAGTCACACAGTTGTGAAGAAAGGGGTTTGGGAAAAACGCCACAATTGATTGTGTCTCTGATTATGTATTCAAAAACGGGGGGAAGGTAGGGGTTTTCATATATATATATATATACAGTAGTGCAAGATGAACATGATCAACCCTAACATTACCTACAGAAATATTTTTAAGATCCCTGGTAAGGGGAGTGATCACCAAAGCAGAGACACTGAAGCCAAAGGCAGATGTTTACTGTTTCATTAAGAGATTTTTTGCGCTAAGTGACCCAGAGATGATTATTCTGAAAAACAAGGTAAGCATAGTCCGAAATGGACATTCGTGGACGTTGGATATGTAGTTCTAATTTGGAAAAAACTACTGGTTCAGACACAATGGCTCCATGGTATGCCATTTTTTAGCCCATTGGTATGGGTGCCCTGTCGGAAAACCCAGCGTTGTTCCTTCTCAAACAATGGGATTCTTTGGGGATTTGTTCAATGTGTTGTTAAAGTCATACATGCCTTCTCAGTTACAACTCTGTAGTCAACTTTCACAGATATCCCACATCAAAAGGCAATGTCACTCAATAGGGGGAACCCTAAAAGCCTGGGGCAGTGGGCCACAGTTCAATTTAGCACATGCCTGACAAACCCCATGAGCACTGGGCCTGGGAACTAGGCCTTTGTAGGTAATGTATAAGTGCAACTTATGAAAGCAAACACTGTACTCACAGCATCTGCAACACATTTAGAGGAAGTAGCTGAAAGGTACTCTGCAAACTGGACACGCCCATGCAGAAATACACAAAGGTATCACAAGTTGACACCCTCCATGTGATCCAGCGGTATACTAACAACAGATACCATATACTCACCTGGGCCCATAGACACTTACACAAATCCAAGTAGACCGCTGTGTTTAGTTTATATTTTCCTTATTTAGAATGAGTTATTTCTTATTCCTAACTAACCTTTCACTGATCAAAAAGTTATTTCCTCTGGTCAATGGACCATTAGTTGAACTAGTTGATGGTGATAATTAACATAACTTATTAACTATTCTTTAATTAAAGAAAATAATCACAGACTCGGGAAGTTTTAAAATCTTTATCTAAATTAAATGAATGTGAACCATCTCAAATTACAGTACAAACACCCTCATTCTTAAGATTGCAAATCCGATCAATTTTTCATTAAGAAAATATTTCAGACACATACAATAACTATGCTCGGAAAGGAGAGGACAGAGAGAAAAGATCATCTACAAATACCATGAATTTATAGTTACCAAGGATGGTGTGAAGACCAAACCCTCTGGCCAAAGGGCTGGTAAGGGTCCCCCGGGATAGGTCAGGAGACAAAGGGGCATATTACCAAGGATGTTTTTTTTATCGCCGGCTATCGCTGGATTACATCGCGGATTTAACGCGTTATTATCAACGCTTATCTCCAAGGCGCTAGAAAATCCAGCGATAGCGGCGAAACCCAGCTATAGCGCGCAAAATCCAACGATAAATTCCACGCGCTAATGAAAAGCTTGCTAATAGGCAGGTGAGGACTTAACCTTACAATCCACCTCCCATTGACTAGAATGGTTAAGTCGAGTTTTAAAGAGGTGTTAGATTCCAGCGATAATCGCGGTTAGTGCAAAAATTTTTATCGCTTTGCGGGCATTGCTAATAGGGGGAAGTGGTGTTTGCGACTGTTTTCAGTCGCTTTTAGTTGGGAACGCCTACTTTGCATGTCATTAGCGATAATTATCGCTGACATGCAAAGCGGTAAGAAAACGGCCGCTTTGGCCATAAAGGTGTCGCTAACAGCTGTTAGCGACAGCTTGCTAATAGGGCGATAAAAATATCGCCGCTTTAGCGGCAAAAAGTGCCGCTAAAGTGGCGATACTGCCCTTGATAATATGCCCCAAAGACTTCATGACAGGAATTAGGACAGGATACTTCTCTAGAATACCGACGGCTGCGTAGCACCCCTCTCTTCCTCCTCGAGTTTCTTCCGCGATCTTCTTGTCTAACCCAATTAAGTAAAGATAGATGGTTCTGCATTCGATGTCTTCATCAGCATCTCACAGTGTCTCTTTCAGCATCAGCACTACCCACAGCACCGACAGCATCCCGAGCTCTCGACTTCCAGCATCGACGTCTAACTAACTAACTAAAGCTACCTCAGTTGTACCTTTCGTTTACCATGTACCACCCACTAAAGTTTCAATATCGCAAAAATACGAAATCTAATTGGTCAGGCAAGGGGGGATGATCATCACACCATGCTTCCATATTACTTTTTCCATTGACCTATTGTTCGCAAAACCCATCCCCTTAAATTTGTATTCTTTTCTTCTGTTCCCACACATGTCCAAACTTTATTAGATACAATTATTTCGATATCATGAATACAAGTCTTCTTGAGTGAACTCTTCACCCTCTGTTCACAGGGCACGTCATTCTCGTCCTTGGACGGCTGTCCAAAAACTTGGTCATTCTTCCAGGTTAACTCTCGTGTAGGCATGCGCAAACTTGAATCAGCCGGCTCAATTCAGACAAACGTGAAAGGCCCAAATGCGCACTAATAATAAAGTCAAAAGAAGAAATGTTACTTTCACAAATAAATGGTTTCACTGTATACCACCCGTCTCTACTCTAACCCTCTTTACTTATTAATACTTTCCCCGCATTAGCATTAGTAAAATAGCTGGTTTTCATTTCGGCTAAGCAGATGCCAATGCACGTGAGTCTTCAAGACTCCATTTTAATGCCTTCTGCACATGAGCTAGAATTTCCCTCCAAGCGTTAGTACCGTCATACTACGTAGATGCAGTTGACGAATGCGCGGTAAAGATTTCCCAGTTAAAGCTGGATTAGTCCGTTTTCTTTGTTATTTATATTAGTACACACATACGCAAGCTTTGCTAACCCGCATGTTTCTGTAGTGCGTGTTATTATTTACAAGACATTGTTAGTAATTCGTTAGCGAGTTAAATGAGAGGATTGCTTCCGAGCAAGTCTCTTTTACGAGTCCTTGCTCCATCACATGTGTGGATTCACAAATATCTTACTTCAGCACATCAAACACATACCCAATCAACATCATAGGGAGAAAGGCACGCTAAATGACATTGACAGTGGACAAGCTTAAATACTTACCAAATGGAAAACCACACAATGCAATGTCACCCCCAGGTGGGTTTCATCCCACATATCCATACAATGCACATATGCACTCATCTACAGTAACTCCAGAACAGGTGCAAAGGTCAGATCACACTCACCACTTTGAATGAATCACCATTTTGTGTGAAACTTACACGAATGTAGGTGCACATTCCTAAGGAAGCCATAACAGCCAATAACATGGAAGGTAATGCAGGACTAATGTGTCATCAAAATGTATCAATTTTTATTTCAACAGATAATAACGAAGGCCAATGACCAGTCCAAATGTCCCATGTGGCCCAGCACAATGCTGTGACACTCCACTTGCCTAACATGACACTGCCAGGGAAACCTCCTCAGGAAGGGGCATCTAGTGGGCAGGCCAGGCACCTCAAAGATGTAACTGGGGAGGGCTGGGATCGGTATTGGGAGGATTTGTGTCGACTATGGAAGGGGGCAGTGGCTGGGGAAGAGGGAATGCCAAGGGAAAACTGAGAGATTTCCATGAGACCCTGGGGAGGTGGAATGAAAAGGGCTGGGCTTTGGGAGATAGAGGGAGTTTCAGTGCCTGTCATGGGTGTGCCTGTTGTTGGTGCTGGTGTGTGTGGGTCTGATGTCTGTTGTGTCTGGGCTGTCTGTTGGTGCAGGCTCTGTGGGTTTGTGTGTGGTGAGGGTGGTGAGGTTCTGTTCAGTGGGTGCTCGCCTGGACTTCTTGCTGCATTGAGAGGGTGCTGCATGTGGATGCTGGTGTGGGTGATTGCTTATGTTTCTGTTTCATGGGGACATGTGTGGGTAAAGGGATTTGGGATGGGAAGAGGCAGGAGGTGGGGTGGAAGGCTAGGGTGTGTGGAAGGCTGCCGTCAGTGAGGAGGACAGAGCCTGAAACGATCTCTGTAGTCCAGACATACTACTGTGGATGTCTTCCATGTAGACAAGCATATGTGCCAGCTGGCTGGACTGCTCTTGGATGACATTCAGCAGTGCATCCTGACCAACAGAGATCTGTCTCAGGTGGTCAATAGCCTCCTCACTCAGGGAAGCTGGGGCCACAGGGGCAGGGGATTAGGAACCTGGGGCAAAGGAGATGCCGTGCTCCTTATGAGAGTGCAGCCAGGCGATTTGGTGGGGAGCAGCAGTGAGGGTGGAGATGGAACATAGGGTGGCGGACAAGGATGGTGTGGACACAGGTCCTGTGGGGTCTGCCACCACCATGGAGCTGCCACTGGAGGTCGACTCTGAAAATGATGATGTTGAATCTGCCTCCTCCAGGACACACTCCTCATACTCTGGGCCACTGCCTTCGTTGGTGTCAGTCTCCTGACCGGAGGCACTATGGTCTGCTGCATCCCCAATGTCGTCGGCACTGTCTCCTATGCTTGCCTCGGTTGATGCTGAAAGACAGTTGAAATATGTGTCAGACATCTGCGTAAACTCAATGCAAGGTCTCCTATCTCTTGCATGGAGACAAGGTGGCCCTAAGTTTACTGTCAACAGCTGCACAAATATCCATGGTACTAGACCCCACCTGCGGCTAGGGACATCCCCACACCACATTTGTCCTGGTGGGAACACTATCCTCAGATTTCATGTCTACAACTCAATTGAACGGTGACAGGATTAAGAGGTCAGGTAAGCTCCAGCCATGAATTTGAGGTGTCACATGTGGCCAAAAGGGAAGGTACACAAAATTACCCAAAATGTTTTTCACACAGATACCAATGTATCAGTGTGTGAACACCCACAAATGCCCACACCAAATCTTAATGTCACTCCCTGATGCATGTCGTCAGTTAGTGAATGCACATTCAACAGTGGACATGTGTAGTCCACATTACTCCACACTCCCTCATCAATGCTATTGAGAAACAGTTTGTGAGACACAACTGTAAGTAGACATACCATGAAATACATATTCTCAAAATTTGGATGACTTATAAGAGAGATCAATGTCTCTATGTATGTCTGACAAACCCTCCCATGTCTACATACTCCTGTCTGTGTTTATACATCACCTGTATACCCAAAATGAATAAACATTGTCCTTTACACATTGGCCAACAAACACAAATGTGGAGGGCTCTCATCCTTAATCTATTTAGACCATTATATCATGGATCATATCCTTGTGCAGATGATAGCACAAGAAAAAAAAGCTGCATATGCCATCATGTAGGCATTGATATAAAGGGCACCAGTGTTGTTTGCTATATCACAATGCTGTACATACCCCACTTACAAGGCCAATTATGGATTACAGTCTGCATTCTATGTGCACTGCATACCATGTCACATGTAAGTGATCGCAGGACAAGATACAAAGTATTGGGAAAGCATCACTCCTGACACAAAGAAGACATGTGGTCTGTGTGGCACGGCTATCACACACAACATCAAACATGTGTAGGTGACATGTCACATCACTCAGCCATGTGTTTGTACAACTCTGAAGATTGTGAAGTGACCTGAATCACCTTTGGATCTGGACCACAAGACATAAGTCTTGCTTAAACATCATGCACCTACGTCAAGACCTACACATGCAACAACACCAATAATCCTTAGAACATGAGCCACCTACAACGTTGATGGGGAAACTGCTGCTTGTAACAGGAGGAAAATGTGAATGCACAATGTCAGACTCTGCACTACACTCACCCTCTCCTAGCTGCTGTTGGGCCCTCAGCTACCCATCAAGCTCTGGGTAGACCACCACCAGGATGTGGGACTTTACAGGAGTCAGGGTCCAACATGCCCCTATCACGTTGGGAGGACTTCCCCAGCTGGACCTCTGTGATCTTCAGGGTCCAGCATTTCAGGTCCTCCCACCTCTTCCTGAAGTGGGCGCTGAGCCAGTGATAGACCCCCAGGGCTCCTACTCTCTGGGCAATGGCTTTCCAGTGTCTCTGTTTTTGATGGGTGTTGACCTGCATAGATACAAGAGATGAAGCAAGATATTGTAACTGCAAGTAAATGGATCAATTTCGGTCTCACACACATTTTGGACATATCTAGCACAAGCAAGTAACAAATCTTAACACACTACATTTGTACTCCTCACATGCTTAGCACCACTTACAGGAGTATACACACTTTAGTAGTCTTCGGTGGTCCATCCTCAATCCTTGTTGTTTACTACACTGATGAACACAGGCCACCAACACCATGTATACCAGGGCCATCCTACATGTAGTATGCTGTGAGCTACTGTGACACACAGCACACCATTCAGACTTTAAGGGCAAACTACATGTGCATGTTTGTACATACCTTGTAACAGCCTGGCCCATTAACAAAATGCGTACGGTACATGAAGCATGACACCAGAGTATATAGCGAGACCAAACATAAAGGTCACAATGAAAGGGCTCAAATGTGTCACACTGACAGATACCACTTTGGTATTGTCTAGCCAGGTGGTTACAGAAAGCAATAACATACAATGTGCCACAGATTTTGAGTGGTTGCTACTAACATCAAGGTAAGTGTGATCTGTCCTTACACACTGTGTGGGAAATGTCAGGTAGTATGATTTGAAAGTGTGTAATCAAGGGCCACAGGTACAACCATGAGGAATAGTGACTCGCAATTTGCGAGAAATAGCGACTCGCAAAGTATGAGTCACTAAATCGAATGTACCAACAATTTTGTCCCTCTATTCGTGGCTCACAACTGAGATGCATCGCAATTACCAGGCTCGCATGTAGCGAGCCTATACGTGTCCGCAAATTGCGAGAGGGTCACAATTTGCGACCGCAGCATTAAAAGTGTCTGATCACTTCCTGGAACAGCAGAAGGGCCCCAAACCAGGAAGTGGTGTCCATTGTGATCCCTGCATAGCAGTAGGAACACATTGTGGAGCCAGAAGCAAACTCAAGACTGCATCCAGCCACCAAGCAAGTGATGCAATGGCCAGCCAGCAGAGTGAGATGAGAGCAAAGGTGTGCAAGATGAAAATAAAAAAAATTGAAAGACAATTGGAAATTCTCACAGATGGTTGCTGCAACAACCATGAACAGCTGTTTGCATGGACCTCCCAGACATTTCCTGAATCTGAAAAATGCAAGACCTGGAGGGAAATGCAGCAACAGATTAATGCCAAGGGAGTTGCAGACAGGTCCATCGATGACCACAAGAAAAGGTGTTACAACCTGCACTCTTGTGCAAAGGCATGGATTGAGGCACGGCTAGGACAGTCCCAAGGGTCCGCAGAGGAACCATCTTATGCTCCCCTCTTTATCTATGGAGCTACAACAGGATCCTGGAAAGGATAAAGAGGCAATGTTTGCCTCGGGGACCGTCCACACTTCTGCACCCACCTCTGGTAAGTGCAAGATACCTATTATTCCAACATACCTGCCAGAACGCAGCAGTCCAGAGGAATGCAACATAGATACCCCTAGACACACCATTTCAGGCACCAAAAGTCACAGCTGTTGCATCATGTGATATGTAGTCCGGCACACAAACAGTGTAGTAACTCTCTGACATGAGCTGAATAATATGGTTTCACCACTGAGATAGTGTCTCACATGTGCATTTTTTTTTTTTTTACATATACTACATAGATGCACATGTGCCAGTCCAGGGCACACAAGAGGAAGCAGGGGAAGAGCAGGACCTTGACCAGATGGAGGCAGAGCTGGATGTCCAGGCAGAGTCCCAGTCAGGTACATTAGACATCCAGGAAAACACATCCCAGCAGGCAACAGCACCAGCAACAGCTCCTGTCACCAGGGTCCGGCATCTGCGTCCCAAGTAATGCTTGCAGAGGCAGCATTGGGCAAGGCTTTATGCCCACTTCCAGGCAGGCACGGCGACCAGGTGGAGGCAGTGGCATCGAGGAGTAATGCTGCAAATTCAGCCTCTGCAACAGAGACAGTTATCCAATTGGCAGACAACCAGGCCTGGCTGGATGCCAATTTAGATGCATTGACTGTGGTGATGGAACAACTCTGCACTGAGCTGGTGGAGAAGAGAATGCAGCAGAGGCACAATTAGAGGAACAGGACAAGCAATATGGGGGCATTGACTAGGCAATTGGCAGCTTGGCCCAGGCAACCACCCTCCACTCAAGACCACCAGTTCACCCTGCAGGTGGAAATTGGCCACTATAATGGAGATATGGCCAGAGGTCTGCAGAATATGACCGATGCTGTTGAGGCCATACAGAACTCCAGGGATGTCACACGGGTAATGAGGAATGCTCTTGACAGTGAAGTATCCAACCGCAGCAGCGTCTCCACTGCGGTGACACACATGCAGCATAGGAGCAGCAGCAGGCAGCCCACATCCCCACAGGGTAAAATCCAACAAGCAACGCAAAGAGGCAGGAAATGACTGCACATTGCATGTACATCATGCTTTTGCCCTTATGGACCAGTGTTGGTGGTGGATTAATCGCCCTTAATCAAAAACATTTTGGTTATGTTGCCCATGAAGGACATGTTGTCCTGCAGTTCATTACTGAATAACCTGATAATAAAGAGTTTCCCAGTTTGTGAAATCTACTGCTAGTCTTGTCATTTGTGGAGGGTGTAATGGAAATTGATGCATCTTACCTCGCGTCGTCTCCCCTCTGCTGCTCTACTTTGCTCAGGTGGGTGTCGGGCAGGTGGGCCTGGGTCATCGTCCTCTGAGTCAGAATCAGACACCTCCCTGGGTAGGCATCTCCTGCAGGCAATGTATTGAAGAATTGCACATGTTGCAACTATTTTGCATGCCATTACTGGCTCATACTGCAAGGCCCCTCAACTTTTATGAAGGCACCAGAAGAGCGATTTAAGGATGCCAAAGGTGTGCTCTATCACACTCCTGATGCGTTTGTGTGCACTGTTGTGCTGTCTCTCATGTGGGTTGTTAGGAGTCAGGTAGGGCGTGAGGATCCATGGCCACAAGGCATACCACATGTCCTGGTAAGAGATATGTGAGGGTGAGACAACTTAGAGAGAAGGATGTTTGCCCTAATATGTTTCACTTTGTACATCACATTGCATTACCTAGTAGGTATCCTTCGCCAAAGTCCCCCCTTTCTAGTCACTGGTGAATACCCCTGTGGAAAAAAATGTTGGAGTCATGAGTGCTCGCTGGAAATTTTGCTACAATGTCTGTGATGATGTGTTGTGCATTACAGACTACCTGAATGTTAAGTGAATGTGTGCTCTTGCTGTTCCGGAATATGTATTCCATGTGGGATGGGGGCATATGGGCACATGGGTCCCGTCTATGCAGCCAATTACCTGTGAAAATATTGCTATCCTGTAAAATTGGGTTATTCTATTCTGAATTTCTTTAGCATCCTAGGGCAGGTAGATGTGTTTGTGTATATGGTGGATCATGGCGCCAAGGAATTTGTGAAAGAAATGCAAAAGTGCACCCTGCGACACGCCTCTAGCCACTGCAATTACATCTTGGTAACTACCAGTGGTCAATAGGTGGAGGGAGCACAACAACTGGACATGGGTGGGGATTGCATTGCTGTGCTGGGTTTTGCTATGTAGTTGTGGCTTCAAGATGGCTAGTAGCTCTAGTATAACATTACTGCTCAGCCTGTACTGGACATATATCTCTTCTGTCTTGTCAAACATGGTTGGCCTGACTCTACAAATCCTCTTCTGTCTCCGCCTCCTCTGTTGAGCAGCCAAAATCTGGATCCTCCTTGCTACTGGGCAGCCTTTGTAGTAAGATTTGCGATACATTCTCGGCCTGTTTTTATGGGTTGGGCCCTGTTGCCACCTGGTTTTTATTCATGGTAAACTGTGTGTGCAAATGGGTCATTTTGCGCTTACTCACAATTTGCGACTTGTCTGTACATGAAGGTTTGTGACTCACAAATAGCGAGTCCCTATTTGAGACACGCAAATTCTGCATGCATAATTTTGTGGCTCGGTAATTTGTTGCATCGCAATTACAGATTTGCGAATGCCTGTCGTACATCACGTGCGGCTCATTTTGCATGCACAAATCGTTTTGCTACCATTTTGCGAGTTGCGAAACAGTCGTACATCTGCCCCCAAATGTTGCCCTTCTGTTTATCTTCCATCTAGGAGACTCAGCGTATCCCAATTGGCCATGGTTGTTGGCACCACTGAGGAATCCTACAACGCCAAGGGAAGTCCCCTTCAGTGAGGCCCATGGAAGAATACAGCATCCAGTTGAGCAGGCTTTTGGGCTCCTGAAAGCCAGATTCAGATGTCTGGAATGGACTGGGGGAGCCCTCCTCTGCTCCCCCAGGAAGGTGTGTAAGATAATCATGGCGTGCTGCATACTCCAAAACATTGCCCTGCGACGGAACATACCTTACATTGCAGAGGATGCAGGCCATGATGAACCACCAGGTGGGGACCCTGAAATGCCAAATGAGGATGATGATAGTGGTGAAAAGGAAGGAGCTGACTTGTGCCAAGATCTCATCCAAAACTACTTCCCCTGAGTGTAAGTAAGGTGTGAGATGTGATTACTTTGACTATTCTTGCAACTCTTGTAGTGATGTTGTGAGGAGGATGTTAACGCCGCTACATACTAGGAATATATGGGTCTGGAAATATCTGGGGAAAGGTGTTTGTATTGTAAGTGTAGGTTTGTTGAGCTGTAAATGTTGTCTTGGACTGTGTTCTCCAGAAGTTGACAATGTGATGTGTGTCACATGTATGTGTTCTTAGCTAAACTCCCTGTGTTGATCTGTTTTAGGTACCTTCACCATGTCATCTTCATTTGGACATTTCAGAGTTGTGACATTAGCAGGAATATGATGCTGCTGAGATGTACGAATTGGACATGGATTGATTCTGGGAATGTCTGTCACAGAGTTTGAGTGTAAAAAGCTGGTACTAAGACAGTTTGCGCAGCGATAGGATGGAAGTTACTTGGCTTCAATTGGACTTGTTCCTTGAGGTGTGTTGGTCCTAATGCTATATGTGTGCCATCATGTGATCCAACACAATGGTCTGTTGTACCAATTCATGCTAACCTGCCCTCTCATTGGCTAATTCCTCATTGTCTATGAACTGGATTTAGTTGTTGATGTGTCTCCTCATTTAGGCCAAAGTGGTTGTAGCACATCACTGACATTTGTCTGTGACATTTCACCAGATAAAAGCAACACTGGATCGAAATGACCCTGTGGGCAGAAACTGTTGTACTGATATGTCTGTTTGTTTCTTTATTTGACGTAGGATTCCTTTAGTGAGGTAGGCAATATGGCTCCAGCTGATGATGTAGGCCTAATTTATTGTTGCCTATTCTGTAGGATATTGTCAGATGTATCCCCTCCTTCCCTATTGTGAAAATCTGCAAGTGATTATGTGATCACTGACACAGAATAACTGAGTCATGTCTTATTTGCTATGTGTCTAACATCATGTCAGCTTCTGATTTGAGCAATGGAATAAAGATATTTTCAGCTCAGACACTTGCATGTATGTGCTGTTGTGACATGGTAGTAATCCTGAGTTGAACATTGTTTACATACAACATATCCATGCTTCCAGAATTCCCTGGCTTTGATATTGCAAAGTTCACATGGAAATACATTCACATTGTTATATGTGAGAACTACAACAGGAGACAATGTTTAATTGACGTGTTTTTAATGAAGTGAACAAGAAAAAGATTAAGAAATTAACAAAAAGTGAAGTCTTCAGTCATGGTGGGTGAAACTATTGTAGTAGAGTCCAAAATGTCAGGAGTCTAAAGTCCAACATACTCCTCCCATCAGATATGGAAAAGTTGGCAGGAATAGTCCGGCAAAGTGAAAGTGTAGCACTCATAGGAGGGCATTAGGTGCAAGGCTTCTTCCTGCTGGTAGTAGTGGGTGTCTTTCCATCCTAAGCTCCAGGTGTTTTGTGTGGACATCCCCTTGGTTTGCCAGAGGGGGGATCTGAAGCTGCTTAACAGGGGCACATGCAGGTGTTCCCTCCTCTGACAGGGCCTCCCTTCCTGTGGCTGCAGCAGATGTTGATTGTTTGGATGTACTTAGACCACAGGAAGGGGTAGATGCAGGTAGAAAAGCTCTGCAGAGGTTGTTGTTGATGTGTCGCAGCACCCCAAAAAGAGAAGTCACCTCAGTGTGGATGCCAACCACCTCGTTGTGGATACCGGCCACCTCGGTGTGGATGCCTACCGCCTCGATGTGGATGGCAGCAACGCTTCTTCATTTCCCAGATTTCAATCAATACCTGACCCATGACACTTTGGGAGTCCTGGTAGACTCCCAGGCCTTGGGTGATGGCAGCCTGGGTGTGTTTGGCCTCAGTGGGCTCACTTTACAGGCCCACAGTTACCCTCTACAATGCCTACTCCCATGGCCCTGTGCCCTTGGCACAGACTGCACCCTCCCACTGGGTTCTGGTTCCTCCAGTGACTGGGGTGGTGTTAGCTGACTCAAAATCTAGGACGGGAGGGTACAATATGAGACTGAAGGTGCACAGGCTGGGAGGGCAGTGGTTGTCTGTGTTTGCACTTGTGGTGGGAGGTGTGGTTGTAGGCACAGAGATCTTCAATGTTGGCGTCTGCCCAGGCTGACCAGATGGGCCAGGACTGTCATCCATGTCCACCTCTTCAGGAGCGTTGTCATCACTGAGAGCTTCACCCTGGGAGAGAGAGGAAATTTGTTCGGTTTCCAACCTCTGTGCAGGTGCAGTGGTGGATCGACCTGTTGAGAAATAGAGAACATTGTTACTTGTGGAAGTGTGCTATCTACATCTGCGTTGTTTGGGTCAAAGTTAATGAGGACCTAGAATGGAACAAAATAGATAGAGATTAGTATTGTCATCTATTTGTGTGGGTTTGAAGTTGGTTGCCAGACATTTGCTGACATTCAATAGATGTAGTAGGTTTCAACAGCTCATTAGATGTGCAGATATGTGGCATTTGTCTTTTTGAATAGACATGACATCTCCAAAACTCTGATACAAACACAATGTTGTCACAATGTGTGTATTTGTCCATTCCAAGGCCTAGTTGTGTCTAATATAGGCAAACACACAGCTTGGTTGTATATTTAGCGTTGTTCATCATGTGAGAAGTGCAGAGTCAAGGGGTTACCTGGCACTGCTAATGAGCTATGTTTCCTTCATGGCTCACATATATTAAGGGTACACTATTGTTATGGGGTCGCTGATGCCATCAATAGTTTCAGTTGTTGGGTCCAGGACACCATCAAGCAAAGTATTTAGACGTAGATCTGAGTGGAGCATTGTCTGTACATTGCACAGTCCATGATGAGTGAAGATAGATCAGTAGTAACACGGCAGACAAGTGAGAAGGGGTAAATGGAGTCTGGCATCTTGGTTAGAGTTGCAGTCATAGTAGTGATAGCTTTTCTATCTGAACTTACCAAGATGTGAGAAATGGTAAGCTGCATGATAAGTGTAGATAGGTAGTAACATGGCAGATTAGAGAGAAGGGGCAAAAGGAATCTGGCATCTTGGTTAGAGCTGTATTCACAGAGCCTCATGGTTGCAGTGGTAGATGTTCTATCTGAACTTACCAAGACATGACAAATGGTGAGATGCATGATAAGCGTAAATAAGTAGTAACATGGCAGACAAGTGAGAAGGGGCAAAAGGAGTCTAGCAGCCTGGTTAGAGTTCCAGTGAGAGGGCATCATAGTAGTTGTAGTCACTTCAATCTCACTTTACCAAAACTTGAGAAATGGTAACCTGCATAACAAGTGTAGTTCAGTTGTAACATGGCAGACAAGTGAGAAGGGACAAAAAGAGCCTAGCATCTTGGTTAGAGTTGTAGGCACAGGGCCTCATGGTAGCAGTGGTAGCTTTTCTATCTGAACTGACCAAGACATGACAAATGGTGAGCTGCATGATAAGCGTAGATCAGTAGTAACATGGCAGACAAGAGAGAAGGGGCAAAAGGAGTCCAGCAACTTGGTTAGAGTTCCAGTGAGAGGGCCTCATGGTAGTTTTAGTCACTTCTCGCTTTACCAGTACTTGGCAAACGCCTAGTGTACCATACCTGTTGGCAACATGCATTTGGAACAGACCATACATTTACATTTTAACACATTTCATGGGTCCTGGATTGATATTCTGATGGTAATGCACTTACAGACAGCTTTGTAACATGTGGCATGTCATGGAGTTGAATACATGTGCTTTTACATGCAGCAAAACACATTGCCACAAACAAGCCAACATCTCAGATACTTGTTAGGAAAGTAGATAGAGAACACACTAGCAAAGGCAGAGTTGAGAGCAAACAGGACATTGTTATATTGTGGCAGTTATTGAAGTGTAACTTACCAGAGTCCACTACCCCCTCTATTCCTGTCAAGCCCTCAGAATGCACGACCTTCACCTCCCAGGGAAAGAGTTGTAACGGTGCACCGGGAGGGCACCGCCAGTCCTCTATGCCTCCTGGTGGTGGTTGCTGTACCTGGTACGTACCCTCAGCTTGAGGTTGTTCCACCTCTTCCTAACGTCAGCATGTGTGCATAGGGTGGTACCAACAGCATTCATTCTGTTGACTATCCCATTCCACATTTCTACTCTAATGATTTCATCCACCTTGATTGTCAACTCTTGCTCAGTGAAACGTGTTTTTTTTCTTCAGGCATGGTGACAAAATAAAATGTGAGTGAGTATATGAATGAAAAACAAGCAAGTGATAGAGGTAAAAAGATGTATAGCAAAAATTACAGGTGGGGGAGAGTGCTAAATGGGAAGATGAAAATGGATAGCAGAGAAAAGGGCTGTCTGTCTTGCTGTGCTGCAGTTGTGAAGCAAAGTATGCTGGTGTGTTTTATAGTGTGATTTGCAGGCGTGTCCACTTGCCAAAGCACATCAGGTGTGCAGTTTTTAAATCCATCCAATGGTCACTGTTATGGTGTTTTTTCGCGCGCACCACAGCAGTCAGCCTCCGTTGGGTAAGTGCCATTTGTTAACCATGCTGGGAGACCACGATTATGACTGTGCAGTCGTAATACACTTGGGGGCTGACAGCAGACCTGACAGCTTTGGTGGATGCACAGCCAAGAATGCAGACTGCTGCGGTCCCGCTGGTTAGACCACCATTGCCTCAGTCAGCACAACTCATAATACGGTGGGCAGTAGATTGCCGGCACAGCAGTGTCGTAGGGTACCCAGTGTTTGGGCGCTCATACTGCCAAACTCGTAATAAGGTCAGTTCTTTCAAGTTTCAGATAAGCTGCATAAATGCTTTAACCACATTTTTAAATATATATTAAAAATTCAATTCACTGGAAGTCAGATTTTACATAAACATTTAGGAAAAGTACATTTTAAAAAGTTCGCCCATATCTACCTGAACCTCCAGTAGAATAATTAGCATTAGCCAGCCAGTAGATAGCCCATGTCAGTGCTTCTCCTTAATAAGGTGTGAAAATTGATCCTAGAATAAAGACAATGGCTTCATTTTTTTAACACGAAGACCTGGGTGTACTGTATGTGAATCCTCTCAGGTAAGGCTGCTGGGAGCATACAGGGACTTCTTTAACTTGAACGGGACCGGAGTAAGGCCTGTCCATAGAGGGAGACAAGGGGAAGAGACAATCCCAGAACTAGTTTGGTGTGTTTGAAGAGGAGGGGACTGCTCATTTCCCTAAAATGACCCTGAACTGGCACACCAGAAACCTCCATGGGTAGAACGGTACTACCATGTTGAATTGTACTCAGAATAGTGACTGTTGGGTAGTTTGTAGTAAGGAAGACAGGACTTGCAGCAAAAGTGGGAAGGCTTGCTCCTGGGAACGTTTTTCTCATTGATTAGGAAGTGTCCAAGAGTCACCCCAACCAACTTGCTAGTGAATCCTACAAACATGGCATCTCAGTCACACCTCACCATAATACATTTTTTGCCTGTAGAAGAACAGGAGAGGACTGAACCTGTGTGGAACCTGAGGAATGGACCTGCTCCCACTTGTAAGCTGGACCGAGAAGTTGACTCAAAGGGTTAGTTGATCGCTAGTGAGTGGCTACAGGGACACAACAAGATGCAAGAAGCAATTTTCCTGAAGAGACCAGCTAACCAGTAACAATTGGACCTGGACTGGAACTGGCTGGTGGCCTCGGCTGGAGAGAATTTTGATCCCTAAGTGCTGTCCCTGGGGTCCTGTGAGTCCTGTCCTGTGAGCCTTAGAAGAGATCAAGAGATAATAATCCAGAAAGTCAAAACATTTGGGAATTCTGGGCTTCCAATACTTCTGAAGCTGCAGTGGGACCTCACACCAAAGGTAGCCAATCTCAAGAGGACTTCATCGGAGATCATTTCCAGTTTTATCCCACTGGAATTTTAGCTCCAAACAAAGACTAACTCCAAAGGTAGAAATCTTAACCAAGTATCAGAAAGACAAGAAACCTTAGGCAGGTGCAAAATTTGGATTTTCCTGCTCTGAGCGTTTCTCAGTAAAACCAACAGCTTCAGAGGGTCCTTTTCTAATGGCTATCTGACTTCGAGAGGACTTCCCTGGATGCAGCCTGCAATCTTGCCCTCCTGGAGGATTCCAACTTCCGTTTCAGAGACGGAGAGCCTATTTATAGTTTGGCGTATGGGTTACTCTGTTACAAATGTGAAGGATATCCTCTCTGTTGTATTACAAGTGCAATTGGATATAATGCACATATAATACAGAGGATGCAATATCCATCACAATTGCGACCAAGTAACCCATCTGCCGAACCCTAAATCGGGAACTAAGTCAGAAGATAAAATATTTGACTTGGACGACCCCTCTTGGCGTATCCAACCAGTGCTCCATTGTGGTCAGCCTGAAATCGCATCTAGATCACAAGCCACTGCGAACAGTGACTTCTAATTTGTGCTTTAGTTTTTTCTAATGGTGCTTTTTGCCCTAAAATTTCACAAATTATAATCTCCAGTTTCCCTCATTGGATTTTATTTATTTATATGTCATTTTTCTTATTACATTTGTTTCTATTTTTAGAAACTGGTGTGGGATTTTTATTCATTAAAAAAATATATTTTTAATTCTTTTGGTACTGCTAAATACTTTACTCATTTTTCCTCAAGATAAGCATGTCTGATGTATGCCATCGCTTCAAGGGATTGAATCAAGGTTTATTTATTGAATCTGTGTGTTGAACCTGGCAAGATGTTGGACTTATTATTTAGGAAGGACTCACATCCTCATCATTTGATAACCTATTTTCTTACAGAGTACATTCATACTATTATGTTTAATATTTAGTCCAGTGCAAATTCCAGTACTTTTTCTCCTTGGAGGTAAAACAAATTCCTGTGCAAAGACTTTTTAAGTGTTATTGTGTGCTATGCAGATATCTCAGGTCACCTCCTTAATTAAACGTAGTGTTCTGTTTGGTTCCAGTAATAAGGTAGCTCCCGACTTTTGACTATGCCCTTTTGTTGGTCTTCTTTACTGGCATATGATTGGGCAGCAGTTGTGTTAGCCCAAGTATGAAGTAGTTCCATTGCTCTTAATTGTTATTAACATTAAAGCAAACCCTATCTCAAAGACAAAAAGGAGAGGCTTTCCACTTCTAGTTTTTATTTGTACATATATAATCGTATGGATTTAAATTCATGTGAATTAGCATGTTTTTCAATTTAAAAGTAAAAGATAAATTGCTTTATTAAGTATTGTTGTATGGTTAGAGGAGCTTTGAGTTTCTAACCCACACAATCTCCCTGAATCCATTTTGCGGTGCTTTATCTTGCTTTTCTGACAGTCATGACCTAAAGTGCTGTGATTGGTGCTGAATTTTGTTCAAATAAGAAGGAAGCCCCAAGGCTTTGGCTTTGGCCTTTGTTGATTTTCTTCTATATGGATGTTTTATTGGGCAGCAGTTCTATTAGCCAGCAGATTAAATCATTTATTTTTTCATAGCTTATACAGAGATTGATAATGCAGACCCATGATAACTAGAGTAGGAAAGGGCTAGGTATAGTGTAAGCATAGGACAAATACAATAAAAGTGTTCTGCATTGTAAACTCTACAGCAAATGCAATAGGAAGAGAGGTTAAATTGTGAACTCTTCAAAAAATACAATAGGACTTGGTTTTAAATTGTATATTGTAAACTTTGTGACAAAAAGCATATGTAGTGGCTTTACATTTTTAATACTGTACGGCCCTTTTTTACAGATTTCTAGTTTAGACTGTTTTCATTGTGTGCATTTTTAATTTAATATTTAGTTGTGTGTTAATCAAATACATCTATTTATTAATTGTTAGTTGCATGTACAAGTACAGATTTCCCATTCTTAGCTCCTATCTACATACATGCATACACACATACATACATATATACAAATATCTGCAACAGTCTTACAAACTTCTCACACAGAGAAGTGTGGCCGCACTAGAATGATAATAACGTGTTTTTTGGAACACAGTTGGACTTTGTTTCGGCTTCTGCCTTTCTCAATAAAAACCCAAGCAACTTAGGGTTCATTCACACAAACATTAATTAGGACAAGCAGATGTACCAGCAAGTCTGTCTTTGATATCTATCATACGATATGCTGTTAAATGATGATTTAAATTTAACTTATATATATACTTTCAGAGAAACCACAATATTGCATATATTTATTAGCTATACAGTAAGTTATATGGATAAGAAGATTTTGTATTATCGGGTATCTGGCAAAGTATTTTTACCATGTTTATGGACCATGCTCTTTATCTTTAAGGGAAGTGGGTTACTTGTGTTGCAGTTGAGAAAGTCAGGAGCTGAGACATGTCCAGCTGTGTTCCAATCGACATGTTATCATCATCCTCGTGTGCCAGCAATTCTACCTAGTGTAAAAGATTTGGAAGACTGCTGTATATTTAATTTGTGGGACCTTCTCTGGTCCCGTTTTGGATGATGGAAGAGGTTGTATTGCAAGTTTGCTGTATATATATATATATATATATATATATATATATTTCATGTAAATAGGAAGCTCTAGCGTGCGCAGGTGTCGTGAAGAAGGCTTTTGTAGCCGAAACGCGTTTGGCGCTGTAACAAGTGTTTCTGCCATGCTGATTAAATAACTCTAACTCTGCTCGGAGTGCTTTTCTGTAATTAATTTGTTACGGATGCCGCTTTGCACATTTAGACGCCCGGGCGGGGCGTCCGACGAGCACCCCTGGCGGTCTGGCAGCACGTTCTCTACACGCAACAAACATTGGATATATATATATATGTATATATATATCCAGTGAATATATATACATATATTCACTGAAAAAAACCAAAGGTTACAGAGACGTTTTAGGCTCAAGTTTCACTCATACAAAACCAGTGAAATTCAGCAGTTATAGTTTGCTGAGCCAACTATAACTCACGCCCCAACAAGGCACTTCTTATGACCTCACATATTACATCACTCATGACATGGTCAGTGACATCACTGACGCCGCATTCCTTGTACCTCTTCTCCAATAACTTGTTCTACATTTGTAGGTAACATAGCCTCTTTCGCTATAGGAGTGCTATTATTCATTTCATAACATCGTCCTCTGTAATCAATAGCATGAACTGATCTATTATCCCAGAGATAGCTTTCTTCATTTCATTAAAGAAAGGCTTTGTACTAGACATATGTATCCATTCTCCACTAAAAACTGTACAAAAGATACTTCTATTCACTAATCTTTCTTTCTATTTTTGTCTCTTCATGCACAACACCATTTTGTCAAGAGTCTTCGTTCTATTTATAATCAGAATAAAAAGCTTCCTCTTTAAAGTAAAGGCCTTATCAACTACTCTCTCAACATGTTCTTTTTGTTTCAGTCCCTCTCTCCTTCTTGTATTCTTTTTCATAGTTCTCCGTAGATTGATAACTACTCTACTACAAAACATCCTGGCTCTGATTTACTTAAACTGCTTCTATCTCCTGGGTAAGTTGTGTCCATCTTTGTTACATTCTTTCCTGTTCTTGTTATATATATTTTGTCCAGTGTTATTCTTTCTCATAGTTTCAATTTCATTTTCATTATTTTGTAATCTTTGGAAATGTCCACATATATTTTTAAGAAATGACTTTGTTCTCTTACCAGCAGTTCTTTTTTCTTTCAACACTTTGTCTTCATTTTGCTCCTTTTGTGTCTCAGTTCTGCATAGATACTGTAGTTGCCTCTGTTCCTTTTTCCTCTGAGCTTCTGTAGTTATGCAGATATTGTTCTGTAAAATAAAATAAGTATATTTTAATTTTTATTCTTGCCAATGTACCAACTACTTTACTACCGGCTTTCACATAATACAAAAACAGTTTGTATGTTATGTTGCAGTTTTAATTCTACAGATGAACCTAGCTACATAACTACAAGCATTTACTTTAACGTACCAAACCAAAACACAAAACTTAATTTATCAGTTACCTTTTAATATTACAGCACCATCTCCTACAACACAGCTGCACCATATCTCAGGTCTCACTAATACACGCTAAAAGACAACTTTATCCCTTTTGTAGTAAATTTTAAAATAAACAGCAACCAAAGTGTAAAAGTACAGTGTCTCAATACTATAAATCCGAAAACACAACATAAGAGCTATTTCTGTGCCTCTCTGCCAGTGTGTCACCGGTAGATTTAGTGTTTCAGTACTTTTCTACTTAGATTTGTCAGATTTGAATTTTGAGAAACACTGCATATAAAACCTGCATATTAATCTCTATCACAGCATATAGCTCACTAATTCTTCTGAGTACATGCAAACAGTGTGTGACAGGTTACATATAAGATTCAGCAGATGGTTCTAAAAGAGTACATATTCCTCACTAAAATTTGTAAATACATGTGTTTGTGGTTGAGTGCAACAAGACTCCCTGCATGATTGGATGAGTGCATATATAGTGCCTAGGTGATTCCCTCAGAATGTAGGTAGTGCCTGGATGATTCCCTGAGTATGTAGGAACAACATCGGTGGTTCCATATCTGCATAGTTAGTGTCTGTGTATTTGCATGACTGTATTGTTCCTATCTGGGTGTTTGGATGAGTGCATGAGTACTGGCTGAATGATTAGTTAAGTGCATAACTAATGCCTCAATTATTCAATGCGTGCATAGATAGTGGTTGAATGATTAAATGACTTCTACTTTAGTCCCTTGTTGTTAACAGGACTACATGCGTAGTATGGGAAACGACCTTTACAAAGCGGTCGTTACACCGCGATGCAGTTACATCGTGGGCATTACAACGCAAGTCGTTACAACGACTTGCACTGGATGGCGCTCTAAGCTAAGGAATAGTATGATTTACTATTCCAACACCTTCCCTACTGTAACGTAGGCTGGAGTTGGAATAGTAAATCATACTATTCCTAAGTCCAGCGCCCTCCAGCGCAAGTCGTTGTAACGACTTGCGTTGTAATACCTGCGATGTAACGTACCGCGATCTAACAGATCGCGTTGTAACGCCACATATTCGCGTAGTATATACGTGATTTATTCTGTGCATGCCTAGTGCGTACGTCATTGTTTAAGTGCATACACATCACCTGGCAGATTACATGAGTGCATGAGTAGTGTTTCAGTGATTGAATGAGTATATGGCTGATGCCCATGTGTTTTTAGTTAATTGAACAGGTAGTACTTGGGAGATTACAAAACGACATGCGTATTGCCTGGATAATTGAATGACTGCATCAGAAGTACCTGGCTGATTACATGAGTGCATGACTAATGTCTGAGTAATTGTATAAGTCAATGTTAAAACTTGAGTGATTGGATAAAAGCAAGTGTGCTGCTGTGGTGAATATATTAGTGCAAGAGTATTGCCTCAGTAATTGGATTAGACCATAGATACTGGATAGGTGATAGGTTCACAGCAATGGTACTTCCTGGGTAATTGGATGAGTGCGTGACTAGTACCTGAGTGTTTGGATGAGTTCATGGGTTGTGCCTCAGTATTTGGATGAGTGCAGTGGGGAGTGTTTGGATGAGTGCATGGGTTGTGCATGGGTGTTTGAATAACTGCATAGGTACAGCTTTGGTGACTGTATATGTGAATGGTTAGTGCCTGGGTGATTCGATGAATTATGGATGTTGACTGCATAGTTCAATGAGTACATAATTAGTGCCTCTGGGATTGGAAGAGTGCATGTGTAGTGCCTGGGTGATGGAATAGGTGTCTTCATAGCGCAAGAGTGATTCGATAACTGCCTGAGTAGTGGCTGAGTGATTGGATGAGTGCCTTAGAAATGATTGGGTGACTGGAAAGTATCTCCACTGCTGTTACATACATAACAGTTATGACTATATCTGTAACCCATTGCTTAACTCCTTCTGTCGTAGTAAACTATCTGTTTTTAGTGTATCTATCCTTTTCTAATGAACTATACGTCAGAAAAATCTAGATATCACACTTCATATATAATTGGATACATGCCTCTCTACAAGCATACATTGCTCTGTTACTCAGCATGCACATGCATCAGTAAGTTTCTGAAACCGAAAAAAAACCAAATCTTACTTTTTCAAAGCACAAAAACTTTTCTTAATGGCATACCTACATCATTTTTTAAAGTTTTCTTGTGTGTTTAAAACATATATTCAGCATTTCTCAAACAAGTTATACGCCAAATGAAGGTAGCACAAGAACTCTCAACAGACATTCTGCACTCTAAACTCTACACAATTTTAAACAGAGCATGTTTAAAGAAATACCCCACCCTCACCACATACATGAAATTTTCATTAGCCCTAAAGAACATAGATCACCATGTAAACATATATGTGATTCCATAATAGATATACACCTTCAAGCCTTTCTTTCCAAAAATATATAGTGCTCTGCATTTGTAAATAAACTCAAGAGTCTCACCATACATATAACTATTTACAACCATAAAAAAATTCTCCCCATCTAAGCATAGGCAAACTGGTTATAACAGTAAAAAAATCACATTGACAAAACACTTCCTAATCACATACCAAACAAATGTTACTACTTTATAATACATATACATGTGCATAACATTTTCTGTGATTACACTACTCCTGCTTAATAATGTGACCAAAAGTACTACAACTCCCAGAATGCCAACTACCCCTCCTGCTACCGCCAGTAAGTCCCACACACTGAGATTGCTGAGAGTTTTTCAGTGACCACCCTCCCTTTCTTCATGACTCTGCAAAATCGGCCCCCCTCTTGGGCTGATTTTGGCCCCGTGGACTTCTTCCCTGGGGGGCCTTCCCATGTCTTTATTTTTTTTTTGTAAAGCCGGGAAGGGGGGCCCCCCTCCCCAGGCCAATTTTGGCCTCAGGGCCCACCTTTGGCAGATGGGGGAAGGGGGTAGTGCGGCCCCCTCCCAGGGCCCAATTGGGCCCTAGGGACCTCATCCCCCACTGCCTACCCTTTTAAAGTGGGTGCCTCCAGGGCACCCACTTACTAAAGGGACCACAGGAGCCTGAAGTCCCCTGCGGTCCCTGCCGACTCCCCGCCTCCTGCAGTAGCCGGCATTGCTTTTACACATAGGGAGCTGATAACATGCAGCTCCATGTGTGTAAAAGCAATTCTGCTCCGTTTCTAGTAAGCGAGAACATTTTCTGCTCTCGTTTGCTAGAAGCGGAGCACCGTTTGCTATGGCTTGGCAGGATCAGTGCTCCCGCTAAGCCATAGCAAATAGCAATGTACCCAGGGACATTGCAGGAGCCAGCCCTTGGGGGGGGGGGCCATTCCCAGGGCCATCTAGGGCTCTTGGAGGGAGGCCAAACTGCCCCCGTCCCATCTTCTAATTTGCCCTGGGGAGGTGGTGGTCCCCTGAGCTGAGTGAGGCTGCGCGCCAACGCTTTCAATTTAAACTTATGCCCCTAGGAGGTGGCAGTCCCTGGGGCAGCAGGGGAGGCCATGCAGGCCTCCCTCGCATTAATAGTTTAAGAAGCCCCGTGGAGGTGGTGGTCCCCGGGGCACAAAAAGCCCCAGGACGGGGGCCCATGTGCCCCCTCCATTATTAAAACAATGCCCCCATGACCTGGCCCACCCGGGGCCTATACTAAATGAAGCCCAGAGCTGCTCTTCATTTTGTTTTTTAATTTTCAGCCAGATCCTCCTGAAAAGTTTTAAAAAATGCTTTCTTTTGGCCCCGGGGGGAGTTTCCAGTGGGACCTCCCCAAAAAGGCCTAGGTGGTCAAGGTGTTAATACTTTGCCACCTTTTCTTTTTTTATTAAACTTTTTTGGGGGGGACTCGGTTCAACCGACAACATTTCCTGGTTGAAGTTTTGGCAGCCAATCAAATTTCAGTAGGGACTCAGTAGGCTGTTGGGGGCCTTGCTGTCTATATTTTTTAAACTTAGATATCTCTGAAACTACTGAACTGGTTTACACCAAATCACAAAAAGCAAGCTTTTTGGACCAGCATCTAGCTTTCTGCCAAATTTGTGGTAATTCCGTACAGCGGTTCGGACTGTAGTCATGCTCAAGAAATGAAAAATCCCCATAGACATAACCTGAGGAAAACACGTTTTGGGACTCCCTTTTTTTCTCAGCCACTGCTTGACGGATCACCCGAAACTTGTAACACAGCAGCTGACCCAAAAAGGGGATGTTTTTTGAAAATTTCATGGAAATTCATCAAGCGGCGCCAAAGTTATTGGGAAAACAAAAAACACTTTTCCTATGGAAACTTTGGTCCTAACTATAATTATCTACTGGTGACCACCAGTAGGTGATAGATAGATAGATAGATAGATAGATAGATAGATAGATAGATAGATAGATAGATAGATAGATAGATAGATAGATAGATAGATAGATAGATAGATAGATATTATCAGTTCAAAGAAGAAAAAAAACACCAAATTTAGTCCGCTGGGCAGCACACAGGATAGTTGCTTGCTTAAATATAGCTGTAGAGCTACCAGTAGCTCATGTGCTACTTGCAGTGAGACCCTGATCTACTCTATCCCTAATTAGTTGCTGGAGATCTGGTATACTGCCCGAAGGGTATTATACAGTGGATAAAGCCCCTGCTTTCCTATTTTGTCTTGGGGATGCGCAATCACACAAACCTGTACAACTTCAAAACAAGAAACCTAATTCCAGAAGAACCACACTTTGCCCATTGAGAGCCAACTTAACAACCTCTACATAACTGATCTATGAACTAAACACATTTACATTAGTGAAACCTTTATTGCACTCCCAGTTACTCACACAACTTAGCCCATTGTTTAGACCCACAAACAAGACTCCCTTTTACACTTTCGCATTACTGCACACTGTTCCACAGTCATAGCCTGTAGTTAGTCATGCAGTAAATAATGGAGACACTGACTGAGATAAGCTAATTCAGCATGCTTGTGGACAGCTTAAAGCCATTGAATTCTTTCAGCAGTCATGCCACTCCGAGACTTTGTAAGTGGCAACACGTACATCAACTGAGAGAGACTAAGAATGACCACTTCTTGCTTTGGCCTCTGGAGCACTTGACTTCACTTTAATTAGTCCAGCCTCATTTAGCCGCAGTAAGGGATCTAGTCTACCAAATCACCCAAAAATGCACAATAATCAGGCCAGTATTCTTTCCATATACGGACTTGTGTTACTGAAACGTACAGTAGTGTGAAACCTAAATAAGAGAGACACAAAGTCATACTATAATTGTGAGAAGTGGGAGATTTGAGGATGTTTTGTTGGCCTATAGGCAAATTTGGGTTTGAATGTTGTTGGTCTATAGACAGACACGAGATGAGAAGACATCTAGTGTAGCTTATGAGATTAAGTTAGGTAAATCTTTTTGTACACAATAAAGAGCTAATTATCATTCAGCTTTGGAAATCGACTTTAAAATGTTGACACTGTGCTTACAAGACCCATCATCGCTGCTGGAGATCATTATTTTCATATCTTAATTTTCATCCATTTTTTGAGTGAGAACCTAGCTAAGGCTTCAAGACGAGGTAATGAGATTTTAATACATTTTCCTTCAGACACTCGGGTTGTTAATTAAAAAACTTTCGCCTATTGTAGTACAATAAAAAGCTGATTAACAAAGGTACTTTAGTTTAGCAATAAGACAACCTTCTTCAGAATATTACAGCTAATGAATCCTAAGAGAATTAAAATAATTATATTTTAGCACAACCATGTAGGGACAAGCATCAACAGGGGACAGAATGTGGCTTTAGTATTAGTTACAAAACATTTTTTCAAAAATAATCAGCTCTTATTAATCAGATCATCTTGATGAAAAGTAAAGAGTATGAATATATCTTTTGAAAAGAAAATGCCGCAATAAAGATCAAAGAACCGACAATTATTTAAAAGAAAAAAAGTCATGAAGTCGATTTGTGGATCATTGCTTCCGAGTTATCTTGCTTTATTTCTGATTATGGCACTACTTTTTTGTGCAATTTTGCTCCTCTGATAAGTATGCTCTTTCACATAATTTTCACTGCTTTGACCAGAAAATGTATAGCAGGAAAATAGAAAAGAAAACTTGTGTGTGCCGAGGTTGACAACCATTTTCTACTCAAACCAGTCTTCCACCCATACCTACCATGACATTGATAAGTGAAGTATATCCTGGCGTCCGGTTTCACAACATCTACTTAGACCCAGATTTACTATAGTTTTGTGTGGGGGTTGCGTCACTTTTATGCACCAGACCAAATGCAAAGTGTTTTTTTGCATTAACAGGGCCATGCAAATCGACTTCACCTCTCTTTGAGTGAATCAGTAAATACAAAGTAACCCAAGACAGAGCATCAGCGGCTGCTGCCACAAACAAAGGGTGGTGGGGAGGGTGGAGGGAAAGCGGGAGGTGGAGCGCAGAGCGGGGCGTCAGTTGGGGGGTGTTAGAAATAATATATATATTTTTTTTTAACTTACCTTTGGCCACTGGCCACCTCCAGAGTCACATTGTGCTACCTCTCATCTTCCTGGTTCCAGCAGCCCCTGGGACAGACTCCCATCCAATCCCTGTGCTGCAGAGCAGTGCAGGGATTGGCCTGAGCAGGCTAGAAAGACGCTCTGCTCAGGCCCGGGAGTCACGGGGGGTTTCTCCAGCCCGGCTTGTCAATGCAGCCGGGCTGGAGAAACCTAACTGCGCATGTGTGTTTTGGTCGGGCTGAGACGGCCGGCCAAACACACATGAGCACCTGAGATGGCCGGCCAAACACACATGAGCACTTAGGGAGTGCAGGTAGCACTCCTCCCACCCCCCCCCCTCCCATGCCTCGGCCAGACACTCCCTACAGTGCTGGCTCAAAGCCGGCAAATGCAAAATAAAACAAAGCAAGAACATTGTTTTATTTTTAATTTGCTGGCTCTGAGCCAGGCAGTGGGGCGACGCTCCTCCACCATTGCAGGTGAGCCGCCGCTGCAGAGCATAGCGCTGGCCTTTCGTTACTTTGCATCAGGGAGGCATTCCATGGTTGAAGCATTGGCGTTCCCATGCATCCACCCTCTTTCTATGTGCCATGGATTCTGAGCACATGTAGAAAGAGGAATAAGCCATTAAGGATTGTTTTTGTGCAGGAAGGTACCCCTTCTTGCATAAAAATAATCCTACCTGTAGCGTAGACACCTGTACACCATGGTGCAAGGGTTGTTGCATTGGCGCTAGACTGCACAGAGTGCACCAGTGTTAGGAAATAGCAGAAATGCACCATATCTTAGTATATATGGAGCATTTCTGCGGTCTCCCTTTCGCGCAATGCAGCTGAGCAACTTTGAAATGTTAGTAAATATGCCCTTACTTTGAGAAAATGTACATGTATTTTGGGTAAAATATGCAATTTCACCCACTCCTAGTTTGTGTGCCAATCACAATTGTTGTAGAAAGCACACAATTAATCTATTGATATGAATATTAAATGGTCATATAGCACATGCACTTGTTGAGTGGGGGTTGACAACATATATAAGGAGGATGATGATCGCAATTTCCAACACACTATGACTCATATCTTAAGTACACAATTGCAAGGCAGTAGTATCAAAGTTGGGTTGTGAATTGCTGCTGGGGATATTCAAGAGTCAGTAAAGATTCTCAGAAAAAATGTGACATGCAATGCTACTATGGGGGGAGTAAAGACAGTTCATTCCCCTTTCGATTTAATGCTTTCACTCCTTCTAAATGAACCATATTTGTTATTTTTAATGCATTATGTTCTTTGTGTAAAAACCTAGTGATTAGGGATTAATTACACAGGACTTCACATTTATTGATACTGTAAAGATGGGGCTCTGACAGGTTAAATATGAACCAATCTCATAAGGAATATGTCTTTTGTGTGTGTTACTACCCATGTTGCCTGCGGGTCAATACGTCATCTTGTTTCTTTAAGAAAAAACCCATCACAGACTAGCAGTCACACACTACAAGAAGCACTCTCACATCCCTCACCGACTAACAGCAAAGCAGAACGATCTCTGTTGTAAACAAAAATGCCTCTCCATTGGCTGGTAAATTTAAGTGTGCATTTTTGTGGGTGGGTGAGTGGGTAAATGCACGAATGAGTCAATTAGTGGGCGAAAAGATGCTTGAGTGCAAGGAAGGTTTATTCAGTGTATAGAAGGATGGATGAGTGACTGACTGCATGGATGATATCATTCCGACACTTTCAATTATAAGCCAGACCTACAGTAGTATTTTACATTGATTACTGGCAACAACATGCCTTTATTTATTTTTAAACTGTGTTCTTAAAGTGGTATTATTTCATGGTCAAGCTTTGCAAGAATCTTGGCACAAAACTATACAATGCGATAAACAAGAGCCTTCCAACGAGTGTGAAGTCAAACCTCTATAAAATAATTGTGCTAAATATTGTCAGTTCTAATTCCTTATGTTGCTCTCAAACAAATCACTTGCAAGAAAAATATAATTGACAGGATTTGAGGCTTTTTCTCTTTTCTTCAACTCATTTTGAAGAATTACACATCACATAAACCCTCAACTTAAATCCAGCTTCATTAAAAGACATGAAAGCTAATCAGCTCATCATTCATCCTGTTTTAACGCTCAGGAAATGTAAAGCACAACAGTCCATTGCAAGAAGAAGCGAGCTGGGGATGAAGGCCAGCATACAATGTCGTCTGCTCTCTGAGTCAGACTGACATCTCTATCCTGCACGCTGTCAGTCACGAGGCACCTCACAGCAGAGCCTGTCAAACTAGTGCTAATTTGAAAAAAGGACCCCGGAGGTGAGAATCGTTGACAGCCCTTCTGAGGGATCTAAACAGAAAAAAAACCACACCACAGTGTGGCATGTTTTTCATCATTGCCTTTGTCCGGGGTAATATGCAGCTGGGACTGTGATGTTTCTTCCGATTGCAGGTTGTGTTTCAACACTGATTTTGTTGTACGTATTGAGTTGTTCTACTAGGCTGGAAGTACAGTAATCAAAGCCCTTTTCTACAGAGCGAACCGCAAATAACCAAGCAGCCACGACATGGCCTTTTCAGAGCCGTCGGTGCATCCAGTTCACATTTCAGGCCTTTTCCGTAAGTCACCTCGATTTGCCTGCAGTTCTCAAATGAAACTGAGGCTTCCCCTCCTGAGCACTGAGCATACAATTCGGCCATAAACTGTGTTAACTTGTGAGGCCAGTTCGGATGTTCTAGGAACACATGTGGACCTCTTTGTCTGTGTCCGATATGTCAGGTCACAAATTGGTTCCTACTGACAGATAAGATCCCACCAGCATGGCAAAGCACATTAAACACAAAAAGAAAAGGACAAAAAGATATCGCAATGACACACTAAGGCCCCGATTATGAGTCTGGTGCTCCACGGACCCCCAGACTCGCGGGAGGCACAGCGGTGGTGGTTTCCCAACTGCCCTATTATGAGTTGGACGGTGAGACCACCACAGCCCGCAGCAACCACCAGGGAACCGCCATTTCCTGGTGGTGTTCAGAAGGCAGTAATATGTTTGGTGAGACTGCCACGGTACCGCCGAGCATATTACAAGGTTCCTCTCCGCCACTGTTTTCATGGAGGTTCCACCACCATGAAAAGCGCGGCAGAGGGGAAACAAAGTTGGCCCTACAGGGCCCTCTGGTGCCTCATGCCCTGTGGATGTTCACTGTGGGGAACAACGTGTGCCTTCCTGTGTGCATGCACACCAATTCCTGCATGGCATGGACTGCATGGACTTTTCAGTCCATGCCGTACAGAAACTGTTGCTGGCGTTCCTATTGCGGTGCTCATTTTCCGGGCACCACCCTGGGAACGTCAAAAACAAAGTCCCCCAGACAGCAGGAAACTCCTAATCTGGCGGGCGGTCTGAACACGGCTTTGGCGGTGCAGTGGCGTGGCGGACCCGGCACACCACCAAAGTCGTAATCGGGCCCATAGTGTCATGTCAGTTAACCACCAATTTAAGGCTTTTTAGCCAATTGTATATGAAGCCTGGGACTTTTCATATCACTCATATTAACATTATAAGCATGTGGGGTTGCTACCACGTTTTTTTCATTTGTAAATGGGAACCTAAACCAGAAAATACATGAAGAAATCAGGGGACAAATGGCTAATTGTCATGTTACAAAAGAATACTGACAATTTTGCTCACTTTCACCTTTCAGCTCTTGGCCCTTATAGGGTACCGAAATGTAAAGAAATGGCATGTGTTTTTGCCTGGGAAAAGTGGAAACGCTATGGCATGGGCTAATAAATCTTAGCATGCAAAGTGCTTTTTGCTAAAAAAAAAACAAAGTCTTGGCTTGATTATGGTGAAATTCAAGGTAATTCATAGCCACATAGGAGGTCAGATCGTAACCTCACATGTGAAGCTCGCTTACACATGGTGAAGCGCTCCCCCACTAACCCTCCCACAGTGCAGAGCCTTTTTTTGACATTTGAGGCAGTTTGCCCATAAGCCATCTTAATGTTTTTTTCAGAATATATATACAGGTCATATCCTTTTTCCTACATGTTGGGCATTTCAGGTCCAGGTTAACCACAAACAGCAACTTTTGACTGGCGTTTAACTTTTTCTTGGTTCTACTTGCCCTAAATCTTTAAAAATCTCCTGATTTGATTATAATCCTTTTTGTTTAATTTTTCAAATTATTTTTTTCTTAATTTTAGGTATTGTTTAATTTTTATTGTGTTGTTTTTTGACTTTTTAATTGTTTTTGTACTGTTAAATACTTTATACACTTTTCCTAAGTTAAGCCTTTCCGCTCTGTGTCATAGCTGCCAAGGGTTGAACCTAGGTCTAAAATATTGAAACTGTCTGTTGAACCTACAAGGATTTTGGGATTTATTACTTATGAAGAACTCTCATCCTCCCCAACTAATAATCCATTTTCTTACAACCATAATCTAAGATGTGTGATGTATGCTCGATGTAAGTGTTTAAGTTAAGTTGAATTATTCTAAATTGAGTAGTTGGCAACTTCTTGAAATGCAATATCCTCACCTCACGCCACTCTTTGTGAGTTTACCAAACTCCCGCCCCCAGGACAGCCTGAGGGCATAAAACGTGTTAAAGAATTAAAAACTATGAAACTAGCATTGAGAAGCTTAGAAGACCAGTGGCTTTAGAAACACAACTCTAGTTCCAAGGGTGAATGGCTGAGGTTAAACACAACATCTAAGAGGGCAATTAAAGTAACTAAATATTTTTTTATTTATATAACATCCAGAAAGCTCCAAATCTCCCTCAGTCTCTCAGTCCCTCAGTCCCTGAATCCTGCGCAATTATAGACCAGTCTCCCAATAACTCTTTCTCTGCAAAATACTAGAGAAAGCGGTGTTTCTATAGCTATTTAGTTACGTTTCCAGCAATAACCTTGAAACTGAGATTATCTGCAGGTTTGGATGCTCATACTACACTGGTTTTACTGGACCTCACTGTGACTTTTGATACTACAAACCATTCTATCTTATTTATCTGATTGACTAAGCTTCATATTTAAGGTACAGCTTTAGGATGGGCCAAAGATTTTTTTAACAAATAGACACTTCTGGCTGTAAGGCTGACTTAAATCCTTATGATTGTCTAGGCAGAGTACAGCATTGAATGAACTCCAACCATTTAATACTAAATGGTTCTAAAACTGAGATTTGTGGTCCCTCTAAACCTGCTTCTCCGATTCCCAGCCACTTTCTGGCGCCCAAGCTTGGGCACTACCCCCTGGCGGACTCCACTGGTCAAGAATCGCAGGATAAAAATTGACGTCTTGCTTGCTCCAAAAGATTAAGTATCAGTGGTGGTTAAATCCCATGTACACCAGTTACACTGCCTGAGAGGGGTATTAATTGTTTAAGCCTGCACTAAAAGTCACTATTCTGAACATGTTTGTTTCATTATGGCTAGATTACTGTAACACCATTTACTCGGGCTCCTCAGTAGGTATCATCAATAAACTGCAATTGACTCAACACATAACAGCCAGCAGTGCTCATCCTAGCTCTCAAATCCCTTAATTGTAGCTTGATTACACTGGTTGCCAGTGAAAGAGAGAATCTTCTTCAAATTTCTATGCTTAGTCCACAAGGCAACTTACACACCTCGCAGTTCTATTCTTAGGTCCCATTTCAGACAATATCTTCCCTCTCACATTCTAAGATCAGCATCTCACTGCAATTTAAGAGTTTGAAAATGTAACTGTAAAACTTTTGGTTCATGAGCCTTTTCAGTCACGTTTGCCTACTACTGGAATGAACTCTGAACTCTTTCAAAGATGAGTCAGATCTTTCAAAATGTACGAAAAAACTTAATACCAGGTTGTTTCTAATTGATGGCTAGTGGCAATTCTTATAGAGCCAGAAAACCCTAGTATGGTGATAGTTTCCGCTCTACAAAATCATAAACATTAGTAGTTTGACTTCTAAGTGGTTAATGTCAGGGAGTTCAGTATAGTCCCTAATGTAGGGGAGTAAGGCATTTCTCAGTTGGAGGTACCGGTAGAAATAAAATGTGTGCATGACATAATTGGCTTCAAGGTCGGCAGATGAGCACATGGTTGTACTGTCATCACGCTGCCCAGCCTGGTAATCCCAATGCATTGTGGAGTATGCACTTTATTTAACATGTAGCAATCCACAATGGAGACTCTTTGCCAGTTGTTTTGTGCCAATTGCAATTCCGCAGAGTCTCTGGTATATGCTTTATTCCATTCCCACAGCCAGTAGGAGATGTGGTTTGGCTCTCTCCCTATATAGGAAATGTAGTGGGCCTGTGCCACCCTTTGCTTTTTTCCATATGCTGACTCTGTTTGTGGGTTGTTGAGCCATTCATTTATGACTGCCAATTGTGCCACCAGATGTCCCCTACTCCCCTGTGATTTACAGCATTTTGCCATGGCAATGCAAGTGACACCCCTGCTATTGAAAAAGCTTCAGCTCACTGAGGTAAGATACATAAATATTTCTTTCTAGATTTAATATGGATAGTTTTTGAGTTGGTAAAGGAGATGAAGTAGTGAAATCGTTTTAAGTATGCCTGCTTTCCATATCAGTGATAGCAGGAGGGGAGACCAGATGGCAAGGCTGCTATGCATTTTATTCACCTGGGGTGCAATATTGCTGTCTCAGGTGTGGAGTATTTATCTTGCTAAATAGATTCCTAGGTATCTAAGCCCCTCTTTGGCAGTCATTAAACCATAGGATCACTGCAGATCCAAATCTCCAGGGTCAATTGGGTAGATCACTGATTTGAATTTGTTTACTTTTGAGTAGGCCTAGGCGACAGTTAAATTATGCCAGCATCATTTGTGTGATTTGGGAATTTCGTGTAATGCTTGGTGCCCAAATACCCGAAATTATGTCATTTTGTCACTTTGTATATTAACTCACCATCCGCAGCAAAAATGTAACATAAAACACAAAACTCACAGTAAACATTTACTGTGAACTCACGTGAACAACAATGTGAGTGGCTGTTGTTCACTGTGCTTTTGTTAAATGCATACTTGTGCCAAAAAATGATGCAAGTGTGCATGTTACGCTAAAATAATGCACAAAATGATGGATTAGCAGTTTACGTATTCATGCATACATTTTTCAAAATTTCATGTAAAAATATTTGGCAATCCCCTACTTTTGAACCAGAATATTTGCTAAAGATTTAGAGCTCTTACAGGGATCTGGATCACGGCTTTCTGGCCTGTTAAAGGTACATAACTAAAACATGAGCATAAAAAAGACAACACTTCCCACTGTCTTCGGTACCCACTTGAACCCTTCAGCATAGCATCTATTGTGATCTATTCCACCAAGTGTTTTATTGTCATAGCAAAGAACAATGTGGACAACAGGCAACCCTATCTGATGCCCCTGTGTACTGTGAATATATCCAGTGACTCCCTGTCCACTCAGACTTTGGCTATTGTATTGGAATCCAAAAGACATAAGACATCATCTTAAATTAACTTTGCAGTTCGTCTCTCATTTATCTCAAGATTGTACTTCAGAATCACCGTTTTAGCAGGAGTCAAACAAACATTCATTGACCTATCAAAAGCTCTTCTAAACTCTGCTGCTAGAATGGTTCACTCTGAAGGCAGATAATAACACCACATAACCCACATAGTATAGAACCTATATTGGCTACCCATCGCAGCTAGACTTACATATCCATTGGTCCAGGTGCACTATATAAATGAATAAAAATAATAATAAATACGTAGAAAAGGGCAGGTAGAGAAAACAATGAAAATGTTCTCTCAAGAACGTCACAAGCTACAAGTGGTGGACACTAAAGAAAGGCACACCTGATTTGCATATGCCTGGGTCTGAACTGGGGTGGCAAAGTGAGCTAAAGGGGAGAGGATGTAGCCTTACAGCTAGAGCGGTCAACCTCGAAGCTGGGGAACCGGGTTCGAGTCTCGGCAACGACGCTCAACATCCTGTGATTCTGGGCAAATCACTTAATCTCCCCTTGCCTAACAAAACTGAATGTGTCCATCTGTAACGAAACTGGTGCTCATGTAAAGCGCTCTGATACCCGATGTCTCGGGTCTAGTTCGCGCTATATAAAACTAAAAAAAAAAAAAAAGGAACGATGATGGACTCAACCCAGATCCGTGACTGGGTTGAGAGTCTGAAAAGTTTCAGCTCTCCGTCCATCATCTCCTTGTTTTTGCTTTGCTTCCTTCTTTTAAATGGGTCAGAACTGGGAGTGGGTGAAATTCGCTTAAATTGCATTTGTGCTATTATGCAAAATTTCTGAACACTATTTGTAATTACATGTAATCATTTGAAATGCAAAACTGATATTTGGTGTTGCATTTTAGCGTCCTATTATTTATTTTGGATACAAGGATGTATTTCTCCCCAAAACAAGGTGCAAAAAACACAAGCACCAAAAAGAGCAGCTGCTCATGTTCTAGCTCATTTGCATTGTTCCTGATCGCTCAGTACAAATGTTTGCCGCAAATGGAGTAATTTTGCAGAGAACCAGAGGTGGAAGGGAGTGGTTCATGCACCTGTAACAAGCCATGATACTTAATAATGCACTGTTGGGGGAAGTTTAGACATATAGGGGCCGATTCCGATCTCGGCCGGTAGGGCTCCGAATCGGATTCGGCATAACCGGATCCGATTCGGAGCCCTATTTCCCGACCGATTCGTACGCGTGTCCGGACGAGCGAGTACGATGCGAAATCGCCGACAGACTCGTTTGGGCGTCCCAACCGCTCCGACCGACTCGTTCCCGGGTCTTACCGCACCGACCGACTCGCTCGGGACACGACTCGCACCGCGCAATGGAGACGTTCCCCGGCCGGGTAAGTACGATGCGCGCCGCTAGCAGTCCGACCGACACGCGCCGTCCGGCTCGAAAGAGCAGTCGGAGCCGTACTTCGGGGGTCCGTGTCGGACCCCTGTACGGCGTAGCCGCGTGGAGTCGCACACAGAGGGGACCCATGGGTCCCCCTACCTGTGCGTGTACAGCGCGAGTCGCTTCACCGCGTACCCGCTGTAGGGGGGCGCCCTTGTCCGCCTCGCACCCATTGAGGCAATGGGAGCCCGCGTACGCGTTGTACGACCGGGTCCCATTGACTTCAATGGGAGTCCGACCGACTCGAGTACGATAGCATACGGACGCATCGTACTCGTTCGGTCGGGCTGCACGGGTCCGATTCGGTCGGAAATCTCTCCGGGTCCGGCTCGGTCGGAGAGATTTCCAGCCCGAATCGGAATCGGCCCCTTAGTGAATATATAGTGAATGAGCAGTTACACTTTTTAATAGTTTTAAATTAATCTTAGTGAAGCATGAGTAGGTAATTCTGGAGCAGATAGCTTTGCTACATAGGATATGCAGGAATGCGCCCCAGGATTACTACCCTGCTAGTCACAGAACAAAGAAACTGATAACCTCTCGAATCAAGCTACTGTCATTGATTGAGCTCGAATGGCTAGCCTCAACTGGGGTGGATACAGTTAATCCCCTCGTCCACCAACATTGATGCCGTCTATGGACAGATACCTCGACCAATACACAGATATATGTGATTAACCTAACAATACTATAACCAGCTTGGATATAGAAGAACTCAGGAGTGATCTTATCTTAAATTTAAGTATGACACAACAATCTTGAATGTAATCTAATCATTTCTATTATTCCTCATTATATTTGTTTTGTGTATGGATAAATATTTGCCAATGTTAGTGGAATACATAGACATGTTCTTGACGTGAAAGAATTGGATATCTGCTGATATCGAAGGTGGTTGAAATGTAAAGCGCTCTGACACCCAAACTCTGGGTCTGGTTCACGCTATAGAAAACAATGAATAAATAAATTAAAAATAAAAATAGATTGCAAAGAAAAAACAACTGGATGCAATGGATCATGCCTGACCTGTTAACCTTTCCATAAGCTACAAACATTTCCTTGTTCCCTAGCTTCTCTTATAGAGCCGAGAGCAGAAGATATTGTGCAATACCATTCTGCCTACTCCTAAAACAAATTGTATTTGTAAAGCGCACGTTCACCCAGAAGGACATCATAGCACTGAACACCAGATGTTTATTGTTACCCAACTCAATGGTACTCATTTTATTGACCTCAGAAGGATGAAAGGCTGAACGGACCCACTGGGATTTTAACCTGTGACCATGAGGTCAAACACAGGCCTGTACAGTGGATTAATTAGTGCACTAAGCCCCCAGACCCGGCCTCCTCAATCTGTAGTTCTTACTTATGCAGGAGGACACCTGGTTAGGCAGATAGTCTTGGAAGCAGGCCATCTGGAGCATATGAACAATCCAGCATAGACCAGGCAGGGAGCACTGCTTCATGTCATGAAAGGGCTGACTCCTCTCATTGTTGAGGTTGAGGAAGGGTTGGAGAGGAACCCTCAATGTGGCACTGTGGCATGTCATGTAATGGCTCCTTCCTCCTGTGTTTGACTTTCCGAAGGAGGTGTACCCTTATGGTGGTGCAAAAGAAAAGTGGTGTTGTGACATGACTACTCACAATAAACAAGTATTACAAGTGAGTAGTGACATTCTAATTACAGTGGCATTCAGATGTCAAATGCTCCTGTACTTAGACGTAAAACCCTCTACTAGTATTACTACTACTACTATTATTACTATTGCTACTACTAGTACTACTGCTACTTCAAAGACTACTACTACTACTAATAACAATAATAATTATGATGATAATAATAATAATAACAATAATTTCTTTTTGTGCAGCTCTTGAAACCAAACGACTGCTATTTCTAAGTACTATAAACAACACATATTTCTATAACCCTATTTAGTGGTACGGCTAGCACAGTATGTAAAAATGAGGTGAGTTCATTACCCAACTTTATTGTATTCTATTTTGGGCCCAAAATATATTATAAGCAGAATAGACCAGCCAGGTGGCAAAGTGTGCCATTTGAGTTTCATACATTAGCATCCTTAGCTGTCTAACTAGATGTCAGTCTACTAGGATCTGCAGAAGATTAAAAGGCTCTTCAGATGGAGATCTTTTCTAGGCAGCCCCACTCGAACATCAAATCCACTTGCACAGACATCATATCAGACAGTGCTAAAATATGGCTGACAATTTTCATGTAAATCTGAGTATTAGAAGGAGCAAATAAAACCGTACCCTGCCAATTTACACCCCGAATGACCAATCAGGGAGCCCAAACGTGTCAGTTCTTTAATGAATGTGCAACAAAGAATCTAAATGCTGAACATATTGCCTGGAAGTATCACGCTTTGGAGATTCTGAGGAGAAAATGTTACTTAGTTAAGATATAAGACAAAGATATTCTGCCACTGTTGCTAATGAAATTATTTTTACACCAGCAACGAAGTACCAGTGGGAAATGGTTCACTGACATGGTCCACCTGTATTCAATTTCAGCAGCAAATATCTGTGGCCTCATCACGTGCAAATTCCTCTCAATAACCATCTAGTGGAATTAAATTAATGTCCATTGCTCACTATAGTTCTGTTTGAGCAGGAAAATTACAGAGGCCACTTTGATTTTTCTGGAAAGAATAAATGATCACTTAGGCTCTCATTCCAAGTCCATTGGAAATTCAGTGTGGTAATGTTGCTCTTAAAATTACTGTTAACACAGGTATGAGTAATGCTGGGATGCATAAGTACTATTGGGCCTCATTTATGAGACTCCTTGCGCCTCTGGAACGTCACTTTTTTTGATGTTCCGTGGCGCAGAAGCCTGCGTGATATTTATCAGGTAGCACTAAGCCACTTTTAAATCACTGACATAATATCAACAGACACAATATCGACCTACTTTTTTATCGACACAAAAATATCGACTACACTAATATCGATAGCCTATACTTAATAAAAAATACACTATTATCGACACCAAAATATCGTTAAACATTAACATCGATAACACTATTATCGAACACATAAATATCGATCATTTAAAATATCGAACATCATTTAAAAATATACCACATGTCCAAAATATCGATCACAAAAATATAGAAAGCAATAACATCGTTTTTAAAAAAATATCTACAAATTAAAAACAGATAAAACAAACAAAACTTAACACCATAAATATATTTAAATAAATAAACAGACACTGCACACAAAATAAATGAAATACAATTAATTTAAAAAATAGTAACATATATTATACAGCTATAAATCATAAATACACTATTAATACCTATTTACATTTTATATTTAAATAATATACACACATTATTTAACATCACATATAATATAATACACATTAAAATCATTCAACCTATTTTTTTTTTTAAAGTAACTAACTATTAATTAGCGTTTTCCATATATGGAAAACAACTACCAAAACAATGAAGATCAACCAATGAAATACACACAATATAAAAATAAACCAATAGCATTAACCAAACAATTAATTGAACACTATATAAAGAATGAAAAATTATTCTTATTTTACAACCTAAACCAAAAAGAATAAAGAAGACGAAACTCTACCGGATTTGTGCCAGAAGCAAGGACTTCATTAAAAAAAAATATATCTCATACTTCAAAAAGTAAGTCAAATATCATTTATAATATTATAGTATTGCTAATCTTTTAAAACTACTATTTATTATGCACAAATAATTAATACATATCTTTTTGCAATTTATGTCTCCTCTACAGATAATTCTCAAAACATTCCAACAATTCCAGACAACCTTCTAAAATCATCTAACAAATAGAGTAAGTATTCAGCAAAAAGCATTTTAAAAATGATCTAAAACACCCAACCAAACGCCAACTTCATCCCAAACCCCCACCCCACCCCATATACAATTGAACAAAATAATTTAAAATATGTTTTATTCTACCAACAGAAACATCAGCAATAAAACAGAATCCAACTAACAAACAAAGGACATCTACATTGAAAACGAGCTCAAAATCGACATCGTAAGTATATTAATAACAATGTGTATGCATTAAGTAAAAAACCTGTACATTATTTGTTTTATTAATTTTCATATACATTTTTCGTAGCATTTAAAACACAACAATGACAGAAGGCGCCCAATTTATTACTTCCCATAAGGGAAAGTTCTTGCTATGTTACATGAGGTGTGTCTATACCCAGGAAAAGCAAATTGGACTTAATGTAAATTGGAAATGTAGCAAGTACTATTCGAATAAGTGTTATGGGAGGGCAACAACTAGAGAAACAACTGTTTTGTATACAAGGGAGCATAACCAACCGCCAAATTTTACAGAAAAAAGGTGAGGAGTGCCCTAGACAACATTAAAGAAGCTAGCACAAGCTCACAGAAACCTACCACTGAAATACTTAAACAATTGCTGCCCAAAGTACCCAAACATGCTACTGGCCAAATGCCCTCTACTTCTTCATTAAAAAGGACTATAGCTCGAACAAAAAAAGCCACAACTACCACCACACCTGCCCCAAAAACATTTGAAGAGGTAGCAATTCCCCCAGAACTAGCTATAACTCATAACGAAGAACCCTTTGTTCTTTATGACAACAAATGTAAAGAAAAAAGAATAATTAAGGGGGTGATTAGGATGGCGGGTGGATCGCCATCGCCGGCCAGGCGGTGGCGATCCGCCCACCATCACCACCCGATTTACCCCCTGCCATATTATAATGGCGGGGGTATCGCAGCGGACGCAAAGTGCGTCCGCCGCTTTTCTGCC
Organism: Calotriton arnoldi; assembly: GCA_963921515.1. Classification (NCBI taxonomy): domain Eukaryota; kingdom Metazoa; phylum Chordata; class Amphibia; order Caudata; family Salamandridae; genus Calotriton; species Calotriton arnoldi. The sequence goes on along the minus strand of CAWUFW010011494.1, from coordinate 8,744 downwards.
GGTCGGCAATCGTTCCGATTGCCGGCCGGGCGGAGCTGGGGCATAATATGGTGGCGGTGCCTACCAGGCACCGCCATCCATATTAGGATGTGTGCGGAAACTGGCCTTTCCATGGCAGCGATGCCGCCATGGAAAGGCTGGCGGGATTCGCTACGCAAGCTACGCGAGTGCACTCGCACTCACGCCGAGCTACGCGTAGCACTACGCGAACTGCGTGAGTGCGCTGTTCGCGATGATTGCACAGTGCCGGATGCTTGTCCGCACTGTGCAATCATTGAAAACGGCAGCTTGCACAGTGCGAGCTGTCTTTACTGCCGCTCAAGTAGATTTTTACTCGAAGCGGCAGCTTTCTCAACGCGGACTGGTAGTTTCTCATCGCGAGCGGTCGCGAGCATACGCGACCACTCGCAATGAGAAACCTGACCTCCCCGCGTTGAGAATCTCGCCGAAGGTTTATTTTCCACGCTCGCGATCGGCAACTTGATGTTGCTGATCGCGAACGAGGAAAGTCTCGCCGGGATGTCATTTTGCTTGCTCGCGGTCGCCAACTTGACGTTGAGGACCGTGAGCAAGCAAAAAATGACCGCTGCACTACGCTACGGGTGTTTGCACTGTGCTACGTGCAATTCGCGTAGTGCGAAGTAGAGCAAACTTCGCAAACTACGCGAGCGTAGCGTAGTGCTTTGCCCAGGGTTACTGACAATGAGTTGTCAGTGATGGTAGATGAGGTAATCAGAGTAGAACCACATTTGTTTGGAAACCTGGTCCAACAGACACCATTAGCCACCCAAACTCAAATGTGGGCAAGGATAGTCAACAAGGTCAATGCAGTAGGGACCATCCCGCGCACCCAGAAGGAGATCAGGAAGAGGTGGAATGACCTCAAGACCAAGGTGAAAGAGCGTAACAACAAGAACCGGAAGCTGGCTCAGAGAATTGGCGGTGGCCCTCCCATACCACTACGAACATTCACCATATGGGAGGAGAAGGTGCTTGCCATACTGCATCCAGAGAGTCTCACAGGAATACCCGGGGGAATGGAGGCTGGTACCAACAAATGGCTATCATTACACGGCTATGTACTGTCTTGCACAACTACACAGCAACACTTCCTAGGCCCAAATGCACTCATGTGCACCACACTCTCCCCAACACATGTCTCACAGATCTAACATTTACTACCTCTGATTCACCCCAATGGTAGGTAGCAACATTTCCATGGGGGCATGTGTACAGGCAGCCAGCACTACAACTCCGACCAGGCACCCTACTCCCACCCCTGAGCAGGATGGAGCACTCCCCCCACCCACAACCATGTGGCAGCCATTGCATTGCTCACCTTCACCTAACAGGTAGGTAGCCATCTTAACAGGGAGGGGTGTTTGTGGGTGGGAAGCCAGCACTACAACTCCCACCAGGCACCCTTGTCCCACAGCTCAGCAGGATGGAACACTCTCCCCACATCCACAACCATGTGTCAGCCATTGCATTGCTCTCTTCAAACTTACAGGTAGGTAGCCATCTTATGCTCTCTTGTCCCACCCCTGAGCAGGATGGAACACTCCCCACCCACAGAGCCATGTGGTAGCCTATTCCCTTCCTCTGCTCCACCTCAGAGGTAGGTAGCCATCTTAACAGGGAGGTGGTGTGTGTGGGTGGGAAGCCAGCACTACAACTCCCACCAGGCACCCTTGTCCCACAGCTCAGCAGGATGGAACACTCCCCCCACTCAGAACCATGTGGCAGCCATTGCATTGCTCTCTTCAAACGTACAGGTAGGTAGCCATCTTAATAGGGAGGGGTGTTTGTGGGTGGGAAGCCAGCACTACAACTCCCACCAGGCACCATTGTCCCACAGCTCAGCAGGATGGAACACTCCCCCCACTCAGAACCATGTGGCAGCCATTGCATTGCTCTCCCCAAACTTACAGGTAGGTAGCCATCTTAACAGGGAGGTGTTGTGTGTGTGTGGGAAGCCAGCACTACAACTCCCACCAGGCACCCTTGACCCACAGCTCAGCAGGATGGAACACGCCCCGCACCCACACCCATGTGTCAGCCATTGCATTGCTCTCCCCAAACTTACAGGTAGGTAGCCATATTAACAGGGAGGTGGTGTGTGTGTGTGGGAAGCCAGCACTACAACTCCCACCAGGCACCCTTGTCCCACAGCTCAGCAGGATGGAACACTCCCCACACCCAGAACCATGTGTCAGCCATTGCATTGCTCTCTTCAAACTTACAGGTAGGTAGCCATCTTATGGTCTATTGTCCCACCCCTGAGCAGGATGGAACACTCCCCCATCCAAGAGCCATGTGGTAGCCTATTGCCTTCCTCTGCTCCAACTTCACAGGTAGGTAGCCATCTGAACAGGGAGGTGGTGTGAGTGGGTGGGAAGCCAGCACTACAACTCCCACCAGGCACCCTTGTCCCACAGCTCAGCAGGATGGAACACTCCCCACCCACAACCATGTGGCAGCCATTGCATTGCTCTCCTTCAAACTTAACAGGTAGGTAGCCATCTTAACAGGGAGGTGGTGTGTGTGGGTGGGAAGCCAGCACTACAACTCCCACCAGGCACCCTTGTCCTACAGCTCTACAGGATGGTACATCCCCCACACCCACAACCATGTGGCAGCAATTCCCCTCAACTGTGTCACAGAACAGGTAGGTAGACAGTGCATGCACCCTGCCATTCCTCCCAAAAGCATGGAGCCATATGACCACACCAGCCCTCACATGTCACCCAACTTGGCATAGATCCAATAGCCACTTCCAGTGTGCAGACAGCTAAGCGTATGTAACTGTCACAGAAATTAAAGTTTGAACCACCAAGTCACATGTTGAAGAAAGTCAGGGCACAATCATGCACAGCACTGAATGCTATGTGTAAGTGCCATGGTGGCAGAGCATGAAGGCCCATATGAACACAAAACATGCATGGTTAGTTGTTAAAAGAAAGCAAAGTACATGACATGACAAGGGCATGCATAAGATTACAATGGCCAGTTCTTGCTCAGATCTAACGTCTTCCATGCAGAGCAAACCAAAAAGACGCATCACATAAAGTTGATGTGCTGCAAGTCGTTAGACGACGACATGTCCTTGTAATCACACAATCTGTACGTGGAACATGGTATCTATTTACATGCCACACCATGGACAAGTAATGTAGGTACCTCCACATCATGTCATGATGCGCAGTACCTTGCAGCCATACAAAGTGATATCAATGTAAACTGTGTGGTGTATCACATGTAACATCCAAACATCTAACACCAAGCTTGTGGGTGCACTTCAATGACCATTTCACCTCTGTTCAACAGGAGATCAACATTTGACTGCTGCAGAAGACAACACCGACCTGCAGAGCCAGTCTCCTCTCCCGGAATATGGACTCTCGGATGCAGACTCCCTACGTTTCTCGGATGAGGAGCACGAACCTGGCCCATCCGGACTGCCAGGGTGCACCACGTCCCAGGCCCCCACTGTCCCCACCACCACCACCTCAGCAACAACAACTGCGCTGACCCCTGCTGCAACGACCTGTGCAGCCTCAACCACCACCACCACCACCACCAGTGCTGCCTGCAACACTCTCCCTGCCTCAGTGGTTACCAACACCATCACACAATCAGAGGAGGGCAGAGCGAGTCTGCGGGTGCGTCGAGTGGCAACGCCACAGGTCCGAGACAGCAGGGCAGGTGGGAGAGCAACTGGTGGCCACATTCGAGAGGACACTGGGACCGAAGCCCTGGCCAACATCGCCAGAGTCCTTGGGGCATACGTACAAAGCTAGGGACACATGGGCCAGGTCGTGGAAGAAGTGTGTGAGCTCCGCCTGGTGAGGTCCATGGACACGCGTATGGGCCAAATCGTGGACCTCATGGGCCAGCTCATGGGTGTTCTGAGGGACAGTCATGCGGCCCAAAGGACAGCTCAACCCCCCTCCAGTGGCCAGCACGATGATACTCCCACCACCTCAGCTGTGGCCACAGAGAGGGGTGAGCTGCAACAGGATAACTCTTCAGACACCGCTGAGCCCGCAGCAGTGGCCCCCCTGCAAAATGCAAAAGGGGCCATCCGAGAAACACCACGGGAGGAACACGTGGCAAAGCACCATCCGAACGCCAGTCGCACAGCCAGCCATGATGGCACCTCTGTTCCCCTTCACATTGACATTGTTGACTATCCTTACCCACACTGCCATGTCGATGGCAGGTGTCTGTTGGACTGGGTCACTACATCAATGTGGTGACTACTCTATTGTCTCATTTACCGTTACTGTCAACTCATTAATTTACTTAGCACCTGTTTTGGAAAACATCACTTGTCTGTCATAAACACTCATTGTAAATAAACACTCTTTACACACCTATGTCTTTGCGTCAGCTCCATGGTTATCACAGTATGTACAATGTTGACTCTGATTCCAATGTACCAGAAGCTCTGATTGTGACGAGGCATTGAGAGGCCGAAGGGATCTAGAAAGACACACGAGAACGACATTTACTTGTCAGGTGATGGCATCACAGCCAGTACACAACACTAGTTATCAAGGTACACAAACCAGCACACATTCCAATGAGAAACAATATCAACATAGACATCATGTGGCTGGCCATGACTACCCTGTGCCACAAACATCAGCCATCAGCACAGAGCAACAACAGGCAGCAGTCAAAAAGCTCCTCTAGGCCTTTACACTACCATCAAAGACAGCAGACAATGGCACTGTTTTACAATGTCACTCACACTCAAGGGAAGTAGTGGTTGATGAGCTGTTGACGCAGGTTGATACCTTCCTCCTCTCCACTATCCTCGTCACTGGACATGTGTGGAGTTGCGGGGGGCATCTGCTGCTCATCATCGTCCAGGAGCAGGGGGATCTCCTTGCGCAAGGCCAGGTTGTGGAGCATGCAGCATGCAACTACGATCTGACACACCTTTTGGGGAGAGTAGAGTAGTGCACCTCCGCTCTTGTCCAGACACCGGAATCTAGACTTAAGAAGACCAAAAGTGCGCTCCAACACACGACGTGTCCTCCCATGGGCCTCATTGTAGCGGACTTCACCCGGGGTCCTGGGATTCCACAGTGGGCTCAGCAACCAAGGCCGGTTGGGATGTGCAGAGTCACCTAGGTGTGAGATACACAGACCAATTTTGTAATATAACTGTAGCTGAGGACAGCATGTCACACATACAGCACACTACTTGACTCTGCGTACTCACCCACAATACACACACGCTCCGGAAGCAGATTTGCCATATGCTGTGGTACAATGCTGTTACGCAGTATGTAGGAGTCTTGTGCTGATCCTGGAAATCTGGCACAGACATGGGAGATTATCATATCCGCCTGGCATACCACTTGCACATTAATGGAATGGAAATGCTTCCTGTTCCTGTAGATGTGCTCACGTGCCTGTGGTGGAACCAGGCCAACATGTGTGCAGTCAATGGCGCCAACAACATTAGGGATGTGGGCAAGGTCATAAAAATCACTCTTCACAGCTGCCAATTCATGTCTCCTGGGAAAATGGATGTAGCGGTCCTTGTATGTCATCATAGGGGACAGGACATCACGTAGCACCATGCTGAACATTGTTTGAGACATCCCACCTGCGCTGGACACCGTGTACTGGAACAAACCAGTTGCAAAGAAATGCAGGGCCGCCATCACCTTACATATTGGTGTCAAAGCAGCCGGATAGGTCCTGCGAGGCCTCAGATGGGGCTCAAACTGACCACATAGATCCTGAAGGGTAGGTCGATCCAAACGGAATTTACGTATGATGTCCTCATCCTCCATGTCCGCCAGCAATGTGAATGGACGATGCACATTTGGTCGCCTCCTACATAAGATAAAAGGGGACACATGTCAATTCAATTCCCCTATGAGATGTGTCCAACATCTTACGTCTTGACTGACACAGCGCCAACAATGACTGGCCTGAAACAACAGCTTACAGCACAAGGCACATGCAGAGACACCTTGATCTAAAGTAGTTGTACACGTGTTCAGTATGTACATAGTGAGTGCCCCCAAACAGATTCAGACTATGTGAATGTAAAATGGTACATTCCGACATCTTGTGTCTCCAGCCCTGAGAGTAGTTGACACAGCACATGTCTGAAACAGCAACACTGCTGGCTTCTACGTAGCTGCTGTACCTGCCACACCTTCTTGCGTGAGTCGGATAGGGCACACATTAACAACACATTGAGCACAGTGTGTGCATGAAGATCAAGTATCAACATGAGTTCAGCAATCTACACAGTGAAATAGGCACAATATGTAGTCAGTCCATCATTACTGTTGGTTGCTTAGCCATCTCACACATTGACATGTTTACATATTTGAGAGTCCATCACACAACAGATATGTGTACATGCACAACAACATCATAAGTGACATGTGAGGGAGTACATGCCAATGCATGTAATCCTGTGCACTGACATGGCATGTGTAGTCATCAGTGAGTTAAATGTCACACTAGCATTGAATATAACTATCTGGTGACATGATTCATAGTAAGGGGCCGATTCCGATTCGGGCCGGAAATCTCTCCGACCGAGCCGGACCCGGAGAGATTTCCGACCGAATCGGACCCATGCAGTCCGACCGAACGAGTACGATGCGCACGTATGCCCATCGGACTTCGAGTCGAGTCGGACTCCCATGAAGTCAATGGGAGCCGGTCGTACAACGTGTACGCGGGCTCCCATTGACTCAATGGGTGCGAGGCGAACAAGGGCGCCCCTACAGCGGGTACGCGGCGAGCGGTTCGTGCGTACTACGCACTGGGTGGGTCCCCCTGTCGTGCGACTTGCGTGGCTGCGCGTACAGGGGTCCGACACGGACCCCAAAGTATAGCTCCGACAGCTCTTTGGAGACGGAGTGCGCGGCTCGGTCGGACTGCTCGCGGCACGCATCGTACTTACCCGGCCGGGAACGTCTGCATTGCGCGGTGCGAGTCGTGTCCGTGCGAAGTCGGTCGGTGCGGTTCGACCCGGGATCGAGTCGGTCGGAGCGGTCGGGACGCTCCGGACGAGTCGGTCGGCGAATACGCATCGTACTCGCTCGCCCGGACGCGCGTACGGATCGGTCGGGAAATAGGGCTCCGAATCGGATCCGGTTAAGCCGAATCCGATTCGGAGCCCTACCGGCCGAGATCGGAATCGGCCCCTAAGTGTCTACTGTTCAATGATGAGAACTGGCCATTGCTGTTGCTACAGCAAGATGTGTCCATAGGTGCCGTAAGCGTGCACCGCCACCGCAATCACAGTCATTGGCACCAATCTAAAAATGCCAATTCGCGGTCGCGACTGCCTGGCCCCCGCGGTGTGACACCGCCAATGCCCATGCCCTTTCAGCCAATGTGAACCGCGTTCGCGGTAGTGAAATACACTTTTGAAACCCGCGGTAGGCGTGCTCCGCTACCGCGGGCCCGGTCATTGGGCACAATTGAAAGATGCACGATTGCGGTCGGGACCGCCTGGGCCCCGCGGTGTGACACCGCCAATGCCCATGCCCTTTCAGCCAATCGGAACCGCGATTGCGGTAGTGAAATACACTTTTGAAACCCGCGGTAGGTGTGCTCCGCTACCGCGGGCCCGGTCATTGGGCACAATTGAAAGATGCACGATTGCGGTCGCGGCCACCTGGGCCCGCGGTGTGACACAGCCAATGCCCATTGGGGTAAAGAAAAGCTATTCACACGATCTATAGCATATACTTAGGGGCAGATTTACGAGCCCCCTGCGCCACTAGTACGTCACTTTTCGTGACGTACTGATGGCGCAGGGGGCTGCTCCAAATTTACAAGGAGAGGTAAAGCCACCCTGTGTGACTTTTCCTCTCCTTGTAAATACGGCCCCTTCACACGCAGCACTTTGCGGTGAAGGGGCGTTCCATGGGTGTTGCTGTGGGTGTTCCCACGCAACACTCATGGATCAACACACATCTCCAGAATTACGAGAAATCGTAACTCTGGAGATGCGTCTGAAAGCTACGCCACCCTAGAGGTGGCGTAGCGAGACGCACCGAGGAGAAATGTTTTCATTTCTCCTCGTTTTTCCTCTTTCAATGCGTGCTGCATTCTGCAGCACATATTGAAAGAGGAAATGGTTGTAGTGATTGTTTTTGTGCAGGAAGGTTCCCTTCCTGCACAAAAACAATCTTCCCCACGCATGAGCATCCTTGCACCATGGTGCAAGGGTGCCTGCGCCGGCGCATGGCTGCAGTTTGTGCGCCAGCGCAGGGGGAAGCACAAGGATGCAACATATTCTTGTAAATATGTTGCATCCCTGTGCTTCAAAACTAACGCAGCGCGGCGCAGCAAAATGACTTGCTGTACCCCGCTGCGTTAGTTAAACGTAAATCTGCCCCTCTGAATGTAACATCAGGCCTAATGTTCATACGAGCACAATATTTCACATATATTATTTTTGCACATATCATTAAAGACACTTTCTTCTCGTTAGAATGATATATTTCTTTATTTATCTTTTTACATCAATTACTGTTTTTTTGGGATAAAGAGTTTTTTTTGTATAAAGTTTTTGTTGAATTTACATATTTAGTGCCACAATATGTTATTTTCAATTTCTTCAACATATATGTATAAAAGTGCAAAAAAAGAAGACTTCTTCACAGACAATACAAAACAAAACAGTGCTATACAGGTAAAAAGTTAAAAACTAAGCTTGTCAGACAGTTTAGAGGCTGGCGGTCGATAAG